>OX439345.1:14479330-15679330 GCA_949319445.1 Mythimna lalbum | reverse complement strand
CATCTTTTGTGAAATATTGTTTACCTTTATTTCTCTTTTAATATCATTTTCTTTGAGTTAGCCCTGCTACAGTCTACGTTTGCTAACAGTTTGTTTTTATTATATAACATAGTAATCTGTGGAAAATGTTGTGGGTAGTAGTATATTTGTTAATTTTAATTTTAAGACTTTTAAGGCTGTGTATACTTAATATACTACTGTTTGTTTTCCCAAATGAAATAAATAAATAAATAGCATCGGCTGCCGGCTTAAAGGCCACCAGATAACGTCATGCCGGCAAGCGATCCATCGTGTTCTGGCATATAGTATGGTGGAGGATGGGTCTGAGTAGTTGTGTTGCGATGTACGCCGGGTATGATGCACATGTTGCTGTTGTGTCGGAGGTTTGATCGTGGAGGGTAGCGGGATTAAAAGCATGGTGCTCCGCTGGCCGACTGCAGAAAGTTGGGGGCCCAAGTAGTGTGCCAGCCACACACAAAAGGCTGCCCCGCCAACTGCGAAAAATCCCAGGGTGTTCCCATCGTGCCGGTTGGCGACCGGGTGAGAGGACCCGATGGCGATCTCTGGCGGAGGTTCGGGCGTCCTCACCGTCTCCAAATCAACCCTCCATAGGCGCAGCAACTCTGGTTGTGATATTGATTACCCGGGATACTTATTGGAGCACCATTTCCTGTAGCGCTCCGGGGTCTGTGTATACGTCCGCAATGACCTGAGGCGACTCGACTGTTTGGCCAACTCAGTAAGGCCGCCGATGAGACTCTGCATCAGCACCCTAATGCGCAGTTTGTCGCTCTGGGGGATTTTAACGCCTGCTACCAAGATTAGTTTTTCCCATACCGCGCTGGGAGAGAAACGCGTAACTTTGCAGTATCGATGGGCCTCTCCCAGATGGTAAATCAAGCCACAAGGGTGCCTGATGTAGTTGGTCATACTGCCAATTGTCTGGACCTACTGCTGACCACCGATCCGGACAGATGTATTGCAACAGTTTCTTCACCACTTGGAATTTCAGATCACTGTCTAGTGAAGTCTGTAGCGTCCTTCTCCCCACCTGACCGTGACACACGTGGTGAACGGCAAATGTGGCGATACAGGTCGACAGATTAAGATGAGATGCGGTACTTCTTTTCGTCTCATCCTTGGCAGCAGGTCTGCTTCACTTCTGAAAATCCGTCGAGCTGTGCGGATGCTGTAGCCGACGAAATACTCCATAGCTTGACGTATCAAATCAAGCGATGGAGTATTTATCCTTTATAGTGATGTACCCATCGGTGGCTCAGCTCAACTGTGGTTCAACGCCAATTGTTTTCAGGCTGAAGAGCGTAAGCGTTCGGCGTTTGTCGCCCGGGTTGATGCTCGTGATCGAAAACGCTCCGGATCTGAATTTATTTATTAAAACTTCATGCAACATAAAAGTACAAAGGCGGACTTCAATTAAGAGAGCCTTCAAACATACTAGTAAGTCCTACAAAAAAGAACTAAAGAAGGCACTCTTCGACCGCATAACCCATATTCACACAAAGTGCTCCGCAAAGCCGTCCGGTAGCAGAGCATTCAGGCCCTTTGCCAAATCAGTCGAGGCGAACTTATGTCGGCACACTTTCCCTCCGCTGGTAAAGCCTGATGGAACACTAGATCATACAGCAAGAGAGAAAGCAGGTCTCTTTGCATCTCTCTTTGCCCATAATTCTCGCCTTGATACTAGCAATGCTACTCCACCGACTCTGCTTCATTGTAACTCTTCAATGCCCGAGATTCACATAAGAACAGAGAATTTCTCAGAGAGCTGCGTCGTCTAGACGTGAATAATGCTAGTGGACCAGATGGCATATCAGCGATTGTTCTCAAGACAAGCCTTGAGAATGAGGATTGAGGTCGGACAGCGAGCTACCCATGGCTCGCCGTCCGCGAGCCCGTGTCTACGGTGGCCGGAAATCGGGATCGGAATTCCGGCGGTGGCAGTGAGGGCGCCGCGGTGCACGGTCGGCCTCTTCCTTTGCTAGCATTACTGCTTCGCAGAAGGAGGCGACCGCCTGCCACTCCTCCTCGCTCCGGACCATGGCCTGAATCAAGGCCCAGCGCGAGAGGTCTCCACCGCCGATCGCCCCCACGAGGGCACGGCGGTGCTCCGCCCAAGCAGGGCACACCTCAACTGTGTGTTCCACCGTGTCCTCCGGGCGTCTCTTCCGCTTGAATTCGGTGCAGGAACCTCCCGAACTTGCCATGTCCGGTGAGGACCTGCGTCATGCAGAAGGTGAGGACGCCGTGAGGTCTTTCCAGCCACGCCTCAAAAAGGGGACTTACCGCCACAAAGGTAAAAGACTTCCTGAGTGAACGGTCTAACCGAGTTTTTGTCAACAGATGCTCATCAGAACCCATGATGACTTATGCTGGAGTTCCTCAGGGGTCTGCTCTCTCTGCAACTCTCTTCCTGCTGCATATCAACGATTTGCTGCTGCCCGGTATCTATGGGTATGCAGATGATAGCACAGTTGTAGAGAGATTCCTGCCCCAGTGCTCGGGCTAGTTTGGAACTAATCCGGTCCGAAAGAGAGGCTATGGTAGAACGTACAAATATCTCACTTCAGGCAGTCTCCAAGTGGGGCAAAGCCAATCTGGTGGGATTCACACCACCAAAACACAAGCGTGTCTGTCTGTTTACCGCCAAAAAGTGCCCGTTCAACTTAGCTTCTGCTTTCCGGAATGTATCCCGCCGGGAGTGTACCGACCGTCTTCAGCTTTTGGGAAGCTGGTTGGTTGAAATTTCCTCAGACCTGAATTTTGGGGGTTTCATTGAGTACAAAGCCAAGGTAGACTGGAAACCTGGTTTTCTTGCAAAAGTCCGGCGGTACTTCACACCAGGACAGCTTTTAATGTTATACAAAGCACAGGTTCGTTTGTGTGTGGAGTACTATAGCCACATATGGCCTGGTGCTGCAAAATGCCGCCTGGCAGCTTTGGACTCGGTGGAAACGCGTGCGAAGAGGCTAATTGGTGCCGTATTGTTTTTCGTGTTTTTACAGTTATTACTTGCAATAAGTAATGAGAACCTTTACCCCCAAAAGAGAAGCGTAGAAAATAATAATCCCGTTTACTAGTGTTTAAAATTTCAGTGTTAAACACTAGTAAACGGGTTGAACTTTCGCAAATTGAAGAAAATTTGGCACAAGAAGATTCAGATGCATCGGGAGCCGAAAAACACGTCAAATCACAAATCTAATTACCGATGTTCATCGATACTGCCAATAACAATAACTAAAGACTGGCAATGGTTTGACCATTGTAGTTTTGTAAAAATAATGATACCTGTCATTTGAGCACTAGAAAAAATAGTATTTTTGACATAATTTGTTTGACTCAATTTTTTGTATGTGATTTTACATTTTTTCATTTTAGTTACTCTATCTACATGGTAATAGCAAGTTCTTCATTTAAAATAGATTTAGAATTTTGTTGGTTACTTTTATTATACTCTTTTATATGTTATTAAACTGTTTTTAAAGACTGCGGTGAGCTACCTTACTTAATTTTCTTATACTTAAACCAAATTTAATGTGGTAGCGGCCTCTCAGACTGTACGTCACCAGTGTTGAGTTACATAAAAGCCATGTCACCAGTCAAAGGATGTCTCTTATATAACCAGTAACTACAATATGTAAACTAACCTCTGCCCGCATACTTCTTCTTGTACTATCATCAGCACTTGACTGTCCACTTTGATTGAAGTATTCAGCGTTCTAAAAATATTTAATTATATTAACTTTAACATAATTAAAAATTATAATTAATAATTGAAAATTAAATTCATTAATTAATTAGTTTACATCTCGAGCTTGAGAGCACAAAATCTGCAATTTTTGTTACGGAACATCTGAGCGTAGCTAACAAGGCACTACATACAGCTATACGTCTTAAAACCAAAGAAAAAGAATATCGTTATGTGTGGGTCAGAGGAAGACGTATTTATGAAAAATGTCTGATGATTCTGATACTAAGATTATGAACTCGATAGTTGGAGAGTAGACTCAATAGTTCAAAATACAATTTTCAAAGAAGCTGTTATTATGGTTATGATTGCGATTGATTCGTTATCTTACGAAAGAATTTGTTGAACACTAACAATGATAGTCGTAAAGGTGAATGTCCAAACTCGCCCTGTGCAACGAAGAGTATCGGAAATACACGATAATTAGTTGCGCCAATAGCACTTTGTAGTTTAGCAGCATATAAATAATAGTACTTTCGCGTTTTTGTCCTTTGACATCATTCTAAAATAAAACAGCAATTCACAAGTTAACGTTATGTATATTTGGTAAATACACATTAATATAGTAAACTACAATACAGTATCACTGCTATTCTGCTCGACGGTTCAAACGAAAAAAGCCCCGACCTAGCACCGGTAAGTCTCAGCTCACCGCACTCTCCCCACCACGTCACGAGACACGAGTGGTGGGCGCGCGGCACCACGGTGTCGATAGCCGAGTCAATGGACATACTAATAAACATTATTTAAATTTAATAAACGTATGAATAGAACAAAATACTACTGAATATTCTTATTTTGATTAAAATTATAGAAATATATTAAAAATCATGACATTCGGCCATCAGACATCGTGCCGACTCCTGGCGCACGTCTTACTAACAATTACAGTTTTTATACAAGGGCATCTTTTGCTGTTATGTAAAGATAATCGACTGTTTTATAATAAACCTATATTACACTTAGCATTACAACTAACGAACTCTTAAATCTACTTGCTGTAATACAATATAATAAACAAATGAATTGGAAAAGTACGATTCATGCAAGCTGAATCGTAATAATTAATCTTACATTTATACATAAAATCATGACATTCGCAAAATATTTTGCATTGTAAATATTAATTAAGTATTTGAAACAGACAATGAAAACCAAATCTATATATAAACTATTCAGTAAATAATTTATATTTGTTACGTTACGTTATATTTTACAGTTTAAATTGATTTAGACCCTGTATACGTTCAGCCGCTGTTATAGTCATAACTATGCTCACTAGAGCTGCTATTGTCTGAATTATGAACCTCAAAAGCTTTTATATGTATCCAGGGTCTTATCCTGTCGGCCGCTATCACAGTCTTATAGGGCTTGCCCGTTCTCTTGAAGCCTGGGACATCGGCTATCCTATATCTATCGTTCCCTAGAACCTCTACAATTTTATATGGACCTATGAACTTTGACAAAAGCTTTGTGCTCTTCCCATCATTAGCAAAATTGTTTCGCGAGATCTTTACCAGGGTACCGACTTCATACTTAGCAGCAGGGAGTCTATTTTTATCATGTCTTAGTTTCATCTTTTCTTGTTCCCTCTGTATATTAGAGCTAATGTCTTGTCTAAGGTCTTGTAAGTTAGAGGTCATGGATTGATCTTCGATATTGAGTTTATTTTCTAATTTGTCTCGCATTTTGAGCCCAAACAAAGCTTCGGTCGCCGTTTTTTGTGTTGAGGCATTCACAGTGTTGTTAATGCCCCATTGAATCTTCCCAAGATACTTGTCCCAGTCGCGCTCGTGACCAAAAGAATTTTGTGCCGCTAGTGAATTAAGAATAGTCTGGTTGAACCTTTCGGCTTGACCATTGGCGCTGGGACAAGCGACCGCATTCAATACATGTTTAATTCCATGTCCCTCACAAAAGGTTTTAAAGGCTGTCGACGTGAAGGAAGTACCGCGGTCAGATATTATCCTAGCCGGAATACCGAAATCATAAAATATTTTTTCAAGGATTTTGGTAGTGGTTTTTGTTTTAAGGTCCTTTACTGACCTCACGAACACGTATTTCGTGAAAGCATCGACTACGGTCAAAATGTGAGTATTACCATCTTTGCTGCGAACGAACGGCCCGAGGTGATCCATGTGGACCGTATGAAAAGGTATATTTACTTTTTCAATTGGGTATATATGTCCAGACTTTTGTTTAGCCGCAGTATCTTTATTGTATGCACACTCTAAACAAGCTGCTACATATTTCTTTACATATTTTCTCAATTTTGGGAACCAGTAAATGCTTTTTATTTTTTCTAAAGTTTTAGAGTAACCGTGATGCCCTATCTCATCATGATTAGCGCGACATACTTGCCACCTCGCACTTCGTGGCACAACTAACCGTAATTGGTCGTCTAGTTTCCTATAAACAATGTGGTTTATAACAACGTAATTTTTGCGAATATCCTGGCACTCTAGGTCGTCTTCCGGTTTTAGAATTTGCAAAATACGCGAGATATCAGGGTCTGCTTTTTGTAAACTTGGGAACCAATTGTCTTGCTCTATAGAATAAATGTTAACGGATAAATGATCATCCGAGATCGCGGGTAGAGTGGTATTTCGGCTGAGAGCGTCCACATGTTGCATTTGTGCCCCTGGCCTATACTCTATACTAAAATCAAATTCACTTATTTGCAGCCACCACCTTGCTATTCGCGGAATTAAATCCCTCTTTGTTAAAGTCGTTCTAAGTGCAGCACAATCGGTAAAAATCTTGAAAGGTATGCCCATAAGGTAAAACCTAAACTTTTTTAAAGAGCACACAACGGCCAGTGTCTCTAGCTCGTAGGAGTGCAGATGTTTCTCCTCTGGTGTTGTTTGGCGACTAAAATACGCCACTGGTTTTAAAGTCCGCGACTCTTTCTGCCATTGCATCAATATGCCTCCTACGCCCAGCGAGCTGGCGTCCGTATGTAATTCGGTCTCTAATTTTGGATCGTAAAGGGCTAGAACGGGACGGCTAACGAGACTTTCCTTCAGAAGGGAAAATGCTTGGTTCTCGATTTCAGACCACTGCCATTTTGCCTCTTTCTTTAATAGAAAAGTCAACGGTCGAGCGATTTCCCCATAACCCTTAATAAATTTTCGAAAATAACCAGTTAAGCCGAGAAATTGTCGAACTTCGTGAATATTGCTAGGTGTGGGAAATTCCTCGACCGCTGATACTTTAGCCTCACCGGGTTGTATGCCTTGTGGGGTAATCTCATATCCCAGGTAGCTGACTGTGACATCAAAAAAACGGCACTTGGAAAGCTTTAAAGTTAATCCGTATTCTCTACAAAGTTTAAGCACTTCTTCTAGACGCCGAAACATCTCATCCACATCCTTTGATGGTATCAACACGTCATCCAAATAGGCCAAGGCATATTCAAATCGCCTGTTTCCGAGAATTTTGTTGATCATCCTCTGGAAGACGGCTGGCGCGTTAGCCAGTCCAAAGGGCATTCTCAAAAACTCGTAATGCCCATCAGGCGTGACAAATGCAGTGAGATGTCGGCTACTAGGAGCCATCGGGATTTGATAATACCCCGATGCAAGATCGAGGGTTGTGAAGAAAACATTACCGCTAAGATTAGATAT
This sequence comes from Mythimna lalbum, assembly GCA_949319445.1. Classification (NCBI taxonomy): domain Eukaryota; kingdom Metazoa; phylum Arthropoda; class Insecta; order Lepidoptera; family Noctuidae; genus Mythimna; species Mythimna lalbum. The sequence continues at coordinate 15,671,938 of OX439345.1, read as the reverse complement.
TTGATCCTCAATGAGGGGAAGAGGAAACCGGTCCTTGATTGTTTTATTATTTAAAGCCCTAAAATCAACGCATAGTCTCTGCTCACCGGTTTTCTTTTTGACCATTAAAATTGGACTAGCATAATCAGATGTTGATTCTCGAATGATATTATTTTGCAATAGTTCATGAACTGTTTCCCTGACTTTTTCCCGTTCGGAATGAGATAGGCGGTAGGGTCGGTAGACAATCGGTTTGTTATCAATGAGATCGATCTTCATCTCCACGTCAACCGCACATCCTATCTCTCCCAAATTGGTAGCAAAGCAGTCCCGGTATTTCTGAAGCAACGAATAAAGTGCATCTGCTTGACTTTTGTCAAGCCCTGGTCCAACTTTAATGTCAGTTTTATGGAGGGGTTCTAACGTAGTAATATCCTCTACAATCCTATTGATCCGGAAAGTGTCTTGTTCAACAAAGGGAATTGCTCTGGCTATCAAAGTGTTACTTTCGAAAGTTATAGTGCTATCGGACAAATTGCATACAATCACTTCACCCTTGCCACAAGAAATATGGTAAGCGCCCTGAAACAAACGGTATTCCTTCCGTGGTTCAGCTGCACTATAGCCCTCAATAAAAATATCCCCGGTAAAATCATGATCAACGTGTACAGGGACAGCACCGGTTTTTGAAATATCAGTGGCATTGGTAACGTAAAGTTTTAGTGTATCCCCGCTGCTATCAAAAGGATTTTTATTAGGACTTAGGTAGAATGTCAGGCTGTTACTGTCTTTTAAAACTGTAACAAATGACTGTTCTGTAAAATTTTGTCCAATAATTGTAGACGTTTGCATGTGCACGTCATCAACCACTAATACTTCGATAGTCGATTCGATATCATCCACCTTCACGGAAACGAATGCTTTATACAAAGGTACTACAGAAGACTGACCAAACCCCCTTACAATTGGAATATTGTCATAGTTTTCCGATAGTTTCAACTGTTTTGCATCTGTTTTACGCAATAGAGTACACTCGCTCCCAAAGTCTATATATGCCTCGAGAGAGTGGCCATTGATTGTGATGGTTTTAAAGAACTTACTATTAGCGTCATTAGTGGTGTTGATTTTGAGAGTATTTTTTTCAAAATTTTCCTCGGTACTGTTTGAATTAGGATTTGTGGATGTTAAAGGGCCTAATTTGCATTTGTCATTGTTATGCCCTACCCGGTTACAACGTTTGCATTTTATAATCGGTTTAGTACATTTAAAATAGGGATGGCCTTTAGTGCGACAATTGTAACAAATTATAGAACTTGAATTTGAATTTTTGGTGTCGGTATTGGAATTTCCCGAGTTATTGGGCTTTTGAAATGTGCGTTCACGCGGTTTATTATAGTTACTCGTAGCCGGTTGTGGTTTTTGAGAGGAAAGGTAATTGAGTAAATCTTCGGGCTCCACACAATTAAGAGCTTGTGCCCCATTCCTAACGGATCGGTCGCTAATGCCGTACACAATGCAGTCGACAGCCTTTTTTACAGTAATATCGCACCTATTCAACAAACCCAACTTATCATAAAAATATTCACGCAGGGCCTCGTCATTACGTGACGTACGACTCAACACTTCTTCTAAAAGACGTCCGAAATTTTCCTCGTTGGGAAATGACTTGCGTAATTTCAGCTGCCACTCGTCCCAAGTGTATTTGACTGTCTGCAAGGACTCAAACCATTTCTTTGCCAGCCCAACTAACTTTTGTAAAGAATAGTGCATTGTTTGTCTATCCTCCCAACCGTATATAGAAGCACACTCATTTACCTTTCGCAGCCAGCAATCAATAGTTTGAGTCCTATTAGACGGATCAAATTCCGGAATAACATTGTTAAAATTATTATTACTACCAAAAGAGTTCTTACTTGACTCCCCCTTCCATTTCGATAGTAATTCCAGCACGTTCCTAGAGGTTAGCCTGCTTGATTCCTTACGTATCTTTCGCGGCGTCGTCTCATCACTGGATGATGACGTGGAAGACGAACTCCTTCGCCTCCTTTGCCTTTTTGCCTTCTTCGGCCGCCGTCGTCGCTTTGGAGGCGTATCAGGCGGCGTGTTAGCATCGTGATCAGACGGCATCGCCGATAAATTCTGAAACGTTTTAACATCATCTGAGACATAACCTGTTCATCACATAGGTACCATATCCACATAGGAATAAGCTGATAGTCGTAATAAAATTATTTTATACTCACTAAAACAGAACAACAAGTAATTGAAATAAAAAGTAGAACCCAGAAAAAATCAATAAAAACATGCTTGGTATATCTTGTAGTAATAATACACTATATCTGTTGTCTACCGGGATATCAATTACTTGGTTTATCATTACATTTACAGGCATAATTAAGATCAAGAGAACTTGGTAAGCATACATAGCTCACTATTAACCGGCAACGATGCGCCTACACGTGACTAGTGGATAGCATACTTGCTAGTAAGATCGTACGCATGTGTGCACCGGTGAATAGATTATAGTTCACCCCTTAACATAATCCGATGAACGTACATAGTCCAACCTCCTAACATAATCCGATGAACGTTCATAGTCCATCCCATAAAATAATCCGATGAACATACATAGTCCATCCCATAATATGATCCGATGAACAAACATAGTCCACCTCCTAACATGATCCGATGAACATACATTGTCCACCCCCTAACATGATCCGATGAACATACATTGTCCACCCCCTAACATCATCCGATGAACATACATTGTCCACCCCCTAACATGACCCGATGAACATACATTGTCCACCCCAACGACATTTAAAATCAACGTTTATTTTCCCAAAAACTCCCTCCAATCTAAAAATACCTCTGCCAAACTGTTAAGACAGTTTGTTGGCAGGTGTAGCTCCCATACATGAAATTATAACATGTATGTAGGTACTAACGCACCCGAACTCGGCACGACCACCCAGTCCGAGCGCATGTCACCACTATTAAACAGCATAGTAACAACATACAAGTTATTTGGATAATGCATAATCGTAATGCGATATTTATTGTGGAAGTCATTACAATGCATTAAATCTGATGCTCAAAATGACCTTGACCTATTTCGCACACCTATTGTTTTTTGTTGTATCTGTAATTACGGTAGTTGAAAGGCTAACACGTCAAACACCTCACATCATTTATGATCTTTTCCGCAAATAAACCACTACCCGACTTCTTACCTCTAACGGTTGTCGAAGAAATAACAAAACGATCTAGTCACGAAAAATACCTTGGTTTGTGCGTAGACGAGAAACTTACATGGAACCTACACATCGATCATTTAAAAACAACTAACGTCAAGTACTATTAGGAGCGGCGGTACGTAAGACTTACGGAAAATGATATATTATAACTTTCTTGTAAATTCTAACCTTGAATACCTAATTGAGCTATGGGGATCAGCAACTAAATCTAATTTAAATTCATTATAGAGAATACAAAACAAAATAATAATTTTAAAAAAATATTTCATTGTATCTACTATACGAAAAAAAAAAAAAAAAAAAACCTACTAAATATCAGCCAACTTTACACATATTCTACCTACATATATTCTAGTGAAAAAAAAAAGAATTGCCATGTATTCTGTACAATTAAACATCCAATAACAACAACATACACACTTTCAACTAACGACTTATTCTTATAAGAATAAATTCTGATAACCTAAAATGTTGTAGGTTATATCGAGATTATTTGTCAGTTGAATAGTTAATAAATTAACGATATAAATTACTGCTGGTGGGCGTTGAAACAACATCCCAACAGACAAACTTTCTCGATAAATGTTAAAATATTTGTTTTAAACATACCTTTTTATCTGGTCCGTGTCACTTCTGAAGTAAAATAAAACAGCAATTCACAAGTTAACGTGATGTACCTATATTTGGTAAATACACATTAATATAGTAAACTACAATACAGTATCACTGCTATTCTGCTCGACGGTTCAAACGAAAAAAGCCCCGACCTAGCACCGGTAAGTCTCAGCTCACCGCACTCTCCCCACCACGTCACGAGACACGAGTGGTGGGCGCGCGGCACCACGGTGTCGATAGCCGAGTCAATGGACATACTAATAAACATTATTTAAATTTAATAAACGTATGAATAGAACAAAATACTACTGAATATTCTTATTTTGATTAAAATTATAGAAATATATTAAAAATCATGACAATTCTTACAACGCGGCAACGTTTCCTATCTTCTGTCCTTTTTTTCCCCGCACCACCTGAACAGAGACGGGTGGAAGATACAGTCGATTGAAATATCTCACATCGCAAAGACGTCGTCACCTGCGTTCTTACTAGAAAATTGAATATTGTTGTTCTCTAACTGCTTTTACCTAGACCGCTAACGCGTTGTGCTTGTAAACCGTGTAGTGCTTATTCAACATCAAATCTACTCGCCACCGCACTCAAGAGCTACGAATAACCTAGAATCGCCCGCCGGCCGAGCCACGTGGAAGTCAAATCTCAGAGTTCGAAAGGTCAGTACATTGCCATCTCCTTGAGTTGTTTAGTCCTGAAACGGCTCCGTCTGTATCCATCATCCACTGCAAGGTGTCAAGTACATAATTGAATTTTCATAGCCCCGCAAATACAGTCCACTAATTTTATATTACCCATAGAGGCATATTCGAGCCACCAATAATTAATGGCCTAAGTTGCAAATACTTCTGTAACACGGACTAGCTGCATGCCAAAATGTACATTTTATAGTATTTTATTTACACAACTAATAACATCTGCCAACCGCCATGTACGCCTAATGTCATGTCGTGTCGATGATGAATTAGGGATGTTCAATCAATTGTTATCAATGGATCGATTGATGTTTTGGCGCGATCAATATTACATGGATCGCCACCTTTGATTCCGGATCGAAACTGCTCCGCTTATGAATCTTGTACCACACTTACAGATCATACGATACTTGTTTGTGTCCGAGTGCAAGCGCACCGCCGCTTACACGTGCCGCGTTCAGCTACTTCGCGCGTGATAATTGTACCAGCGTGCAGCGGAGGCGGCAACGAACTTGAGCGGCGCGTCACACGCTACAGCGTACACTAGTCACCGATTTTGTTGAAATTTTGTGGGGACGTAGCCCTGAAATTGTTCTATTTAGTACCTCCAATAAAAAAAATTGTACCTCTTGGGTTTTGCTAAAAATTGATTTCGAAATCTGGGGCGTTTACGCCGTCAGCGTACACTTATTTTTTAGATGGGTTGCAGTTGTGCAATACTGTGGCAATACACACCAAATAATTGTTCCCATACATAAACCTACGAGTACGTAAATATTGATTCGATAGCGCGCCCCAATCGGCCACAATATTAAATTTAAATTTCTAACCTAAAAATGATGCACCCAAAAAAACGGTATTTTGATGAGATTTCATAGGTACTCAAATTAAGTTTTTTTTTAAAGTCTTTTCGGGTAAATCGTATAACAGAACGATTGAATTTGTAATTGATCGATTCATGTTTTTTTTTTCTAATAGTGTTATTAAAAAAACCTAATTAGTATACTTTACAAATGCGGTTATACTCGATTTTGAATAAATGTAGATTGTAGATAGTTCGAATCACGGAGTAAGTATAAAAGAGGAGATGTTGTAATAAGATTTCCCTAAGAAAAAAAGCGTTTTTTTTTTGAGCCATGTACATAATTTACAACAAATAATAGACCGTTTAATAGACTTGGCTGAAATATTGTACGGGACTGACCGGAATTTGTGTAAAATAAATAAGGAGAAACGAGATTACTTCGCACTGAGTATAATTACGTGATCAAGTTGGTGGTGCTTGCAAGAGAATGACTGACAATATAACTTATATCTAATTAGCCTACTTAAACTAAACAAAACTTGTGGCGTCGTCACTCGTTGCTATGAAAAAAATATTAGGCTCAAAACTTGAAGGGTTTTAATAACTACAACAAATATTAATAACTAAATTACTATTTTTTTTGAAGAGAATATCTATGACGCCATAGAGTTATGTCTCCTGTCGGTGTTAAATAACGAAGAGACAAAACTATTATAGAAACGCCGACTTCCGAAAAGTTATTTTGTAATTTTCAGTGTATTCTTTTTTTGTAAAAAGTTTTATCTTTTGATAACGAATGGACATTAGTGCAAAGAAGGAAAATAAAATCACGCTTTCTGGGGAGCAAAGGGAAAGCAATGCTGGAACCGAATAATAAATTCAGAGCAGCTGATATACAAATTCCACTCTTCATTACGAATGTGAATAAACAAACATCTGAAAATTATATCGGTGAATACATTTTATCTAAGACGCAAACATCAGTTGTTCTTAAAAAAATAAAAATGAGAAAAGAGAAAAATTACAATGCATATAAAATACTTGTACCACACTACAAGCTCGCGATGTTTTTAGATGACAACCTATGGCCAGAAGGTGTGTCATTTCGCCGTTTTGTTTATTTGAACAAAACAAATAGTAAAGATAACATTGTTAGTAATCAGAACAGTAGTGTTATAAAACAATAACAATGGGTGTACAAGTGATATCAAATACGTCTACGTTTATTAGTTTTAACTGCAAGTCGGTTAAAAGATCCATTGACTGCGTGAGAGGATTGTGTGAGATAGCGGACCTCGTAGCATTACAAGAAACGTGGTTATTTTCTCACGATATACCAGTACTCGGCACAATACATACAGATTTTGCATACACCGGCACATCGGCGATTGATACTTCTGAGGGCCTTCTGAGAGGACGGCCTTTTGGCGGAGTGGCGATATTGTGGCGCAAAGACAGTTTCAGCGAAGTGTCAGTGATTAAGTGTGAAAATCCTCGTATTGGTGCGATAAAAGCTATGGCTGGTGATCGAGCCATTTTAGTGTTTAGTGTGTATATGCCGACGGACGCGGTGGATCATTTACCCGAATTCACGGATTGTTTTAGCGAGGTATGTGCCATAGTTGAAAATAGTTCTATAGAAGCTATATAGGTATGTGCTGGGCGACTTTAATGCGCACCCAGGGGAACTATTCGGTAAAGAGCTAGATAACCTATGCTCAGACCAGCAATGGATATGCGCTGATATTAGTATGTTAGGCAATGTAACAAAGAACTATACGTTTATAAGTGAGGTACATGGTTGCACTCGGTGGCTCGATCATTGCGTTGTGAGTCATTCCGCGTGGCAAACAATAAATAATGTTACCATAAAATATGATACGTACTGGTCAGATCACTTGCCGCTTGTTATTCAGTGCGATTTAAACCTAATTATAAGTAAAGCTAAGCTAAAAACAGATGGCAATAGGTGCAATAACAAAGATCTTTGTTGGGGTAACAGAACTAATGAACAAATAGAGCAATATAGAGAATTTTGTAATAGTAAACTTAAAATAATAGATTTTCCTGAAGAATTTAGGCAGTGTAGTTTCAATATTTGTAATAATATGGATCATAGGAACTTACTTGACACAATGTATAATGAGATAATAAATATTTTAAGAGATGCATCTATTAACAGTAGTTGTAACAAATTCTCAAGCAAATCAAAATCAAAGCGGCATGTGATAGGGTGGAATAAACATGTGCGTTGGGCACATAGGGATGCCAGGCTTAAATTTCTTAATTGGGTTTGGCATAATAAACCAAAAGAGGGTCGTTTATATGAAGAAATGTGTTATAGTAGGAAAGTTTTTAAAAAGAAACTGAAATGGTGTCAAGACAATAGCGAACAAATTAAAATGAATATAATTGCTGACCATCATTCATCAAAAAATTTTGGTGAATTTTGGAAGGCAACAAACAAGTTAAATACTAAGCCTGGCATCCCTGTGAGTGTGGGAGGTGTGAGTGACAGTAAAAGCATAGCTGACTTATTTAGGGAACACTTTGGGGTGGGTTCACCACTTGGTCCTGCAAAGATGATGCCAGATGCTGATCCTATCGTGACTGGTGACTTGTTTAATGTGTCTGTTAAACAAGTGTCAGCTATAATCAAAAAGATGACTCGGGGTAAGTCACCTGGTCATGATGGGCTCAGTATCGAACATCTAAAGTATGCTGGAGTCCATTTACCACGCGTTCTTGCAATGTTTTACACGTTGTGTCTAAGTCATTCATACTTACCCGTCGACCTCATGCGAACTATTGTGGTACCAATTGTAAAAAATAAAACAGGTGACTTATCGGATAAAGGCAATTACAGACCTATATCGTTGGCTACAGTAGTGGCCAAGGTGCTGGATGCTGTGCTTGATTCAGAGCTGGAAAAACATCTCCATATTCATGATGCACAGTTCGGGTTTCGGCCTGGACTTTCTACTGAAAGCGCCATCCTGAGTCTTAAGCACACTGTCCAGTACTATACACGGAGAGGTACACCTGTATATGCATGTTTCCTTGACCTGTCAAAAGCATTTGACCTAGTGTCTTATGACTTGCTATGGGAGAAGCTTACGAAAACGGAAGTGCATACGCAGGTGCAACGTCTCTTTCACTATTGGTATGCTAATCAGACAAATAATGTTAGATGGGCAGGCAGTCTCTCTGACGTGTACAGATTGGAGTGCGGAACGAGACAAGGTGGGTTGACGTCTCCCAAGCTCTTTAACCTGTATATAAATGGCTGATGGTTGAGCTCAGCAGCACGCGCATTGGCTGCTCGATCGATAATGTCTGTATTAATAATATCAGTTATGCTGATGACATGGTGCTGTTGAGCCCAGCTGTCAGTGCGTTGAGGCAGCTCATAAATATTTGTGGGAGTTATGCCCAAAAATACGGTCTCTTGTACAACTGCACGAAAAGTGAGTGTTTGGTGTTTAGGTCTTCGGGTAAATGCCCATATAGTGTGCCCAAAATAAAGCTAAATGGCGTGGAACTTAAGCGAGTAAAGCATTTTAAATACTTGGGACACTATGTTACTGAAGATCTTGATGACCAAATGGACATTGAAAGGGAACGCAGGGATTTGCTTGAGAATTTGTTACAACTACTGTTAATAGATGCATCTCTTAAAATATTTATTATCTCATTATACATTGTGTCAAGTAAGTTCCTATGATCCATATTATTACAAATATTGAAACTACACTGCCTAAATTCTTCAGGAAAATCTATTATTTTAAGTTTACTATTACAAAATTCTCTATATTGCTCTATTTGTTCATTAGTTCTGTTACCCCAACAAAGATCTTTGTTATTGCACCTATTGCCATCTGTTTTTAGCTTAGCTTTACTTATAATTAGGTTTAAATCGCACTGAATAACAAGCGGCAAGTGATCTGACCAGTACGTATCATATTTTATGGTAACATTATTTATTGTTTGCCACGCGGAATGACTCACAACGCAATGATCGAGCCACCGAGTGCAACCATGTACCTCACTTATAAACGTATAGTTCTTTGTTACATTGCCTAACATACTAATATCAGCGCATATCCATTGCTGGTCTGAGCATAGGTTATCTAGCTCTTTACCGAATAGTTCCCCTGGGTGCGCATTAAAGTCGCCCAGCACATATATAGCTTCTATAGAACTATTTTCAACTATGGCACATACCTCGCTAAAACAATCCGTGAATTCGGGTAAATGATCCACCGCGTCCGTCGGCATGTACACACTAAACACTAAAATGGCTCGATCACCAGCCATAGCTTTTATCGCACCAATACGAGGATTTTCACACTTAATCACTGACACTTCGCTGAAACTGTCTTTGCGCCACAATATCGCCACTCCGCCAAAAGGCCGTCCTCTCAGAAGGCCCTCAGAAGTATCAATCGCCGATGTGCCGGTGTATGCAAAATCTGTATGTATTGTGCGGAGTACTGGTATATCGTGAGAAAATAACCACGTTTCTTGTAATGCTACGAGGTCCGCTATCTCACACAATCCTCTCACGCAGTCAATGGATCTTTAAACCGACTTGCAGTTAAAACTAATAAACGTAGACGTATTTGATATCACTTGTACACCCATTGTTATTGTTTTATAACACTACTGTTCTGATTACTAACAATGTTATCTTTACTATTTGTTTTGTTCAAATAAACAAAACGGCGAAATGACACACCTTCTGGCCATAGGTTGTCATCTAAAAACATCGCGAGCTTGTAGTGTGGTACAAGTATTTTATATGCATTGTAATTTTTCTCTTTTCTCATTTTTATTTTTTTAAGAACAACTGATGTTTGCGTCTTAGATAAAATGTATTCACCGATATAATTTTCAGATGTTTGTTTATTCACATTCGTAATGAAGAGTGGAATTTGTATATCAGCTGCTCTGAATTTATTATTCGGTTCCAGCATTGCTTTCCCTTTGCTCCCCAGAAAGCGTGATTTTATTTTCCTTCTTTGCACTAATGTCCATTCGTTATCAAAAGATAAAACTTTTTACAAAAAAAGAATACACTGAAAATTACAAAATAACTTTTCGGAAGTCGGCGTTTCTATAATAGTTTTGTCTCTTCGTTATTTAACACCGACAGGAGACATAACTCTATGGCGTCATAGATATTCTCTTCAAAAAAATAGTAATTTAGTTATTAATATTTGTTGTAGTTATTAAAACCCTTCAAGTTTTGAGCCTAATATTTTTTTCATAGCAACGAGTGACGACGCAACAAGTTTTGTTTAGTTTAAGTAGGCTAATTAGATATAAGTTATATTGTCAGTCATTCTCTTGCAAGCACCACCAACTTGATCACGTAATTATACTCAGTGCGAAGTAATCTCGTTTCTCCTTATTTATTTTACACAAATTCCGGGCAGTCCCGTACAATATTTCAGCCAAGTCTATTAAACGGTCTATTATTTGTTGTAAATTATGTACATGGCTCAAAAAAAAAAACGCTTTTTTTCTTAGGGAAATCTTATTACAACATCTCCTCTTTTATACTTACTCCGTGATTCGAACTATCTACAATCTACATTTATTCAAAATCGAGTATAACCGCATTTGTAAAGTATACTAATTAGGTTTTTTTAATAACACTATTAGAAAAAAAAAACATGAATCGATCAATTACAAATTCAATCGTTCTGTTATACGATTTACCCGAAAAGGCTTTAAAAAAAAACTATTTTTAGTTACACAAACGGCACACAACTTATTTTCACTAAAATCCTTAGGCAACCGCTCTGTAAAGGAGTTCGAGACAGACTAAAGTGTGCCTGGCTCTAATGACAGGCCTTAATGGCCAAATATGCTGACCTGCAAGAAGAGTTGTCAGGCCAGCATCAGGGCGTGCATATTTCGGATATAACAGTTCGATTACAATTGATTGGACATCCCTAATTCATTATTGACACGACAGGACATTGGGCGTACATGGGGGCTGTTATTAGTTGCGTTAAATACTATGAAATGTAAATAATTTGCATACAGCTAGTCCGTGTTATAGAACTATTTGCAACTTATATAATAAAAAAAAACTTTTTACAAAAAAAATATAACTGACTTCAATGATAAAAAACACTGAAAAGTATCAAATAACTTTAATTTTGGAAGTCGGTGTTTCTATAATAGTTTAGTCTCTTCGTTATTTAACACCGACTTCCAAAATTAAAGTTATTTGATACTTTTCAGTGTTTTTTATCATTGAAGTCGGTTATATTTTTTTTGTAAAAAGTTTTTTTTATTTTACACTTTTTAGTTATGGTACCACCACTAAAAAGTACCCTTCAGTCAAACTTAAATACCTTATAGTCAGAGCGCATCTCATAACGGTTCTAATAATCCCAAACACGGTTAGATTACATTAATTTACCTTTCGGCTTCATCATCAGATCAGTTCGATATATCCTCTCCCCCTCTTCTTTCAAACAGTCATTAGACTAGATGCTGGAGAGGGAAAGGATATATCGAACTGATCTGATGATGAAGCCGAAAGGTAAATCTTTCAATCAGTCATTAGACTAGATGCTGATAATCCCGGCTGTAGCATCAGGCCAGATTTATGTCAACATTGCAATGAACTTAAAATTTAGTCCTGTTTAAAATGAGCCCAAACACGACTACGGTGCTGTAATTTCAAGGTTTGTACTTTTCCTGATGCTCCTGGCTTCAGCATCAGGTCTCTATGTACTTCGGTGTTCTTTATTAGCAGTACGTTTATCCACACATCGAGCCGTTTTCAATGAGCCTAAACTCGATATATCTGCTGTTTGCTGTCGAGGACTTAGGTACTCTGCAGACTATCCTGACTGCAGCATCAGATCATGACTTGATGATCATGAGACCAAATGTGGCAAATGCCCTATCAAACATCAAAACAATTTACTAAAATAGTCCTTGCCTGTTCGAGTAACTTCTTACTGTTAAGGAGTTGTACCTTCCATCATCAGCCCAGCTACCTGAGATGGTGACGACCATACGCAAATACACAAGATACTTCATAAAATAAGCGAAAATCAATAAGTGAGCCTATAAAATTTGAAGGTTGCCCTCAATTTCTCCAAGATCCCATCATCAGATCCTAATTTGGTGATAATGGGACCACCTCAGAACTATCTACTTTCGAACAAAAAAAGAATTTTGAAAATCCGTCCACATTTGGGGGAGTATTCGACGAACAAACATACAAAAAAAAAAAAAAACATACAAACAGCCGAACGTAGTACCTCCTCCTTTTTGGGAAGTCGGTAAAAAAGACCATTACTGTGTATTCCGATACTCTTCATTGCACAGGGCGAGTTTATCCAATCGCTGATATCCAAATCACAATGTATACTAGAGTCCTTTTTACCGTTGTTTAGGTCATTAGATGAAATTACTTCCGAACTGGCACATTTCTGGTCGGGAGCTCGTATTTATACGCGAAACCAGGAAAGTTCCGACCTTTCAAGACCAGGTCTAGAATGATAACGTCGAATCGCAGGGCAATATTAAAATCATGTACAATAAGGATCATGTAAATTTCGACTCTGTTAAATTCTTAAGTAAGTAGTAATTACCTAGTTGACTGTTTCTAGAATTCGCTAGATCTTGGAACCTACGCTGACCAATGCGTTTTAAATATTTGATGCCACTCTTGGGTCTGGCAGGGACGTGACTCGTAAAACTATCACGGCGTAACACTATTAATAATGATTGACTAAATGAATAAAACAAGATTGACTATTTGTATTTTCTTTGGATAGCATTATGCTGAAAACTTTTCCTTATAAATATATTGTTTCTACAATTCATGTTTTTGTTTATTAACTTTTTTTTTATCATATCTTTAATCTTAACAAAATATAAGTCTGTCTAAAAAGTCAAACGACTTGGAAAATTTTGAAGGAAATAAAAAATCGGTTGTTGGCAACAAGAATTTTAGTTGTCATTCACTTGCTTCTTGAGATGATTATAGTTCTAAAACAGATGTTGATCGTAATATTTATTGAACCAATAAGCCAAGTAGAATATTTAAAATCAAATTTCTCTTAAGATTCCAGATTTATGTTATTACCTACTTTAAACTTTCTTATGATACTTATTATATCTTTGTAAATTTTTCCTACTTTTGCAATAATAATATAATTAAAGAGACTAAAATAGGTATAAAAATCTTTTGAATTTCTATTGTGAAAAGTCTCCTAATAGTATTAACTCATTTAAAAAATACTTATATTTGATACTTTTCAAAAAGTTCTTCTATTAGTAAACAATCTATTCTATTATCTATTAGTAAAGATCTCTTAATCAGCCTTGACAATAAACACCAGTGTTGACTACATCAGATTTCATTTTACTGTATTAATTACCCCAAGTAGTCTAATTTTTTAGACAGACTATGGTTGGATATTGTTTCTAAAACAAACAATTAAATGCCTCGAAAGTATTTGTTGAGTCAATGTTTTTGATACCTCGGGGGTGGGATGTATAAAAAACCGGCCCAATAAACCTTCTAGCAACTTTCAGAATACAGAATATGGTCTTCATATTTTGAACACTCAACTCTCTCCAGCGACCGATCTTTTATGACAAAATCGTCTCTTACCAAGTCTTTATCGGCCTTTTTTTCCATCTTTTTTAAGCTAATATGCATCGAGCCCCATCGAGGTTCTGAACGATGAGAAAATTCCTGAAAGAAAAAGAGATATCTTCATCAAAAGTTAAATGGCTAGAGGCATATACTTAATTATCGAAATTACGTGTACGTTTCAACAATTAAGTATGTAAGTTAAGTACTCACAAATTAGAGTAAAGTTAAGTTAGAATTACCAAACTAGTGCTTGACTGCGACACCACTTGATAAGCAAATGACTAATCCTAAGTGAAGTGCCTTATCCGAAGAGATTATATGATCAAAGATCTAATAGAAGAAATCTCTTCCCTCATCTGCTATTTGATTATAATAAATATTATATGTTTAATGCGTTTATTAAGTCATTGCAAATAGGTTGCCTAAGCTAAATCTGGCGCCAATGATGTTAAACCATACAATTTTTTGTTACATTTTTGACATCAATTACCCTCAATTGTTATTATAGCACAGCTGAAAGAATGTACCCCAAGTAACTGACTAACTATAGGTTGCCTTGCTATCTATTTTTTAATCAAATTATATATAAAATAATTGGTAATTTAATTCCTAATCAAACCGTAGATACATTATCTGGAATATAACCTTTTATCATCTTCCTGCCCTTGTCTCGTTTTATTTGGGGTCGGCGCAAGATGTTTTTTTCTTACATTCCGTCACGCTATCACTAACTACCTTTTCTTTCATATCACATCTCACTGTAACGTCAATAAAATACGAGGGTCAGCGACAGTCAGGTTTATTCAGGAGTCATACTAAAAACTACCCACCACCATACAATTATAAGTGGCAACCGACGTCACATCTCTTCCCGTCAAGTCCATTAAACTCATTAGGTCATAGAGTACTACATCTTACAACTATATCTTCCCTATCGACTGATGTTATGTTATGTTTGTTATCGAGCTTTAAGTATGCGTCTTATTTTGCGTTAATAAAATGTTTTTCTTTCTTTTAACTACTTAACAATTTGATATAACTACGTATCTTAAATATTGTTTCACATGGCAGCTTTTCTTGTTTGGTTGATCGCACGCAGTGCGCGAGCTGACGCAATCTGTGGTGGAGGTGATATCGGCAACGATAGCCGTTCGGGTTGAACTCGCTGCCGCGGCGAGTCTTTCATATCATTGTCACCACAGGAAGCGTCTTCAAACACTTCACTTTCGGCTCCGCTATCGACCCCCGGTTTAGCTGCCCCAGAGCACGCAGCCTCAGCGGTGCCAGCGTCGCTCAAGCGTAATATTTTAATGAGAACCTATTTTTGCTACTTGCTGGAATAATTTGGTCGGCATGTCTACGCCACTCAACCCCATTACCTAAACTAACTTTGCATGAAATAGGCCCTGTTTTTTTAACAACAGTGGCTTCGGTCCACTTGTCCCCCCTCACCGTATAATCGCGAGCAATTACCGCATCCCCTACGCGGAATTCCCTATCGGCTCCCGCAGCGTGAGCGACCTGACGTTCTTGCTTTGCGTACAGATGCGGCTACGTCCGGGCGTAGTGCGTCAAGTCAGCTGCGTAAACGCCGCCCTTGGAGCGCTACGGCTGGCGAGACCCCTGTAGTTGCATGTTCACAATTGCGGTACTGAAGAAGAAATTTGCTCAGGGCGACGTTTACGTCTTCATCTTCGTATACTGCTCTCTTTATTGCCTTTTTAATAGTTTTGACTACGTTCTCAGCCGCGCCATTCCCCTGGGGTCTATATGGTGCCGAAGGTTGTGTGCTTAATACAATTTTTTACACAATACAATTTAAACAATACAGTCAGTCACGAGCTGCGATGGTAAGCCAAAACGCACAAACGTACTTCTAAAAACCTTAATAGTAGCGGCTGCGTTCATGCCACGCATAGGCAGAGCCTCTATCCATTTAGAATGCGCGTCTACTATAATTAGGTATCGTACACTGCCGCAGTCTGCGAAGTCAGCGTGCACGCGCTGCCATGGGTGCAGTTTGAACTCCCAGGGGAGCAGCTGCGCCCGTGGCGGCGCGTCCTGCACGGAGTGGTACGCAGCACATGACATACACATATATTCGATGTTCTGATCTAAACTCGCACAGTAAATGTAACTTCTTGATAAAGCTTTCATTTTTTTCATCCCTAAATGACCCTCGTGAACTTCTTTTAATTCATGAATCCCCAAGCGACCACAGGTGGCCGCGCATCTATTGTCTTACTATTGTGTCTCTAATTGACGGTATCTGAAGGGTTAATATTTTCTTTTGAAAAATGCGAGAAACTACTATCCTATATTTATAAATAACACATCTTTGATCTACTAGTAAATCATTTTTCCTAGCAAATAATGGTTTTTCTGCGTCACACAGCCCGGGACTGTCGGCCAACTGAATAGTACATATCCTTTTATTTTACATAGCACGGTATCACGGTCTGTCTCTTTTGCGATGTCTTTAAAACAAATAGGTAGCGACTCCTCTACCAGATTTAGATAATCCATCGTGTCGACGAAGCGACCCTCCCGAGGCAACGGTAATCGCGACAACGCTTGCTGCATGCTGCATGCCTGCTTGCGTGCTGCATACCTGCTGCATGTTGCATGCTTGCTGCATGCCGCATGCCTGCTTGCATGCTGCATACCTGCTGCATGTCACATGTTTACTGCATGCTGCATGGCTGCTTACGTGCTGCATGTCGTATGCTTGCTGCATGCCTGCTTGCGTGCTGCATGCGTGCTTGCGTGCTGCAAGTCGCATGCTTGCTGCATGCTTGTCGCATTCTTGTCCCGTCTCATTTCACACAACCATTTTTGTCACTAAGTCATATTTGTCACTACACAACATATTTGTCACTAAGCACACTTTATTTTTTTTTTTCAAAAATTAATTCTTGTATTTCTAACCTAATTCCACCTTTGTTTGTTTTACCTACCACTAAAAATAAATGATTTTATTAGCGCCTGATCACAAAGATGTAGCAATTAATGTTATCGTCGTAAATTCGTGGCGAAAAAGTGTTAATAAATATACTGACTGCAAATTTTCTGCTATATGATGGATGCTTTTCAATTATTATAGACATGAAATTTATGCCTAAAGATGATTCGGACAAATAAAATTATGAGTTCCGAATTTATGATAAGTGAGTGTATGCAAAACAACTTTTAAAATAGAACTTTTTACTTTGAAGAAAAAAGTTCTGCTTTAAAAGGTAGACCCATATTTTTTATTTTTATTTTTGGACGAAATTTTTTTGTTTTTATTGTTTTATAATGTGGCATTAATTCATGAATCCCCAAGCGACCACCGGTGGCCGCGCATCTATTGTCTTACTATTGTGTCTCTAAGTGACGGTATCTGAAGGGTTAAAAATACATACCACCCAAAATTTTTACTTTTTTATCCAACCCCTATTTTTTTATAGCAAAAAATAATTTATAAGGCAAAACAACGTTTGCTGGGTCAGCTAGTAAGTATATACTTACCAAAAGGGAATTGTAAGGTTTTCTCTGTAATGATTAGGAAATAGCTGATTTCCGTATATACCTTATATTGGTGTCATATAGTTGCATCAATGAATAAAAAATGCTTGAATTACCACCTACTAATACAAAGATCATTGGGCACCTATGTATGAAAACCATACCCACGGCGGACACAAACGAAATATAGCAGTGTGTAATGATATAAAGCTCTCATTTACTATGGCATTAGTCACATTAATGTGAGCCATGGGAATCTCGATAAATTCAAGTGTCATAAACTGATTTGGGAAATATGAATAAATTGCTAATTCATTTACAATTTTTATTCCTTTTGATCCAAATCAAGCATAAGATCGATAAAAAGGCAGCAGGTGCGTCTGTTGCTTCCTGACGTCTTTTTTTTATGGTAGGAAAATCATCTAATGACAACCCCCGCTCTTGGGCGGAGCGGGAGACAGTGTCAGACTCTTACTGACTAAAAACCCACCCCGTTCCTTCTAGCCTTCATACCGGGGCTCGAACGCCCTTTCGGATAACCCTGGCCCCAGTAGGCTTCGACCCAGCTGGGCCCCTTCTGTTGTTGACAACTCCTTGAGGCGGGAATAGTGCGCGCCGTCGACGTCTTGGGCTCGGTCCGGACAGTTACCGGACGGTTGGACAGCGTTGGGCACGCCACGATTATGGCGGTAAGTCACATGTTTGAAGCGTGGCTGGAAAGACCTCACGGCGTCCTTACCTACCGCATGAGGCAGGTCTTCACCGGACATGGCACGTTCGCGAGATACCTGTTTCAGATTAAAGCGGAAGAGACGCCCGGGTGTCGCCACTGTGCGGAACGCCCGGAGGACACGGTAGAGCACACAGTCGAGGTGTGCCCTGCCTGGGCGGAGCATCGCCGTGACCTCGTGGGGGCGATCGGCGGCGGAGACCTCTCGCGCCGGGCCCTGGTCGAGGCCATGGTCCGAAGCGAGGAGGAATGGCAGGCGGTCGCCTCCTTCTGCGAAGCAGTAATGCTAGCAAAGGAGGAGGCCGACCGCATTAGGCAATGGCGCCCTCGCCACCGCCGCCGGGATTCCGATCCCGATTTCCGGCCACCGTAGACGCGGGCTCGCGGACGGCGAGCCATGAGTAGCTCGCTGTCCATCGTCCGGTAACTGTCCGGACCGAGCCCAAGACGTCGACGGCGCGCACTGTTCCCGCGCGCCTCAAGAACAGGAGGGGCCCAGGGGGTCAGCAACAGGAGGGGCCCAGCTGGGTCGAAGCCTACTGGGACCAGGATTATCTGAAAAGAAGCTCGAGCCCCGGTATGAAGAGGCTAGAAGGAACGGGGTGGGTTTTTGGTCAGTAAAAGTCTGACACTATCTCCCGCTCCACCCAAGAGCGGGGTTTGTCATTAGATGATTTTTACCCACCGAAAAAAGAAAACGGACTCTGTCAAAGTGGCATGTGTTACTTATCACTTAGCTCATTCATTCGTTTTTAAGCTTTCGTACTATTGACTTCTCCGACATATATATGTCGAAGCGTTGGCGCATATCAGTCGGTCTGCATCAGCGCCACCTATCTTTCACTGGAGGAACTATGTAGTTAGATTGAACAGCTTACGTTTGGGAACGTCAAGTATTAACTTGGGGATGGTTAGCGTGGAGTAATAGCAACACTGAGCGAATAGTCGAGTCAAATGTCGATCCGGAGGTATAATCGATTATTTGACATTGACAGGTACTGACGTTGACAGGTAAATTGGCTACCCGGAATGGGGGTAGGTTCACGTGTCGGGTGACGGTTGATTTGGAGGGCACTTTGAATCGTTCGGTCGGTCCGAGCAGACGTTGGTTACTCCACGCTAAATTTCCCGCGTTCCTAAATTCTTAATCAAGCCATATCTCAGGCATCCTTGATTATTTTGTACTGAGTGTGTGTTACGAGTAATTAAAGGTGTTATCAAAGGTTTTTGTGAGTGTTATTTCCGATGTCGCGACCCACTGATATCGATCCTCCGTTATCAGAAGTGGGATTGGACCACGACGACCCACGTGTTTAAAAAATGAAAACACTAGCGACGAAAAATGGATGCGTTTGTTGGAACAACAGAACCGCAATTTTCTGACGCTGATTCAAGCCATGAAAACACCTACTACGTCGTCACATGGCCTTCGTTTACCGGATTTCGATCCTGAGAAACAAGATGTAGATGCACGTGCTTGGTTGACGACTGCAGAAATGTGCTTGACGGACCAAGACCAACATGGCGCCCTGCTTATGGTCGCTTTGAGAAAGTAAGAACCGGATTGAAGAGCTGACTTAAATGGTCTGATTAGGTTTTTTTCTGGGGTTCTTCCCTAATCCTGAGCAACAAATGTTGGACCATGGTACCGCTGTATCCCCAGAGAGCAAATTACAACGTACCACCCAGCTAGTGACCGGGAAAAGAGCGATGGGTGCAAGTGCTCGTTTACGATGTACTACTTTCCGATACGTGCTTCGTGTGTGTGTGTGTGTGTGTGTGCGTGCGTGCCTGAGGTGCAGTGTGTCGAGTGCGATACCAGATCAGAAAACGTTTCACACAAAACGCTTGAAGTCGTTTCAAACGCTACCTGTCAAATGTTACATTGTGGAATAATTGGACAAAGCAAGCGACGTGAAGGCGATGGTGGTGCCAAGGCATCACGTAGCGAGTGACTGGATGACGTATGTGCTGTCAAAGGAACCAGGAACAAGGTCAGGTATTCACATTCCATTTTAATTCTGATGCTGAGTGTTATATCTCTTTCACTTTAAAGTCTGTCATCACTATTTCACGGCAAACGTAAACACAGTTTTGTTACATTGAAGGGTCAGTTTAGCGTGTTCAGATTACTTGCGTAGTTTGATTGAGGTTTTATTCACAACATCTATTTGCGAAGTGATATTTTGGCCGTGAAATATTGTTGCAAGGATTCAGTTTAAATAGTATGATCGTGCGTGACACACTTCTTTTGTTAAATTGCTAAAGTTCACGACATAAACAATTGTAATTACATCTACCCTCGGTATATCCGGTAGATACCGTTTCGATTTTTGTTTGACAGTGATAACTCCTCCATAGATAGTTTTTACGTTATTGACATTGACGTGTACCTATGACAGTATAGTATGCTATAAACGCGTGTTACAAAAAGTGAACTTATTCGTTTAATTGACTCATCTTAGCAAAAGACGACCATAGCGGACTAGCGCGAAAAAAAAATAAAAAAAAATAATGCGTGAGCGGGTAGATGAATTGTTGCGTGCAAATATTATTTTACCGAGTAATACGGTGTCTGTTAATTTAGCTCTTTCGGCTTAAAAACTCGACCGGTCAGAAATAATGTGCAAAGACTACTGTAAACTAAACAATTACGTGCCTTACTGGTATTCGTTGCCACGTATCTCGGACCAAATAACTCGTTTACATAGTGCGCTTTATTTTACAAAAATTAGATTGTATATAGGCTAGGGTTAGGTTAGCGTGTTGAGTGTGTTTGTGTTGGTTGTGTAGGTGTAGTGATAGCGTGACGAGGGACAGAACAGAATGGAAGAAAAAAATGATGATGGTGATGATGATGGTGATGATGATGGTGATGATGATGGTGATGATGATGGTGATGATGATGGTGATGATGATGATGATGGTGATAATGATGGTGATGATGATGGTGATGATGATGGTGATGATGGTGGTGGTGATGATGGTGGTGATGATGGTGGTGATGATAGTGGTGATGATGGTGGTGATGATGGTGGTGATGATGGTGGTGATGATGGTGGTGATGATGGTGATGATGGTGATGATGGTGATGATGGTGATTTCAGTAGTGTTTCAGCGGTCAGTATAAACATTTGACTATGCCACTCGGTATCGAAACGTGATCTCTGTTTTTCAACGGGGTTTTTGATAAATCGGTAAATACCTACGTCATAGTTTGAGTTGTCAATATTTTGATTATTATGGAACCTATTAAGAACTTCGAGAGACTTAATGTAGTATTACAAACGTTGATTAAAGCCGGATTTTCATTAGATTTGAAAGAGTGGTTGTTTTTCATAATGCAAATCGAGTTGTTTAGGATATGAAATTAAGTCAAGTGCTGAAGTTAGGAGATATAGAACTTCAGAAAGCAGATCGCGTACATTCGATTCTGCTCTCTACCCTACTTTCAATGCTGTTTATCATAGCTCAGTTGGGACAGTTAATAGGTCTAGTAGTTTACTTCGGGTGGTTTGTACCTAAATATTCTCGTGTATGGGGCCGTTATTCTAAAGATTTAACGTGCGGTAAAGTTTCTTTTTTTTGTGACAGCAGCGCCACGAAAACTGAATAAAAATTAATTTAATTTTTTTTATGAAAGAGTCGGTTAACCTTTAACGTTTCAAATTTTTCAATCGTGTCAATTAGAGGCGCAATAGAAAGACAGTGACACCGCAATAGAAAGAAAATGAAACGCAGGCGTTTCAGTGGGAACATAACAAAAAAGAGGCTGATGATGACGATGAAGTTTACAGGATGATCAGATTATAGGAGATTTGATTTGTAGTCGTAGCTAATAGAAACCGGTATCTAGCGGTCACAGTAGTCCGTAAGTACGCGGTATTCAATTCAAATTGCGATCAAATCTGGGACGTACTGTGGGAAACCATTAAGTCTTGAGAGACTTGGCGATCCTCTAGGGATGCGCAGGAGTGATTGAGGTTCTTAATGGTGACCGCTATGTTTCGAAGTACGCACATAACCGCCTGCTAAAAATAACTGACGTTGACATGCACGTGGGCGATGATGACGAGACTAGCTATGACGAAAATGATAACGCTGACAAGACTAGTTGAATACTAAGTAGTCAACTTAACATTTAGAGTACCTAGCATAGTAAGAGTTTTCTTATAATCTGTAACGTTATAGGAAAAATAAAGCAACATGTTGAACAAACCTACTTTAAGGATTATTTTGATTAAAGGCTCGAAATGATTATCTTGATGGTGTTGTTTGTAACCGGATGGAGGTTACATGTGGAGGTGACCGGATAGAGGTTGCCTGTTGTGTTAGTGACCGAATGGAGGTCGATTGGTTTGACGCTTATGGCCGGATGGAGGCTATAATGTGTTATGATGAAGACCGGATGGAGGTCGATTGGTTTGACGCTTATGGCCAGATGAAGGCTATAATGTGTTATGATGAAGACCGGATGGAGGTCGATTGGTTTGACGCTTATGGCCAGATGAAGGCTATAATGTGTTATGATGAAGACCGGATGGAGGTCGATTGGTTTGATGCTTATAGCCGGATGGAGGTTATAAGTGTGATGATGAAGACCGGATGGAGGTCAGAGTATGAGCACTGCAATATTTTAATGAGTTTCCTATTATTTGAATGAGTTTGAGTGTTGTTCAACATGTCGGCTTTGAGAGATTGAGATTGTTGTGATTTTCTTCTAGATATGATTGATGATTTTGATCAGAGTACCTTTTATGCCCCACCACCTTGGGCCAGGATTGGCCGAACGACTAGAATGAGTACTGTTCGAGGATTTTCTTTCATTCCAGGTACTCCACACGAGGACGTGTGATCATCAGGACGGCCGTGTCGAAGCGTTGGCGCATATCAGTCGGTCTGCATCAGCGCCACCTATCTTTCACTGGAGGAACTATGTAGTTAGATTGAACAGCTTACGTTTGGGAACGTCAAGTATTAACTTGGGGATGGTTAGCGTGGAGTAATAGCAACACTGAGCGAATAGTCGAGTCAAATGTCGATCCGGAGGTATAATCGATTATTTGACATTGACAGGTACTGACGTTGACAGGTAAATTGGCTACCCGGAATGGGGGTAGGTTCACGTGTCGGGTGACGGTTGATTTGGAGGGCACTTTGAATCGTTCGGTCGGTCCGAGCAGACGTTGGTTACTCCACGCTAAATTTCCCGCGTTCCTAAATTCTTAATCAAGCCATATCTCAGGCATCCTTGATTATTTTGTACTGAGTGTGTGTTACGAGTAATTAAAGGTGTTATCAAAGGTTTTTGTGAGTGTTATTTCCGATGTCGCGACCCACTGATATCGATCCTCCGTTATATATATATTTTCCTCCATTAATATTTAATTAAATAATTATATACAATTAAACGTCATAATTTTCCCCCTAATTTAAGACTATTTTGATTAATGTCCGCCGCTCTTCGCAAAGCGGGTCAGATATGCCCAATGATCTTTAAACTACTTAACTACTTACTTACCTACTATTATCATGATCTTTACTTGCAAACCAAAAAAAATGCCAGTTTTATTAATCAGGCGTCGACCTTAAAAATCGCTTAATTACAATTTAAAATTCATTATTTTTAACTGAATTCAAAAAAAGGAGGAGGTTCTCAATCCGGTTGTATTAGGTCTCTTTACCTATGAAATTGCCGTTCTGCAGTACTGGCCACTTCAAATCAAAATAATTTTTGTTTGGCTAAGAATATTCTAATTGCAAATTAATTTTATTTTAAAACATGGATTTTTTTTCCAAAAAGTAGTCATTTGTTTATTGATTAGTGTTACATTTTCATCGCATTTCAATCTTTTTCGTCATCATGGATACGTCGAAAATTCGAGTAATTATGGAATATGAGTACCGTTGTGGCAGCAACGCGGCACAAGCGGCACGCAACATCAACGACGATTACGGAGCTAACACTACAAACCAACGCACCACCTGTTATTGGTTTGCTCGCTTCCGTTCTGGAAAGGGCATTACATGAAAGTGTCCCCACCCATCAACAGACTTGAGACAGGTGTCATTCGAAGCGTCTAGTTAAATAGAGTATTTTTTTATTATGGCGACACATCTTTAAAGTATGGGGTTTAGGTTTTATAAAACATTATATTTTGACCTAACCTAACCTAACCCTAGTGTTTTGGATCTTAAACATACTCATTATATAGTACTGTCATATATTTTTCATGGGAGAAGGTTGTACAGACAGACGACGTTTGCTTAGCCACTGAGTATTTTTACGATTCGATCTATACTATCTTTGATGCTTGCATACCCAAAAAACGTCGCTGTAAAACGACCAAGTAGACGCTATCCGGTGTGGTTCACTAAAGATATAATTCAGGACACTAGACTTAAGCTTAAATGGCATACTATTTGGAAGCGCACTAAATGCAGTTCAGCCTATAAGACTTTTTCGGATTTGAGAGCTAACCTTAAAAAACGAGTAGCACTGGCTTATGCATCGTATACAAGTATAATTGAAAATAATTTAAGGACCAATCCCCGTAAATTCTGGCAACATATTTCTAGTCTACACTCAAAAGGTGGTTTTGAACCGATGGTCACCTACAAGGGTGAAACATTTACTGGAGTTCATGCAGCTGAAGCTTTTACCGATTTCTTTGTCAGTGTTTATCTTCCTGATATTCCACTGCTTAATGCTGATCTAGTTTCTTATACGGATAATAATGCTAATAGTAATTATATAAACATATTTAAATTTTCACCTCAAGACATCATATCAGGAATAAACAAACTTAAACTAAGCAGCTCTGTAGGGCCCGACAACATTCCCCTGAAATATTGAAAAATTTTAAAAAACAGTTTTGCTTACCACTACATCATATTTTTAATCTTTCATTAAAAAAAGGAATCAGGACTGTGGTGGATACAGTGGAAGATTTCAAGGGTCACCCCTATTCCCAAAAGTCGTAATAAAGCATTAGTAGAAGAATTCCGTCCCATTGCCATTTTGTCATCCCCAGCTAAAGTGTTTGAAAACGTACTACATAATTACATTTATTCACAAGTTGAAAAATATCTGTGCAACGAACAACATGGTTTCCGAGCAAAAAGATCAGTAAATACAAACCTTCTTACCCTAGTAGACTACATATCAAAACGTTTGGACCGTGGTGGTCAGGTTGATGTCTTGTATTTTGATTTTCGGAAGGCGTTTGATAGGGTTAATAACGATATTTTGCTTGCAAAACTATGCGCTATCGGTTTTCCACCTGGTCTTCTGCGGCTCCTCGCGGATTACCTTCGCAATCGCCAGCAGTTTGTCAGGCTAGGCATCTATGAATCCCAACCATATCATACGCGTTCCGGAGTCAGTCAAGGATCAATCCTAGGACCACTTTTGTTCTTAATAATGGTCAATGATCTTCCATTAATTGTTCATCACGCCAAAAGTCTACTGTATGCAGATGATTTAAAACTTTTTTCCGAAATTCACTCTGAAGCCGATTGTTTGGCGCTACAGTGTGACTTGGATGCTATATTAGAGTGGAGTATCAAGAACAAAATGGAATTTAACTCAACCAAATGCTTCGTTATGAGTTTCACTCGCAAACGACATCCTATCAACCCTGAATACAAAATAAACGAGAGTACCATTACCAGGACAAATGGCATGAAGGATCTAGGTGTCACTTTTGACAACAAGTTAACATTCCATGATCACATCATTTTGGTAGCAAAAGATTCATTTAGGCGATTAGGATTTATACTTCATAACGCTAAAGACTTTAGTAACATAAATGCTATTAAATCTATTTTCAAAGTATTAGTTCGCAGTAAGCTGGAGTCCAGTGCATGTGTCTGGAATCCCTATGAAAAGAAATACGCATTACTTTTAGAAAAGGTTCAGAAAGCTTATCTTAGGTACTTATATAAACGCCTTCATGGGTACTACCCATTCTTGTATCCTACTAACTTTCTCCTAGGGAGCTTAGGGTATAATTCTCTCGAGGTTAGAAGAAAAAATGACCAATTAATTAATATATGTAAAATATTTCACGGGTAAATAGATGCTCCTGAACTGCACGACGAGCTTTGCCAACTGTTTGCTCCGATTGACTATACCCGTAATCGGAGGCACCGACTGTTCGCTGTTTCTGGGAGTCGTACCGTCGCCCGAGCCCAGTCTCCTATCCCTCGTGTAAATTCCGCGCTCAACGCTCTCTTGGATGCCAAACCTGATTGTGATGTGTTCGCGGATGAATGGAAGAACATTTTGTCTGACCGTTTGGAGTTTTGTGAGATGAGTGTATGACTGTGGTGTAGCTATTATTTTGTATTTTTTACTTCATAAGTTTTCTAATGTCTTTAACTGATGTAATTGGCCTTTGGCCGTGTTATGTTAAAGTAAAATAAAAAATAAAATAAAAAATAAATAAATAAATGAAATTTTTGAAAGCGGCTTTGCGAGCTCTATACGATTCTGTAAAAATATTTGACAAAAAAGCATTGCGTAAAGCTGTCCCCAAAATTGACAGCTGTTTCAAATATGTCGGTGAGTACCAACAGATTTGAAACTAGTGTCATTCGAAGCGTCTAGTTAAATAGAGTAATTTTTATTATGGCGACATATCTCTAAAGTATGGGGTTTAGGTTTTATGAACCATTTTTATTTTAACCTAACCTAACCTATAGCCTAACTTAACCTAACCTGTTATAACTTAAGTAGTGCGCATAACAGACATAGAATGCATGTCAGTTTGTTGATTCCTACCCACAAAAGACAAAACAGCTGATTTAGTTATTAAATGTATGGGGTTTTTAATAAAAAAAAAAACTTCTAAAGACATTTACAAAATGATCAAACATTAATGTGCAGATGCATTAAAATCAATGTGTTACAGTAACCCTATGTACCACACGATGGATATATGCAGACAAATTAGGTTTGGTCAAGTTAGGTTAGGTTAGATTAGGTTAAAATAAACAATGTTTTTAAAATATATTTTTGCAGAATCGTATAGAGCACGCAGAGCCGCATTCGAAAATATTTAACAGTACTATATAATGAGTATATTTAAGGTCCAAAACACTTGAGTAAGGTTAGGTTAGGTCCAAATATAATGTTTTATAAAACCTAAACCCCATGCTTTAGAGATGGGTCACCTAATAAAAAATACTCTATTCAACTAGACGCTTCAAATGACACCTGTCTCATGTCTGTTGGAGGGTGGGGGCGGTGCCCATACAAAATCCGGCATCCTCCTTTCGACCTGAAAAATGAACCTCGCGGTCGTCCGAAGACTTTGGTCGACAATGACGAATTAAAGGCGATTGCGGAAGCTGATGATACACAATCTACGACTGAATTAGCAGCAGCTTTCGACGTTAGCGTCAAAACAATATTGGTCCATTTGCGTCAAATTGGCAAGGTAAAAAAAGCTTGACAAATGGGTGTCCCACCAACTCAATGATCGCCAGCGCGAAGTACGCGTCGAGACGTGCCTTGCACTGCTCAACAGACACACAAATGAAGGAATTTTGAACCGCATTGTTACTTGCGATGAAAAATGGATTATGTTTGATAACAGCAAGTTGGTTGGATCCTGGTTCAGCACCTAAACAATGCCCTAAACGAAAACTTACCCCTAGAAAAGTGATAGTCACTGTTTGGTGGTCTAGCGCCGGTGTGATTCATCACAGCTTCTTACCAAACGGGGTGAGCATTATTGCAGATGTTTACTGTGAAGAACTGAACACAATGATGGAGAAGCTGGCACATCTCCAACCAGCATTGGTCAATCGCTCGTCTCCGCTGCTCCTGCACGACAACGCGCGACCTCATACTGCACAGCAGACGGTCTCAAAGTTGCAAGAACTGGGGTTGGAAGCTCTCCGTCATCCGCCCTACTCACCAGACCTTGCGCCTACAGACTACTACTTTTTTTTCTAGGGGTAAGTTTTCGTTTAGGGCATTGTTTAGGTGCTGAACCAGGATCCAACCAACTTGCTGAGCGCTTGCGGCTATCAAACAGAATCCATTTTTCATCGCAGGTAACAATGCGGTTTAAAATTCCTTCATTTGTGTGTCTGTTGAGCAGTGCAAGGCACGTCTCGACGCGTACTTCGCGCTGGCGATCATTGAGTTCGTGGGGCACCCATTTGTCAAGTTTTTTTACCTTGCCAATTTGACGCAAATGGACCAATATTGTTTTGACGCTAACGTCGAAAGCTGCTGCTAATTCAGCCGTAGATTGTGTATCATCAGCTTCCACAATCGCCTTTAATTCGTCATTGTCGACCAAAGTCTTCGGACGACCGCGAGGTTCATTTTTCAGGTCAAAATTTCCAGAACGGAAGCGAGCAAACCAATAACAGGTGGTGCGTTGGTTTGTAGTGTTAGCTCCGTAAACGTCGTTGATGTTGCGTGCCGCTTGTGCCGCGTTGCTGCCACGACGGTACTCATATTCCATAATTACTCGAATTTTTGACGTATCCATGATGACGAAAAAGATTGAAATGCGATGAAAACGTAACACTAATCAAGAAACAAATGACTACTTTTGGAAAAAAAAATCCATGTTTTAATTCATGAATCCCCAAGCGACCACCGGTGGCCGCGCATCTATTGTCTTACTATTGTGTCTCTAATTGACGGTATCTGAAGGGTTAAAATAAAATTAATTTGCAATTAGATTTCTTAGCCAAACAAAAATTATTTTGATTTGAAGTGGCCAGTACTGCAGAACGGCAATTTCATAGGTAAAGACCTAAAATTAACTCCCGAGCATTGCGAGGGAGTTAATAAAAAAACCTGAGTGAAGTGAGGAATTCAAGCCGCCCAAGACAAAGAAAGAAGAAAGAAAAGAAAAAGAAAACTATTTTATTTGGCATACACACTCGTAGATACACGCAATGTAGTGACAACATGTAGACACTAATATTTTATAAAAGGAAGAGACAACTAAATAAGAGTAAGACAAAAAATGTGTGCCTCACGGTGGCACCAAACAGGTCCAGTTCAGCAAAAATGCCAGACAACTACATGATAGTTGCCTGACGCTGGTTTTCAACTGAACCTTAATTCGAGTGTACGGTTGAAAATTGGTTTATATTTAGGTAATCATTTATTAGTGTTGGTTGTATGGTAAATCATTTACATATTATATATGTTTATGTTTATGGGTGGTAAATAAATAAATGTTCAGCGTAAATTTGAGAGAAAAATAAAATAATAATAATAAGACTATCTAATCGTGCATAATTCCATGTGCAAACAAAAACAGGTTCCGAAGCAACTCAATCTCAACACACCGTCGTCGTCAGCTCGCGCAGAGCAACGGCACGCCAATTCACTATGCCTAGGGCAGCTAAGCGCAACGGACGAATTGCCAACAGCGCGAAATGTAATAAGAATAAAATAAAAACTTGTTTGTAGCTTCGGGTACTTTGGAAATAAAAAAATATCGCAATGACATAATACGTTAGTATCTTAATGTTATCTATCAGTTAAGTGAATTTTAGTGTTAAAGAAAAAAGAAGTGAAAAAAGACACGTGTACAGGCAGGAAGGTGAGTGTTGTTTGTTTATAGTGATAACTATTTGATTGAATCAAAGTGTAAAGTGTATGTGTATTTAATATTTTTTTTAATTTTTTTAAATAGTTTCGGCTCACAATGACTGCCGTGTCACCAGAATGAGTGACGAATGCAAGTACCATAGGCAGTGCGTTGGTATTATGAAGACAGGCTCTATATCATCTTCTTGGCTATGCCCAAATAAAGAGGACTTCATAAAAACAGTGCGTAGTGAGTTCCTGTTACTGCGCAACTATCTGGCTGAGCTGAGAACTTCATTGCAGTTCACTACTGAGCGCATGAGTGGTTTGGAGGAGAGAGTTGCTGCGATGGAGAACCGAAAAGATGCCCAGCCCGTGTCGTCTGATGTTCATAAATTAATTGACCAATTGCGGAGCGACAACGTAAGTGCCGAGCGTATTGGAGGCAGGCGCATAAACGCAACGCAGCCAGCGCCGGTGGTGACCCACCCGCGGTTACTTGTCGTTCAGCTTGCGGGCCGCGACCTTCGTGATGAGATACTGGAGGCTGCACGACTGCGTCGTGGCATGACTTCTCAGATCTTGGCATGCCGGGCGCTCCGGCGAGATTCTATGTCAACAAGCGCCTCACGAAGAAATATCGTGAGTTATTTCGGATGGCGCGGGAAGCTGGGGGTAGACTGGGTTGGCAGTTCGTGTGGTACAAGCGAGGCCGTATTCTTGCCCGATGCAAACCTGGGGAGCCCACTTCCCAATACGGTGCGAAGCTGATATACAGCGTATTTTTGAACCCGTATCCGTCCCGGTTGCTGACAGGCAGAGGTCAACTTAAACTTGTGTTCTTTTTATTTATTTCTGTCTTTTTTGTGTTGTGTTTTTTGTGTTGTGTTTATCAATACTTTTTTTAAACTTTAAATAAATTTTGTTAATTATGAGAACTTGTTTATTTTAAAATAAACAAGTTCTCATAATTAACAAAATTTTATTGCATATACAAGATAGTTTTGACACTGTTACTCAAACAAAGTACCTAAGTACCGTCACTGACAGCCTTATCCCCGTGTTGCATAGTATACTTTTTACACCATCTGTGAGATAATTAATAGACAGTTTGGTCGATCAAATCATATATTAGAGATATATGTAATATGTATGTTCATCAAACAAACATAATTCACTACTCCAAGATTCTATAGTTTCAATTTTCAAAAACGTTCCCAGTTCGCAGTCCAACGCCTGATTAATAAAACTGTTTTTTTTTTGTTTGCAAGTATGGATTACAATAATGGCTGGTTATTGTTTTATTACTTCCTATTAATGATCATTTGAGAGACATCTCGTTTCTGTCGGAGTTGGGTTTTTTTTGAGCATTCATTTTATTATTATTTATATCTGTTTATTTATCTCAGGACCCCGAGGTCCTGGGTCTTTGAGAGGCGTACAAGGGGCCGAAGCCCGTGATACCAACCGATGATTATCCCTGTACGCGCTATACTAGTGCACCCAAGGACAACCCCCGGTTTGAAAAACTATTGCGACATAATATGCAAAACAAAATAATAGGGCTATGGCTTTTGGAGTCGATTGGTAACATGGAACTATGTAAAGACTATGGCCGGTGCCTGAACAAAAGAAATTAATATCCATCGATAAAAGGCAGAGGGTGACTTGCATACTCAATAAATGGGCCCCCAAAAACGTCCGCTAGCACGAAGTGACGTAGCAACAAGAGGGCAACATATCCTGAGGCGCTTGAGGAGTGGAGAGGCATACCACGGCCATCAGGACACTCCCGGAAGTACGGTCAAGATCGGAAGGACCAGCACCTTACTGGATTATACATTTTTCTCCCGAACATGTTTGCTCTTGCGACTCTCCACTCAAGCCAGCCAATAAAAGCAAGTGAGAGGTGGGAGATCTGTTCCTCGTCAGTGTTCACTACGGCCGGCCAATAAAGGCAAGCCGGAGGTGAAGAACAAGAATTCTTCCGGGAGATCGTGTCCGTGGGGTCGCTAATTCCCAACATTTCGCCACAAAACTGCCCTGCGGATTTATTATTATTATTAACAATATCTCTCAGTCAGATATTCATGACATCATAGATGGATTACCAAACCGGCTACAAGAAGTCATTAGGGCCCGTTATTAACCCTTCAGATACCGTCAATTAGAGACACAATAGTAAGACAATAGATGCGCGGCCACCGGTGGTCGCTTGGGGATTCATGAATTAAAATTCAATTTGAAAAAAAAAACGATTTTTTTCAAAATTACATAAACTCATAACATTTTCAAGTAAAATTTTAGATAAATCGATTTTTGCCATTTTTCTTTTGAATAAATGGATTTTTCAAGACTTTTGTGATTTTATTTATCCTTAATGGCTGCTTCGTGGCTGCTTCTAACATAATTTCCATCAAATGTGTTCATACACGGTGGGCGGTCAGTTGTGCCAGTGAGTGTATAATACACTAATAAATAAATCTAGACTCGTTTTTGTATTATATATTATATATAATTTCAGGTTTTTGTTCTTGAGATAAAGGGTCTTGACAAACAGACACACACAGACAGACAAACATAGACAGACAGACAGACGGACAACAAAGTGGTCCTATAAAGGTTTTTCCTTTATTTTTTTTCGGTTTTTTCCTTTTGAAATACGGAATCCTAAAAACACGCTAAGTACATTACCTCAAAAGTGGGCGTGAAAACGTGTGGATATTATTAGGATTACTTCTTTCAACATTTTGAATTATTATCTCAAAAACGGTGGCTCTAAGGAAAAAAGTATTTAGCTATTTTTGTAGATAATTATCTGATCTACAAGTTACATAATTTTATGATAACAGTTACTGTTTTGCTGAAAATCACAAAAAACTCGTTATTGTGACTTTTGACCCCGAATTTTATTTTTCCAGGTGTCGGAATTATGAAGACTTTTTAGGTTTTATTTATGATGGTGTTTTGAACAATCCTACCAATTTCAGCTGGGTCCGAATGATTGTAACTGGGGCTAATTTAACTGGACTAATAAGCAATTTCGTTTATTTGCTATCATCATTCGAAAAGTGGCTTAAAATAACTCTCTGTATACGTAAAACTAATTTCTCGATTTACCAGAAGAAGTCAAAACACTAAAATGGCCGTCCTGATGAATTGCGGTTTTATACACATGTCGACATATTCACGCCAACCACTGATTTATTTCCTTTACTCAAACTTCCTAAGCGTTGAAGCTATTCGTTTCTATGTAATTGAGTATATTTCACAACTAGTATCTCTCAACATCTACATGTGTGATTATGCTAATATCGAGATCGAAGCTTGAGAGTAATTGACGAACTTACCTGTACCGTGTACGTGAAAACAATCACAATTACTCGGAGAGCTTCGTTCTTCGAATGACTGGCAGGGCCAGTCATGCTGAACCCCTTCTCGTGAAATAAAAAACAGCTCAACAAACTTCTAAACTAAATGAGCTGGCTACGCTGGCTAGGTGAAAATGTCGTTGACAGGAACAAAATATTATCTATTTTTTTTATCTACCTTACATTAGATCAATATTTATAGTTTTAAATTATTTGTTTTTTTCTCATTAAATCAGTACAAAATGACGAGTCTATAAGTGAAACCACATGTGTATTTATGCTAATATTTTCGAACAAAGCTCTTTGAGTAATTGTGATTGAACTTCTCGTACAGGTGAGTTCGTTTAATCATCAATACTTATTCCCTGGCGCAGGCACTACTTATCAATATACTCACTGGAGGCCGTGGATCAGATCGCAGTCGTTCCTGAAACAAAAAAGACCAGCCAAGGGTTTTTTACTGTATAAATAATATTTCACAAAATCTGTTTGAGATATGTTGGAATAATAGAACAGATCCAATCAGATCAATACTATACCAGTTAGTGCTAAAAACATTTTTCTGACTCCTATAAAAATGATACCGATGTGTATAAAAGTACATTTGTACACATCGTGCATACATTACCCCAGGGGTGAAAGGGGATTGGGACGGTTTAGAAACTTTTGACAAATTCTTGACACCAAAAAAACGGTGTTTGTGAAAGAAACAAAGTACATTGTGACATCATTCTACTTCAGCTAGGTCACTCACATGACGAACTGAATTACTAAAACGGAATGTCACTGAATCAACATTTTGAAGAACGCACACGAAGGTAGCGAGACCTCATCGACGGTGGAGGCAACGTTGTTAACGGTTTTTTTTTAATTATTATTATTATTGATAGGCTTGCGTTTGACCACCATCTCACCTGATAGTAAGCGACGCGACGATGTGGTCGACGATGGAACACGCTTGCCTAGAAGCAACCTATTCAATCTTGACTTTTTTATTTTTTATTGTTGATAGGTTTGCGCTTGACCGCCATCTCACCTGATGGAAAGTGACGATGTGGTCGACGATGGAATGCACTTACCTAGAAGAAACCTATTCACTCTCGACTTAAAGATTCCCGAGTTGTAGCTATCAGGAAACACAGACTCCGGCAAGGAATTCCACTCCTTAGCTGCACGCACAATGAATGTGTTTCCGAAACGTTTAATGTTAGGTGGGATGTCCACCATGTACCGGTGGCGCATTGCCGTACGTCTGGTAGTCCGATAACGGAACGGGCTAAGCGGAATCAGGTTATGCAATTCCAACGCACATTCCCCGAAATGCAACCGGTAGAAAACCGACAGGCTAGCAACTCGGCGTCGATGCTCCAGACTTTGAAGCCTCGAATCGACGAGTGTATAGTTACCAATTATCCTTTTGGCTCGCCTCTCAATTGCCTCAAGTGCATCAAGCTGGTATCGGGCAGGTCTGTTCCAAAGGTAAGAACAATACTCCATACACGATCGAACTTGCGCTTGATAAAGTTTGAGCAGTTGTTCCGGCGTGAAGTACTATCTGACCTTTGCGAGGATTCCCAGCTTTTTTGCAGCCAGTTGAGCCTTTGCTTCGATGTATGGCCCAAATTTAAGGGTTGATGTCAGCGTAACACCAAGAAGGTCAAGATGGTCGGTTGTCGGCACGGTTACACCCCGGAAAGTTGGAGCGGGGCTGAATTGGCTCCTTTTAGCGGAAAAAAGACATGCCTGGGTTTTTGCAGCATTGAACCTGATCAAATTGGAATCGCCCCATTTGGAGACTGCCTCCAGGGATAAATTCAAACGCTCAACCATAGCCTCCCGGAGAGACTGCATCTGTGACCCACTAGCTCGCGCACTGGATATGTAACTCTCAGCAACAGTGCTGTCGTCTGCATACCCAAAGGTACCGGGCTTAAGCAAATCGTTTATGTGCAGCAAGAATAATGTTGCCGAGAATACTGACCCCTGAGGGACCCCGGCTTTAATGGCCATTTCACTGGACGAGCAGCCATCGGTAACCACTCGGATGGACCGGTCACTCCGGAAGTCTGCGATCCAAGAACACAAGCCAGCGGGTAAACCGAAAGAAGGAAGCTAACTAATAAAGCTTTCGTGCCAAACTCTGTCGAAAGGCTTCGATATCGAAGGAGACGGCAAGCGCTTCCCCATGCTTTTCGATGGCCTCACTCCAGATGTGGATGGCATACGCTAGAAGATCTCCAGTTGACCAATTTCGCCGAAAGCCGTATTGACGGTCACTTAAGATATCATTAGCTTCTAGGTATGCCAGGAGCTTTGTGTTGAGTACACGTTCCATAGTTTTACAGAGGATGGACGTTACTGAGATTGGTCGGTAGTTAGCTGGGTCAGCCCGACTCCCCTTCTTGGAACTTAAAGACCCCTAAGTTGTAGCTATCAGGAAACACAGACTCCGGCAGGGAATTCCACTCCTTGGCTGTACGCACAATAAATGTGTTCCCAAAACGCTTTGTGCGTATGGGAATAATAGCTTATTTGGAGTTGAGATAATGATCAATGTTTCGCCGATCAATATCAGAAAGACACTTACCCCATTAAAGTTAATGAAAATCACTAGGCGCAATTGTGGAAAAATCAGACATAAGTGGTACAAGCAAAATATAATTTACTCAAGCGAACTGAAGAGTCAATCATTCGGCAGCACAAGGCTATAATAATAATAACACTTTATTAACACAAATTCTTACAACATGCTAAATATCACTTAAGTTACAACATATAAAGGTAGACAAAAGTTGACACCCTGACTTCTAAACTAGGGACCTCTGATAGGGATTCCTGTATCTTAGGAGTCAGTGTTCTCTTGCTACTTGGACACTATAAACCCATTTAAAAGATTTTTATAGATGGTAAGCTGATATTGCACTAAAGAATGTATTATTAGGTACATATAAAAAAAAAAAACAACAAAAAAAAAGTAAAAGGTTGAATTAAAAGTTAAACTATATTAAAATTAATAGTAAAATGACTCTTCGGTTGATTCTGTGTGTTTGATTGCGAATCGTGTTTGTTAAGTGTGGGTGTGATGGTGTGAGGGTGTGAAGGTGTGATGGTGTGTGATGGTGAGTGTGTGTGGGTATAAGGTTGTGTCGGTGTGATTGTGGTGGTGCGGAAAGAGTATGTTTGAGTGGGAACAAGCTAAGTGTTTTCTACCAGACTAAAGATATCGATGATGATTATGTGAGTGTTAGTAGTTCCTCAGTTTGAGAGTAGTTCAGGAGACACCACATTCAAATTGAAATTGAAACCTATAGTTTGCGATATCAGTATAAATCTGAGTTCATCAACAGATATTTTTTTCTCTCTCGATCGATTCACATTATTATTCTTTGACCTTTTCTTCACTTAAATCCGTTGGCGAAATTCGGTACTCACATTATGCATACTCACTTACCTCTAGCGCCCGGTCTATATCGACATCACACCTCATGCTGTTGGAAAGAGCGCAGAGGTCAGTTCTAAAAGTGATGTTAAAGAAGCCCATTAGATATCCAACAAAGGATCTTTACAAAGAGGCTGATCTACTTAGCGTGCGAGGGCTCTATGCAATGCATGCAAGTATCACCACTCATAAGCTAGTCATAAATTCGCCAAGTTACAAGGACATGCTGAAGCGTAGAGTTTTTAAAATCGCTAGTACTAAATGTAAAACTTCATTTGCTAGAAGATCACAGAAGTTTATATTTCCATACTTGTACAATAAAATTGCAAATAAATATCAGCTCCAGCATAATACGACTCGTGAAGCCAAAGTTAAAGTTAGGAAATTAATCACCGGCATGAACTACTGTCAGATGGAACAATTGCTACGTACAGTTGTCTAAAGACTAAGCTGAACACTCTCATTAAATTTTATCACACACGACACACATAACACATATCACACATAATACTCTCTCAAACACTTATTTACACAATTCACACTCATATACTTACAACACACTCGCACTTCAACTTCATTAAAACTAATTCAGATTTAAATTATTGAACTATTATTAGAGTAATCGTTTTTGTTTGATAGCCACGATTCAGGCTCTGCCTAGTGTAGTTTCACCGTTATTTTTGTAAATTGTAAGTTGAGTTCCTAATAAAGTTATTATTATTATTTAGAAAAACGTTGATTGCTACTTAGCTCTTTGGCTAGTTTTGAGCTACATTAACGGGACCAGCCAAGTCAATGTAGCGTGTGTGTAGTATTATTATTATTATTATATGTATATGAAATGCTATTATTTGTGAAAAGTAATATTAATCTGTTTGAAACAATGAAAAGTAAACGTTATAAAAATCACATATGTTTCCCAAGTAATAGAACGCATTTTTTAAACAGTAGTGTGTTTTGCATGGCTCCAAGATTGTATAACCATTTGCCAAAAGAATTGCTACAGATACAATCTTTAAAGGTTTTTAAACGTACTATAAAAAAGCTCTTAATTTCTAAAGCCTATTACAGTGTCATTGAATATTTAGAGGACAAATTGTGATTATGTGGTGGATTTTGACACTGAATTCGTTTACTATGATGACATTTCAAATTTATAATTTTATGTACTTTAGTAACTTTATTGACATTTAGTAAAACAGAATATGACTATGTAGTGGAGCATTTAACATTATACTTATAAGATATGTTATTGAGAATTTTCCAAATAAACCACAAATTGTTTCTCTGAAAATCAAAGTTTTATTTATTTAATACGTCTTTACTATGTTACAACGTTTAACTATGACCATTACACCTATAACTTACCTGAAAATCAAAGAAACGACATTTAAAGTTTACTAATATCGCCTCCTCAATTATATCCCTTTATTTTATCTTTTTACAATATAATTTTTAACAATAAAATATGCAAAATAATCTAAACATCATCTGCCATTCAATCACACGTCACCCCGTTCCACAGAACATAAATTCCATTGACCACTTCAACGCGCGAAGCGCGGCAAATTTGAATTAATGAAATGTCATTTCATTAAATTTTCTAAGAGCAGAAATTGTAAATAATTAAAGCACAGGGCAGTGTGTGCAGGCCATTTTCTAGCAATAGGCTATAATCTACACAATGCACTTACAAGTTATCTTTATATTCGTTTTCTTCTACTTCATCTACTGCTGTGACAGGTTGTAATTTTGTTATATGGAATAAAGTTGATTCTGTTTTTCTGTTGCCAGTGTCAATCTTATAAATGGAGTTTAATATTTTTTCTATTATCTTGAAAGGGCCTATTTTTAATTTGTCTAATTTTTTTCTATTCAGTCTATTTCCATTTTCGACATATACTACTCTGTCAAGAAAGTACCGGGAAAAGATCAATAATACACAAAATGTCTGTTATTCATCCAAATTTATTTTATCACCTTCAAAGTATGCTCCTTTAGAAACGATACATTTGCGCCAACGAATAATCCATTCATGAAAACATTTTTTAAACGCTGCTTCCTGAATTGAGTTCAGTTCTCACCGCGAATTCTCCTTTATGTCTTCTATCGATTGAAAACGGGTGCCACGAAGTGGTAATTTGAGTTTAGGAAAAAGAAAAAAGTCAGCAGGAGCCATATCTGGTGAATATGGTGGTTGCTGGATGGTATTTGTTGAGTGTTTGGTCAAAAATTCGTTCACAATGATAGCATTGTGCGAAGGCGCATTGTCGTGGTGCAAAATCCAAGAATTTTCTTTCCACAAATCTGGCCTTTTTCGTCGAATTTGCTCTCTTAAACGCCGCATAACGCTCAAATAATATTCTTTATTTACCGTTAGACCTTCCGGTAAGAATTCAGAGTGCACAACACCGCGATAGTCAAAGAAAACAGTCAACATGATACTTTTGATGACGACGACTTTTGATCGACTTTGGCGTGGTTTTTTCTGTTTCGGATCAGTTGGAAGGCGCCACTCCGAAGCTTGTTGACTAGTTTGCATGTCAAACTCGTAAACCCACGTGTCGTCACCAGTAACAATGCGTTTCATGAATGTTGGGTCCGAACTGACTCGTTCTAGCATGTCCTCAGCGACTTTCATGCGATTGAGTTTTTGGAGAAAATTCAGATCTTTTGAGACTAGCCGAGCAGCTACATGTTTCATACCCAAATGATTAGTTAAAATGGTACGGATCGACTCGTGAGATACAGAAAGTTCGGCGGCTATCTCGCTCAGAGTTGAATGGGGATTTTCAGTCACTATTTCCTTCACTTTTGCGATGTTAACTTCAGTTGCAGACGTTGACGGCCTACCAGAGCGAGGCAAATCTTCCATCACATCTCGACCGCTTTTGAACGCTTTGAACCACTCATAAACACGAGTTTTTGATAAAGTCGATTCACCGTAAGCTTTCTGTAACATTTTCAGTGACTCCGAACACGAAATTCCATTGGCGATGCAAAATTTAAGACAAACTCTTTGTTCGATATTTTTATCCATTATGAAATTCGCAATACACACTATATATGATATTACTAAAACCAGCACTGTATTTAATATAAATAACAGATGCAACTCAAACTCCGCGCCAAAATGGAAAACAGTTGTGCCAATCTAACAACTGCAAAAAAACAAAAATTTGAATTTGGAACCATAAACAAATCATCCATTCCCGATACTTTTTTGACTGAATGTACACTGTCTCCTATCTCGAACTCTTGCATCTTCCTATTTCTATCAAATATTTTCTTGTTGTACTTGTGGGATTTTATTGTATTCTCTAATGCTAATTTTCTATCAGCCATCCACTTGTCTTCCTTTTCTATTGTCTTAATTTCATTTGGTAAAATACTGACATTTGTACCATCCAGTAAATATTTTGGTGCAAATCCTGTAACAGAGTGGTCTGTTTCATTATATTTCTGTATACTTTCTCTTGCTATTGTTGTCCATGTTTTCTTGTCGTTTTTCTCATTTATTTTACATCTAATTTTATTTACTATTGTTTGGTTCAATCATTCGTTCAAGCCGTTCGAAAATGGTGTATTTACAGCTGTAAAAATTAGTTTAATATTATTCTCCTGTAAATATTGTTTAAATTCTTTTGAATTGATGCCAGGATATTGGTCTGTTAGAATTATTCCAATCTCATCTGTCTCTAGTACTTTCTTAGTTAGTTTTATAAAGTCACTCGCATTCTGTGTTTTGGAAGTCGCAATAAACGCATATCTTGTGTAGTGGTCTACTAAAAGGTGTAAGTATTTTTTTGTTGACCTAGATCCTCCAAAGCCACCTATAGTATCCATTGACATTATCTCAAATGGTTTTGTTGCTGGTCCTAGTTGTGACATTAATCCAAATTTCCCTTGACATCTTGATTTATTTTTTATGCATGTTTCGCATGTTTTACAAATATTTATGATATTTTTTGTTAGGTTTTTAGCTGTATATATTGGACTTATTTTTTTCTGTAATTGTCTGATTCCAACATGGCATAAATCTTCATGCACCTTTTTTATAATTTTTTTACTAAACTCTTCTGAAAGTATAATCTTTTCTTGTTTCTTTATTTTTTTATAATAGATATTATTTTTGTGTAGTAGATTTTGTTTCTTTTCTTTTATTATTTAATTTTTTTCTTGGTCTTCAACTATATCTTTTATTTGTATTAAATTAACTATTTTCAATAGTTCCTCTTGGTTATCTTCTGATTCTAATACAGGGTTTCTGCTCAAACAGTCTGCTTCTACATTTTCTTTACCAGGTATATATTTTACAGTAAAGTCATATTGAGATAGGTAATATGTGAGGTCACCCAATTCTTCATCTGTTCTGCATTTAATATTCATGTTCTCTAGAGGTTTGTGGTCTGAGTAAATAGTGAATTTTTTTCCAATTAGCCAGTGTTGCCAATATTTAACTGCTTCTTTCATAGCAAAACATTCCAAATATATAGCCTTTTTTCGTTTTTGAGTTTCATTTAGCTTTTTTGAAAAATATGCCACCGGTTTGTCTTTACCGTCTAGTTGTGTTTGTTTTAATATTGCCCCGATACCTTCTAAAGATGAATCTGTAAAGATTTTTATTGGTAAGTCTTTGTCGAATATTTCCAACACGGGTTGGGAACATAAATATTTTTTTATTTGATTAAATGATTCTTCACACTTCTCTGACCACACAAACTTTTCATTTTTTCTTAATAAATTATGTAATGGGTCTAAAATAATTGCGCGTCTTGGTATGTATTCATGGTAAAAGTTGATTTTTCCCAAAAATTGTCTAATGTTTTTTTGTGTCTTAGGAGTTGGAAAATGTCTTATCGAGATCAAATTGTCTTTAAGTGGTCTTACTGAATTGTTCTGAATTACATGGCCGAGGTACTTTACTGAGTCTGAAGCAAAGGTACATTTTTGAAGCTTCAATCTAAAGCCTTCTTGTATATGCCTATATACATATGTATGTATGCCTCTAATACATTTCTTATGTGTCTTATATGTTCTTCAAAGGTGGTCGAGTATATCAAAATATCATCAATATAGTTAACAGAGTATCCTGTGAGCTTGTGCTTTCTTAGAATATTGCTTAAAATTCTCTGGAAAATTGCTGGTGATGTTTTCAAGCCAAAAGGAAGGCAGGTCCACTGGTAATGGCCATCTTGTGTGACGAATCCTGTTTTATTTCTATCTTCCACCCGTAGGGGTATTGCCCAAAATGCTGAGTTTATATCCAATGTAGTAAAATACTTACAGTTTCTAGTTTTGATA
Source organism: Mythimna lalbum (assembly GCA_949319445.1). NCBI lineage: Eukaryota > Metazoa > Arthropoda > Insecta > Lepidoptera > Noctuidae > Mythimna > Mythimna lalbum. Next base: position 15,630,014 of record OX439345.1, on the reverse strand, counting down.
ATCAAATCATCTTCTATTAATGGGAAAGGTTGAGCTTGTTAAACAACAATTTTGTTTAGTTCCCTGAAATCTACACATAAGCAGGACTTTTTATTTTCACCTTTTTTAAATGCCAATGTCACTGGAGCAGCGAAAGGACTGTAGGATTCTTCTATTAAATTATTCTTTAGTAGCTTGGATATTTGCTCTTCAATTTCTAATTTATCCTCTATTGTACATCTGTATGGTCTTTTACTACAGTATCTATTTACTTGTAAATCTATGTGGGCTTCATAATCTCTAACTGATCCTATATCATACTTGTCTTTAGCAAAAATTGTTTTTTTATTATACAACAATTTTTTTTTATTATCTTAATGGTCTGTGATACTTACAAATTCTTCTGTTTCTATGTGTTCATTAAAATTTTTTGCAAATGTTTTTTTATTCTTTTCTTCATATCTTTAGACATTTCACCTATTTTATTTGTTGTTTTCTTTTGTTCTATCTGCAAGTCCTCATTTTGGGTTAGTTTGAATTTCTTTATCATATCTAATCCGATTATAAAATCTTCGAAATCTTCATTATCAACTATATATACTTCCATCGCTTCTTCTAAATCGAATATTTTTATTTTTATTGTAATACAGCCATCTGTTTTTTTCACACCATTAACCGTTTTCATATATGCTATATTCACATTGTCCTTTTTTTTCTTTCACTTTAATCAGCTTTGAATTTATTAAAGAAATCTGTGAACCTGAATCATAAATGCCGCTCACTTCTAGTTTATTTTCTAATAAGAGCTTGATTTTGATTAATGGTGTACTTGCTCGTTTTTTTTTCTCAGTATTTATATCTACTTCAATAATGGAGTTGTTGTTTACATTTCTGGGTTTAAAATCCTTTTCAGATTCATTCTTATTTTTCTTGAACCAGCATGTCTCCTCCGGATGATATCGAATTCCTTTTTCCAAAGATTCACAAGTCTTACATGGCTTCTTCTCATTTTTTTTTATTTTTATTAAGGGATGTACCACTCTTTATTGTGGTTGAGTTTTTCTTGTACATCATACCTTCATATTTTCTTATCTCATTGAACAAATCAGTAGTATCATTGAGCTCATCCCTGTTTAACTTATTTAAGATAAAACCTGGTAAACCCGTTGCAATAAGATCTATCATTGTTTTGGAGTCTATCGATTTGTTTATATCTAGTATAAGCCTCTCTTTTTTTATAGCATAATCAATTAGTAGTCCTTCTTTATACCTGAATGCTAGAGCAGAGGATGGGACATAGTCACATATGTGACTATGTCCCATCCTCTGTTTTTTAAAGTTTCTAGAAATTTGTGTTTCCATTCTTTCCATTCAGCCTTTATTGTAAGTTTTATGGCCATCGAGCTATACCAATCCAAACAAGATTTTTCTAAAAATAACCTCAATATATCTATTTTTGTTTCATCTTTTGATATATTAAAGCGCTCACACTCTTTTTCAAAATTCTCAATCCACTGCATTGCGTTAGGGTTCTTGCTTGTGAATTTTTCAATAATAAATTTCTCTGAAATATGTTTTAGGTTATGTTGTTTTTCTTTCTTTGTAGTTGTTTCTATTAATTTTTCCAAGATATTTTGCAAATTGTCGTTTTTGTCTATTGGTTGTTTTGTGTTCATTTCTTCTAAATATTGATCTAAAAATTGCATATTACCTTCCTCATCTATATATGTTTTCTTAAGATCTTCATCCATTTTTATCCATATTTTTTTGCATTGATGCCTTTTCTTTATGCTATTTTTTACTTTTGAGAAACTGTTCATTTTGACAATATATGTATGATGAATCACTGGCTTCTGTTCATCAGGTAAAATATAACATTTTCCTTCCTCTGTAGTTATTGAGGTTATGGCCAATATATTAGATTTGCCATCATTTGAGGCTATCATCGTGAACTCAAATTGTAACCGGTCCATCTTTTTCTAGTTGACGAAAATGTCGTTTTATAAGATATGTTATTGAGGATTTTCCAAATAAACCACAAATTGTTTCTCTGAAAATCAAAGTTTTGTTTATTTAATACGTCTTTACTATATTACAACGTTTAACTATGACCATTACACCTATAACTTACCTGAAAATCAAAGAAACGACATTTAAAGTTTACTAATATCGCCTCCTCAATTATATCCCTTTATTTTATCTCTTTACAATAGAATTTTGACCAATAAAATATGCAAAATAATCTAAACATCATCTGCCATTCAATCACACGTCACCCCGTTCCACAGAACATAAATTCCATTGACAACTACAACGCGCGAAGCGCGGCAAATTTGAATTAATGAAATGTCATTTCATTACACATATTTACGCTCAGACAAATGTGTTTAGAACACAATCTAATTAAATCTAATTCAGTATCGTTTAAAAATAAAAACTATAAGTATTCGTCTCCACTCCATGATTTGTTCTGCCGGCAAACTTCGGTCGTAAAATTTTATTGCTTTTTGTATACTGTTTTCTAAAAAGAACTTTAAGTAATACTAGTAAGGTTGAATTTGCAAGAATTATGTTTATGTTATGATTATAACTACTTATGTTGAATTGTTAAGCGTTTGGTGATAGTTTCGAGTCTTACTTTTGTTCGAGACTGTGCTTCTTGGGTTTTTATAATTCAATGTATCTAACCAATTGGACTGTCTGTCTGAGGTAGACGTAAACGTCCACAACTTCGAGTATAGAGTCTCTGATCTTAATAAGAGTGAGTGTTTCATGGTTGTTTATCATTTACTCTACATTAATTATAATATAGTAAGTTATGCAATAAATCAGATCTTCTTTAGCTACCATTTCAAGGTAACGTTCAAGGTATGCGCGACCATTCAGCAGTGCATACAGGTTCCCTCTGTTGTGAGCTGGATTACGCTAAGTCTTTTGAAAATTTCCCCATGCCATAGCAGGCATCAACCCTACTGGACCCCCTACGCTACTACTAGGGGAATGAGGGGCGAAATCGGACAGGGGGTGAAACCAGATAGTTGCTATTTCATTACTCCGCGTACAGCTGTCTCGCTCGCAGTGAAATACGCGCGAATGCTTATTCAGTGCAGTTGCAAATGGCGGCGACGATAACATCTCAGCGCGTGCGTCTATAAACGAAAATTGTAAACAAACGTAAGTTAACTAATATTTTGAGTTTTTTAAAGTGTTATCATTAAGTTTAGCTATGTGCTATCATATACAGTTGTATTTTTTATGAAGTAATATATATTTAACCTTTTAAAACGGTATTTGTTGTTGCTATGAGTGTAAACATAATCTCTGTTAGTATTGCAATTTCAAACATGGCACCTGTGGGGTACAAGCGGACGGGGTGATTTCGACTATCCGGTTTCACCCCGATTGATTTTAGATGTAGGTATTGCGGGCGTTTGTTTTATTCGTCTGTTTCATTACTATGTTTTTACTTTTTACAGAGTGCAAGCGTCAACATGCCAAGAACATATGTGAGAAAGTCAAATAGGCTGCAGTGGTCGGAGTCAGACATGCTTTTAACCATAAATTCAGTGCTGGAAGGCAGAATGGGATATCTTTTAGTGTCACACACATATAGTGTACCCAAAAGTTCCTTAGAAGATCGTGTAAAGAAGATCAAAGCTGGAAAATCTAAAGACGAAGTGTTTCGGAAGTGCCCTGCTACAGCAAAATGCGTTTTCACCGATAAGCTGGAAGGTATGCTAGTTGAACATATCAAAACTATGGAATCTCGACTATTTGGATTGACTAAAACAGATCTGCGACTTTTGGCATTCCAATTGGCTAAAAGAAATAATTTGAAACATCCTTTAATGTGGAAACTGGACTCGCTGGCTTAGATTGGGTTAGTGGATTTCTAAAACGACATTCTGAATTGTCACTAAGATCACCTGAAGCTACATCAGCTGCAAGAGCAATGGGCTTTAATAGAGTTGTGGTGTCATCGTTTTTTAATCTTTTAGATACACTTTATGCAAAGCACGCTTTCAAATCCACACGAATTTATAACATGGACGAGACTGGATTGACCTCTGTACCAAAAAAAATAGGAAAAATTATATCGATCAAAGGTAACAAACAAGTTGGTGCCCTAGCTTCAGCTGAACGGGGACAGTTGGTAACGGCAGTGCTTTGCTTTTCTGCCGCTGGACATTATGTTCCACCTCTTGTGATTTTTCCTCGCGTACGAATGAAGAGTGAGCTTCTGGATGGTGCACCACCAGGCACAGTAGCTGTATGCCATCCAAGTGGTTGGATGCAACAACATATTTTCACTGAATGGATGCGTCACTTTATCGGCCATGTCAAACCAAGCAATGAAGATCCTGTGCTTCTCGTCTTCGACGGTCACGCCACTCACACTAAGAACCTAGAAGCTATTGAGTTAGCTCGTGCTCATGGTGTCATAATGCTCTGCTTGCCACCTCACTGCACGCATCGCTTACAGCCACTCGATGTTGGTTTTATGGGGCCTTTGAGCACGTTTTACTCGCAAGAAGTCCAATTATGGCTTCGTAATCATCCAGGGCGTGTTGTCACCCAGTTTCAAATGGCATCTTTGTTTGGAATTGCTTATAATCGTGCCGCTACTATGCAAAATGCAGTGTCTGCTTTTACCAAAACTGGAATTTGCCCTCTGAATCCCAACACGTTTACAGATGTAGATTTTGCACCATCACAGACAACAGAAATATCATTTGTACCACCAACCACAAATGAATTCTCTCAGGATCCACATCCCCACAAGCAGGAACATCTACATACATAAAAGTTTTCAGATTCTTTAAGTCTTGTATCACCGAAAGATATCATGCCGATTCCTCATTTTAAAAAGAACATGCGGCCATCTGCGCGTCGAGGAAAAACCGCAATTTTGACTGAATCACCGTATAAAAATGAACTGGCAGATAAGGCTATGTCATCAGTAATTAAAACAAAAAAAGGCAAAGGTAAAGGTATCGGTAAAAAGACGCATAAAGAAAACTATCAGGAGGATTCGGAGTGTTTGGTTTGTGGCGAAAAGTACAGTCAAACTAAGTCCACAGATGAATGGTACCAATGCACTGCTTGTCTTAAATGGGCTCACGAAAGTTGCGTCAGTTGTTCTGAGCAAGAATTAATATTTTTTGTATGCAAAAACTGCGAATAATTTGAATATTTACATTTATTGTTAGTATCTGTATTCACCCCTTGAATAAAAAAAGCCTATCCGGTTTGACCCATAGGTATGGGGTGAATTCGGATTAATAATTTTTATTAAAACAATTATATTTTGTAATTACTAAGATTGATCTCAAACATTTTTATGCCAAAGTTATACCAAAGGTATACTTAAACATTTATGACATTGATTACCTCAATAAATAATATAGTAATTTTTTTAATGTATCTTTTTCTTAACTATCCGGTGTCCCCCCACCTTCCCCTACTACTTTGCTGTCATCTCTTTGAGGCGTGCATGGAATACTTCTACTCTAGAGCGAAGGGGACTAGAAAGCGGTCACCAATAATGCAAGCGAAGGAGATGGCCACAACCGTGAGGAAATCCTAGACCTCGGCAAGCAAAGGGCTTCAAAAGAATACAGATAGGTTTAAGGCAGTAAAAGACTGGCTCTCGCTCTCTTATATTACAGAGCGGAAAAATCATCTTCAATCGACTTCTCCCGTTTTATGGTTGAGGGAAAGGGTTGCTATTTTAAATTTACTGGCTAATACTTGACTAACATTTTCCCAAAACTATGTGTCATCCTGAATAAGCAACGAAATAATGTACTCACAGAGATGTGTAGCGACCTCCTGCTACGATCTGCCGGCCAACCTTCACGTTCCTAAAACAAAAGAAAATGGCTTTGGTTATATATATTTTTTTATGTTAGTATTACACCGCAGACATGGTAGTTTGTGCCATTATTTGAAAATGTACCATTATTTGATTACAATACTTTTCCATTGCAGTTGTGGTTCTCTTGTGTCAGACACACATTTTCCTTATTATATTTATCATTATAATGTTGTTCTTGCTTAGTCTACTCCTATAAAAATTTCTATACAGGGTTTATTTGTAAAACACTTACAACCTTGCAGGACTATATTACTAACATCATAATCAACAACTTTTGTTCTATGACTTTTTACAAAACATAACACATTTACCAAAAACAAACCTTCAAGATTTCGTTGTTCTCTAACACATTTTAAGTCTGTATTTTGCTGTATCTACTTACGGCTAAGGAGTAAACAAGGAATATATCAATATATTGATGGAGATATATAATAAGAGTAACGCTAGAATTAAAATCAGCAAGTATGGTTCAGCCTTCGAAATTAGAAGAGGAGTGAAGCAGGGTGATCAAATATCTCCAAAGCTATTTATTGCAGTACTGTATCTTCAGAGCACTTGTCTGGGAAGATAGAGGGATAAAAATGTATGGCAAACGTCTCTCACATTTGCGATTCGCAGATGACATAATATTGCTTTCAGAAGACCCAAAAGAAATGGAGTATATGATAGAGTCACTCAGCAAAGAGAGCAGAAAAGTAGGTCTAGAATTTAACCGGGAGAAAACTAAAGCAATGACAAATAGTCAAGTTATACCGCTAAAGTCAGAGTCAATAGAAATTGAATATGTCGAAGATTACACATACTTGGGACATTTAATATCTTTCAAGTCGTGCAACGATAAAGAAGTAGAGCGAAGAATTAAAATAACATGGAACAAGTAGTGGGCAATGAAAGAGGTATTCAAGAGTAATCTCCCGGTCACACTGAAAACGAAAGCCATGCAGACGTGTTTGATACCCTGTCTCACCTACGCTTCTCAAACATGGCCGCTGTCAGCTAAACAGATTCACAAAGTTAAAGTGTGCCAACATAGCATGGAAAGGAGTCTTTTGGGTCTAAAGCTAAGCGACAAAGTGAGAAACAAAGATATTAGGAAAATCACCAAGGTACAGGACATTGCAAAAATTATAATGACCCAAAAATGGAAATGGGCTGGACATGTCCAAAGATCACCAAGGAACAAGTGGTCAAAAATTGTTACGAATTAGTACCCTATATACAAAAAAGGCGAAAAGGCAGGCCGGTCAAACGTTGGAGTGATGACATAGTTGCCACGGCTGGAATAACCTGGAACAGACTGGCAAGGGATAGGCACAAATGGAGAGAAATGGAGGAGGCTTTCACCGCCAGAGCGGTCCTTACAACAGAAGACAATACTAAGAAACTAGGATAAGCAAATATGTACTAACACAACCAAAATTATTAGATATATAAGTCTGTGTAAGGAATTAATAAAGCTATTATTATTATTATTTTTATATATTTATTTATCTAAGGTCCTGGACCTTTGGAAGGCGTACGAGGAGCCGAAACCAACTCGCAGAGGCCCTTTTAGATGCTTTTAATGATGGATTGTGGTACCAACCGGCGATTATCCCTGTATGCGCTATGCTAGTGCATCCAAGGACAACCCCCGGTTGAAGGGGAACTATTGCAACATGTGGAAAAACTAATATAGGCTATGGTTTTTGGGGTCTTAAGTGGACTGGTTACCAGGAATTATGTTAATACTGTGGCCCCTGCCTGAGCAATGTTTTTAATTTCCATCGATAAAAAGGCAGGGGGTGACTTGCATACTCAGCAAATGGGCCCCCAAAATGGTCGCTAGCACGGAGTGACGTAGCAACAAGAGGGCAACATATCCTGATGTGCTTGAGGAGTGGAGAGGTATACCACGGCTATCAGAACAATCCCGGAAGTACGGTCAAGATCCCTACCAGCACCTTACTGGATTATACATCATTCTCCCGAGCGCGTTTGCTCTTGCGAATCTCCACTCAAACCAGCCAATAAAGACAAGAGAGAGGTGGGAGCTCTGTTCTTCGTCATTGTTCACTACGGCCGGCCAATAAAGGCAAGCCGGAGATGAAGAACAAGAATTCTCCCGGGAAATCAGGTCCGTGGGGTCGCTAATGCCCAACAGTTCGCCACAAAACTGCCCTGCGGATTGTACCTCTCTTGGTCTGGCCCCTCACCCTGGGCATATTACGGCAAAGCAAGCGCTACCGACACAAACCTAGGGTTTATTGGAGCGCACAAGCCCCATCACAACGTCAACGTAGAGATACGGCGATGGGGTTATTATTATTATTATTATTATTATACTTACGGCTCCCGCACACTGTTCTCGTAATTATAAGTAAGCAGGCTTCTGAAACATTGTCATTACACCCAGCAAGCATTCGCACCATTTCCGTGTATTCGACATTAGAATATTCATACACAATCATGTTTTTTTTTTTTCGATGGGAAAATCATCTTATGACAAAACCTGCTCTTGGGCGAAGCAGGAGATAGTGTCAGACTCTTCCTGACTAAAAACCCTATCCCGTTCCTTTTAGCCTTCATACCGGGGCACGAGCTCCCTTTCGGACAACCTTGTCCCCAGTAGGCTTCGACCCAGCTGGGCCCCTCCTGCTGCTGACAACTCCTCGAGGCGCGCGGGAACAGTGCGCGCCGTCGACGTCTTGGACTTGGTCCATTACCAGACGATCGGACAGCGAGCTACCCATGGCTCGCCGTCCGCGAGCTCGCGTCTACGATGGCCGGAAATTGGGATCGGAATCCCGGCGACGGCGGCGAGGGGGCCGTAGCCTGATGCGGTCGGCCTCCTCCTTTGCAAGCATTACTGCTTCGCAGAAGGAGGCGACCGCCTGCCATTCCTCCTCGCTCCGGACCATGGCCTCGACCAGGGCCCGGCGCGAGAGGTCTCCGCCACCGATCGCCCCCACGAGGGCACGGCGATGTTCCGCCCAAGCAGGGCACACCACGACTGTGTGCTCCACCGTATCCTCCGGGCGTTCCGCACAGTGGCGATACCCGGGCGTCTCTTCCGCTTGAATCCGGTGCAGGAACCTCCCGAACTTACCATGTCCTGTGAGGACCTGCGTCATACGGCAGGTAAGAACGCCGTGAGGTCTTTCCAGCCACGCCTCAAAGAGGGGACTTACTGCCATAATTATAGCGTGCCCAACACTGGGTTGCGATAGTCGCTGACGCCATTTCACCATGAGATCCCGCCGGAGCTCTGTCCGCCATGCCTTGACCTGTCGCGGCAGTGGACTTTCACCCCGGCGTTGCATCTCCACGCGCATATCGTGCATGTGTGCAAGGACTGTTGCCTCCAGATCTCACGGTGGTAGGCCAGCCAGAAGGCTCACCGCTTCGCGGGAGATCGTACGGTATTTCCGCACCATCCGTATTGCCATGACCCTCTGGCAGGCGTTCAGTATGGTCGCCGATCGCTTTTGCAGCGAAGGCGCCCACACCGGCGCCCCGTAAAGGGCCATGGACCGAACGATCGCTGCGTTGAGCCTCCGGCAGGAGGCATCTGGACCCCCAAGGTTGGGCAGGAGCTGCTTGAGAGCAGCCCCAGTCCGGTTGAGTTTGGGGGCCAGACGTCGGAAATGTTCTCCGAAATTCCACCGGCTGTCGAGGACGAGTCCCAGGTACTTCATCGTCGACCCGACGCCGATGCGAACTCCTCCTACCGTTATTGGGAGTCTGATGGTGGTGCATTCCGAGGGCCGTGAAAACACATAGTCTCGGATTTGTGCAGCGCCACGTCGAGTCCCAACTCCTGGATCCTACCGACGACTATCGCCTTCAAGGTTGGCCTTCAAGGTTGTTTCCAGTCTCCCTGGTGACCGGGGTAGATAATGTACCTTTCCGACAAGTAAGCCTCGACCACTTGACAGAGGTATTCGGGCACCCGGTGGTATCGGAGTGCCCTCCGGATCGTACTCCAGGGCAGGGAGTTGAAGGCGTTGGCAATGTCTAAGGACACTGCCACGACACACCTACCCTGGGACACCGCGTCCCCCGTCGTGAGGGCTCGAACGCGCATGATGGCGTCCACCGTAGAGCGAAAGCCGAATTGTCCGTCCGAAAGGTCCGCACCCACCCGTGTTAGCCAGGGCGCCCTGCGGACTCTCCATCCGCGTACCGGCCCATTGTGCTGCGCGACGAGGCGGTTTGCAATTACTCTTTCAAAGAGCTAGCCCACCTCGTCGAGCAGCACAATGGGCCGGTACGCGGATGGAGAGTCCGCAGGGCGCCCTGGCTTCGCGATTAGGATACACAATCATGTAAAGATAATTACGTCCGCACTGCCTAATTTCGCTACAGGAACACGTATGACGCGAGGCAATCGCATGGCGACCGAAGGACTACTAAGGGTCGACCGTAAATAGACTTGACAGTTTATGTTCAGCTACCCTAAGCTATTGTACTATTACTTGCTTCACATAGATTTCGTAAAATTGAGAATGTTCAATTGAAATATTTTTATTTTTGTATGAAAATCTGATGAACTAAAATATGATACATTTTGAAAAGTCATAGAACACACGAACACGACGAATGCATCTGCATCGTTTAGCTCAACCATATCTTAAGGTGGTGCATCACGACTCACATTTTCACTGTTTTTCATACAACCGCTCATAACTGATTATGACGTTATTACACACTTTTCATTAGATATTTTGGAAACACAGTATCTTGTGGATATTATCTAGGTTTCTAAAGAAGCCAATTTCTAAATTTGTGTAAAACTAATCCAGTAAAAACCTCTGAAAATGTCCTATTTTGTATGAACTTTGACACTTCATAATTTGCCTAAAAATTAAAAAAGTCAAAAAAGTAATCCTCTAGAGACCTTGCAAATTTTATTAAAATTCTAAATGATGACAATTTTATCCAAAAACTTTTAAGGGTTTAAAAAACAACAGCTATTTCCTGGAGCAAGTTTTGTGAAATTTTCGAGTAAATCTCGGAATTACCGAATACTAACAGAGGTTCCAAGCGTTATCTCTCTTTTTTTGCGTTGCCTTTTCATCAAACATCGCGTTGGATTGCATTAAATGAAGTAACAAGCTTTTAAACCATTTTCGATGTTTACGATAAGCGAGTGGAGAAGGACCCTCTTAAGGAATTCTGTGACCAGATGCGTTGCACCACCATCGGCGGGACAGTTTGTCAGACTCGCGCTGCCATGAAGTTTTTCATTTTTATTTGCTAGGTTTACTGAGTGGATAGGAATCCGAATAGGAGTTGGATGGGGTCTTGTTAGAAATTATTATTGAGGTTTTCTGACCAGGGACGTTGCAAACCCGAGCAGAGCATCTAAAACGGCTAAGTCTCGATGCTGCATGGCCGTCTTTAAGTTGTAATCAACGACCGTTTTAGTCGACGCCTCCATCGCTTTCTTTGCAAAGCGGACCGTGGCGTCATCGGTGTAATCGGAGTAATAGACACAGCTGACACTATGTCTCGACACCGCCACCACCGCATGGGAGATACTGTCGTGGATTTGGAGCCTCCTGGATTTTGTAATATATTATATTATATGATGACAACATGTTCGCAGGTCAGCCCCTGAGCTTCGTGTATAGTTAACGTTCGCGACCCTACACCGGATCCGAATCGCTGGCTGATAAGAGAAGTTTCCTCTTCTTGCGTATGAACCAGGAATAGAGTGTTATGGGCAGTGCCCGGAATTTGCACTCCTGTGTAACTTTATACTTGCAGGGAGTGGACCCGCGACAGCGACGACTTTGAGGATTTACCTGAGTATATCTCACCCAGTGTGAACGCCACATCCATTGGGTTGCTATGTGTGCAAAAAAAGCTCCTGGGTGATATCAGCCACCACGTTTGAACGGGTATACCTTAGTTCGAACAGGTTTTCTCTGTCTAAAAACAGAGGCTGGTTTATGTTTCCGACGAGTACAAGCTGGCTTGCTCTAGACAACTTTACTGCCATAACTATGGCTTCAAAGTGGTTCATAAGAGCCTCTTCTACCGTTAGATGATAGCATTTCTGGTGGTTCCTAAACCCGTAGGCTAAGATTGAAGCCATAGTGCGCACCTTTGACTTTACTCGGTCTTCTAAGCGGTGCGCAAGCCTTTCTCTTAGATCTCTGACGTCCTTCTCCTTGTCGAAATGCTTTACCACCCAGGTTATTTTGCCGCAACCCGGTACTCCATTTACCCATACGGATTTTGGGTACCGCCCAAGTTTTCTGCGATGCTGACGTGTCCGAAGTTCCTGCAATGGACTGTGTCATTTCAAGAATCTTATCTTCTAGCATGACTTTGGTACATTTGACGGTAACCACTATCGGGTCGTCTTCCGGTGTTTTAATTTTTTATCTTGCCTGGGCGCTCCGTTTCCTCCACATCGACAACAAAACCGCTCTTCGCGCTGTAGGCTGCCATGTAAGACCCCACCATTTCCCCTTTGATGACTTGAGAATTGGTGTTATCGTACACCGCTGCTTCTGCCTCCTCGAGCAGTACCTTCAGTAAGCTTTGTGTTTCTCATTGGAAGGTCAAATGGATTTATTTGCATGTCATGAGATTGACCTCTCTGGTCGTTCTCACAATTGCAACGTACTCGAAGAAGCCACTCTTAACTTGACCTATGGTACCCGAGTTTACTGTGAGGATCGGCGGGCTGACGTGCTCTTTATCGGCTCTTGTTGGTGTCTCAAAACAAAAAACCTCTCCATTGCTGTTTTTTTTGCTTTTTCGATGGCGATGCGCGGCTTGTGTTTGGGAACAGTGCACTGAGGAAAGTGCCAATGGCTTTCAGGCGACTCCTCGATTTGGCCCGATTATCCGGGCTAGTTGTTTTATTCTACTCCTTTGCGGCTTTCTCGGTTGCTGCCTTATTCTGAAACCTTTCCGATCCATCCACTTTGGATGGTCGGACATGTCACGAGAGTTATCGCGGTGGCTGTGGGGCATCTCGGAGCTTTAAGGAGTTTCCCCTCTGTCCTCATAGACGACTAGCTCGTGATGTTCTGATGCTTTTAAATCCGTAGCGGTCTGCGACGTTTTCTCTCTCCCCTCCAACCATCATCGCATCAACACTTATGGTACCGGCCGTGACTACCGCGTATTTGCCTGCCTGTCTGATCTTTTGAAGCAGAGCGCTTGCCTGAGCGAATGAAGTTTCCTCTCTCCACTCTAATAGTGCGATCGTCTTTTTTTTCAATCACATTAGACGGCATCCCTGTGTGGCCACTTCTACTCGTACTTCAGGTAGTGTAGCAGCATTGATTATAATATAATGGCTGTAGTTTGTCTAAAACTACTTGGGAATTTTTGAAGGAAATAAAAATCTGTTGTTGTCAATACGAAATTTAGTTTGTCACTTCACTTGTTTCTTGAGATGATTATTTTGCCCATACGTCAACGCAAAGAGCAAAGGGCGCTAACCACCTTATTTTCATTTCTTGATTCTCCTAATTTTCAGATTTATTTAGCCCCTCACTTTCAATACATTTGCGCCAACCTCAATAGAAATCTGCGCTCATCTCATAACCGCCTTCTCCATTGTCCCAGTCATCGTACTGACAACTTTCTCCACTATTCCTGCTTTTCAAGCTATTTCTTTGTGGAATGCGCTTCCCCATAAGATCAGGATGGCAACAAGCAGATTTACATTCAAAACCAAAGTTCGCGAGTTGATTCGTAAAAAGTTGGCAGTAGTTTCATCACAGCGTTAATGTTTTCCTATTGTCGATTTGGACCAATTATTTGACTATTTTAGTGTATGTATGTAGTGTATTAATTTGAGTATATATTGTATAGTTGTATATATTTATTATATGGTTTATTAGTATAAAGTATGTTGGGGTAAGATTGGCATTGGGGTAAGAAGAAGAACGTATAAATATAAATTATACCACTTATTTAGCTTTATTTTTAATGCTACTCATATTGCGTGCCGCGTCATCATGTTCTACCTTGCCCAACAATGTGGCTGGCATTAAAAATAAAGCTAAATAAAGCTATAATGTATTTAGGTGTTCAGATTTAATAAAAGGGAACGGAATCATAGCGACTAATAATGGGTAATTTAGTACCCTTCAACTCGATAGATGGCGTTGGCGTCGAATTAGAAGTCGCTATGGTTTCGTTACCGCGTGTAGCATAGGGTACGTCTAAGAAAATGTTTTTTTTGAGTTCAGTATAACATTGTGATTCGGTTCGGTTACTTCGTTACAAGTTTCAATATACGCGATTAGTTACCAGTCCAGTGTTTGATTTTCGCTACTGTCTCCAAGTCGACCTTCGGGTTCGAACATGGTCCTTCGAGCCGGATCGGGAGTGTTTTTTGGTAGTCTCCGGTGGTGGTAGAGACCTACCACCCTTCGCGTCGTTACTGGGCAGTGGATCGCTGTCCAGAGCATCCCCTTCAAGTGGGGTACACCAGGCAAGAGGTGTCAGCAGCTGGAGGAGGAACCGGTTGGAGCAGGGAGCCCCAGCAGCCAGTGGAGCGTGGTGCAGCACTACTGGTGGCGGCTACAACTGGAGGAGCGACGCAAGGGAGGAAACGACGGCAGAGGGCGCCACATGGGTGGTGCATTCGGCGCGACGCAGCGTCACGAAGTCAGTGTGTCAGTGAGTGAAATTGGTGAAAAAATCGTGAGTACAATTTTCAATCTTATTGCCAGGAAGAAATTAACTTGAAGACTTCTGAAAACAGTGCAGCTAATTTGAACTTTATTATAACCATAAAATTAACTTTAACATTCTTGATTAATTTAGGACTTGTAAAATTTTAACGAAAAGTGGTTCAGACGAGGAATCTATGCCCGATTTCACCCAGAAATACAAGTTTCAAACACTTGTAAATTTTTTGATGTGATCTGGGACTTAGAAAAAATATCGAATAAATTTCGATTTTTTTGTATTCTTTAAACGTGTGATTTATAGTGTTTGTTCCAAGTTATTATTTAAAATGGAGTCACTTAGCAACATTCAGGAAGACATTAAAGTTAAAATACTCAAGTCGAAATCTAACTTTAATAAATGTCCTCAAGAGCGGCTAACTGCTAGTTATATAGAAACTAGACTTGAAAACTTAGAACAACAATGGGAATTGTTTTATAAAACACACGTAAAAATAATTAGTGAGGTAAAGAGGTCTGAATTATTTAGTTCAAATTATCATAAGGCTAACTTGTATGATGAGGTTGAAGAGTTTTATGTCCAGTACAAAAGCGAGCTGAAAGAAACTTTAAACAATATGAAAATGTCTAATGCAACATGTAATGTTAATCCAGGAGCTAGCTGTAGTTCAGGATTTAGTCATTTTAAGTTACCTGAAATTAAGATACCTGTGTTCTCTGGAAATTATAGTGAGTGGCAGACGTTTAGGGATTTGTTTGTAGGATTAATACATAACAATAAAACTCTAGACGGTGCACAGAAATTATATTATCTTAAAGGGTACTTAACCGGAGATGCAGAGCACTTATTACGAAACATTAATGTAACATCAGATAATTATACAGCTAGTTGGGCAAAGTTAGAGGCAATGTACAACAATAAAAGATTTTTAGCAAATGGCATTTTGAAACGATTGTTTAATCAAAAGGGTTTAACAGTGGAATCGGCTTTTGAGATAAAAAGATTACTCAGCACCACATGTGATTGTTTGGGTTCAATTAAAAATTTAGGAATTGACGTTACTTCTTGGGACATCCTAATAATTCATATTATTAGTGCCAAATTGGATAAGGAGACCAGGAAGGCTTGGGAATTAAAAGTAGCTTCTGATGTAACAGACGATTTGCCTACTTTTAGTCAATTTACTGAATTTTTAACTGGTCGTTTTCGAGGTCTAGAAAATTTAGAAGATAAACCTCATGTTCAAAAGAATACACAATCATTCCATGTGGTAAGTAAAGAAAAACCTGAGTTGTCATGCCCTTTTTGTTCTGCTGCTCACAAGGTTACTTCTTGTAAAGGTTTTGCCAAAGAAAATAATGACACTCGACGTGATTTCGCTCAGAAAACTGGGCTGTGTTTTATTTGTTTGGGTAATAACCACTCTGCCAGATTTTGTAGAAACTCCCTCAAATGCCATTTATGTAAACGGCGCCACCATACTTTACTTCACCCTAGTGGTGGTTCTGGGTCTGATGGTGAAGGCACAGGCTCTGTTCAGATGGAAGCAGTGCCAGCTGCTACTAGGAATAGTACCTCAAGGGAGGTAACTCAAAAGACCGCTGTACAAGCGGAGGGATCTACTAAGCCAATAGTTTCATGCCTTTCGACAGGAAATTGTAAGGATACGGTTTTATTACCTACAGCTTTAGTAAAGGCTAAGTCAAAGGATGGAACATATCGTGTAGTTCGGGCATTAGTGGATCAAGGATCGCAAGGATCTTTTATTACTGAGTCAATGGCTCAATATTTGGGGTTAAAGAAAACTTTAACAAAACACCGTGTTACCGGTGTAGGCGGAAATAAAACTACTATGTCTAATTCTTCCGTAGTTGTTGATATACGTTCTCGAGTGAATTCAAATTACAACGTTCAAGTAAATGCATACGTTTTGAAGTCCATCACATCCCTTCTCCCAGTTGCAACAGCAACCAGGGTAGATTGGGTGAGGTTGTGTGAAGATGATTTGGCTGATCCTGATTATCACAGGCCAAACAAAATTGACATTTTGTTAGGTGCTGAGATATTCAGTCAAATCATTCAAAATGGAATCAAAAAGAGTAGCAGTGGATCACTCGTAGCACAACAAACAGAACTCGGATGGATTCTTTCGGGTGTTGTTGGTACAGAAAGTTCGCCTGATATCAATTCATATTCAAGTATCACTGTCATGCATTCCAATGTTCAGGCTGATGACTTCTTGCGTAAGTTCTGGGAATTAGAAGCGGAGCCATCGGGAACTGAAAAAATACTTAGTGAAGAAGTGGAATGTGAGAATGTCTTTACAAATACCACAAAACGAGACAAAACCGGACGTTATATAGTAAGGTTGCCGTTCCGAGATGATAACCGAGGTTGTAAAGATAGTAAATCTAGATTCATAGCTGAAAAAAGGTTAAAGAGTTTAGAATTTAAACTTTCCAAGAACCACGAATTAAAGGCGGATTACACTGCAGTGATGCAGGAGTACTTGGAACTTAACCATATGGTAAAGGTACCACCAGACGAAAAGAATTTTCGACGGTGGTGGCATAAATTGAGGCGTGCCTCAACTCGAGACTCCTGGTAAGTGGTTACTAGAAAAAATTGAGTTGAAACATCCTGGCCCTGACGGAATCACTCGAGTTGTTACTGTTAGAACTAAGAATTCCTTGATAAAAGACCTGTCAACAAATTGGCTATGCTTCCTGTAGAAACTTAACTTTTGTGTTTGCTAGGAATAATTTTATAAAGTGTATTTGTTCCTATTATAATATATGTTTAGTTTATAAGGTTTTCAAGGTTGTATTTTTTGTTTTTACATACTTTCATCTATGTTATTGTTAATTTGTTAAGTATTGTAAAACTTTGTATTTGTGTACCCTATATTACTAGACATGTTGCACGGTGGGCGGTTTATGAGAAGGACATACTGCAATATTGTCCTTGGTGGGCGGTATGTTCAGATTTAATAAAAGGGAACGGAATCATAGCGACTAATAATGGGTAATTTAGTACCCTTCAACTCGATAGATGGCGTTGGCGTCGAATTAGAAGTCGCTATGGTTTCGTTACCGCGTGTAGCATAGGGTACGTCTAAGAAAATGTTTTTTTTGAGTTCAGTATAACATTGTGATTCGGTTCGGTTACTTCGTTACAAGTTTCAATATACGCGATTAGTTACCAGTCCAGTGTTTGATTTTCGCTACTGTCTCCAAGTCGACCTTCGGGTTCGAACAATCCAACCAAAACATTTCATACGTCTATCTTCCCAAATGAACCCGTCAAACGATTTACATTCAAAACCAAAGTTCGCGAGTTGATTCGTAAAAAGTTGGCAGTAGTTTCATCACAGCGTTAATGTTTTCCTATTGTCGATTTGGACCAATTATTTGACTATTTTAGTGTATGTATGTAGTGTATTAATTTGAGTATATATTGTATAGTTGTATATATTTATTATATGGTTTATTAGTATAAAGTATGTTGGGGTAAGATTGGCATTGGGGTAAGAAGAAGAACGTATAAATATAAATTATACCACTTATTTAGCTTTATTTTTAATGCTACTCATATTGCGTGCCGCGTCATCATGTTCTACCTTGCCCAACAATGTGGCTGGCATTAAAAATAAAGCTAAATAAAGCTATAATGTATTTAGGCGAACTTAATGCCGAGCTTACCCCAACCCACCTTATCTATTCCATGGTATACCATTTCTAATATTCATATTTTTCTCACTATTTTATTACACCTACCACTACTTTTTCGCTGCATCACCCAAAGGTTGACTGGAAGAGATTGCCTAAGGCATTAAGTTCGCCTCTGTACTCATGTGCATAAAGTGTTAAATAAATATCGACGCTAGATGGCGCTGACGAAGTAAACATCCGAAGTGTACTGCCGTCCACTAACTAAAAGGCAGCTAAGTGCATAAAGTATTTTTCGAGAAAACACAAAAATTGGGAATTGATGTCTCTTGAAAAGTATGCTACCTAGGAACAAGGTTACAAGTTATATATGCAGGCATAGTCTTTGTGCACAATATGTGATATATTTTATTCATTTATATTTATTATATTTTATTTAAATTCATTTTCTAACTTTTAGCTAAGCAATTTAAACACAGACATTGTGATTTAATGTTCTGTATCTCAAAAACTATCAATCATAGAAAAATGAGTTTTAGACCAAAAAATAGAGCATCGAAAGCTGTATAAGACTACATTAAAAAGTGAAAAACGACCAACTGTGGCTTAACGGCCTTTTAGTTAGTGGACGGCAGTGTAGTTCTCTGATATATTATTGACTTTAAAAATATAAAACAGGTAAAATCGTACGTTAAATGGTGTTTAATAAGTCCGTTACGGTGTGAATGGTGTGCACAAACGTTATCCAAATAAACTTTAAGATACATTTTCTAATAACCATAGACATTTAAGTGAAGAGATAAAACAGATTATTACGTAAATAAACATTAAATGGCACTGTGATAAACAATTATCTACCGGAAATACACTAAAAAGTAAGTGAAATGTGTATATTGACCGGTAAAAACTTAGATAAGAAGTTAAAATCGAATTTGGTTTTATGTGGAAAAAATATTTAAGCGATGAATCATTTTTAACGACTTCTTAACTATTTGAATAATATTTCCGCAACCACATGAAAATTTCGAACACTTAATTAATGATCAAATAGCCAAAGTAAAACAGTGTTGGAGCCGAGACACTGAGTGCTGGTTCGGAACCCATGGTCTTCAAAACATTTTGTGTTTCATAAAATCTTAAATTTAAATCAATATTTATTTAAACTTCATGTACAGTAGTGGTCCATAGGCGGACTTATTGAAACAAGGCATTCTCTCCCAGTCAACCTTTGGGTTAAAAAGACAACACTGTGGTAGGTTTGCACAATAAACAAATAACAAATACTTTAAATGGAAAAAAAGTAAATTACATAAAATAAAATACATAAATATGCTAAAATAATAAACTAATATATACTATGAAAAAAAAAAACAAATCATTAAGAGAACTTAATCGTAATATGAATAGACCAGGGCCGATAATTTTTGAAACGAAATCAAATCATAGTAGGATGAAATCCACTGGAAAAGGAAGAGAATATAACAAAAATGAAAAGAAAAAAAAAATTACGGGCGATCTGAGGTCGGGAAATAGATGGGTGTGCGTTTTTAAGGATAAAATACAGTTTATCTCTATTTCTGACAAAACTACAAGTCCTATGTAAAAAAGTTGATTTGCAAAGTTGTAGATAATAAAAAGATCTAAAACTTTTGTTTTTACTTTTTTTTCACATAACCTCAAAATGTATGTGAAAAATTCAAATAACTAAGTTTTTGGTTTTTTATCTTTTACAAAAACTATTATTTTCCACGAAATTTCATGTCCCAACACACTGTAATTTTTTTGATTTAAAATATTTATTTTTTTACCTCGATTTTGACTTAATATCGGAAAAGCACCCTAATTTTCAATCGAAAACTCTCACGTTAAAATATCTCAATTATAAAAAAGTCACAAAATTTTTTGTTCATTAAAGTCGCTAGTTTTTGATGGTGTAAAAAAAAGTATCATTATTATGGTAAAATTTCTTAAAAAAGTCAAAAAACTCGAATCAAAAAATTCTTTTTCATAATCATTACCTTAATACAATTTTGAGATAATTAATATAATTTACACTTTAATTGATTGTCTATACTTCTATACTAATATTATAAAGAGGTAAAATTTGTAAGTTTGTAAGTTTGTATGTAAGGGGTAATCTCTGGAACTCATAATCCAATTCTAAAAATTTTTGACTGGCAGAAAGCTACATTATTCCTGACTGCTATAGGCTATAAATTGTTTCTATAGCATGTATATTAACCGAGCTATCACAACTTTTGTCTAGCAAGTCGGAAAAAAATACCTCATAAAACAGATTTATTTGCGTGCGCTGCCTAAACAGTTGCTTAAAATTAAAAACAATGTATGGCTACCTGGTTCGTCTTAATTATTTCTACAAAAAATATCTCTATCTTTTATATTTTATCTTTTATACTTCTTTTATTGAATTAAAAATATTTTTTTTCGGCATACTTACGTTTGGTTGATTATTTGAGCAACAAAATATTAATTCTTATGACAATAAATTATTTCAGTATCACAAGAACATCATATAGATAAGATTTGCCATTTACAGTATATCAATTGGTTATACAAATTCGGAGATAATATAAAATTACTAAAACGCAAAATACCCCTAGCATAACTTTCATTGTGCAGACGTTTTACCTATTTGCCCATAGATGGCGTTCTGCAATTACGTAATTTTTCTGAATAAGTGTTACGACTTTCTGTGGATTGATGACCCTCTCTAATTATTATGCCCACGTCTCACGTGTCGTTAGTTGGAGTTCTTCTGTCAGTTGCTTATTGGTTTCGGTTGTTTCGTTCGTATGGTTGTTGTTGTTGATTGATACCTCATAATCAAAAATATCGTAATTTCGTTGTACGTTTGTTTTGTATGTTCGTAGTTTCGTACTTCGTCCTATCGTAATAATCGATACGAGTTATTCGATATTACGATTGTTTTGTTTTGTAAAGGCGGACGGTGTTCGAGTCGCTCTCCCTTTGTTCATAATTGTTTTCAAGTCTGTGCGTAGTTTGTTGAGAGCATGCCTAAAAGGGAATCTCAACTGTCCCGGCAGACATCACAGACAAGAGCCGCTCGAGTACGCCGTACGGAAGAATCTGCCCCTGAAAATGAGCAGCGCCTCTCGAGAAATAGAGAATATATTTCGCAAGCACGCGCTAGAGAATCTAGCTCCGAGCGCTCACAGCACCTCGCTAGACAAAATGTGAGGATGTCGCGGGCCCGTGCTCGAGAAACTAGCGCTGAACGTGCGCACCGTCTATCTGAGTTAAGGCAGCATGTCTCTGAGACAAGGGATAGGGAGACTAGCGCTGAGCGCTCGCAGCGGCTTGGTAGGCAAAATGTCATAACATCGCAGGCCCGTGCTCAGGAATCTAGCGCTGAACGTGCGCAGCGTCTATCTCATTTAAGGCAGCATGTCTCTGAGACAAGGGATAGGGAGACTAGTGCTGAGCGCTCGCAGCGGCTTGGTAGGCAAAATCTCATAACATCGCAGGACAGAATCTAGCGCTGAATGTGCGCAGCGTGTAATCGAGTGTAATCTTATTTTAAAACAAGAAATTTTCTGCGGACGAAGTCGCGGGCAGAAGCTAGTTATATATATATTTCGGTTCAGATTTTTTTTTTATGAACGTAACATGCGATCTAATGTTTTTCCAGTAATTAAAGTGTAAATTTTATTAAATAACTCAAAATTGTAATTAGATAATGATTATGTAAAACAATTTTTAGATTCGAGTTTTTTGGCTTTTTGAGAAGTTTTACCATAATAATGATATTTTTTTTACACCATCAAAAACTAGCGATTTTAATGAAAAAAAAATCTTATTTATTTATTTATTTATTTATGTACACACAAACACTTAAAAAAGAAAAGAACAAATAAGAATAGTAGAGTACAAAGGATCTGCTTATCTCTAAAGAGATTTCTTCCAGCAGACCTGTACTACGACTATTTAAAATAAAGAGATATTTTGACGTGAGAATTTTAGATTGAAAATTAGGGTGCTTTTTCGATATCAAGTCAAAATGAAGTTGAAAAAATAAATATTTTAACTCAAATAAATTACAGTGTGTTTGGAACATAAAACGCTAAGTTTCATTAAATTTCGTGAAAAAAAAAAATTTTTGTAAAAGATAAAAATAAAAAACCAAAAACTTGGTTATTTAAATTTTTCACATACCTACATTTTGAGGTTATTTGAAAAAAGTGTAAACACAAAAGTCTTTTTATTATCTACAACTTTGTAATTTAATGTTTACATAGGACTTGTAGTTTTAGCAGAAATCGAGATAAACTGTTTTATACCCTTAAAAACGCACACCCATCCACTTCCCGACCTCAGATCGCCCGTAAATTATTTTTTCTTTCATTTTTGTTATATTCTCTTCCTTTTCCAATAGGTTTCATCCTACTACGATTTTATTTTACATTTTAGCATTTTCAACGGCTTTAGCACTGGTCTAGAACTTCTTTGGGAATATCACACAACGTCGTAATCGAAGAATTTCCGAATCAAAAAGTGAAGACTTAAATTTGACAAATAATGAACGAGATGGTACCACTAGTAACAGTCTACCAAACAAATCAGACGATGAGGACTCCGAAGAAATTCTTCAACTAAAAATCAAAATAAAAGAATTGACGCTGCAACTGGAGACAGCACACCGAGAAGTTGAATCACTTAATATAGATAACACAAATCTCAAAAAAAACATCGAAAACTTAACAGAAAAGGAAAACATTTACAAAAAACTTAACTGACATTGTAAATAACACACCAAAAAAGAAAACATCTTCCCAAACAATTCCTAATAGATCTTATTATTACCACGATAATAATATCATATAGTATTCCAACTTCATACAAATGGACGAAACGCGAACTATACCTACGCGCCTCGGTTGTAGCATGCGTTCGGTATTAATCGAAGTAATCACCCATGCAATCAATGCATCTTTGCCAACGCAGTGGCAGTTTATTGATGCCCTTCAAAAAGAAATCAGCTGGACGGGAGGCAATAAATTCTTCAAAGGCATTTTGTACTACCTCTCGAGTATTTAATTTTTTTCCTGCCAAGAAGTTATCCAAATTCTAGAAAAAGTAGTAGTCTGTAGGCGCAAGGTCTGGTGAGTAGGGCGGATGACGGAGAGCTTCCAACCCCAGTTCTTGCAACTTGGAGACCGTCTGTTGTGCAGTATGAGGTCGCGCGTTGTCGTGCAGGAGCAGCGGAGACGAGCGATTGACCAATGCTGGTTGGAGATGTGCAAGCTTCTCCATCATTGTGTTCAGTTCTTCACAGTAAACATCTGCAGTAATGGAGAGTTGAGATGAGGACAACAATAGAGCCGTACAGGTTGCCAAATATTGGGCAGAAAAAGTATAGTTTGAGAGTATCGACACGAAAAGAAGAAGAAGATCTGCAGTAATGCTCACCCCGTTTGGTAAGAAGCTGTGATGAATCACACCGACGCTAGACCACCAAACAGTGACCATCACTTTTCTAGGGATAAGTTTTCGTTTAGTGCATTGTTTAGGTGCTGAACCAGGATCCAAACAACTTGCTGAGCGCTTGCGGTTATCAAACAGAATCCATTTTTCCGTCCGAGGGTTAAAGGAACCTTTAGGATCCCGTATACGCTGCATGCGCCCACCAACTATAGAAAAGGCACTTGAATTCGTTAAGGAAGAACTCAACGTTATGTATTTACAACAACGTGAGACCCCAAAATCCCTGGCTCTTTCTAAAGTCACTCGACCTACTTTAGCACCTAAAGCGTTAACCCCACGACCTCATAACTTCTCGACACCAGTAACTAACTGGCCGCTACCCATGGGACAGCGTCTTACGGGACCCGTGTGTCTTTTAAATTCCCTGCACCAGCGCAGCATCAATTCCGATTGCCAACGAACACACAGGGAATGTTCAGCGTGTCACCCCCTAACTACAACCCCCGTAGTAACACATTTAGATTACCGCCCCGAAATAGTGCACCACAAGGCCCTAAACCAATGAGTGGTATTCAACGTTTCACTCCCAGACCTTTACCTCCAGTAAATAGGCCAACAGTCCATGACTGGAGTAGGTTTGGCATTCCACCACTTTTTGACTATTTTAAAACCCGAGTAATTAATTTGAATGAGTGCGTGACATATGACGACTCATATTACAATTACTACTATGAACAGGAGTACAACTACTACATCGAGCACAATGACCGTGACTTTGATTCCTGCCTCGCCGCTGACTCGACTTTTTATAATGTGTCAACAAACGATTAATCGATGTTGTTAGTTAGTGAAGAATTGCAAGCTATGACTAACCATGCTCAGCAGGATTTTCAGGAGGCTTCGACGACACAAAAACCAAACACGAATTAAATCTTCAAACGCAGAGACAACTCCCCTATATACAAATTAGTGACCACCTCTAAAACTTTTAATAGACACGGGTGCCAATCAATCCTCTATTAGGCCCGAGCCTGTTGAAAAATACTTCGCCAAATATCCCTTAAATTTCAATCCCTTTGAGATAACGAACATACATACAGCAAGCAGGAATGACTATTCTATTACCTTGCCATGTTTTGCGGAGTTTAAAGTCGACAGTTGTACGAAGTTGTTTGTGTACCGATTCCATAATTACTTTGATGGCCTCATCGCTTCAGATCTGTTAAATAATTGGGAAGCTCGCAATAGATTTAAAGAAAAATATGTTGGTAACTCGATCCGCGACAAACCCTTTCGTAACTCGCGTAATGTAAACTTATACGAGGATATTATACCAACTAGGATTACTAAAATAATTCGTGTCCCAATAGATATGCCAGAAGTTGACGCTTTTGACCAATTTTTTTGTAACTGCACAATTCATATATGTATTACCACTGTAAACAAAAATCAAGGCAATTTACAAGTCAAAAATCCCACAACAAATGACGTTATATTCTCACTCGAACGCCCAGCTAACGCGGAACCCTTGATAGCCCTTTGTTCTCGTTATTCAGACGTGTTTTCTATCGAAGAAGAGGGGCTAACTTTAACAAATAAAATAAAGCATCGAATAAGAACTACTGATGAGATTCCCGTGCATGCAAAAAATTAATGGTACCCATTCATACACCGTCAAGAAGATAAGAATCAAATAAATGAAATGTACACATAACCATCAGAATCTGCATGGAGCTTGCCACTACTTTACAACCTTGGATTTGGCAAGTGGATTTTACCAGGTATAAATGCACCCTCAAGACGTAGAGAAGACCGCATTCAAAGTAGAACCAGGTTATTTTGTTTCTTAGAAAGCCGATAGGACTTAAAAAAAAATGAAAATAAAAAAAAATACATCTAAAAAATTGTAAGCATAAATAAATTGAGGCAGCCCTAGTAAGTTACTACAGCTAGCTGAACATATTCTTGTTATAAAAAATAAAATAAAAAGAGAAAATATAAATAAAAAAAATAAAAAATAATAATAATACAATTATATACTGAAGCAGCTCTCCGTGTAAAGGGTGTGCTCGTATGATGGTGTGTTTATTGGAGTACGATAGTGTGAAAGTATGTGTGATGGTGTGTGAGATAAGATTGAAGTAATACTATTGAGATTATTTTATATATTCTAATAAGATTGAAAAACCCACCCAGGATTTCAATATATAAAAGTAAAAAAAAATATTTGATGGTGGCCACTACAAAATAGGGCCTCTTTAATGATTTTTGGTTATAAATTACAGTGGTTGGCCAAATTTTTTATATTATCTACTTTAACTGAATATTGCAGGTAAATGGTTGGTGGTAGGTCCGGCTGGTATTTTTTATTTAAAGACTATTGATTGAGATAATGAAATGAAGAACAAAATCATTTATATAAGTCATCATAAAATAAATAATCATTATAATAATTATTAATAATCATTATAATAATCATTATAAAATAATTATTAATAATCATTATAATAATCATTATAAAATAATTATTAATAATCATTATAATAATCATTATTATAATAATCATCATATATAATCATTTATATAAATGATTTTGCTTTTAATTTTTGAAAAAAAAAAATACGTAGTAAGTTGGACGAATATTACCAGAATTTTGTGATAGTTTCCATTCATCGTGATATGCTCTCTATGCAAATTTTGGCATTCTGTTGCAAGTTTGTGTTATTATATCAATTTTTAATGAGAGCTGTAATCAGTTAGTGCTTATATAAGAATAATAATAAATAATTTATTAGCTTTGTGGTGATCACTTGCTAAGCGATCTACTGCTTGGTGAGCTCCCACATGTTTTCAATAGTTTTCATGTCTGGCGAATTACTTGGCTAGGGTAAAACATTAATGTTTTTAGTCAGGTATACAGTAACCCTAGGCCCTAGGCTGAGATTAAAAACCACACTATAATACTAATTGGGTGTTTAGCTCTCTCTAAACAGCACTTTGCATGGAACTTATTATCCTGAGAGTCGTCGGAATGGAGCGTTTTCTTGAAGGAGAAAAGGAGTTTTTGTCAAACAAAATCCAAAACGTCGATTCATCGGAGAAGCATGTCTGAAAAATTATATTACTCCATCACATAACTATTTACCCAATTTCAGTCTGCAACAGTCATATTTTGGTTTTGTTTGGCCCTGTGTCATAATCTCTTCTTCATGACTTCGGTGAGGCATAGTTTTTTGGTAGGCTGACGACCTATTAACTCCTTTTTTGCCTACTCTCAACGAATTTTCCTATCAAAAACTTCTAGGCTTTCGTTGTTTGTAATCATAATAAGGTGGGCAACAGTATTTTTACGACATATACCTGATTTTAAGATTTTTACGAAGAGTGGTGATCCTTTTCCTGCCACATTTTTTAAAACGGTGTGGTTCCAAAAGTTTGTTTTGATTAGTTTTTCTTTTAATTCTATAAACTACAGACTGTGAAACACTTTTGATAGCTGCTATATCTCTCTGGAAATGTTTGGAGTGCAAAAATAATGTTTTAATTTGTGTACTTCGTCTTGGAGACCTATCTGAAGCCTTGCCCATACTAAAAAGAAGCAATTTTAAGAATGTCACCATTTATCGTTGCCACAGTTAAAAAATAACGTATAAAACTTTAAAAAAGCAATGCAATAATAAACATTACTTACGTATTGACTATTTTGTACAAGAGAAACTAGTAAAATCAAACTAAAAATATTAACAAAGTTAGAAGTAATACCATTTTAAAAAAAGTAGCGTGATCTCACAGTGTTGTCACATAAAAACCTTATATAACCGGTAGATATTGGTTTGCTTAAAAAATGTGTTTCAATCAGAAATTACATATCTATGAGTACTGTCCCTAATAATCTGGCCACCTATGGTATGTTTTACTCTCGAGCTAGCGATATATATACTTACCAGAAAATAATATGGACTCTCCGAGATTTGGAGTGACCTCTGTCGCAGTTCTGAGATTGCCTGGAACAAAAAAGATAAT
This sequence comes from Mythimna lalbum, assembly GCA_949319445.1. Classification (NCBI taxonomy): domain Eukaryota; kingdom Metazoa; phylum Arthropoda; class Insecta; order Lepidoptera; family Noctuidae; genus Mythimna; species Mythimna lalbum. The sequence continues at coordinate 15,602,357 of OX439345.1, read as the reverse complement.
TCAAGTTTTAATTAGCTAAAGGCTTATATAACCTGGCCACGTTACCCTCTACTCAATTTATTATTATTTTCTCTTCACATTTGAGTCTCATATTTTGTCATTAAATTATTATTTCATTACTCATACTCTGAAAGTAAGTCTGAAGTTGCCTGAGGAGCGGGTTGAAAGTGATAATCTTCATTCCTAGGTAGTTTTACTTTCAACTGACGGCTGGCAAAATATTAAAAAAAAAAAAACAATCTATTCCAAAGATTTTATACATCTTACTAGACATCTATCTTCACATTTCCATTGAACCATGTCCCAATTTTCTAATAAAATTGAAATAACTTAAAGAAATTAAAATTATTAATATATCAAGGTATTAATTAAATAATATTATATTTTAAAATACATTTTTTTTTAAATTACACATCATTACCAACTTTTCAATATTGAAAAATAAAGGCTGTTGTTGTCTAGTACCCGTACCACGGACTGCTTGATTTGGGACTGGATGGCGTTGTGTAAAAGTTGTGGAATATTATTCCTATTAATGAATTACTAAATTTAGTGTACCATCAAAGGCGTCACGATTTTAACGGATCTTCAAGCTACCGTATTAGCATTGATGGAATCATAGGAAGTATTTTCTTGGAAATTCAAATTCAAACACAGGTGCAGCATAAAGTAGTTGCTACAGTCAGTAAGCCTTTTGTAGGCATTATTTTTATTAGATTTCTTATCAGGAGGTGTGCTTAAGACGCGGAGTAAGTATAGAAGAGGAGGCAGCCTAAACAACTGTGCACTGTGACTCTCAACTGAGTCCTGACGTCATCACGGTGGGCGTGGCTTAAATCAGTGTATTGTTGGCGTTCGTCCTGTGCACAACTTCGTAAACCTACTTATTTGGCATCATATTCGCGATAGAGAAACAAAAAAATTAAGTGTTGTATTTTATCTTGTAAAAACTACTTGGATAGACGTTCTGATGCTATGGATGCCATCACATTTCATTTGTAAGTAATTTTAGGCATAATTTATTAAAATACTTCTAGAACAATCTCTTAAAGTCAGCATTTCCAAATATAATTCTACTCGACATTAGATGGCGACACTTTGTGTCATGGGAATTAAATATATTTAGGCACGTAGAGCTCAGTATTAATAAATTTTTCATCACTCATACTCTGAAAGTAGGTCTGAAGTTGCCTGTGGAGCGGGTTGAAATGATGATACATTTCATCCCTAGGGAGTTTTACTTTCAACTGACAGCTGTCAAATTATTTTTAAAAAAAAACTAGTTCTATGTTCACATTTCTATTGAACCATATTCCAATTTTCCATACAGCCTGCCAATCACAACGCGATATAAAATTCAAATAACTTAAAGATTAATTAAATAGAAATTTTTAAGTGACTTATTTGTTCAAGTATTTCTTTAAAATACTTTATTTGTAAAATATTACAATTAATTTCTAATTTTTCGTTAATGAGGCTGAATTGCTGGTCGGCTACAGAAAAAAAAAAACAAAATGGCGGGAAAGTGGCAAATTAGACGTTGGTTTTTTTGAGTTTTGTTTACATTTCCGTGCTGCAGAGATATGTATCAACATGATATGTTCATCAGATTAAAATAGTGATAATAATAATTTAATTAAAGAAGAGGCTAAAGCAGTACCTAGTGGAACCTTTTACCGCCTAAATCAGAAGAAAGATACCTACCTAAAATCATAGTTACGATATCTCAGGTTTAACAAACTTTTTATAATTTTACTTTTACTTTCCTTGTATTCGTAATGAAAAGCACAGTGCTTACCTCGGGGTTAAAGTTACTTATTTATTCCCTCGAATTAGCGACCTCGCTTCGCTCGGCCGCCAACTCCTTCTCGGGACGAATTAAGTAACTTTCACCCCTAGTGTAACAATGTACTATTTCATTACTCATACTCTGAAAGTAGGTCTGAAGTTGCCTGAGGAGCGGGCTGAAAAGTACAACACTTTTCATCCCTAGGGAGTTTTACTTTCACCTAACAACTGTCAAATTATTAAAAAAAAAAAACTAGGTCTATCTTCTTGTATTCGTAATGAAAAGCACAGTGCTTACCTCGGGGTTAAAGTTACTTATTTAGTCCCTCGAATTAGCGACCTCGCTACGCTCGGCCGCCAACTCCTTCTCGGGACGAAATAAGTAACTTTCACCCCTAGTGTAACAATGTACTATAAATAATCATACGTACTGAAATTTGATCAACATTCATTCCTAAAGGTCCTTTAATCGCCAAAATATTATTTTTGTAGTTTTTATATAATTTTGTAAACAGGTCGCCATCTATCGTCAAATAGCTAAAATACAGGGCAGTATTTAGAAGCCAATTATTTTACCGACTGTCCCACGGCTTATGAACTTGTAAATACGAGTATAATACTTATATTTCTTTAATATATGATTTGGTCGACCAAATTGTTTTTTAATTACCTTTATACCACATTTGGTGTAAAAAGTAGAGTATGCAACACGTGGATAACGCTGTCTTTGTCTTGGGCGGCTTGAATTCCTCACTTCACTCTGGTTTCTTTATATCTCCCTCTCAATGCTGGATCCTACTCAATGGAGTTAATTATATAAATCGTTTCGTTCGGAATTCAACATGCCGCCCGCGACTTTCTTAACACTGCTTAATCCCCTAGTCACATAATTTACTATTATTGAATGGTTTCGGACGTAAACACGTTTTTTTTTAAACTAGCTTTTTAATCAATCTTGACCATTCTTTCTATCAAAATAAGCCTTTAAAAAAGTAAAACCTAATAAAAATAGAATTAAAAAAAATGTTACAATAAAAAGGTTTTTGATGAATTTCGAAAGATCTTCATTCGTCATTCATCAAATAATAGTATAACTATTTCAATGAAAAATATACGTATCGGATGGTTTACCACTGACACAATTAATTTAAAAAACAAATATCCCAGGTAATTCTGAGTGCGACCCTGTTGCATCCTGCACTTAAGGCGAGGTTCTACTCATTTTGAACTTTTTTAAACCTCTGGAAATCCAGAAATATGTTTATTTTTTATGTATTTTATTTTTAGTGAAATATTATTTATTATATTACGAAGTATTTGGCAAATTTGAAAACACGATATAAATTAATTATCTCGATAAAAAAAAATTGCGAGTCTGACCCTATTTTACGATTTCAAACGTGTTTTTCTATGAGATTATTTGACAGAAATATTTTCAAAATTACATAAAAAAATTAAGCTTAGTATTTAAAAGGATTTCTCAAGAAAAAATTTGAAAAAAGTAGGATATTTTTTTTATAAATAATAAAATTGCTTTTGCGGGCCGCGAAGTCGACATAACCCGGCCCCAGTACTCGCCGAGGCGTGTTAGGGTGCGTCCACATCTGGCGAATGTGCGGCGAATGTGCAGCTCGCGAGCCGTTTGCGAGCTGCCCGCGAACTGCGCGCGTGCATTTTTGTTCGTGCGCCGCTTCTGCGCCGCCTGCGCGCAGTTCGCGCGCGACCTAAGCGCCGTACGCAAACAGCGCGCGGGCGGCGCCTTAGTTATTAAATGGTTGTTTACCCGCTCAGTTCATTTCTGATTTCTAGAGGCTAAGTATGTATTGTCGTGGAGTGGATGGAGGAGAATTATTAAAAGCACTAGTGTCGTCCGACATGTTCGAAAGTACTGAGCCAGAAAACGGAACTGTAAGTGCGAGAATTAAGTGCGCGCAGATCGCGAGCCGCGCGTACGCCTTTTACGATCCTTGCATGAGTTGCGCTAAAGTGGCGCACCAAACCATTGCCGTGACTGCACGCGCGCAGCTCGCGGGCAGCTCGCAAACGGCTCGCGAGCTGCACATTCGCCGCACATTCGCCAGATGTGGACGCACCCTTAGAGAGCGGACGCATGTCGCTTTTTCCACAGAGCTACCCCTCATAATACTTACGCGTCGATTTCGTTACTTTTTAATTAACCGACTTCCAAAAAAAGGAGTAGGTTCTCAATTCGGTTGTATTTTTTTATTTATTTTATGTTTGTTACCTCAGAACTCCGTCGTTTATGGACCGATTTGCAAATATTTTTTTGTCCTTTTACTTGATATGCTACCAGATTGGTCCCATTTTTTTTCAAAATCCAGTTCTGATGATGGGATCCCTGAGGAATCGAGGGAATTCCTCAAATATTATAAGCAACTATATAGTTATTTTGGTATTTTCATCAGGACTTACGCATTTACAGTCAAAAAGTGATATTTGATGAAGTGGAACTGGTGAAGAAGACCAGAAATGGCCAACGAAACTTCATACTCAAACAGATATCACAATGAACATAGTTAAACGACTATGACAATACAAATAAATAAATAGTTCTGAATAGTTATGTTGAAAAAGGTATCGTCAAAGTGATCTGATGATGATGGAGCCGAAAGATAGGCACCGGAACTCCGTAATTAAACAAGGTATCTTAGCCGTGTTTGGGCTTATTAGAATTGTCATGAGATGCACTTTGGCTGCAAGGTACTATTGAACTGATCTGATGATGATGATGAAGCCGGAAGATAGGCATCGGAACTCCATAGTTAATCAATGTATCTTAGCCGTGTTTGGGTTTATTAGAATTGTCATGAGATGCACTTTGGCTGCAAGGTACTATTGAACTGATCTGATGATGATGATGAAGCCGGAAGATAGGCATCGGAACTCCGTAGTTAATCAATGTATCCTAGCCGTGTTTGGGTAAATTGGAATTGTCAAACACCGACTTCCGAAATTAAAGTTATTTTGATCGTTTTAGTGTATTGGTCGTGTTTATTGTATTTAGTGTATCGTTATAGTGATGATGATAATTATTAGGCTAACTTTCCCCGTGCAAGGTTACCGCACGAGACCATTGTGGCAACACTTGGGGGAGGCCTATGTCAAACAGTGGACGTCTTTTGGCTGAAATGATGATGATAATGAAACAAATTTTCCGCGCGCTTTCTTTTTTTTTTTAAAAAAAACATAAGATAGTGCTTGACTGCGATCCCACCTGATGGTAAGCAGTGATGCAATATCTGATAGTGAGATGAGGTGAAATAAACATAACTTTATTAAAATTTCTTGTTTGAAATAAAGTTATATTTATTTAAAAATCCATTTCATTTACCTATCTTAGTTAAAATTTTATATTGAAACCATTATTTATTCAAATTGTTTGAACTTATCTCGAAACATAAATGTTGAGTACACCTGCTTCTATACCTCTTTTATGTAATGGATAAGTGAATGGATTTTGAAATTGTAGGTACCATGTTTAATTAGTGTGTTTTATTATTTTTAACTGACTTCGAAAAGGAGGAGGTTCTATGTTCGACTGAATGTATGTTTTTTTTTTATTGTTGTATGTATGTTCACCCATATTTCAGTCATTTGTGGACCGATTTTGATTTTTTTTTTTCGATTGAAAGTTTATGCTTCCAAATTGGTCCCATAGAACCGAGAACTGGAACAGAACTCCTCATAAAATCATAGCAGAATTGTCGTAACAAGTAAAATTGCTTTGTTTACACGTGTAGTCGATGACTGACTGAAAGAAAAGGGGGAGGGGAAAGGGGGAGGTGGTAAATTCATGTAATATAACCGTATTTGGGATTATAAGAATCGTTATGAGATGCACTCTGGCTATAAGGTAATTTCTGTTTAGCTGAAGGGTAGGTACTTGTTAGTGGTGCATAACTAAAGAGTGAAAAAATAAAAAACTAAAAATCTTTTTACAAAAAAAATTAAACCGGCTTCAAAAAGTACAAAATAACTTTAATTTCGGAAGTCGGTGTTAAATAACGAAGAAAAAAGATTAGGTATCTATTATAGAAACACCGACTTCCGAAATTAAAGTTATTTTGTACTTTTTGAAGTCGGTTTAATTTTTTTTGTAAAAAGTTTTTTATTCTAAATGATTATTATAACATTTTAATAGGTATACATTTTATACATGAAATCAACTATACTTTTCTTCCGTATCCAAGAATAATGAATACCAATGCCTAATACCTTACATATAAAATACATTACATATAAACTTTACATATTATTTCATTACACTACACTCAGTGACGCTAGGGCAAGCGCACGCTAAGTAGGTACCTACGTATGTCACGCACAGCCCGGGCGCTCGACTCGCCACTCGCTGCGTCGACGAATTGGCGGGGAACGCGGTAAGGAATTCTTACCTACATGCAGTACTACAACCCCGTCTTAATGACATCTAGTGTGAGATAGTTACGTAACTACAAAATAATATCAACAAAACAAGCAAGTAGTTTTGCTATTGACCGGCAGATGGCAAATAAAAAAATGGGCGGAGTCTAACACCCCCTCACCCCGCAAAATGTCACGCTTTTTTTCTTAGGGAAATCTTATTACAACATCACCTCTTCTATAATTACTCCGTGGGTTAAGACCTGGGCGGAACATCGCCGTGCCCTCGTGGGGGCGATCGGCGGCGGAGACCTCTCGCGCCGGGCCCTGGTCGAGGCCATGGTCCAGAGCGAGGAGGAATGGCAGGCGGTCGCCTCCTTATGCGAAGCAGTAATGCTTGCAAAGGAGGAGGCCGACCGCATCAGGCTACGGCGCCCTCGCCGCCGTCGCCGGGATTCCGATCCCGATTTCGGGCCACCGTAGATGCGGGCTCGCGGTCGGCGAGCCATGGGTAGCTCGCTGTCCGATCGTTCGGTAATGGACCGAGTCCAAGACGTCGACGGCACGCGCTGTTCCCGCGCGCCTCAAAGGGTTGTCAGCAGCAGGAGGGGCCCAGCTGGGTCGAAGCCTACTGGGGACAGGGTTGTCCGAAAGGAAGCTCGTGCCCCGGTATGAAGGCTAGAAGGAACGGCGCGAGGTTTTTAGTCAGTAAGAGTCTGACACTATCTCCCGCTCCACCCAAGATCGGGTTTTGTCATAAGATGATTTTCGCCGTTGACAAAAAAAAAAGGTGTGGTTAAGAGTTATTGCGGATAAATATAAAACAAGAACTTCCAATTTGTTCACTAGGGACATGGAAGAATACATGTCTATTTAAATTGAAGAGAAATGTTAACATCTTTGCAGATGTCTCACTATTAGCATTTGTTCCTACTAGACTATCACTAATAAGGTCATTATAATGTTTATTTAGTACAACACGTCCATGAGTATTTTGATTACCAAAGGTTATTTTTACAAAAGTGTACTTCCCACATCTAAAAGTATGATAATGTAATAAGTGATTAACGTAAAACCTATTTTTGCGTGAAGAGAAACCAGTCTCAACAATATTTGCCTAAATATCTTAAAAGTGTGCATTTGTGTATTTGCAGAGTAGTTCTTAGTTGAGGCGAACTGAGGCGCCTGTTCAGGAAAATTAAGGAGCCTGTTCAGGACAAACCAGGAACATATCGGCTTAGCAGGCAATTGTTTATTTACTAATGTTTGTTTTGTTTATTTACAGACAGGATATTTTTTTTTAATCTGATATAAACTAGTACTTGACTGCGATCCCACCTGATGGTAAGCAGTGATGCAATCGTTGATCGTGAAGCGCACTAGTTTATTAAGAGCCTATTCACTCTAGCCTTGAAGACGCTTAAATTGTAATCGGACGGGAAGACCGCAGCCGGCAAATTGTTCCAGTCCCTCAAAGTACGCGGTATAAACGAAGCAAAACGCTTAGTCCGGACCGTAGAGGTTTCAACAACGTAAGGGTGGATACTTGCCGTACGTCGGTTTGTCCGATAGTAGAAATGAGAAGGCGGAATCAAGTCATGCGATTCCTGAGCACACTCTCCAAAAAGCAACCTGTAAAGCACCGAAAGGCTGGCTATCCTACACCTGTGCTCAAGGCTTTGAAGATTGGACTTAACTATATCTGGATCACCAATCAGCCTCTTCGCACGCCTTTCCACCGAGTCCAAAGCTGCTAGGTGGCACTTTGCAGCTCCAGCCCATATGTGGCTACAGTACTCCACACAGGATCGGACCTGTGCTTTGTATAACATTAAAAGCTGTCCCGGTGTGAAGTACCGGCGAACCTTTGCAAGAACGCTTAGTTTCCTAGCAGCAACTTTGGCTTTGCTTTATAGCTATATCATAAAGCGAACAATTATGTCGAATGTCCAACATTCGACACCAAGAAATGAGAAATAAATTAGTAACAAAGTCAGTAATCCCTTATTCGACAACATACAATCAAACATACAGCAGTCAATAATTTAGGTAGTGGTAGATCATACAATACTATTTACAAAATGAACATGCAAAAAAGTCTATTGTACCGTATCCGACAAAATAAGACACTGATCATGCAATAATGTAGTATTTGACACATCCGACACAGTAAACAAAATAGAAAACCATAAACATTGTTGTATCTGGCATAAACGACATTATTGTCAGTTCAGAGTAGTTTTCAACATTTCTTTTAAAATTATGAACTCACTTAGGCGCTTATGATAAACAAAAATAAAATAAAAAAAAACCAACGAATGCGCTTCTCCTGCTAACATTGGCGGAAGTGGCAGATACGCGCGTCTGTTCCCCTCCTGCGCCCCGCAATTAACGTCTTAACGTATTGTGCGACAATGTTAATCGTACGCACTGAACACATACTACTTTTTTCACTTGGAAAAACAAAGATAGGTTGATTTTAGGAATTTGAAAATTTGCGGGGGTATAGATAAGCTTATTCTAAGACCTTTAATGCAATAAAACGAAAATTGAAAAAATGTAGATCCGACAATGTTAATAGCTACGGTCGATATATTTCTTTTAAAAGTTGTGTATGTATAGATAATAATTGATAAATTGGTAATTGATAAATTGGTAATTGTTCAATTGGTTTTGTTTGTACAATTAATATAACTTTAGTGTCGTTCCTAGGTACAGCGACCGGTATATGAATAACTTAAATCTTTAGTCGTGTCTGTTATAGATATCTATGTCTACCCATAGATAAATATTTAAAGTAATATTAATGTTTTTTCTTCGCTCATTATTCTGTGTGTAAAACCAATTTCTTATTTACTTATTTTGTTTCTCACATACGAGGTCGTATTTGTTATATGGATGGCCGACTGTTAGCGATTCTTATGATAATGTTACATACACTGATTATTTTCTGTATTAGCAACATTGAACGTATTTTTTTGCACTGACAACTGGAACGAAATGCGAAGATTATAAAAAGCCGCGCCGCCCTGTCCTGGCTCCCTTTTACGTCTAGTTTTCGGAGTAAACAACATTCTACAGTAAGTGCTAGTATATAAGTTATTGATTCCAACTATTATTGATTGATGTTATTTATAATATTTGTGTGTGCTGTCAAGGCAACGTTACAAAGGGTGTGTTACCCGTTTTGGTCGTTTTATTTAAATAACCTGATAACAAACCTCGTAGGTACGCTAAATAACTTTCTTAGTCAACCTTTTTTCTAAAGGTAACATATAGATTACACATACAACGACATCTATTGGCACAAATTGGTACAAACGATAACATAAAAATTATTGAAAAACAAGTTGGTGTGCTTCTTCAATAGAAAATATTATGCTAATTTCATGTTTTCAAAAGGCTTTGATTGTTTAGATCGGTAGAACTAAAACATGTCAAGGATAGGCAAGATGTTAACACTCATCAGTTGGGTCAGATAGTGGTATTACAATCTTCTTTCACTGGTGGGCCGAGATACATGCACGAGTCCTTTCAATACGCCATGACTTATGTATTCATTATGGTCGCCCAGACTTATTTGTCACCTTCACTTGCAACGTGGAAAGAAATTAAAAAACATGTTTTCAGGTTAAAAATCCTCATGATCGTCACGATACCATGTTTGTTTTGGGGTCTGTTTGATTTAAACAATTAATATCGAAATCACCAAGGACTTTATAAAACAGGTCAGTGCATCCAAAAACAATTCAACATCTATCCATGGTGGATAGATGTTGAATTGTTCCGGACTATTAAACCGGACGGTCAGACAACGAGCTACCTATAGCTCGCTGGCCGCAAGCCCACGTCTACGGTGACCGGAAATCGAGATCGCAATCCCGGCGGCGGCTAGGGCGCCGATGCCTGATGCGGTCGGCCTGCTCCGTTGGCCGGTGACTCTGCCATGTCTTCACTGCCCACCGCCGTGAAGTTGCGGCGCACCGCACCAATATGCTCTGTGTTCACGATGTCACGGTCGTCCATGATGACACGAAGTTTCACAGACACCAATTGAATAATGTGTAGTGGGCTCTCATCTTTCATATCCGGTACACCCGTGACTATGACGTCATTTTACAGATCTTAATCACGGTCATTCAACTGCATCTTCAGCTCAGAGGTGGCCTATTCAAGGTGGTCATAAGACGATGGGCCCGTCTCCTCAAACGCTTCTTGAGGTGGGAAACCTTGCTCTCAATGACACTCATACGTTCCTCACACACCTGACGTCAGCCTTCAAACTTGCCATTTCGTCCAGTAACAATCGTAACTCCACTCTCATGGCACTTAGCTCCTCACGAAAACATCGAATTTCATGGGCCACATGAAGAGAGGGGTTGAATAGGCTAGTTGATTGCTGGTTGTCGGGTTGATTGCTCAACCATCGCGCCCCGGTTTACCGCTGCTAGCTGAGTTCTTGGTGGAGACTGAATTATATTTGGCTGGCTGCTCACTGTTATACCATCAGACGGGCCTTTGCCAGGAGTGGCCGAGTTATCCTTCCTTGGGATCTTCATTTTACAATCTGGGCACAACCAGTTAGGCGCCACCTTTGTTGATGTAACGCCGATACTAGTGGGATGATATGACCCAGGACACTTTGTGCAGCGAATCCATTCAGCTCTGGCCAAAAACTGACCGCAGCCACACCACACTTCTCCATAATCGTGGTTTATTTATAGTTTATGTATACAAACACCACAGACTAGTACCACTGGGGAATCAGAGATGGCGTCAACAGCACGTATTAAACGGCAATGTTATCTATAGTTTTCAGTGAATCTTATGCTCGTCACAAGTTCACAACTCAAAATATACGTAGTGTAACTATTAAACAGGGTTATTTGTAAAACACTGGCAACCAGCCTGGTGAAACTCCCATACAAAAAACCGATGTATGAAGCGTACGTCCTTTTTAATGGCGGCTATAATCCGCCAAATTCAAGATAACCATTGAGGACTTTGGGTCTATATCGGCCAATGACTCTTCAACACTTAGTTGGATTACACCTCCGCCATTTTGACCACAGAATATTAATATCTTACAGGATTTTGACAGTCCCTAACATTTGACAGTTGGTTAAAGTTGGTTTGTTATGGTTTCCATAAGATAGATTTCCATCTATAATATTGTTCAAAGTATATTAATAAACATTTTGTGGGAAGAAATTAGTTCTCTATTTATCGTAGAGTATTTCTATATATCAATATGAAGAAAGAATGGTGTGAAATTTGTGGTATTCGATCATGCCGGGTTGATGATAGCAAACGTCTTTTTATGGCAAGATTTCCAATAGATGTAGACCGGTAAGCATAATTAGCTATTTATTTCTTTAAATAAGTTAATTCAAGTACAATCTTTACACGTTTAATGCATTTTAACAGAAAAAGGAAACTTGTACAAAATATACCTAGTGTTAGGTAAAATTAACCAGGATTTATCGACATCGATAAATCCCGAAATAACCAGAGAAGCCTATGTTTAGCAAAGAACATCTTATAGGTTTATATTTTAGATAATGATATCAGGAAATTATCAATGATTTCGTAATTAGTATGTTTTGTTATGATAAATTTCCTTGCATGTAATGTTATAGTAGGTTGATTGAAAGTTTAAAATAAATTAATTGAAAAAATTTTGCTCGTTATGTATGCTATTTAGTTACATTTTATAATACATAATTATGTAATTTATAAGTTAAAATAACTCATCACCCAATTTTTAGGTGTAAACAATGGGTCAAAATGACGGAATAAATGTAAGAACCTTTACGTATTTTACTTATATACTTCACGAATGACTTTTCCTTTTTTTTACATTTTAACCTGTTGTTACAGTACCCTCTACATCTGACCCTAATCTAATTTCCCCAAATAGAAGATTTTGCAGTTCTAGTGAGTTTTGTATACATTTTATTTAAGACTAGCTTTTGCCCGCGCGGCTTCGCTCCCGCTCTTCCCTACTCCACCCAACTCTACCCTACCCTACTTTACCCTACTCTACCCTACTCAACCCTACTCTACCCTACTCTACCCTACTCTACCCTACTCTACCCTACTCTACCCTACTCTACCCTACTCTACCCTACTCTACCCTACTCTACCCTACTCTACCCTACTCTACCCTACTCTACCCTACTCTACCCTACTCTGCCCTACTCTGCCCTACTCTACCCTACTCTACCCTACTCTACCCTACTCTACCCTACTCTACCCTACTCTAGCCTACTCTAGCCTACTCTACCCTACTACTCTACTCTACTCTACCCTACTCTACCCTACTACTCTACCCTACCCTACCCTACCCTACTCTACCCTACTCTACCCTACACTACCCTACTCTACCCTACTCTACCCTACTCTACCCTACTCTACCCTACTCTACCCTATTCTACCCTACTCTACTCTACTCTACCCTACCCTACCCTACCCTACTCTACCCTACACTACCCTAATTTTTTTTTCCATAAGAACCTTCTCCTCACAATAACAATCACAACAAAAAAAAAATCAGCCAAATCGGTCAAGCCGTTTTCATGCCAAGTCGTGACAACGGAAAACGGGGGTCATTTTTATATATATAGATTACGAGTACTTAATAATTAATTTTTAACACCGACTTTTTATGTTTCAGAACCATTAGTATCACCAAGAAAACATCAAGAGAGACATGGTGTTCCAATGACACTTCGGAAGCGAAAGTTAGTTAAGAAACTTAAATCAAGTTGAACTATTATAAAAAACTTTCAACAGAAAGTTTACAAGATAGAAAATATAACATCACCTGTCTGGAAAAGTGCAAACATCAGTGCAAGTTGCATTAAAATTGGTGCAGTATTTTTTGAGATGAGTTAAATGATGTGGTAACCACTAGACAACTTGTTGTTGACTTAAGTTATTATTTATTACCATTTTTGTGTAACTATTTGTTTTCTTAAAATTACCAAATAAATAAATAGCGTGGGTAAATTTAATTCGTCGAATAATATGTATTAAAACAATCTAAGTTTCGAATTTTTATATTCTTTTATTTCCTGAAAATAAAAAGAAATCCGTTAAGAAAAATTACCGATATCGATAAAAAAATTTGCGCAACCCAGTACATCACTAGAAATGTCATTATGTTAGCAGTATGTACTCCGCCATAGTTGTGTATTTCTGTTATGTTGGTATTGATCGAGGACGCACGTTTCGTACATCGGTTTTTTCTATGGGAGTTCCGCCTCTTTCTTTACATTCTCTTTGCTGGCAACCTCTCAGGACTATGGTACTAACATCATAAACAACAACTTTTGTTCTATGACTTTAAAAAAATATCATATTTTAGTTCATCAGATTTTCATACATAAATAAAAATATTTAAATTAAACGTTCTAAATGTTGCGAAGTCTATGCTAACGTATCAATTTTCTAGTGTGATGAGTATACGAAAATGGTACGAATGCTTGCTAGGTAGGTGTGATAACAATTTTTCGGAAGCCTGCTTACTAGTAGATACAGCAAAATACAGAGTTGAAATAATTATATTAGATAGAACAACCAAAGATTTTAAATATCCTACTAGAGTAGACTAGATTGACTACGAAGAAATATTAAACTTTCTAAAGTGTTCTTTATTCTCATTAGCATTAAGTTCATGTGTGTTATTGACACGCAAAAGGGAAAAATGGTTTCAATTTGACAGAATTTGACATCAATAAACAATATGGCTGATGCTTCATACGGCTAAAGTTGTATTTTTAATTGTTACAAGTTTTCATCTCAATGTTTAGTAAAGTATAAAGTGTGCAAGATGTTCAAAACGTTGCTGTGTAAAGTTTCGCAACAGTGATGAGTATTCTGTTTTGTTTACAAAATATTTATGTAGGGTGACAACAAACATCGTTTTGAATTTCATGCGGGAATTAAAACATATTAACTGCCTGTAAAAATACATAGAGAAGGGGCATCATAAACGACTCAGAAGACGGACTGGGTGCTAAATTTTATAAAATTTGGTTGTCTACTGTTCAAGTTTTATATTATTATAAGCAAATTTCTAAATATCTGAGGCTCAATTTTTTTTTTTTAATAAATCAAGCGCGTCCCAATTTTACTAATTTTATTTTTTCTTTTGATCGGGCGCCTTTGGCCGCTCGGCGATCTTCGGCTGCTCTAATGACACAACGGAAAGCGGCGAGCAGCGACAGCTAGAGGTGCGGCATGCGGGACGTGTCTTCGGCCCAATTCAGTATACAGTTATCTGTGACCAGTTCTTAAAAAGACGCGCGTGTGCTCCAAAATCTTCTCCACATCGATATAGTACATTCGAGAATTTTATTCATTTTAAATATAATAGTCTACTGTCTTTAAGTTTAGTCCTTAGGTAGGTCCCTAATAAATGCCGCACGCAATGCTGCACGTATGTGGCTTAACCGTTAACTACTAGTAATATATTATTTTTTATGTTTTGTTGTAGATTTCCAAGAAACGAGAACCATCGGAAACAGTGGCTTTGAAGTTGTGCCATTTAAATTTTTTTTTCAGCAACAGTTTTATTTGTAGTCGCCTCATTAAGTCTGAAGATGTAAAGTTAAATCAACACTAAAACCTAATTCTATTCCATCTGTATACCCTTTTGTAAGTTCATCCGTTGTTAAAAATCTGTTCAGTAGTTTTTGAATTGATTGCAAACAGATACAGACAAACGAACATAGTGGGGGACTTTTTTTGATGTGGTAAAATCTCCAATAATTTATCCTGCTCTAAGGTAGAGCGCCTTACGCTCCATCTTAGAGCGGGACAAGTTATTTGAGGTTTATACTGAATAAATCTACCCGTGTCCTTCAGTTGCCCTTTGTGTTCCAGGACCATGGTTTCCCTTTCGGAAATTCTCTGTAGCGCTAACGGGCATCGGCAATAATTAGTAGTAGTAGTTAGTATAAATAAATTTATAAACCAGTCGAGGATCATTTATTTAATGTATTATTTATTGTTTATTTGTTAGTTAATAAGTGCAATTTAACGTAATAAAAAATGTACAATTTGATGTCACGCATCAGTCTATTTTTAATAAAGTAAAAATAAAAGAATAACATTAGTTTTATTATAAACTAACTGGTTTTTTTCTTTCAGGCAAATCTTATTCTGATAGGTGCAGCCGTTCTGAAGTGATCTTCTTACGTAGGTACACACACATTAGGCATTTTTTTATCAGTGTAGGTATTTCATACTCGCATAAGAGGATATTGCTATTATAATATATACGGACATCAGCTATTTCCTAGTAATTACAGAGAAAACTCACAGTTCCCTTTTGGTAAGCATATTATACATAATAACTGTTTTTGAACTTGCATGTCTATTTTAATGTAAAGTATGTTGGGGTAAGATCGGCATTGGGGTAAGAACGTATAAATATAAATTATACCACTTATTGAGCTTTATATTTAATGCTACTTATATTGCGTGCCGCTTCATTATGTTGCACCTTGCCCAGCAATGTGTTTGGCATTAAAAATAAAGCTAAATAAGTGGAATAATTTATTTATACGTTCTTACCCCAATGCCGATCTTACCCCAACCCACCTCATCAAAAATATCTTTAACTAACTTTTGAGCAAAATTGTCCCGTAGTATGTAGCTAGCTAAACTCACAGTTCCCTTTTGGTAAGCATATTATACATAATAACTGTTTTTGAACTTGCATGTCTATTTTAATGTATCAAAAATATATTTAACTAACTTTTGAGCAAAATTGTCCCGCAGTATGTAGCTAGTGTATGGACACACTAGTAGAACGAGATGACAGGACTCTTTCTGACTTTCCTTTTTGGGTACGCTTTTGAGGTTGTCGTAGTCAATCTAGTACTAGGATATATAAAATTTTTGAGAACAACGAAATCTTAAAGGTTTTTTTTTTGGTAATTATGTTATGTTTTGTAAAAAGTCATAGAACAAAAGTTGTTGTTTATGAAGTTCTTAACCAGCACCTAAGAAGTTGCTAGTGTTTTACAAATAACCCTGTATAAATAATATTACAATGTTACCATATCAAAATTTGTTTCAATTATTATCATATTATAATAATAAATTACCTACTATTATTGGTAATTTAATAATATTGGTAAATAATATCTATTTGTTCAAAGTAATTTACAAAAAAAAAAAGACTAAAGCATACAAATAATAATAATTACTTTTAAACTAGTCCAACTCTGATGCGAACTCACATTTATACCGATCTCATTAGCGAGTGCAACCTCGTTACCGACCTAGCTAGTGTTAACTTATGTTCACTTATCGAAATTTTGCATTACTTAAAAAAAAATTATCAAACCGCGATAAAAATACAAGTTACTGATATTGTGGAGCGTGCATTCTGGAGAGTGTGCGCGGGAATTGCACGACTTGATTTCGCCATCTCATTTCTACCACCGGACAAACCGACGTACGGTGAGTATCCACCCTTACGTTATTGAAACCTCTACGGTCTGAACTTAGCGTTTCGCCTCATCGTTTCTACCGCGTACATCGAAGGACTGAAATAGTTTGCCTGCTGCGTGGGTTTTGGGTGTCTTCAAGGCTAGAGTGAATAGGCTCCTAATAAACTAGTGCGCCTCACCATCAACGATTGCGTCCCTGCTTACCATCAAACGGGATCGCAGTCAAGCACTAGTTTATATGGGACTAGCACTTTGTCCGCGACTTCGTCCGCGCGCATCGCCGTTTTAAGTGTTTGCGATTTTTTTATTGTCATTGTAAAGCAAACTTTCATTGGAAATTGTAGTCTTTTGAATGCGAAAGGAAGATTGAGATTGCGTTTGAGAATGATAGAATACACGATATAAACTCGGTTTCTCCTTGGACAGACCCGATTAAAATAACAACCTCAACAATACTGCGGTGCCACTGTGCGTCGTCGTGGTGGGGCTTGCGTGTCTCAATGATCTTGGGGGCCTTTGCCGGTAGAGAAACTCATGCCGGAAGGTCTCAAGTGAGAGACCAGACTAAGAGGGACACTGGGCAGAATCCATTACATCGGACTCCGTGATAGGCGCACCATCTGGACTTAAACGTGCGCAATTCACTTTGAAAGCTTTGAGTGAATAAGAGGGCTTTTGGTGTGCAACGTATGAGTATGAGTGTTTGAGATTTGCTCCTCAAAGTCTTTGGGGCACTTTCGAACCTTTTATTGTGTACTATGCGTACATATCGAGATGGCAGTGAGTTTGCCTGCTAGGCATTCTTTATATACTGAGGAGAGGAGTGGGGAGACAAACCCTCTTTAAAAAAAAAAAAAACAACTTTCTGGGGACCCCACCCCACAAAAAAAGGCAAAGCTGTGTCCAGCAACAACAATGGAAGCGCATCATAAAGATAAACTACCCCAGGAGGGTACCTGCTGCTCTGCAGTAGGAGAATCCCTCACCGAGCAGCGCTCGGTCAGTCCCACGTATTCTGGGGGGACAATGATCGCTTTGAATCCCAAACGAATTTTTTCCCGTCTGTCACAGGCGCATTGAGCCAGGGTGGCTCACGTACCGGTGGCCAGGAGTCGCTGGGATTAATTTCCAGCTGCTAACATACTCTCTGACAACAGTAGAGCTGAGATTTGCAAGATGTTACCAATGCGGCGGTACTGTTGAATTCACCTTCTACGAAGGCACACAAAGTGGCAAAGAGAACGACAACTCGGACACAATTTGTGCGACCGCCTGCCCCCGTTGCCGATGAGATGGCTAGTGATACTGGCGAGTCGTCCTGCTCGCAAATGTCATACGCATCTGAGACGTCGACGAGATCGACTCGAGCCCGCACGCGCAAGCGCGAACAGACAAACGAAAACAGAGACTCGATCACAAACAAGAAGAAGTCTATTAAGCCGCTAAATCTTAATAGGCCCCTCACTAACGATGGGCAGCAGGGTGGAGACTCAGAAGCAGCAAGTCCACCAGCAAAGCAGGCAAAGGCCCGGGCAACGGCAAGGCAAGACCTACCGAACTCGGATATTCTGGCCAAGACGATGCAGGCACAACCAACAGCAGAACTTAACACCTGCATTAAGGATAGTCTTAAGACTATAGAGGAGGTAGCAAATGAATCGCGCAACCTTAAAGGGAGCTACGTTTACAGCCTGAAACTGGCGGCAGTCACAGTACAAGCTGCAGTAGCTGAGTTGATCTCGCGATCAGCAGTTGAGATAAATGTTGAGAGATTGGAGGCTGAAAACACAGAATTAAAGGCTCGGCTTACCAGTCTATCAGCACAGGTTGAGAAGTTGACGGCGCAGGTCAGCCTCTTAAGTCGACAGGGTATGTCAACAGAGAGCCCTATTGTGGCAGCATCATTGGTGGGACCAAGTCAGACCGCTCCAGTGGCTGGGCATTGCCGATCTGACGAGGTAGAGGCCCAATTTCGGCGATCTATAGCCCTAGAAATCGGGTTTATGGTGGACGCTAAATTAGCTGCTATAGAGAAGAGGTTGCCTCCTGAAAAGCCGTTGCGGCCGCCACTCGCCGCAGATGCAAGAAGGACATCTTCATCAGTTCCGAAGGAGCAGCCAATATCCGATCCGATTCTGATCTCAGATACTGCTCCAAAAAAGAGGAAAGGAAAGGGACAAGGTAAAAACAAAGTTGTAGTTCCAGCAGTGGAACCACCTATAGAGTCTGCAGCAACTACACAAGCCTCCCAGGCTTTGCAGGATGCGGCAATGGCTAGAATAGAGGCCTGGTCTATTGTGGTAGGGAGGAAAGCGAAAAGGGATAAGACTCCCCAATCCATCCCCAAACCCATCACTGCGAAGGGGAAAAAGCAGCAAGTGAGACTGCCTAGGGTTCCTGATACGGCAGCTATAACGGTATCGGTGAGGGAGGGATCTTCCGCTAAACTCGGCGAGGTTATGTCTGTGATGAGGCAGCGAATCCGTTTAGTTGATGTTGGCATTGACACTGTCGGCCAAAGGAGGGCTGCTGATGGCGGGATGGTGCTTACCATTTCAGGCACCGATTCTTCTACCAAAGAGCTTCTATCTCGCTAGCCGCATGCGAGAGGTCCTTGCCGAGTTTGATGTCAAAATTTCACGTCCAACCAAGAGAGCTGAGGCAAGGATCTTAGATCTTGATGATGCCGTCACGCCTGAGGATGTGGCAGCTGCTATCGTCGAGGTAGGAGGCTGTTCACTCGAAGACGTTAAAGTTGGCGAAATTCGAAGTTCACGTGCTTCTCTGGGGCACGTCTGGGTTCGTGGCCCACTGGCGGCAATTAAGAAGCTGGCATCCGATAAACATATGCGCTTAGGCTGGACGTTAGTGAGGGTTCAAGTTTTGGGGGCGCGTCGTATGATGTGCTTTCGTTGTCTTGAACCCGGTCATGTTCGGTGCCAATGCACTAGTGCAGTTGATCGGAGTACTCAGTGCTATGCCTGTGGTGGAGCCCACAAAGCGAGAGAGTGCACTTCACCGACAATGCGGTGTCCATTGTGTGCGGACCAGGGTCTTCCAGCGGATCACCGGCTAGGTGGTAAAAAATGTACTCCGCGCAAGTCGCGTGGCTCACTTGCTACTGTCGCAGCTCAAGGATCGACGCCAACACCACTGGGTGCAGGCCCCTTTGGAGGAAATGGACACTTCGCCTTCCCAGCCTTAAAAGTTCTCCAATGTAACCTGAACCACTGCCGCAATGCACAGAACCTTTTTCTGCAGACTGTCGCGGAGTGGTCGGTTGCCTTAGCCGTAGTAGCGGAGCCATACGGTCTTAGGGATCATCCTCGCTGGTTCCGGGACACTGTAGACTCCGTCGCCGTTTATTGGGCTGGTGGAAGTGGAGACCCTCACTGCTCCCTACTTGATAGGGGGGATGGATTTGTTGCAGTGGAGTGGGGTCCTCTGGCCGTAGTAGGCTGCTACGTGTCTCCTAACATTCCCCTTACCGAATTTGGGGAATATCTGGACGGGGTTGCAAACTGCATTCAG
The DNA here is from genome assembly GCA_949319445.1 of Mythimna lalbum. NCBI lineage: Eukaryota > Metazoa > Arthropoda > Insecta > Lepidoptera > Noctuidae > Mythimna > Mythimna lalbum. The sequence goes on along the minus strand of OX439345.1, from coordinate 15,582,189 downwards.
CATAACTGTTTGCCCCGACTCGTGCTCGTCTTGGGTGATTTTAATGCCCATTCTAGAGCGTGGGGAAACACTCGGGACACGTCGAGAGGACACGCGGTACAAGACTGGGTGGCGTTGCTTGACTTCCGACTTTTAAATCGGGGATCCGTGTCCACATGCGTTCGGTGGCAGGGGGAGTCAATTGTGGATCTCTCCTGGGCAACTCCTTCTGTTGCTCGCATGGTGTCGGATTGGAGGGTAGCAGAGGAGATTGTCACACTTTCTGACCATCGCCACATTGTATTTGATGTGACACTGCGCCCCCCAAGTAATCCTAGAAGTCCAGTGCAATCCGGTCCACCGGCGCGACGATGGGCCCTTAAACGTCTCAATCGAGATATGCTTATTGCAGCTGCCAACGTTGCGGCGTGGCCAGAGGATGATTGCTCACAGGGGATCTTGCCCGATCCAGAAGAAGAGGTAGCTTGGTTCCGGGACAAGATGACGTCAATTTGTGACGCATCCATGCCCCGGGTTAGGTGTTCTCAACGTCCTGGTGCGGTTTACTGGTGGTCGGAAGATATTGTGCGATTACGAGTCTTCTGCCTCAGGTCCCGACGCCAGTATCAACGCACTCGACGCAGGCGGGAGCTAAGAGCTACAGATGAGGAGATAGCCAGGACCTATAAAGCGTACCGGGAAGCTACTATGAACCTTCAGCACGCCATCGCGGATGCCAGGTCAAAGTCTTGGAGAGAACTTCTCGCGGGGCTGGACAGGAATCCATGGGGAAAACCTTATAAATTGGTTATGGCGAAACTGCGTCCTTGGGTTCCCCCCATTACGGAAACTATGGACCCGGCTCTACTGGAAAGAGTTGTAAGCACGCTCTTTCCAGCAGCTAGGGACAGCCCTTCGTCAGTTTGGACACCTTCGGACTGGTCTAATGAGATGGAGGTGACTGAAGGCGAGCTTGAAAGGGCCATAAGACGAATGGGAGCTCATAATACAGCGCCAGGTCCAGACGGTATCCCCGGCCGTGCGTGGGTCCTGGCTCTGGCTTCTCTGGGAGATCGCTTAAGGCGTGTTCCCTTCTGACTGGAAGGAGGCTGGACTAGTTTTATTGAAGAAAGCAGGCAGAGACCCAGAATCTCCCTCTGCATACCGTCCCATCGGCCTGCTCAACGAGGTTTCTAAGCTATTCGAAAGAATAATTGCCGAAAGACTCGTTGGGCACCTGTCGCGGGTTGGTCCCGACCTTGCCGATTGCCAGTATGGTTTCCGGCACCAGCGTTCTACAGTGGATGCGATCCTTCGCGTCCGCTTGTTGTCGGAGCAGGCAGTATCCCAGGGTGGAGTAACATTGGCTGTGAGTTTGGATATTGTAAATGCTTTCAACTCGCTGCCCTGGGATGCAATAAGGGTGGCACTAGAATATCATAGAGTGCCCCCTTACTTGCAGTGCATTATCGGGGATTACCTACGCGACAGGCACATTCGCTATGTGGGCCGAGATGGTTGCGTTCATAGGAGAGAGATAACGTGTGGGGTTCCGCAGGGGTCGGTTTTGGGTCCCCCCTTGTGGAATCTTGCATACGACGTGGTCCTACGCGTTGAACTCCCCGCTGGGGTTAATATTGTCTGTTATGCAGACGATACTCTGGTGATGGCTAGCGGGGCCACCTTTGATGAGACTATCAGGCTTTGCGAACTCGGGGTGGCAAGAGTCGTGGCTTCAATTCGTGAGCTGGGTCTAGAAATAGCACCTCAATAAACTGAGGCGCTATGGTTTCATAAATTACCGAGGGGAGTAGAGAACCACCCAGCTCATCAGTAACCGTAGGAGATGCGCAAGTCCAGGTGAGTCAGTACATTAAGTACCTTGGCCTAACTTTGGATAGCCGGTGGGGCTTCGAAGAGCATTTTGAACGCCTGGTCCCTCGCGTTGGAAGGGCAGTGGGTGCTCTGCACGGATTGCTGCCCAATCTAGGAGGACCCCGGGAAGAAGTTCGTCGCCTCTACGCGGGTGTCGTGCGGTCGATGGTCCTTTATGGGGCACCTGTGTGGTCAAATAGACTATCAGGTGTCCGTCGCTGCAGGGCTAAAATCAATAGTCTGCAGTGGAGAATGGCCATTGGCATAGTACGCGGATACCGAACGGTATCGTTCGAGGCGGCAACTCTCTTGGCACGCTTTCCACCATTAGACATCCTGGCAGATATGGACGCGAGGGTCTATAACCGGATTCGCGACATACGCCAAAATGGTGGTAGCGTGCCAGGAGTTGTACTAGTAAGGTTGAGGCGGCAGGAACGGCGACACGCGCTCGAGAAGTGGCGCGAGCGGCTACAGCAGCCGCAATTCTCGCGTAAGCGCATTGTCGAAGCCATTTTGCCGCACTTCGAAGCCTGGCTAAAAAGAGGAGAGCGCATCTCCTATAGGCTAACTCAGGTACTGACCGGGCACGGTTGCTTCGGTAAGTACCTGAATAGAATTGGGCGAGAGGCCACAGCAAATTGCTACCATTGCGAAAGTGACCTAGATTCAGCTCAGCACACGCTTGAAGAATGCCCTGCGTGGGCCTCTGAGCGACAGGTCTTGGTTGCTAAGATCGGACGGGATCTGTCTCTGCCAGCAGTTGTGAGGGCTATGCTGAAGGAGACAGAAAATTGGAGAGAAATGGCGTCTTTCTGTGAGATTGTGATGGTCCAGAAGGAGGCTGCTGAGCGGGATCGTGAGAGGGCCGATCCCACTCGTAGAAGGAGGCGTCAGAGGGGCAACCACCGTGACGCTTAAAACGCTGAAACCCCGCTTACAACATTTCAGGTAGGTGGGACTCCGAGGTCACGGGCTTTCAGAGTGGGGACTCTGTTCGCCCACCAAGTGACTTCAGGAAAGACGGTAGCACAGTGATCATGTGCTGCCGTGCACAACGAGGCTCAGAGGAGACTCCTCGCAGACTCCACAGGGATGTGCCCTAAAAGGCGTTGTACAGAGAGGGTTCCGGGGTGGTCTTTTAAGAGGTCACGGAGCTCTCTTCCATGTACTGATTGTGATCACCGGGGTTGTTTTAGTGAGGTGAGAATCCCACACACCCTGATCTTTTCCCCCAAAAGACCAGAAGCTTTTTGAAGGTTTCCCTCCGAAAAAAAAAAAAAATGGTTCAGTAACGTAACTTCGAAGGCTTCAAGTTCCTAAGCAAGATCACGGACGTACCCACACGCAGTGCAAATTGGGGGTCTTAGCAAAGGTGAGACCTTACTTCACGCCGGAACAGCTGTTCAATCTTTATCAAAATCGCAAGCGCAAATTAGATCGTGTATGGAGTACTGTTCCCATCTTTTGGATGGGTCTGCCAAATACCAGCTTGATGCGCTGGAGTCGATTGAAAGGTAAGCCAAGAGAATCATCAATAATGATGCACTTATTGAGTCCAAACTCTAAAGCCTTGGGCACTGCCGCCGAGTTGCTAACCTGTCAGTTTTGTATCATTTACATTTCGGAGAGTGTGGAATTGGAATTGCATATTCTAACTCCACCAAGTCCGTTTCATCATCGAACCATAAGACGTACGGCGTTGGGCCACGGGTACATGGTCAAAATCCCACCCATACGTACAAAGCGTTTTGAGAACACATTTATTATGCGTACAGCCAAGGCGTGGAATTCTCTGCCGAAGTCTGTGTTTTCTGATAACTACCACGTAGGGGTGTTAAGTCACAAGTGAACAGGTTATTTCTAGGCAAGCGTGCTCCATAGTCGACCACCATCATTGCTTACCGTCAGGTGATATGATGGTCAAACGCAAGCCTATAAATAATAAATAAATTTAAAAAACCGTTTATATATGAAAGGCCGACTGGAATAATAGTGTAGCGACATCTATCGCGCCACAAAAGTACTAACTACCACAAAAATACGAAATCATGCATCGCGCAATCAAAGTTCTCCGGGTGATTTGAAAAAGCAACTATCGGGCAGTTGGCCACCAGACATAACACCCTCTGGCCGAAGGATCCTCCCTTTTCAATGGTGGTATGTGGGACTTCACTCTCTGTTCCGCATACCTCCAAAATAGTATTCAGAAACTCAACCGGATAGTGGACTGCTTCGTCTGTTTATACCACAGAGTCTATTGAAATTACACACTATTTCTTCAGCTTCAAATGGTGTCAGCGAAATATCGCTGGTAACAGCTGCTTGGTCGTTTTTAGGCGTCATTATAGCTCTTTCTCTTAGCCATACTAATGGTTAGTCCTTTATTTGAGCCACACTTGAATAATTTTTTTCTATCATCTCTTCGACTGTACTTACTACTTTGCAAAATTTTTCTGGTATGACTATAACCCCATCTAATTTTTGGTACCTGCTGTTTTCTGATTCAAGTAAAAGGTCTAAAAATTCATATGCAAAGACGTCCCCGGTGAGATATACTGGTTAATTAAAGAATTTTAGTACAGTATCTTTCAATGCACGCTTTAATTTCATTCACTCGTGTCCCTTTTGGTACAACTGGGTAACATTTGGCGAAAATCTCCTGCCAGCAATACAGTCAAACCACCCATTAAGTTGTCGTTGCTTCTGTGTGTTCTGTAGAGTTTTGACTATTTGACCCAACTGATGAGTGTCAACATCTTGCCTACCCTTGACATGTTTTAGTTCTACCGATCTAAACAATCAAAGCCTTTTGAAAACATGAAATTAGCATAATATTTTCTATTAAAGAAGCACACCAACTTGTTTTTCAATAATTTTTATGTTATCATTTGTACCAATTTGTGCCAATAGATGTCGTTGTGCGTATATAAATAATATAATTGATACGCTATTATAGGATTAGGTTATCACATGGTTGCGTTATATCGGAAATCTATTTGCACATTAAAAAAAGAATAAGATATTTCATACAAACATTAAGGAATTCATTTCACCAATACATAAATTAATATTGAACTATTTTTGAGAAAGTATTTAAATGATGTGCCTACATTTTCAGTTAAACAAACCAATAATCGTTATTTACTCAGTTAGGGCTAAAGGCCTAACTAAATATGACGTCAAAAAACTCCTCCGCATCGCTGTCGACTGGAAGTGTGCCCAAAAGGCTGGCGGCAATGCCACGTTGTATGGCAATGCTTAATCTCTGACCGAGGTAGAAGCCAGCCCTTGGGTCACGCGAAGAGTCAACTAAGCGTTTGGATAAATCTTTAAAAAGCATATGAGCACTTAGTGTATATATTATTTTTAATTATTTAAGTTTATTTTATAATTTAATTAGTTCCAAATGTAAAATTTACCTTCTATGTTTGGCAACAAAGAATAAGTTAGGGCTTATTTTTCTAATTTCTAATACCAAGTTGCGAGTAAATTAGGCCACGCAGTACGAATTCAAAAAATCTTGAACAAGGCCTAAACCGTAATTAGAGGGTAGTTTTGAAAAATGAATAATGGGAATCTTTATTATTTATTTAAGTATGTATTCGTGCCAAGTTTCAAGTTTATTAATCCACAGAATAGGATTCTCCCATATCAACTTTAACACCCCCTAAATCTTGCACGGGGGGTAGTACTGAAAAAATTAATATGTCAAACTTTAAAACTAATTTAGGTTAATATTTTTGCAAAGTTTTGAGTTGATTGGCATTCACACTACAGAAATCCCCCCTTTTTACCCCCTTAGAGGCTGAATTTTAGAAAATCCGTGCTCACCTACGTCATAAAAGGAAGCCTTGTGCAAAATTTCACGGTTCTAGGCCCAGTAGTTTCGGCTGGGCGTTGATATGTCAGTCAGTTAGTTTCTCCTTTTATATATATAGATAAAAAAAAATAGTTGAATAAATTTCATGTTATGGAGATACTTACATATCCTCGTTTTTTGTAGGTTTGCTTTCTCAGTGGAACGGTTCTGGTATATCTCCCTGCCTGTCTGCCTGCTTGCCTGCTGCCTCGACCTCCTCGATAGCCTCGGTTTCCCCTTGCACGGTATTTTCTACCACCACTGAAACCGGCGTCGCTATACTTTCCTTTAGATGGCATCTAGAAAACGAAAACTATCGTCTGAATAAACGAAGTCACTAATTTTTTGATGCTTATTTACATTTTAAACGAGAAGTTACCCGCGATTTTGTAATACTGTAAAAATATAGACGATAATAATTCTATGATTAATTTTGTAAGAACCTAATCTATTTTGTTTTACTATTTTACCATCACATAAAACGGCTAAAGGTCAAAAATCCAATCATTCTTATATCCTTGTCGCTGTGTAAGGGACACAGCGACTTACCTTTATTTTAATAATAATAAACGTTTATTTCAGACGTTTCCGTCCTTAGGTTACACTTACAATTTTATAACACATTTACACACACAATATTAGTACAACACACAACGCAGACAAAAATAAATAAACCTACTACACAAACAAATATTATACACAAACAAAAAGAAACACATACGAAAAAATAAAAAAACTCCAAATATTTAGTGCGGTGAAGGGGGAACTGTCCACTGCTCACCGTGTAGCGTGCAAGCGTATCCCGTGGTGCAGCAGTGGAGAGTCCCACCTGCCCGCAAACACGTTCACAATACGGTTGCTACTGGCCCTAACGCGGCTCAGCAGTGACGCACATTGCTTCCTAATAAGGGCATGAAAGCCATCAGTGTGCGATTCTGCAAACATGGTCGAGGCACTGCAGAACCGTGGTAGCCCCAGCAACACCCTAAACGCGTTATTGTATTGAACACGTAAGGCGCTATATGCTCCCACTGTGTAGTTAACCCACAGGCTGCACGTGTAAAGTGTTTGGCAGTAAGACTTAAAAAGAGTAACTTTCACTTGATTACTGCCACGTGCGAACCTGCGGGCCAACATATTACACCGGACAGCCAACGCCCTACGTGCTCTCTCAATGTCTGTGTTGTCTCTAAGGTCTTCGGAAATCCAATGGCCCAGATACTTAAACTGCGTGACTCTGTTTAAAGCGGTACCAGCCAAAGTGACTAAGGGTACAGTCTTATAACTTTTACCGCGCCCCTTAAAAACTAGCACTTCACTTTTCTGCGCGTTGTATCCGAGTCCATGGGCCTCCGCATAAGACTCACACAATCGCACCAATTTTCGCAATCCACTAATCGATGGACTCAGCAGTACCATGTCATCTGCGTAGCTGATATTGTTAACACATACACCGTCTATATAGCACCCGACATTGGCACTGCTGAGCTCACCGATGAGTTGATTTATGTACAGTTTGAAGAGCTTAGGTGAAGTCAGACCACCCTGCCTCACCCCGCACTGCAACGTGTATTCGTCCGAAAAAGAGCCTGCCCATCTGACACAATTTTTCTGATTGTTGTACCAATATCTAAAAATAGAAATAACTTCCGGGCTGCAATCTGTCTCAGTCTGCAGCTTCTCCCATAGCTTGTTATACGACACCAGGTCGAACGCTTTTGAGAGATCTAGGAAGCATGCATATACAGGAGTCTTTCGATCACTATAATATTGTACAGTCTGCTTGAGACACATGATGGCACTTTCCGTGGACAAACCAGATCTAAATCCGAATTGCCCATCATGGAGCTTGATATTCCTGCCCAGATGTTGGTCAAGCAGACTGTCCAGTATTTTTGCTATAACCGAGGCTAATGAGATTGGTCTATAGTTTAATACATCAGAAGTATCTCCAGTTTTATTTTTAGCTATTGGTACCACAACAGTGTACATCAAACTATCAGGTAAGTAAGAGTGGCTAACACACAGACTAAAAAACATGGCCAAAACCCTGGGCAAGTGACAGCCTGCATTTTACAGATGCTCGATGCTGAGACTGTCGTGACCAGGAGATTTACCTCTTACCATACCTTTAATGATGTGTGCCACATCTTTTGCTGTAAACCTAACCTTAAGATCCCCAGCACTGCAGTCAACATCGGTCATCTGCTGCGTCGTACCCAAGGGAGACTCCACTTTAAAAAGCTGTTGAAACAGATTGGCAATCTTTTGTGGTTCATGCACGCCAGCAACACTCACAGGATGACCGGGCTTCGGATTCAACTGATTCGTCTTTTTCCAGAAACCTTTAAAATCCTTCTTACAGTGGTGATGTGCAATGATTTCCATTTTAATTTTTTGCTCGTTTTTCTGACACCACTTTAATTTGGACTTGAAAAGCCGTCTGGAATCGTACATTTCTTCATAAATATTTCCGATAGACGGTTTTCCATTTAACACCCATGTCTGATAACAAAGCCTGGCCTTCGCATGAGCCTCCCTAACGTACTTGTTCCACCCAGCTATGCTACATTTCTTACGTTTCTGTTTAACAATTGCTGAACATTTTGACGCATATGTTAATATACTGACTATTTCATCATACAATTTATCTAAACAATGCCTATGTTTTATACTTGAACACATTTTATCGGCACAATCACTCATCTCCGCGGGAAAATCGACATTCTTCAGCTTATTGTGACAAAGCTTATTATATTCATAAATTTGACTTTGGTCCCTCTCACCCCAGGCCACTAGATTTTTACTAAAATTAGTTGGTATTATTTTAGGTTTAACTAAGGTAAAATCACACTCCAATAGAACAGGGTAGTGGTCGGACCAGTAAATGTCATAAAGAACTGACGCACTCACAACTGCAAGCCGCGCGGCACTAGTCACAACACAGTGGTCAAGCCAGCGTCGCGTCCCATGCGCGTCGCTTACAAAAGTATATGCGTCCGACGGCAGTAGTTCCCTATCGACACACGACCATAGCTGATCGTCACAAAAATGTTTTAATTCAGTGTCAAAAAGCTCACCTGGATGCGCGTTGAAGTCACCCAATATAAACACAGACTCCACATTATTACTTTCTATTATTGCGTTAATTTCACATAAGCACTCGGTAAATTCTATCAAATTATCTGTTGAATCAGTAGGCATATATACCGAAAAAATGATAATAGCACGATCACTGAGTTCGACTTTGACAGCTACCAGACGCACACTAGTGCATGTTAACACTGATACTGTGGGGAATGCACTTTTTCTTCACAGAATAGCAACTCCTCTAAATGGCCGACCACGGAGTATGCCAGCTGAAGTATCCACAGCAGAGTTACCGACAAATCCAAAGTCTCTGTCTATGCTGCCAAGGTACGGAATGTCGTGAGACAATAACCACGTTTCTTGTAAGGCAATTATATCTGCCGTCTTGCAAAGCCGCCTTATACATTCTACTGAACGAGTCACACTCTTACAATTGTAACTTAATAATTTCGTTGAACTTATCATAATTAGAGTTGGCCACATCCGTTTTCAGAACTTGTCCTTTGCCTTTATTCTGCCGATCGAAGTTTATAAAACGACGAAAAGCTATTCCCTCTGGCCAAAAGTCTGATTCCATAAACATATCCAACTTATATTTCGGGACAAATATTTTATAAGCATTATAATCTTTTTCCAATTTCATATTCATTTTTTCAAGTGTTACGGTAATATTTTACTATGTCACACACAGTCACCTCCTTCGCCAAATAATCCCAATGTATATTACATTTGGATTTGTATATCTGCCGCTTTGAATTTTACTGCGGGATCTGTCACAGCCTTCCCTCTGTGTCCAATAAAACGATTCCTGTACCTCTTCCTCTGAACCTCGATCCATCCTTCATCATTAGTTTCCGGTTTCCATTGCCCATCGCGTACAATATCAGCGAAACATTTTTGTTTTTGTGAGGAGACATGTTGTACGATCGGAGCGCTTGTATGTCCCGTCAGCGGTGTAAACAATCGAGGCGATTGCGTCATTGCACACTCGGCTACGTTCGTGGATGTTCGACTCGTCTGCGGTCGCTCGTTGGCCACCTCGCGTACTTCGGGCGTCGCTTCGGGCCGGCCGTTCTGTTTCGAATGTACCGGTTTCGGTGTTTTACAACTACCCTCCTCATTAACAAAAGTTGCAGATAGAGATTTGCATCTGTTTTCTTTTGCCACACATATTGGTGGCAATCCAACAGGACCACTGCTCCCCTCCTCATAGCTGTCAATCCCCGAGGCACCTCGTTTTGTGTTCATTGTACACGGAAAATAATTAACTATTGACGTATTTTTTAACGACTCAAGATCAAATTTTAACTGTTGCAGTTGGTCAATAGTAGCATATTGTTCCTTTATCTGAGTCATTTCATTTTGAAGTTTCAATAAATCTTTTAACAACCGTGTAACATCGACATGGTCGAATAAAACAGGTGGAAGTTTCTGCAGGTCTCGAGCCACGAATGTTGGGATTTCTTCCGGGTCAGTTTCTTGTAATAAACAGAGTATGTCATCAATATTTCGAAGCGTTTTGCCGTCCCTCTTCCTTATTTTTTTCCGTTTAACCGTCGGAATCGAATGAAAAAGCAGATCTTTGGCATTTTCGATATCAGACTCCGAAAAAGCACTTTTGCATATACGACTGATGCTTTCTTCATCCATAACATCCATCTTATTGCATATAAATGCAAGCACTTCGTTTATAACAACATTGCACGAGTTACACTTTACCAAGTTAGAAGCCATTTTTCAAGGACACGACACTACCGATCGGCAAGCGCGCGCGTCGTGGACTGATTTTTTTAGTAAGGTAATCATAATTTTACTAAATTAATTGTTATTATTTTTGTCACTGCAGCATGTGATATTAATTGATGGTGTAAATTTTTACATCGACAGCAAAGTACCAATAACTACAAACTGTCTGTGAAACCTGAAAACAAAAAATTCACTTCGGAGATTTTACTAAGGCAATTACCATATTGCCACGTAGCGCGTGAATGCGTGTATTTACATTGCTTGTAAGTATCCCCATTTGTATAGAAAACAGGCACAGTCCAACACACCGAAGATGCATCCATGCGCGTTCATGCAGATCACGCGCCTACATGAGGAGATACATGCACACACGCGCGTGGGTGCGGGGTGACACGCAAGGTATGACACACTGAGTCTCGTAGTGTCGTTTGTGATTTTGTATAAAATGAGTCAGAGCCTGCGTCAATTTACAAAACGCACCTACGCGCGTGAGTGCGTGAAAATCCCGCACGATGATGCAGATCTGCACTTCCGCAAGTACGCGTTTAGGTGCGTTGACACGCAACATGCAACGTGATGCGTGGCGTGTGATAATTGCCTAAAACACGCGGTAAACCTTTTTAAAAGTTGTTGTTTATGTTGTCAGTAACAAAGTCCTAAAAGGATGCCGGTGTTTTACAAATAACAAGTACTGATCCGATTAGGTTTTCTGTTTCGTCAAAGTTGAAACTGTTCAGCCACTGCTTTACTAATAATAATAATAATAATATTTATTTGCAAAAAACACGGTATTAAAAGATGTTACAATACAAAATAAGTCCAAACATGTTTTGCTTAATATTAAAGCATGCAAAATTCTAGGAAGTACTCGTATTTGCATTACAGTTTTCTTAAATTGGAAATTGTTTAGATGCTTAAGATATTTCATCCCCTTATCCTGACCGATTTTATTGTATAGTCTTGCGGCAATGTAGTTATAGTGTTTGATAGCAAAAGCGCTCTTAGTCCTTTCAACTGGGCACCTGTCAATCCGCCTGGATGTGATTGGTAAACTTGGGACAGTGCATCGGTGGTATTTACGCAGACATTCGTATATCAATTCAATTCAATTCAATTCATTTATTCACTCTTAACAATAGGTTTTTTTTGACAGTTAACAATGTGACTTACAAACTATATTCCATTATTGTAAGAGTCTGGTGCCTGAAATAGGTTTTTGGAGAAAAGCCTGTGGTACAGGTCACCAGGGCTCCCCCACAGTAAAAAAAGGAAAGTACAGAGTTAGACGACCTTGAGTGACAGCAATACGATTTATGGTTGCAGAACATCAGACCATAAAAGGGGTAGTGAAAAAAATAAAATAAAATACACAAAATGAATTGTAAAACCAGGTAAAAAGTAAATAAAATAGAGAAACAGACATTAGCCTTTTCGTAAACAATTGAGGTATATCTATACTAATATTATAAAGAGGTAAAATTTGTAAGTTTGTAAGTTTGTAAGTTTGTAAGTTTGTAAGTTTGTAAGTTTGTAAGTTTGTATGTAGGGGGTAATCTCTGGAACTAATAATCCAATTCTAAAATTTTTTTTACTGGCAGAAAGCTACATTATTCCTGAGTGCTATAGGCTATAAATTGTTTCTATAGCATGTATATTAACCGAGCTATCACAACTTTTGTCGAGCAAGTCGGAAAAAAATACCTCATAAAATAGAATTATTTGCGTGCGCTGCCTAAACAGTTGCTTAAAATTAAAAACAATGTATGGCTACCTGGTTCGTCTTAATTATTTCTACAAAAAAGTCCGCGGTACCATATCTCTATCTTTTATATTTCATCTTTTATACTTCTTTTATTGCATTAAAAATATTTTTTTTCGGCATACTTACGTTTGGTTGATTATTTGAGCAACAAAATATTAATTCTTATGACAATAAATTATTTCAGTATCACAAGAACATTATACAGATAAGATTTGCCATTTACAGCATAGCAATTGGTCATACAGTTTCGAAGATAATATAAAATTACTAAAACGCAAAATGCCCCTAGCGTAACTTTCATTGTGCAGACGTTTTACCTATTTTTTTTTTATGGTGGGCAAAAATCATCTTATGACAACCCCCGCCCTTGGGTGAAGCGAGAGATAGTGTCAGACTCTTACTGACTAAAAACCCACCCCGTTCCTTCTAGCCTTCAAACCAGGGCACGAGTTCCCTTTCGGATAACCCTGGACCCGGTAGGCTTCAACCCAGCTGGGCCTCTGCTGTTACTGACAACTTCTTGAGGCGCGCGGGAACAGTGCGCGCCGTTGACGTCTTGGGCTCGGTCCATTACCGGACGATCGGACAGCAAGCTACCCATGGCTCGCCGTCCGCGAGCCCGTGTCTACGGTGGCCGGAAATCGGGATCGGAATCCCGGCGGCGGCGGCGAAGGCGCCGTTGCCTGATGCGGTCTGCCTCCGCCTTTGCTAGCATTACTGATTCGCAGAAGGAGGCGACCGCCTGCCATTCCTCCTCGCTAAGGACCATGGCCTCAACCAGAGCCCGCCGCGAGAGGTGTCCGCCGCCGATCGCCCCCACGAGGGCACGGCGATGCTCTGCCCAGGCAGGGCACACCTCGATTGTGTGCTCCACCGTGTCCTCCGGGCGTTCCGCACAGTGGCGACACTCGGGCGTCTCTTCCGCTTTAATTCGGTGCAGGAACCTCCCGAACTTGCCATGTTTTCTGAATCGCGGTGTTAAGACTTTCTGTGGATTGATGACCCTCTCGAATTATTATGCCCACGTTGTCGTTAGTTGGAGTTCTTCTGTCAGTTGCTTATTGGTTTCGGTTGTTTCGTTCGTATGGTTGTTGTTGTTGATAGATACCTCATAATCGAAAATATCGTAATTTCGTTGTACGTTTTTGTATGTTCGTAGTTTCGTACTTCGTTCTATCGTAATAATCGATACGAGTTATTCGATATTACGATTGTTTTGTTTTGTAAAGGCGGACGGTGTTCGAGTCGCTCTCCTTTTGTTCATAATTGTTTTCAAGTCTGTGCGTAGTTTGTTGAGAGCATGTCTAAAAGGAAATCTCAACTGTCCCGGCAGACATCACAGACAAGAGCCGCTTGAGTACGCCGTACGGAAGAATCTGCCCCTGAAAATGAGCAGCGCCTCTCGAGAAATAGAGAATATATTTCGCAAGCACGCGCTAGAGAATCTAGCTCCGAGCGCTCACAGCGCCTCACTAGCCAAAATGTGAGGACATCGCGGGCCCGTGCTCGAGGAACTAGCGCTGAACGTGCGCACCGTCTATCTGAGTTAAGGCAGCATGTCTCTGAGACAAGGGATAGGGAGACTAGCGCTAAACGCTCGCGGCGGCTTGGTAGGCAAAATGTCATAACATCGCAGGCCCGTGCTCGGGAATCTAGCGCTGAACGTGCGCATCGTCTATCTCATTTAAGGCAGCATGTCTCTGAGACAAGGGATAGGGAGACTAGCGCTGAGCGCTCGCAGCGGCTCGCTAGGCAAAATGCCATAACATCACAGGCCCGTGCTCAGGAATCTAGCGCTGAACGTGCGCATCGTCTAATCGAGTGTAATCTTATTTTAAAACAAGAAATTTTCCGCGGACGAAGTCGCGGGCAGAAGCTAGTAATATTGATAAAATTATAAAGATCTTCCGGACACTTAAGACATTAGCCTTTTCGTAAACAATTGAGGTGAGCGTCCGGAATCTCAGAAAGAGTAGAACCTTCAGCACGGTGCGTTGCGCACGTTCTCTCTCAATCATATGAGTCTTACCGGCGCCACCCCAGGCGCAAATAGCGTAACCCAAGAGACAGTGGCACAGGGCCTTATAGGTTTGGATAAGAAGTTTGGGACCGGCAACATGTCGCAGGGTTTTAAAAATATGAATTAGCCTGCGTACACTTTTGGCGGTTCCTGAGATATGTTGAGACCATTTCAGATGTTTGTCGACGATTACTCCTAGATATTTTATGTCACTTACTCTGACTAGCTCAGGACACGTACAAGAGGGAAGGTAAGTGCTATTCCTATTGCAGGGGTAAGAGTGGATAGTGACTTTAAATTTTTTTGGGCTGCCTGCTACCGTCTTACTGAAACATAAGTATTTAGTTTTCGATGTGTTGAGAGAAAGCAGACTATCCTCAAACCAAGCTGTAACCTGGGAGAGGCTAACCTCACAAACATGTTCCAGGTTAGTCCACGACTTATCATGAAACAAAAGCACTGTGTCATCAGCAAACATCAAAACGTCGGCTTTGTTGATTTTAACATCACAGAGATCATTAATGTACACCAGGAATAGTGTAGGGTAGTACTTCCTTGTGGAACTCCGTAAGTACAGAAAGCATCACAACTGGTAAGGTTATTGAGCCGAACACATTGAGTTCTTCCCGACAAGTAACTTAAGGTGTACTTCCTTGTGGAACTCCGTAAGTACAGAAAGCATCACAACTGGTAAGGTTATTGAGCCGAACCCATTGAGTTCTTCCCGACAAGTAACTTAAGGTGGTGCATCATGACTCACATTTTCACTGTTTTTCATACAACCGCTCATAACTGATTATGACGTTATTACACATTTTTCATTAGATATTTTGAAAACATAGTATCTTGTGGATATTATCTAGGTTTCTAAAGAAACCAATTTCTAAATTTGTGTAAAACTAATCCAGTGAAAACCTCTGAAAATGTCCTATTTTGTATGAACTTTGACACTTCATAATTTGCCTAAAAATTAAAAAGTCAAGAAAGTAATCCTTTAGAGACCTTGCAAATTTTATTAAGATTCTAAATGATGACAACTTTTTAACCGACTTCGAAAAGGAGGAGGTTCTATGTTCTGCTGAATGTATGTTTTTTTTTTTTTTTTTGTATGTATGTTCACCGATATTTCGGTCAATTGTGGACCGATTTTAAATATTTATTTTTTTTATTGAAAGGTTATGCTTCCAAGTTGGTCCCATAGAAATATTGTTATGATCTGATCATGAATTTCGAAGATATGGAAGAGAACTCCTCATAGAATCATAGCAGAATTGTCGTAACAAGTAAAATTGCTTTGTTTATACGTGTAGTCGGTGACTGACTGTAAAAAAAGGGGGAGGGGAAAGGGGGAGGGGGTAAATTCATGTAATATAACCGTATTTGGGATTATAAGAATCGTTATGAGATGCACTCGGCTATAACGTAATTTATGTTTAGCTGAAGGGTAGGTACTTTTTAGTGGTGCTACCAAAACTAAAAAGAGAAAAATAAAAAACTTTTTACAAAAAAAATTAAACCGACTTCAAAAAGAACAAAACAACTTTAATTTCGGAAGTGCCTCAAGGAGTTGTCAGCAACAGCAGGGGTCCAGCCGGGTCGAAGCCAACTGGGGCCAGGGTTATCCGAAAGGGAGCTCGAGCCCCGACATGAAGGGTAGACGACGGGGTGGGTGTTTAGTCAGTAAGAGTCTGACACTATCTCCCATATCGCCCAAGAGCGAAGGTTGTCTTTAGATGATGTTTCTCATAATAAAAAAAGGGTGGCCGATGGGAATGAAAAAGTTTCAACCGCCTCCCCGGTGGCAAGCTCAGGGGTGGTGGATGCGAGTAAACCATTCAGACAACCAGAGCAGTAAACCAAGATCCAAAGCTGAACTTATAGTCTCATTTATTGGCCAGCAGAGAACTTCAAATATTAAACAATCATAAGAAAATTAAAGAAATATTTTTTTAAATTTAATACCCCTCTACCTTCTTCTGCACCTGTGGAACGTATGTTTTCGAACGCGACAATGATTAATTGTCCGAAAGCAAACCGTCTGTCAGACGAAATGTTTGAAAAAAAGAGTCATATTAAAGAATAATTTAGATATTATAAATCAGAAAACTATTTTTTATTAACCTGTTGCAAAAATTATAACTAATAAAAGATTTAAAATTAAACAATGATTGACAGATGATTATTTTTTTTTGTATAATTATGTGCTTTATTTTCGAATTTGACAAAACTGTATTAAATAGGGCATTTTTTGCATCTTACAAAAATGCTTATATAAATGTGTAATTACATTTTATCAGATTGCTTAAATGTAATCTGTTATAATATAATTAGATTAACATGTAATTTAATTACTTTGTATTTAATTACAGTAAGAACTCATTGTAATTAATTACTTAAGTAATCTGTTACAAAGTATTATTTTTTGGAAACAATAAATTTTATTATTATTAAAGTATTTCTTACTAATTACAATGTAACTGCAATTTGTAATTGATAATCTAATTACTTTTTGCCCATCACTTCGCGCCGACGCGATTAAACATGCGCATCGGTATAAAAAAATAATTATTATTATTATGTAAAAAATCGTTGAATTCCAACTAAAGGAATAAGTTTGTCTTAACTATCTTACTATACGTTTATCTTCACTTTCAATAAGTTGTACGAACAACTACTTACGTCCGTTAAATAAAATGTTTAGTTCGACAATAATGTAAAAAGCAACGGACGGCGTATTTCGGCCGACCCCAAGCAGCGAAAACCCACGCTACGCCACTGGTGTGTGCTAAGTAAGGTAAAACTTTTTGGCTATCGATAGCGTTATCTCAAATTTAGCAAATGTTCTAGAACTATTTAGAAAATTATTGAATTCTAATTAATTACTGCATAAATACCAAGAATATTTACGAAAATAAATCGAAGTTAGGACCAGTCATTTTACCCTAACAACATTTGTAAAAGCGTAATGAGCAGCTCGGCAAAGGACATCATTCATTTCGTACCCAAAAATGAAAGGTTAAACCTTTCATTTTTGGGTACGAAATGAAGGACACGGTGCAGCACACAGTTGAGGTGTGCCCTGCTTGGGCGGAGCATCACCGTGCCTTTGTGTGATCAGCGGCGGAGACCTCTCGAGCCGAGGCTTGGTTTAGGCTATGGTCCGAAGCTTGGAGGAGTAGCAGGCGGTCGCCTCCATCTGCGAAGCAGTAATGCTGGTAAAGGAGGAAGCCGCCGAGATTCCGATTCCGATTTCCGGCCACCATAGGCGCGGCCTTGCGGACGGTGAACAATGGGTAGCTCGCTGTTCGATCGTCTGGAAACTGTCCGGACTGAGCCCAAGTCGTCAACGGCGCGCACTGTTCCCGCGCGCTCTAAGGAGTTGTCAGCTACAGTAGGGACCCAGCTGGGTCAAAGCCTTCTGGGGCTGGCCCCGGTTAGCTCCGGTATGAAGGCACGAAGTAACGGGGTGGGTTTTTAGTCAGTAAAAGTCTGACACTATCTCCGGCTCCGCCTAAGAGGGGTTCTCATTGGACGATATAACCCTTCGAAAAAAAAACCCAATTGCTGGAGGACTTACACAAGGTTCTTGTCTTGCGAAGCTCATTATATACCATACCCAACACATTGTAAGAGAGCAGCAACCGACGGTTCGCTTGCCTTGATCTCCTTGTATCCAATACAAATGCACGTCATACGCGGCCGACTGTCAATGTCAATAAAAAACTTTTTACAAAAATAAAATTAAACCGGCTTCAATAAAAACACTGAAAAGTACGAAATGATTTTAATTTCGGAAGTCGGTGTTTCTATAATAGATACCTACCTAATTTTGTCTGTTCCTTTTTTATTTTTCACTTTTTAGTTATGATAGCACCACTAAAAAGTATTTACCCTTCAGATAAACATAAATTACCTTATAGCCAGAGTGCATCTCATAACGATCCTAATAATACCAAATACGGTTACATTACATGAATTTACCTTCCTGCTTTATCACCAGATCAGTTCGATACATCCCCTCCCCCTTTTCTTTCAATCAACCATCGACTACACGTATAAACAAAGCAATTTTACTTGTTACGACAATTCTGCTATGATTCTATGAGGAGTTCTGTTCCATAACTTCGAAGTTCATGATCAGATCATAACAATATTTCTATGGGACCAACTTGGAAGCATAAACTTTAAATCAAAAAAAAATTTTTCAAAATCGGTCCACAATTGACCGAAATATAGAAGAACATACAAAAAAAAAACATTCAGCCGAACATAGAACCTCCTCTTTTTCGAAGTCGGTTAAAAACGTGCGCAACGCAATTTGGAAGCTGTTGGAATTGTCTGTGAATAGGCAAAACTGTAAAACATCGTGAGGAAACCAGGCCTGAGTCCCAGCAGTGAGATCATTAAAAGACTGATTATGCTTTGCTATGCTATGGGCAAAACCACGTCCATGTCTTTGTGATTTTTGTCTCATTTGTATTTTCAAAGTCAAATAGCAGCCTGGAGGTTAATTGTAGACGATTCTTGTAATAGTAAAAAATCTTCAGGACATTATTTCGCTTAAAAATCTAGTATTATTTTGTTCTGGCACTTTCATTTTTGGGTACAAAATGTTCGAGACTTGAATGATGTTGTAGCGACATCTATGACGCCACATAGGAGCTACAAAGAAAATACGAAATCCTGCATCGCGCAATCAAAGTTCTCCGCGCGATTTGAACATATACGACAGCCCAACATCAACTATCGGGCAGTCGCCCACCAGAATTAATCACCCGTCTGGTCGGAGGATCCTCCCTTTTCAACGGAGGTATGTGGGACTTTACTCTCTGTTCCGCATACCTCCAAACTGGTGACCCTCGACAAAGAACGTTAGCGCAGCCTTCGTGCAGCTACTACTTCGTGACGTCATCATCACTTCCTCAAGCTTTCGAGCAACGAGCCATATACAGCCAGCACCCACGGCTAAGGGTATCCTGACCACCAGTATGCCTACATGGTCATACCTGGTCATCACCTCAGCCGCATCAGCGACCTTGGCTTAGCACACCACACCTTCGGCCAGTCATATGAAGAGCCATGAAGAACCTCTCCTGGTCGACACCAGCAATCAAGCCCTACGTCGCACAAGCACCGCTCCGACGCACTGGAGCCAGCAGCACTACTCCGACACACTGGAGCCTGCAGCATCGTCCCGACTCACTGGGAAAGCACCACCCCGACTCACTAGGGCATCATCCCGACTCACTGGGACAGCACCACCCCGACTCACTGGGGCATCATCCCGACTCACTGGGACATCATCACCCCGACTCACTGGGGCATTATCCCGACTCACTGGGATAGCAACACCCCGACTCACTGGGGCATCACCGCAGACAGTTCCGACTCACCGTGAACTACGCGGCATCGGTTCCGACTCACTGGAACCAAACTACCGCTGGCCTGGCACACATCAAGAAGCATCGAGAACCATTGATCTCCGATCTCCGGAGGGGAGTGATGTAGCGACATCTATGATGCCACATAGGAACTACAAAGAAAATACGAAATCCTGCATCGCGCAATCAAAGTTCTCCGCGCGATTTGAACATATACGACAGCCCGACATCAACTATCGGGCAATAACCCACCAGACTATAACATCCTGTCTGGTCGGAGGATTCTCCCTTTTGAGCTACAATGTCCTTTCCTCAGAAAATGATTTTATTTTAGTGCATAAAGCGGATACATACACAACTTGACATGTAGGGGTGTCATACTAGACTGAACGACTTGTTACTACCTAGGTAACAAGTATCGGATTACGATTTTGTTCGCTATGACCTGTCTATCGGTACCAAAGACATGAAACATATACTACCAATAGACAGGACATAGCGAACAAAAAAATCCGCCCCTAAGGCTACCCACTGACCCAAAATTCTAATCCGAGACTTGTTACTAAAGTAGTAACAAGTCGCTGTCACCTGTACCTCAAGTCGAGTTTGTGTCCACTATACGCGCCAAAAGTAACTAAATATTTTTTGGAGAAATATGCCGAGTTGTGCATTGCACCATTGTAAATCGTATTATGGCAAAACGACTAGACCTAACTCCAGTTTATTTTCGTAAATATTTTTCTTCTTCACTGAAGCATAGGATGACAGTTTTTCTAAGACATTTCTTCTGATGGCCGCTCTGTTGTATCTATTTACCTAATCTCTTTGATCGGTAGTATATGCTTAATGACTTTGTATGTACCTACATAAGTCAAGCATACCAGAAAGATAAACCTAACGCACCAATATTATAACGTAAGCGTTCAAATAACTCACCTTGTAAGTAATGGAACAATTTCCAAATAAAATCTACTGTAAAATTTTTAAACATAAACTCAAAAAAAAAACTTTACCAAAAAATGACTAATTCATGTTAATCTTTCAAAATACTGACAGGTGAATCGAATTTCAAAAATATGACAGCGAGTTTTGAGCTCATATTTTTTTGTTGAAGAGTTTTGTGTCCAAAAAGTAATTATGCAAAGTTTTTGAGAAATAAACTGTACAGTTTTACCTCACTGACCTCTATATAGACTCTGACCAACGAAAGATAGCAGCGAATTATTTATTTAAAAGAAAGAAAAGAAAGAAACGTTTATTTCTACCTCACACATACATTTTAACTTAAAACAGTTGAATTAGGATATATTGTAAATAACTTTGATTTAAATATCAATAAAAAAAGAGGAGGTAGCTGCAAAATAGACAGTTTTTGTCTTGATAGTGGACCGGTTGGGCTACCCCACATTATAGAAAAAACGCACTTAAATGATAACGGCAATACATCAGCTGTTACGCATAGTGAAACAAAACGTACTAGTAGAAGTGATGATGTCTCCGTCGCACCTTCATCGGAACGTCAGCCGCTCAATGTTGGCGAAAGCAAAATAAATACGATGAATGAGAAACCTTTAGCCGCTTGCCCCAATATAAAAACGTTTGCGGAAACCTTAGGCGGTAGCGGAAAATGGAAACACGTAAAATCTGACCAAGAATGGATTAAAGTGCAAAATAAGAGATTAGCTAATCGGTTTATGGGGGTAAAAGGAAAAGCGGAACCAAATACTAAATTTAGAGCCGCTGATAATCGAATTCCTCTTTTTATTAATTATGTGGATAGGGAAAGCAATATTATGGAATATATCGTACAAAAGACGAGCATAGCAGTTACTATGAAAACAATTAAAATGAAGACACAAAAATCGTATGATGCATATAAAATTTTTGTACCACAAACAAAGTTATCAGTGTTTCTTGACGACGCGCTCTGGCCGGAAGAAATACAGTTACGCCGGTTTTTTTATTTCAATAGAAATAATTATAACAATAATGTTTAAAATACAGATTATAGTGACCGGAATGTACTAGCTATTCAATCTAATAATGTATAACTGCGCAAATAAAGATAATTCTTCAGAAATTGATGCAGTAAACTTGATTAGTTTCAACTGTAAAAATATTATGAGATCTGTGGACTGTGTGAGAAGACTGTGTGGTACCGCCGACATCTTAGGACTCCAGGAGACGTGGTTGCTGCCAGATGACCTCACGTACCTCAGCAGTATTCACGACGATTTTGGATGCACGGGATCCTCGGTGGTCGACACATCGGCAGGCTTACATTGAGGGAGACCGTTCGGGGGCGTAGCTTTGTTGTGGAATAAG
Source organism: Mythimna lalbum (assembly GCA_949319445.1). Taxonomy (NCBI): domain Eukaryota; kingdom Metazoa; phylum Arthropoda; class Insecta; order Lepidoptera; family Noctuidae; genus Mythimna; species Mythimna lalbum. The sequence goes on along the minus strand of OX439345.1, from coordinate 15,560,149 downwards.
ACTAAGTTTCCAGTGATTACGGTTGTGAAGTGTGAAAGTGTGCGATTGACCGCGATTAAAATCGAGTTGCGTAATAATTGCTCAGCAATCATATTTTCGGTTTACATGCCCACAGACTCACGGGACAATTTAATTGAGTTTACATAATGTTTAGGTGAGATTAACGCAATAATTGAAAGCCAAAGTGTGGAATCAGTGTACTTGCTAGGTGATTTTAACGCCCACCCCGGTGAGTTATTTGCGTCTGAATTATTAAGTTTTTGTGCTGACCAGTCTTGGTCCTGTATTGATATGCAGTTGCTACCGGCCGAAACTTTTATGTTTGTCAGTGAAGCGCACGGTAGTCAGCGGTGGTTAGATCATTTGTGTGGTGACCGAAGCTGCGTGCCGCTTAGTTATAAGTAGCTCTGTATTGTATGACACATACTGCGGGGTTACCATAACGTTCAAAGTAAGACTGTTTTATTCTTATTCCAGTGTGGGTAAGAGACAGAGCTATACAGGTTGTCTAGCGCCATATCTTACCCACACTGAAACAAGATTAAAACATTCTTACTTTTAAACGTCATGGTCTAGGTCCTGGTCTAACCATCTGCCCATTTTGTTGAAATGCAATTTTAATCTTTTTAAATCTAAAATTAGTATGTGTAGCTCCACGCGTGGAAATAAAATAAAACTGGGGTGAGCGTAACATAGATCAAATTGAAATGTATGTCGAAGTGTTGGCGCATATCAGTCGGTCTGCATCAGCGCCACCTATCTTTCACTGGAGGAACTATGTAGTTAGATTGAACAGCTTACGTTTGGGAACGTCAAGTATTAACTTGGGGATGGTTAGCGTGGAGTAATAGCAACACTGAGCGAATAGTCGAGTCAAATGTCGATCCGGAGGTATAATCGATTATTCGACATTGACAGGTACTGACGTTGACAGGTAAATTGGCTAACCGGAATGGGGGTAGGTCCACGTGTCGGGTGACGGTTGATTTGGAGGCCACTTTGAATCGGTCCAGCGGTCCGAGCAGACGTTGGTTACTCCACGCTAAACTTCCCGCGTTCCTAAATTCTTAATCAAGCCATATCTCAGGCATCCTTGATTATTTTGTACTGAGTGTGTGTTACGAGTAATTAAAAGTGTTATCAAAGGTTTTTGTGAGTGTTATTTCCGATGTCGCGACCCACTGATATCGACCCTCCGTTATGTATAAAAATAGTTGTCATTCCAAATTGAAGGATATCGATTTTCCTAGTGAGTTAACTTTCTGTACTGATAAAATGTGTAATGATACTACACATAGAATACTAATAAATAAAATGTATAATAATATTGTGTCGATACTTTCAGAAGCCGCAAAATATAGCTACATTGTAATGAAGCGGAAAGGTAAATATTTTTTTTTTTTAATATGTTACTGGGTGAAATAAATATGTACGCAGCGCTCACGAGAGGGCGCGACTGTGTTACCAAATAATAAACCTAACTGCGGTACTATCTATAATGTCATGATTGTGTGTTTCAAGGCGTTATTTTAAGTCTAGATTAAAATGGTGCTAAAATAATCAGCAACAAAATAATTAGAATGAATATTGTTGCTAAATACCATACAAATAAAAACTTCAATAAGTTTTGGAAATTAACCCTTCAGATACCGTCAATTAGAAACACAATAGTAAGACAATAGATGCGCGGCCACCGGTGGTCGCTTGAGGATTCATGAATTAAGTAACCAGTTAAATCTTAGACCTAGCCTTCCCATGATCGTAGCTGGGACCCACGACCCAGGTGATATAGCAAATGTTTTTCTGCGTCATTTTAAAGTGCAGTCACCACTGGGGCCGGCCTCACCGACGATGCTCGATGCTGGGGCTCATGCCTCCGAGCTGAATATTAGATTCACCGCAAGTGAAATAGCTTCCGTGATAAGGAATATAGTGAGCGGAAAATCTCCAGGGTATGACAGCCAAAGCATCGAGCATCTGAGGTACGCGGGAGTTCACCTTCTGAAAGTACTGGCTTTATTTTTTAATCTATGTCTATCCGACTCCTATTTACCTGAGAAAATGATGCAAACCATCGTAATCCCTGTTATTAAAAATAAAACTGGTGACTCTTCAGATGTCGCAAATTAGAGGCCGATCTCTCTGGCTACAACTATAGCTAAGGTACTGGACAGTCTGATTGAGCGTGAGCGACGCACAGTTTGGTTTTAGCTAGAAAAACTCCTGTATATGCCTGTTTTTTAGATTTGTCAAAGGCTTTTGACATAGTGTCATACGATAAGCTGTGGGACAAGCTACAGGATACTAGTTTACTCAGGGAGATCGTTTCTGTACTGAGGCATTGGTATAGTGCACAGAAAAATCAGGTGAGATGGGCTGTTACTCTCTAAGACGAGTACAAGCTGGAGTGCGGAGTGAGGCAAGGGGGACTCTCTTCTCCTCTTCTTTTTAACTTCTATGTGAACGAGCTGATTGAGGAGGTCGGAAGCACTATAATCGGCTGTCATATAAATAGTGTTTGTATTAACAATATAAGCTATGCTGACGATATGGTGCTGTTGAGCCCCTCGATCTGTGCGTTGAGGGAGCTTGTAAAGATTTGTGAGACCTACGCTAACACTCACGGCCTAAACGACAACTTGACTAAATCTGAGATATTTAAGCACTATGAAAATGCCATTGGATCACCGAGGATTTAAAAGACAGTACTGACATTGAGCAGGTCGCTGTCTGTTCGATGTAATATGCTAGCTCGCAAGTTTGCACGCTGTTCAGCACAAGTAAAGGTAACGCTTTTTAAGGCATACTGTCAATCCTTTTACACGTGCAGCCTGAGGGTTGGCTATTTGCAGAGGGCATACAGTGACCTGCGGGTACAGTATAACAATACGTTCAGGATTCTGATGGGACTGCCGCGGTATTGCAGTGCCTCCGGGATGTTTGCCGAAGCCAACGTCGACAGTTTTGCGACAATCATATTGAGTAAACGTTGCGTCTCGACCCTTACTCGCATGCGAGCTAGTTCCAACAGCATCTTGAGCGTATTTACTGACCGGTGGGATTCTCCGATGCTTGAGCGCTGGATAAGCACGCAGTGAAATAGCATAACTTAAGCGTTCTGGTATCGGATTATCCTAAAATCTGTGTTTTATGTTGTCTTGTTATTTTTGTCTTATTTCATTTGTTTTGTTTACTAACATTAGCTCTTAAGTATTTTCGTGTTACTAACAATTTATATGGAGAAATCTGAAAATTAATTATTATTATATTATATTATATTATTATTATATATTTCGTATGAAAAAACAAAAAGACAACTTTAAAATCTATGTAAAGTCAAAAAGGCGCCTAACTCAGCATATCGCAGCGATGGTATTCTGTTAGGGCCCGCTGTCATGCCACGGTCACACTCACGGAGCTTAACAAACTATATAGAGTATAGTATCTCTATCTAATGTATGGAGTGTATAATCCATGGATATTAGTGTTCTGTGGCACGGTGGGATCGATTCAAAGATTTTATATATCCTACTAGAGGATCGATCTATCGCAAAGATTTTATATTCCTAATGTTAGAAAAAATTACGGCCATCTGCGAGCTATTCTGGCATGCATTGCAAAAACCGTTACAGTTACACAATTACAGTTACACAATTCTCTTTGCAGTTACACGTAGATATGTAGTTGAGCATTCCAAATGTTGGAAGTTGTCATACAAAGACATGGTTTAAAGGACTTAGTATCCAAACCAAAAAAAAAATCGAGCGTAACTAACTGTCAAGCTGTCAATGATATTTCATTCAGTTGACAAATCGACGTTTATGTATTCGCCGGGAGCAAAGATCCTACTAGAGTGCCGGGAGAAATAAATATGCTACAGATTATTATGAACGCGCAAATTTGTATGTTGGTTACTCTTTCTTAGGTTGGGCTTTTCATAGGCAACCGAATAGATATTCCTATTCAATGCGGTAATACTGCCAGTTAGTTAACTACGAATTTAGGAATGACAAAAACGAGGCTTGCCGCATGCACACATTTTTATTTGGTTAATAAAATGAATTCGACTAGATCAAGTAGATGATATCATACGTACCGAGATTACACTATGAGGCTTTGAACCACGGACATCGGATAGTCTTTATATGGAAATCTTTTTGAAAACCTTTTATCTGTTTCCAGAACCGCCATTGCTACGAGTATAGAGCGGAAGAAATCATTGGACGATTTTGTTTTTTTGTTTGTATATCAATGTTGTAGGAGGTATTGTCTGAAAGTAATGGTCCGATTGCTAAAATTATTTCACCGGTTGAATCTGATTTATTCCTGAGTCATCATCATCTTCCTGCCCTTGTCCCGTTTTATTTGGGGTCGGCGCAACACGTTTTTTTTCTTCCATTCTGTCCTGTCACTCGTCATGCTATCACTAACTCCCTTTTCTTTCATATCACTTCTCACACAATCCATCCATCTTTTCTTTGGTCTCCCTCTCCCCTTCCATCCATCCACATGTAAACTCATAACTTTTTTAGCAACATGCGTTTCGTCCCTCCTTTTCACATGACCATACCAAGACAAACGATTTCCTTTCAGCTTTTCAGTCACTGGCGCCACTTTCAAACTTCCCCTAATATACTCATTTCTCACTTTATCCATTCTTGTCACACCACACATCCATCTTAACATTCTCATCTCTGCTACATGCAATCTTTTTTCATCATTCTTTTTCACAGCCCAACATTCTGATCCATACAGTACGACAGGCCTTATCACGGACTTGTAGATTTTACCCTTCAAGTTGAGGGGCATCCGTGGGTCGCAAGTGGTTCCCGTGACCTGTCGCCATTTCATCCATCCTGCGTTGATCCGATGTGTTACGTCCCGGTCTACCTCACCATCCCCTTGGACGAGCGACCCTAGGTACCTAAAGTCGGAACAGATCGGTATGGGCGTTCCGGCGAGAGCTAAAGGCACAGGATTGGAGAGACCGCCGAAATCGCAGAACAAGTACTCGGTTTTGGTTCTGCTCAATTTCAGGCCAACACTCTCCAGTCTGTGCCACCACACCTCCAATCTGTTCTGGACCTCTAGGCCACTCTCGGCAACCAGAACAATGTCATCGGCAAACAACATACACCAGGGAGCCTCTTCCTGGATGTCCGACGTCAGAGCGTCCATTATCATCAGGAAGAGGTAAGGGCTGAGAGCCGACCCTTGATGTAAGCCGACAGCCACATTGAAGCTGTCAGTGGTGCCACCTGTAGACCGGACCCGGGTATTACACCGACTGTACATCGCTCGGATCAACTGCACATACTTCCCAGGCACACCTTTCTCCTTAAGGGCCCACCACAGAACCTCACGAGGTACCCGGTCGTATGCCTTTTCGAGGTCAACGAATACCATGTGCAAGTTTTTATGCGCACTTCTGTATTTCTCACATAATTGGCGTATAGCAAAAATGGCATCCGTTGTACCCCGACCCGGCTAAAACCGAATTGGTTCTGCGAAATTTCACTCTCTTCTCTCAGTCGCCTTTCAATAACTTTCTCCCAGGCTTTCATAGTATGTGACATTAGCTTTATTCCTCTATAATTGTTGCACTCAAGCACATCACCTTTGTTTTTAAAGATGGGCACCAAGGAACTGCTGCACCAATCATCAGGTATGGCCTCTTCCTGCAACAACTTATTGAAGAATAAAGCTAACCACATCCAACCATCCACTCGCAATAACTTCCACACTTCAACTGGTATTCCATCTGGACCAATGGCTTTACCATTCTTCATTCCATTCACTGCTATTCTGACTTCATCCATACTAACCGTTCTCACTAACCCTACATTCACTGGTTTATTCTCTAAAATTCCATTCCAATTATTTTCCTCATTCATCAGTCTTTCAAAATAGTCCTTCCACCTCTCTTTAATTTTTTCATCATCTGATAAAACCATTCCAGCTTCATTCCTTACACATCTTACCTGACAAACATCCCTCGTCATTCTATCTCTTGTTTTTGCAAGCCGATAAAGTTCTTTTTGGCCTGCAGGACTGTCCAGTGTGTGGTACAGTTTTTCCTGGGCTTTTGCTTTAGCTAATACCACGGCTTTCTTAGCTTTCTTCTTCAAAAGATCATACTCACTCTTTTTTTCAGCTTTTAGACTACTATTTCCCACTTCTACACGCTGCCATTCCTTAAATTTTCTTTTCTTCTCTTTCAACACATTCTGAATTTCTATCGACCACCACCATGTATCCCTATCTATTGTGCCCTTTCCTCTCGTTTCTCCCAAAATATCTTTCGCTGCATGTCTAATACACTCTGCCATCTCATTACAGCTTTCATTTATACTTCGGTCATTCATGTCACCCATCTCTATCATTTTGTCAACCACTCGCTCTCTGAACTTCTTCGCACAATCATTCTTCTCTAACATATGCCACTTTATTTTAGGGGGGGGGACGCTCTTTGCCTTTGTTGCGTTTTATTTCGACTATTGATTCCATTACCAGGAGTCGATGCTGTGATACTAGATCTTCTCCTGGCAGCACTTTGCAATCTTTCATGTGCTTTAAGTTTTTGCGCCTGACTAAAAAGTAGTCGATTTGGGTCCTGTGGTGACCGCTTTTGTATGTGATAAGATGTTCCTCATTTTTTGCAAACCAAGTGTTGGCTACTGCCAAGTCAAATGCGGTAGCAGATTGCAGTAGCGTCTCTCCCTCATTATTCAGACTTCCAAACCCCCATCCTCCATGTACTCTTTCATAAATACCTTTCATTCTTCCCACATGTCCATTAAAGTCGCCTCCAACAATCAATTCCTCATGCACAGGGATGGCCATTAAAGCTCTATCAAAATCCTCCCAAAACTTCTCTTTCACTATTTCATCGCATCCTACTTGTGGCGCATACACACTAACTACATTCAACATCACATTCTCTAACATAACTTTCACAACTATAAATCTATCATTAATCCTTTTTACTTCCATCACACTTTCTTTTAATTTACGATCTAGGACTACTCCTACGCCATTTCTTTTTCCATCACTTCCACAATAATAATACTTGTATTCCTCACCAATTTCTCTCGCTTTTGTTCCTCTTCATTTAGTCTCCTGCAAACATGCTACATTTATCCGTCTTCTTTTCAATACATCCGCTAACTCTCTCGCCCTTCCAGTCATGGTCCCAACATTCCAACTAGCATACCTCAATCTCAGTTCCCGAGCTTGCTTCTTACGTTGCACCCGCCCGGGATGGTGCAACAACCCTAGTCCATTTCCCACAGGAGCCGGGTGCTGCCCCTGCGCGTCGCCTGTGGGGTACGCCCTAATCCTATCGCGCATTCTATCACTAACTAACATGTTACAGAGGATTTGGCAACTGTTTTATAGTCGGCCGCCAGCCTGACACCAACCCTCCTTGGGAACGCTATTGTTGGTGGTTAACGCACCACCATGCGGTGACCTCCAGTGCTTTATATTACGCACGGTCACAAAATGTCCCTTAGGCGCCTCTTACGACACCCACGGGAAGTCATGGGATGGTGATATTCTTTACGTCCGAACACCATACGGAAGATTTATTCCTGAGTAACAAAGGCTAAATTTTATGTACTCGGGTGAAACAACGGGCAAAAGCGTGTCCGTTACCTCAGCCAGATGTGGTCGAAAATGGTCATTTGAATCTTATAGATAATTAGTTTTGCGGCTTCTGTAATTGTTGCGCACATTTTTAAATTTGTTGCGCTTATAGTTTTTTAATTATTTCACAAAAACATTTCCTGCTGGGGTAACGTTACCCCAGCCAGACCATTTCTTTCTAATGGGAATATTTAAATAAATACTAGCTATAAAATTAGTTGTCTAGATGAAGTAAATGTTGTGCCTTATTTTGTATGCGTTACACGCTACAGCGTACTCTAGTCACCGATTTTGTTGAAATTTTGTGGGGACGTAGCCCTGAAATTGTTCTATTTAGTACCTCCAATAAAATAAATTGTACCTCTTGGGTTTTGCTAAAAATTGATTTCAAAATCTGGGGCGTTTACGCCGTCAGCGTACACTTATTTTTTAGATGGGTTGCAGTTGTGTAATACTGTGGCAATACACACCAACTAATTGTTCCCATACATAAACTTACGAGTACGTAATATTGATTCGATAGCGCGCCCCAATCGGCCACAATATTAAATTTAAATTTCTAACCTAAAAATGATGCACCCAAAAAAACGGTATTTTGATGAGATTTCATACTCAAATTAATGTTCTTATTAAGCGATTCATGAAAATATAATTATATCACAGAAATATGTAAAACTTTAGGAGAAAACATGAAATCAAAATCATACTCAACATCATCGACACAGACCTAAAGGTCTTTGGTATGACTAGATGTGACAGTCGAATTTATAGTAGGTACGAACTATCTTTTGTGGTGGGTGTACTTTTTGACACCATGAAGTGATTCGATTTTGATTTTTTTAGCGTTGTATGATATGCTCTACTGCGGTTAGCCTAATTCAAAGTTTTTTTTTTATATTCGGACATCATGATCCAACGGTTAGTATAAGGCGACTGCTTGCCACTCCTCCTCGCTTCGGACCGTGGCTTGTACCAAGGTCCCGCGCGAGAGGTCTCCGCCACCGATCACTCTGACGAGGGCACGGCGATGCTCCACCCAGGCAGGGCACACCTCGACTGTGTACTCCACCGTGTCCTCCAGGCGCACAGTGGCGACACCCGGGCTCCCGCACTGGTTGCGATAGTCGTTGGTAGGATCCAGGAGTTGGGACTCGAGGTGGCGCTGCACAAATCCGAGCGATTTCACGGCCCTCGGAACGCGCCACCATCGGGTTCCCAATTAACGGTAGGAGGAGTTCGCAACGGCGTCGGGTCGACAATGAAGTACATGGGACTCGTCCTTGACAGCCGGTGGAATTTCGGGGACCATTTCCGACGTCTGGCTCCCAAACTGAACCGGACTGGGGCTGCTCTCAAGCGCCACCTACCCAACCTTGGGTCCAGGGCCAGGGTTCGATCGGTTCATGGTCCTTTACGGGGCGCCGGTGTGGGCGCCGTCGCTGCAAAAGCGATCGGCGACCATGCTGAACGCCTGCCAGAGGGTCATGGTCATTCGGATGGCGCGGGGATACCACACGATTTCTTGCGAAGCGGCAAGCCTTCTTGCTGGCCTACCACCGTGGGATCTGGAGGCAACAGTCCTTGCACACATGCACGATATGCGCGTGGAGATGCAACGCCGGTGTGAAAGTCCTCTGCCACGATAGGTCACGGCAAGGTGGATAGAGCTCCGGCGGGATCTCATGGTGACATGGCGTCAGCAACTATCGCAAATCAGTGTTGTGGTCGCCACAATTATGGCGGTAAGTCCCCTCTTTGAGGCGTGACTGGAAAGACCTCACGGCGTCCTTACCTTCCGTATGACGCGCAAGTCCTCACCGGACATGGCACGCTCGGGAGGTTCCTGCACCGGATTCGTGCGGAAGAGATACCTGGGTGTCACCACTGTGTGGACCACCCGGAGGACATGGTGGAGCTCATGGTAGCGGTGTGCCCCGCTTGGGCAGAGCACAGCCGTGTCCTCGTGGGGGCGATCGGCGGCAGCGATCTCTCGCGCGGGACCTTGGTACAGGCCACGGTCCGAAGCGAGGAAGGAGTGGCAAGCAGTCGCCTTATACTAACCGTTGGATCATGATGTCCGAATATAAAAAAAAATACTTTGAATTAGGCCAACCGCAGTAGAGCATATCATATAACGCTAAAAAAAAATCAAAATCGAATCACTTCATGGTGTCAAAAAGTACACCCACCACAAAAGATATTTCGTACCTACTTTAAATTCGACTGCCACATCTAGTCATACCAAAGACCTTTAGGTCTGTGTCGATGATGTTGGGTGTGATTTTGATTTCATGTTTTCTCCTAAAGTTTTGCATATTTCTGTGATATAATTATATTTTCATGGATCGCTTAATGAGAACATTAATTTGAGAATGAAATCTCATCAAAATACCGTTTTTTTGGGTGCTTTTTGATTGTTTTTTTTTGATTCGGTGATTTTTAGGTTAGAAATTTAAATTTAATATTGTGGCCGATTGGGGCGCGCTATCGAATCAATATTACGTACTCGTAGGTTTATGTATGGGAACAATTATTTGGTGTGTATTGCCACAGTATTGCACAACTGCAACCCATCTAAAAAATAAGTGTACGTTGACGGCGTAAACGCCCCAGATTTCGAAAACAATTTTTAGCAAAACCCAAGAGGTACAATTTTTTTTATTGGAGGTACTAAATAGAACAATTTCAGGGCTACGTCCCCACGAAATTTCAACAAAATCGGTGACTAGTGTACGCTGTAGCGTGTGACGCATTTTGTATTTGTTCTTTCTTCGGTTGCGAAGTTATTCGAGATTTTGCTGGGGTAACGTTTTTGGTTTTGCTAGATCTTTGAAACGGTTAAGCGGATTCTTATCATATTTTGTACAAGACTTCTTTGGAATTAGTTTAAATTTGTTCTGCAATAAAAATACCAAAATAATACATAGCTTAAAGGTTATTTCATTAAATAGAAAAACACTTCAATTGGTCCCAGCACTCTCAATAAGAGGTCTAAAGACTTACTTGAAACATTATTTTGAAGCCTGTAATTGCCTTCAAATGTATGTGAAGTTTCATAAGTATCCTGTAAGTATTTAACAAGTTATGATGATATTCAGTTCTTCACGAGCACGGTCATGATGCGCGCGGTGTTATTTGGCAACTGATAAGCCTGTATATGGATATATGAACTGAATGTTATGTCAATTAGTCGTTGTGTAGTTCAGTTGTATATCAGTAAAATTTCAGCGTAGTACATTGGATAATTAATGAGATAATACGACTAAAGTCATTAGGAAGTGAATGACCGTGGTAACCCGACCAAGTTTAGGTGGTTACGAAAAAGCGAAAACGCAGAACATTATGCTACCTTCTAAAATATGTAGGATAGTGTTAAAAATTTAGTACAGATATTTACACAAGTGTTAAAAAAAACTACATGTTTATTAACGAATTTTTATTAACAGGTAAAATAATCATTTCAATTGAACTTTTAAAGTTTGAATAAACTTATACTTAAAAACAATTACAGATTAAAATTACAGATAGTAATTTTGCTTTTTTGAATTTTCTATTACTTTTTATTTAAATTATAGATTTTAGTAAACACTGTACACAGTTACAGTTCTTATTTAAATAGGTATACACATATTGGAATGTGTAATGATCACAGACAATAACTAATATACAATGGTCCTAAACTTACGTATGTCTACTAATACCCTCTTATATCAATTAAAATCACAGATCAATGGTAATATTAAATGACATCACAATGTAGTAAAATGCTCACTTCAAATATCACATTATTTTTCCCTAAGTTAATACACATAAAATGAACTTAAACTATTTAAAAATCACAGATCAAAAATAATAAAATTAAGTAATATTAAACTGCAGTCAAATAATTGTGTAAGTATTACTTTTAACTAATTTTAATTAAAAGTAATACTAAATTTTAATAATAAAAGCAACAGGATCCGCGTACGAAGTCGCTGGCAGAAGCTAGTACATATTATAATGAGATATTATCAGATTGTAATGTATAAATAATCGCGTGAGGCATTAAATTAATCTGACTCTTCTGAATTTTGCTATACATATCGTCATAACATTGAAAAGTTCTAGTTTGTGTTCGATAGCAATGAGCTTTGTAGTGGCCAACTCTTTCGAAGCTGAGAGGTGGATGAAATTCAATGACTGCCAAGATTACATATAATCTATTATTAATTTCAATATGAATTGGGATATCATTTAGCTGTATATTAATATCATGAAGCTCAAATATTATCAAATTGTTCAAATGATAATTAAATGAAACTGTGCCTATTCTGCAAGAAACACAAAGTGGTGAGAAATCGTTTTTCATTCCTGCTTCTACAGACTCTTGTAAATTTTGAATACCTTTTTGTTTTATTAGATCTATATTCAATGGCAAATATTTGCATTCAAATGACTCTTTGTTTTTGTGGCTAATGCAATTTGCGTTTGAGCAAACTCTATTTCTAGAAGCGGAAAAGTATGAAATACAAATTTCTTCTAATATTTTTGTAACACATTCAGTCAAAAAAGTATCGGGAATGGATGATTTGTTTATGGTTCCAAATTCAAATTTTTGTTTTTTTTGTAGTTGTTAGATTGGCACAACTGTTTTCCATTTTGGCGCGGAGTTTGAGTTGCATCTGTTATTTATATTAAATACAGTGCTGGTTTTAGTAATATCATATATAGTGTGTATTGCGAATTTCATAATGGACAAAAATATCGAACAAAGAGTTTGTCTTAAATTTTGCATCGCCAATGGAATTTCGTGTTCGGAGTCACTGAAAATGTTACAGAAGGCTTACGGTGAATCGACTTTATCAAAAACTCGTGCTCATGAGTGGTTCAAAGCGTTCAAAAGCGGTCGAGATGTGATGGAAGATTTGCCTCGCTCTGGTAGGCCGTCAACGTCTGCAACTGAAGTTAACATCGCAAAAGTGAAGGAAATAGTGACTGAAAATCCCCATTCAACTCTGAGAGAGATAGTCGCCGAACTTTCTGTATCTCACGAGTCGATCCGTACCATTTTAATTAATCATTTGGGTATGAAACATGTTGCTGCTCGGCTAGTCCCAAAAGATCTGAATTTTCTCCAAAAACTCAATCGCATGAAAGTCGCTGAGGACATGCTAGAACGAGTCAGTTCGGACCCAACATTCATGAAACGCATTGTTACTGGTGACGAGACGTGGCTTTACGAGTTTGACATGCAAACTAGTCAACAAGCTTCGGAGTGGCGCCTTCCAACTGATCCGAAACCGAAAAAACCACGCCAAAGTCGATCAAAAGTCAAAGTCATGTTGACTGTTTTCTTTGACTATCGCGGTGTTGTGCACTCTGAATTCTTACCGGAAGGTTTAACGGTAAATAAAGAATATTATTTGAGCGTTATGCGGCGTTTAAGAGAGCAAATTCGACGAAAAAGGCCAGATTTGTGGAAAGAAAATTCTTGGATTTTGCACCACGACAATGCGCCTTCGCACAAGGCTATCATTGTGAACGAATTTTTGACCAAACAATCAACAAATACCATCCAGCAACCACCATATTCACCAGATATGGCTCCTGCTGACTTTTTTCTTTTTCCTAAACTCAAATTACCACTTCGTGGCACCCGTTTTCAATCGATAGAAGACATAAAGGAGAATTCGCGGCGAGAACTGAACTCAATTCAGGAAGCAGCGTTTAAAAAATTTTTTGATGAATGGATTATTCGTTGGCGCAAGTGTATCGTTTCTAAAGGAGCATACTTTGAAGGTGATAAAATAAATTTGGATGAATAACAGACATTTTGTGTATTATTGATCTTTTCCCGGTACTTTCTTGACAGAGTAGTATTACATGCGCAATTTATAACATCGGAAGTAGTTTTGTTATTTGTTTCAAAATTTGCACAAAAAATATTACTTAAAAGTACATCTCTTTGGTTGTAGAGTTTTTGGCTGAAGTTCTTTGCAGTAGCAAGACTTGCGATGAACGTCGTAAAAGCGTCATTTTGCATTATTTTACTGTTGTTGATCTCCTGTCTGAATGTATTTCTTTCTTTGTAGGCTATGGCTAATGCTTGGGAGATTGCGTCAAATGCACAAGTATTAGTGAGAATTATACTTTTATTTCTAGATATGGCTATGTTGCCATTTTGTAATATATATATATATGCTAACTTTGGCTTTTTTGCGAGAAACAGCAAGACCTCGCCAGTTTTCTACTTCAACAGGTTCGTCCTGAAATATAGACTCTAATTCAAAGTCCTCATTGTACTTCACGTTTCGTGTATGAAGTGCTATATTTCTATTTACTAGTAAGTTTTGAATATTTGAATTTTCTAAGTTATATGTAGATGTCTGCGGAATAGGTGCATTTTGTAAAACTACAATTTTACTTTTTGTTTCATGTGTAAAGTCAAAATCATTAGTCATATTTCGTTTTTGTAAAATGACTTTATTTAATTTTGTTTTTACAAAATTTTCAGAAATGTTTAATTTGACAGACCCATTTATAAAACTATAGTGTTGTACTATGAACTCATCAAGTCGAATTCGCTCATCTTTGGTATTATAATAATTATATGGTCTTTAGGTCCTTAAAATGATTTTCATTATTTGAACTACTAGCTACTTCTTTTGCATTGACAAAATATTTGGTCATAACATTACCCCACATAGGTAATTTTCGCAACAGCCTTTTTAAAGTATCGTTTATAGACGACAAATAATACTCATTTATTTGTTCATGCTTTGGGTCAAGTAATAGCAAATATAACTTTTCCGTTTCCATTATTTTGTTGTAATAATTGATAAGAGGACAAACAGTACCAGTATTCATAGTTACCTCGTCATTTTCATTTAGAAAATGTTTATCTGTTTGATCATCGTTATCGACACCAATCACATTAGTATCATCCTTATAATCAGTGAAACGCTATAGAGCTTGCTCATATTTACCATATAGCTGACCATCTAAACCAGGACTAACATATTTGTGTAATGATACTGTTGCTATATCATTGATAACAGATTTTATTTCCTTATAGCAATGTAGTGTATAAAAAAACAGTTTAAAAAAAAATGCGATTTGTCTAACCGAATGTAACAAACCGGCACACAAACATCTAGCCCTTCTAAAAGCGAAAAACACTGCGATAAATAACCATTTGTATCGGTATGAAGAAAAGTACGACATATAGCTCCTAGTAGTGCAGACGAATCGTCACGTACTATTTCTTTGGGTAAAGATCGATTTACTGCCCTGCATGGGCAGTAAATCGATCTTTACCAAGTAGCTATAGCTTCAATTGTGTGTGACTGTGATACCATCTATATATATAAAAATCAATGCCACTTTTCGTTGTTATTTTATAACTCAAGAACGGGCTCACCTATCCAAACCAAATTTTTAGGCTTTGTTCAGACTATTTAGTAGATGGTTTATGTGAAGTTTGGTAGGGTAGAGTAGGTATAGTAGGGTAGAATAGGGTAGAGTAGTGTAGAGTAGTGTAGAGTAGAGTGGTGTAGAGTAGTGTAGAGTAGTGTAGTGTAGGGTAGAGTAGGGTAGAGTAGGGTAGAGTAGGGTAGAGTAGGGTAGAGTAGGGTAGAGTAGGGTAGAGTTGGGTAAAGTAGGGTAGAGTAGGGAAGAGCGGGAGCGAAGCCGTGCGGGCAAAAGCTAGTATAATATAAAGGAATACTAGCACTGGTAGTGTAAGCCATGACAGCATATAGAAAA
Source organism: Mythimna lalbum (assembly GCA_949319445.1). Classification (NCBI taxonomy): domain Eukaryota; kingdom Metazoa; phylum Arthropoda; class Insecta; order Lepidoptera; family Noctuidae; genus Mythimna; species Mythimna lalbum. The sequence continues at coordinate 15,544,759 of OX439345.1, read as the reverse complement.
GTATGTTTAGCGTCTTTTAGACTTACTCCTGGAGGCGCTATCGGTTGAAAAATTGAACCAGTTGCGTCGATGGACAAAAAAGTGTGTATTTTTTAAAACGTCATCATAATATTTACTTTGTTCATTTGTCCATAAGTAAATAAAAAAAGGGACAAGAGAAAATTTCCGTATAAATGTATCGAATGGGGGAACTTTGAGACATTGCATAGGAGGATAATATTGTGTTTTTATCAAATTGAAGGGCCCTTTTAACATCATGTCGTAATATCCTTAAATTACCTAATTTAGGTAGCGTTGGAGGTTCTTTTGAATTATCTATTTTCATGAGTTCATCAGCCAGCAAATTTCTGACTTTAAGCGCCTATTCATACTTTAATTTTACAGTAATTTTTTGTTTTCGTGTCGATGTAAGTTTATTTTTAACATTCAAATCGTGGACATGGTCTTTCTTGTAATTATTTATTTGACAAATTACCTCTAAAAATTTTCAATTTTAGGAGATATGTCAACAATAATAACTGCGCCACACTGAGTACATTTTCCATTGCATTTAATAGAGTCAAACAGAAAGTTCGTAGGTACGTAATTATTTTTAAAAGCAAACGTACAATTAAGATCTGTCTTTTTCCATATTTGATCTTGCAGCTCATTAGTCCAACTATTCTGTAACAACGTGTGATTTTTAGGTGCAATACGTTTAAATTCGTGAATATCCATTAGAAACTTTACTTTGAAATCAGAATTACTGTTGCTATCATCAATATTTTCAAAATCACCGTTACTGTCAAAGTAGTTTCTTTTTAACCGACTTCGAAAAGGAGGAGGTTCTATGTTCGGCTGAATGTATGTTTTTTTTTTTGTATGTATGTTCACCGATATTTCGGTCAGTTGTGGACCGATTTTGAAATTTTTTTTTTTTTTGATTGAATGTTTATGCTTCCAAGTTGGACCCATAGAAATATTGTTATGATCTGATCATGAACTTGAAGATATGGATCAGAACTCCTCATAGAATCATAGCAGAATTGTCGTAACAAGTAAAATTGCTTTGTTTATACGTGTAGTCGATGACTGACTGAAAGAAAAGAGGGAGGGGATGTATCGAACTGATCTGGTGATAAAGCCGGAAGGTAAATTCATGTAATATAACCGTATTTGGGATTATTAGAATCGTTATGACATGCACTCTGGCTATGAGGTAATTTATGTTTAGCTAGTATTTTAGAAGGGTAGGTACTTTTTAGTGGTGCTACCATAACTAAAAAGTGAAAAATAAAAAACTTTTTACAAAAAAAAATTAAACCGACTTCAAAAAATACAAAATAATTTTAATTTCGGAAGTCGGTGTTAACTAACGAAGAGACAAAATTAGGTATCTATTATAGAAACACCGACTTCCGAAATTAAAATTATTTTGTATTTTTTGAAGTCGGTTTAATTTTTTTTTGTAAAAAGTTTTTTATGTTCGTATTGTCTGTTACGTCATCAACGTAGATTTGTGACACTATCATGGAAAAAATAAAATTTATTACGTCTCACTGACATTTGTATGGCCATTTTAGACATCTTATGTTGAAATATTTCATGCAATTCATTCTGTATACTTTCTTAAACATCATGAGTAATAGAAGGACACGACTTATTAAATATACACTTCTGGACACATCTATTGGCCCACCTTAGAGTTTAGGTTTCGATGGCCCCTACCGAAATATGATTGCTAGATTGAACAAAAACTGTTGATGCAGTTTTAAACCTGATACATTTTACCATCTTTTTCGATCGTATTGTTTTAAATTTGAATTCAGAATACCATACGACATGGAGCTACGCCTAACAAGTCGGATATGCGCCTTGTTAAAGGCAATTGATTTTTGAATAAAAAACATGTAAACATAAAGGTTTAATTTAATAACGCGTGTTGCCTCCATGGGCATCTACCACAGCTCTCATACGATTAGGCATAGAGTTTATCATCCGCTCTATGAAATTTTGAGGGATCATCTCCCATTCCTCTTCTATGGCAGTTTTCAACTCCTGCATCGTCTGGGCAACTGGCTGACGAGCCCTAACACGTCTTTTTAGCTCGTCCCACATGTGCTCAATGGGGTTCAAGTCTGGGCTTCTGGCTGGCCAGTCCATAACTGTGATGTTGACATCCCGAAGATATTCCCTGACGATGCCGGCCGCATGCGCTCTTGCATTATCATGCATAAAAAGGAAATTTGGGCCCACATAGTCCGCGTATGGTATCACGTGAGGTTCTAAGCACTCACGAATGTACCTTTCAGCATTTAATGTTGGCAGCCGTGGTCCTGTAACAACCTCAAGTTGAGTTTTGCCGCTCGCCGATATACCGCCCCAGACAGTCCATGAGCCACCGCCATAAGCAACCCTCTCTTCAAAGCAGCATTGTGCGAAACGCTCTCCCTTACGTCGGTAGACCTTCTTCCTTCCATCATTGCCATGTAACACAATTTTAGACTCATCAGAAAAGAGTACACGGCTCCAATCTTGCTGTGTCCAATTTAAATGACTGCGTGCGAAATGAAGGCGCGCTGTTCGGTGGACTCGCGTTAGTTTGGGCCCATTAGCTGGCTTGTGTGGTATCATATCGCGTTCTTTTAACCTTCTCCGAACAGTTCGAGCGCTCACAGATACTCCGTGGAAGTCGCGAAGTTGGTTTTGTATCTCAATGGAGGTAAGGTGACGATTCCTCAAGCTGGTCGTCACGATAAATCGATCCTGCCTTTCAGTTGTGACCCGAGATCGTGGCCTTCCTTGGCGACGAATTAAGCCGCCAGTCTCTAGGTACCTCCGATAAACATTTCGGACCGCAGATCGACTTAAATTAGGTTGAGCACTCACGTTTCTTTGGCTGTGTCCGGCCTGAATAAGTGCCACAGCTTGGGCGGCGACTTCAAGTATCCATAGATTATTGATAGAACCTCACCTTAATGTTAAGAATAAGTAATGTTTGTTGCAAAACCAAAGATATCAATCACTTTTTTCAGAATTAAATCCAAGTAAACCAATAAAACCAAGTTTTCTTAGTATTCGATTGTTTGATATCAACAAACAGGTTCCAAATTGTCTTTTGTTTCTTTAAATTCTGTGTTCGAAATTCAAAAAAAGACTATTGAATGAAATTGTGAATGTGCCAGGTTCAAAACTGCATAAAAACTTTTTGCTCGACCTAATATAAAATTTTAGCTACGACCAAACGAAACTGAAAATACAAGGTGGGCCAATAGATGTGTCCAGAAGTGTATTATATTGGTAATTTTAGCCCGTACTATCTCACTACTGGCCAAACCCACCGTTTACGGACGATCACAGTTCCTTGCTTTCTTATTTCAATTTTTAAGGAAGACATCCAGGTAACGCCATATCCTTCGTGGTCTGCCGCGGCCCCGCGTTACTATGTTTGAGCACTAATCCAGTAGGCCTACTCGCTTTCTCCGAAACGAAACTTTCGTAAACGAACGATATTCAAACGAAGTTTCGTTAGTGCATCTACTCTATTTCATTTTCGGACACACACTAGAAGTTCGGATCCACAGACAATCTTCGTGACCGCATAGAATGAACCATATTGTTTGGGTCTTTTTATATGTCATTTAAAATAAATTACGGTTTTTGAAGTAATTTTGAATCATGCTTTATTAATTTATTAGGTGTTTTTTTAAATATTCCTTGTAATATTTATAGATAATATATAAATATGTCGTAAAAATATAATTTTCGATAAAATACACTAAGACACTATAAAACATCCTTTTTTACGGTCCTTGGGGCCGACCATAAAGATTTACAAAACAATCTTATTGCAGGAACGTTTTGTTTCCATAATAAAGTAATATTACTTCATTTCGTACCATGAACTTAATCACTCAGTATGATTGTATTCTTGCTAGGGGCTAGGAAAGAACGAACGATTTTAAAGATTTTGTCTATTCCCTGCTAAACAGAAAAGATAAGCGCTATATAGATCTGTATAACGTTGTCTCTTTCAGATGTTTGTCCGTATCGCAAGTTCATTGTAAACCAATAGAATACATTTAACTCAAAAAATGTCTTGTTAAAATATATTTTTAAAAGGATCTAAGTAACTTTTATAAAAAGGAAGTAATAATTTTCAAAAATTTACATTAATAAAGTAGGAAAACAATTTAAAATAGCTACGGGGGACTACGTTAACATTTAATTTAGTTGCACGCTAGTGTGAATCGGAACGTATGTATACATAACAAGATTCTTGTCAGTGCTTGTCAGTGTTGATTTCTTGAGTAGGGATGAGATATACTTGCAAGTATCAATACCAGGGCTTGCAAGTACGAGTATGTAAAAATACCAGCGACGAAATCCAGGTATTAAAATACTTGAAAGTATTTTAAGCCCAAGTGCGTATTTCAGTATATTTCTAGTTCGTACCATACGACATTCTTATACTTTTGTACATGAAAATGAAATCTTTCCTTCCTACTTTAATCACAGGCTTAGGACTGGCTGCAAAGAGAATTATTTTTACGATTGTTTTAGTTTTTACGATATTTTGTCATGATTTTGTTTAAAAATGTAGTGTGGCTTAGCAGGCGTAGTTAAAAGATTTATATATTTTTTTAATTATTTTTATTTTGTTGTAGAAACAAGAGTTGCTTTACTTTGCGACTTCCCAGTCGGGATCTTCTCTCTGTTAATATGTTCCCGGCAACAGAAAACAATCGTTTACATGGCACGCTAGAGGCCATAGCGTTTAATTTAATTTGGGGCACAACCCCGTATACAAATAAATACTTGCAAAGACAAACCATTAAAGTAAAATACTTTCATGCCACATTGTGTCGTAAAACCTTACAAATAAGGAGCATAATCGTTCGAGAGTAATCGAGACCCAAACGCGGCCGAAGCGAGCCGACGCGCAACGTTCGAAGTTACGTCATGACTCACGAATCAGGGACTCGAGCGGGCGCGCGTCTAGCCCCGATCGGACCGAATCCGAGTAGCCGTATAAAATACTTTAAAGTCTTGGAAGTATTTCGGGTCGGCACCTGGTGTACGTACTTGGAAGTAAATACCTGGTATGAAAACCTGGTAGCGTAAATACGTTTCATCCCTATTCTTGAGTACGAACCGATTTTAAATTATTAAAATAGTTTTCAAGTGCTTATATTTAGAGTAATCTGCCTTCAAGTGGTTGGTGTTCGAAGCGAATAAGCTAAAAAACTTATTGTAAATGGACATTATAGAATCAAGATAAAGTTAAACAGTGTATTCCAGTGAACTAAACTTGTTGTTCGTGCACTAATGGACACCTTTAGGCCTCATTTACGGAGACGCGGGGCGTCTCGCGTCGCGTGTGGCGTGGCGTCTCGCAGCGCGTCGGACGTTTTTTCTGTTTACGGTGGGGCGGCGCGTGAAGCGGCACGCATCATCGCACGCGTAAACACAAACTTATAGCAATATACGACCATGTTCATAGAGAAGCGAGACGGGAAGCGTGGCGGTGCCCGCCGCGGCGCCCGCGGCGAATCCTCTAGCGTGTAGCGAAGCACGCGGCGGGCATCGCGGCGGCGCACGCTCGCCTCGATCAAATCGACTAGTTTTATGTTGGCGAGAGATGGGAGCGCACGTGTCGACTGTTGTCGCTTCATCGAGAATTGCCGCTGCGTGCGCCGCCGCGATAAACGCCGAGCGTGACGCGTCGGTGCCATCCGCGGGCTCGGCCGCAAAAAACTCCCTAATTCAAACAAACGCGTCTAAAATCGCTTCAACGCCATATATTTATATTCAGTGCGGGCCGCGCCGCTCAACGCAACGCGCGACGCCCCGCGTCAGTAGGGTATAATTGGGGGTTCTGCATCACTTGCTCTCGCTGCGCTCGAGCTGTGATGCAAAACCCCCAATTATACCCTACGATGCAAGTTGACTTTAGCGAGTGTTATAAACAATGCCTCGATTGTATTACAAAGTGTACTAATCGGTCCTAATAGTGTTCGTGCACGCACACCCACCGAATGCCGACCGGGTGTATTGTTCTCGATTCATCGGGTATCAGACTCTCAGATATCAATGAAGCGATAATTTCTTCTAAACAATAGCTGCATATCTTTTATTTAAGAGTAGTCGGGAAACATGATTAGAGGATTGAAGCATGTTTCTGTCGACCCCCGATGGCGTAATGGTCACCGTGCCGGACAGCCGAACTGAGGGTCCCGGGTTCGATTCCTGGTACGGTCAACATTTGTGTGATGAGCATGTTTGTTGGCTGTGGTCTGGGTATTTATAAATAAATAAATATGTAATGTAAGTATAAGGTAGTTTATCAGTTGGGTAAGCACCCATATCACAAGTACCTAGTTTAATTTAGTTATATAAAGTATAAATTAAACGTATAATATAAAAAAAATATTTGACAATTATTGTCAAATATTTTTTATTAATAATGGGTTCACTCTAACTTGATCCCAATCCAGCCCGGAGGGTAGGGACGAGTTCTACAGTGGTTACGATGCGAGATTATTCAGAAGATTCATTCTTGCCTTGTATATGTAACAAAATAGCAAATTCGATCGTTGGTACTCGTAGCGTGCGCCACCGGGACGGTTACTGTTGACTAAATACGACTCGCTGGTCTTGTACCGACAAGTTCGTTACATCTATTGCTAATCTGACTCCCTAATAGGTAAATAATTTGATGCTTGTTGTTATGCTGTTTTATACCAGAATACGGGGTTTAAAACAATTATAGGTATCGTCTGGTTTAATCGTCGTGAGGGCGAATCAGCTACAGCTCTACAAAGCCCTTGACTCGGTTGCTGAATTCAACAATATGTTATTAGTATTTTTTATTTTTCTGTAAAAACGGTGCAGGTTATACGCTTCTTTTTAGAATTTCATCTCAGATATCCGCGACACCATGCCAGCACTTCCTAAACTGGGAAACGAAGGAGTTTTATTAAGAGTTTTATTTAAGAGTGTGAACTATAAATAGATAAATTGTAACTCTATTTACCATTTACATAAAGTTTAATTTTGAAACAAGTTTTATTTTATTTGTTATTTAAATGGTTTAATACGATGTAAAATTGAACTCTATTGACATGTTATCAATTTATATAAGAGAGCTAATTTAATGGAAAAAAAATATATTTAATTAGTAACAGTTATAGAGAGTAATCGTGTAAGATACATAAATAATGTCGGTGAGTATGATTATTTTATTTTGATAATGATATGTTAAAATAAATTATTATATTTTATATAAATTATTTATTTTTCTTTTCTTTTTGTTTCAGGATTCTGAGGAACTTTTTAATTTTATCCCATGTGCGCAAAATGAACCAAAGAAGCCCGAAAAACTCAATTTAAAAAGAAAGGGGGAATCATCACCCTATCAAAAGCACAAGAAGATTCCAGCATACTCATATACCAAAACAAAAGCTGGAAACATATCTTCGTTATCAAGGACAATCAAAATTGAAATTTATGAAACTGCTAATCAGCCTAAAAAGCCATGCAAGTGCAGCGCAGACCAATGTGTGCAATATGTCGTTAAAAATATTACTAGTAGCGATGTTTACTTAGATATAGAAAAAATAATTGGAAATATTCATAAAAATATACAACAAAACTCCTAGTTGATAAGTGTAGATGTAAGTTCTTAATTGTATCTTAATTGTGATTAACATTATATATATATAAAATAGGTGTAAAATAGAAAGTAAGCCTAAGTCTAAAAATAAACTAGTTAAAATCTTGTAATAGTTTTTTTAGTTAATTTCCAAACATAATCGAAATAATGTGATATGATATTTTTATTTTAATACAAAAATACCCATAATTGAGATAATGAATCTTTTATTTCTTAGAAGATTATTATTATATTTTAAAAATAAAATTGTTTGTTTCATTTACCAAAGTTCAATATTCATGCAGCCTAATTCTGTAATATCAAATAAGAGTTGTATAACGAAATATCACTTTGAAATCCATTGACATCTCTTTCTATTAACATTAAAATAAACAGGATGCCTATATCTAACACAGCCTTTACGACTTGAGACTTTACAGAATAAGCCAGCATTTGTCTATACATAACAAATAACTAGCAGAGATCTCATTTTATTGGTTTTCATATATGTTTGTTTCTATTCCACCAGAGCTATTTGACATATCACTCCTTTTAAGATTTTCGTCTCCAGTTGCATTCAAACACTTGAATAAGGATAAAGTGCTGCGAGAACACTTTCCTTAACGAGAGTATTCGGAAGCATTCACAGTGTGATTTCATTACGAGAAATCATTAAAATAAAATCTACTTTAAGTGCTCAGGTGATAGAGATGAAATTCTATTAACAAATATAGTTTGAATTATAATTTTCAAGTAATTATTTTTGAAAGTAACATTATGAATATGGCTTTAGAATTTAGGTCTATAAAAATAAGTCATTGTTGTGCTGAAGAGCATTTCGCTGAGTATTGCGATTAAATTGTGGTCGAGTGTGTTGCAGAAAAAGTATGTGAGTATTATATTTAACTTAAATTCTGTACTTGCGCTGTATTTTTAGTTTCATATTATTAATTAATATTTTATATAATTCTGTCATTTTGAATGCTTATTTTCATTTGATTGGTCTATCAAGCAATGAATATAAGACCTGAGGTCGATTTCTAAGTAATTTAAAGTATTTTTTTTTTTTGAGACTGTTAAAATATTATTCCCTATTCAATATTCGAAACATTCATGTGAAAAGTAATTCTTATCTTTTATATACTGACGTTGTTTCATGTTGGTATAACAAAAATATTTATTGTATTTTAATTATGTCTTCAGGGCTCAGTCGACGAATAATCCTTTTTGGGTTGAAGAAGAAGACTCCATCCCTTCAACATCTCGAGTAACTAAAGAAAAAATAAGTGGCAGCTCGAAAAAAAAAGCTGTGAAGAGAGACAAAAAAGTGTCTCAAAAGAAGAAGGTTTTGCTTTCTAAAAACCCACTCGCTTCAGAAACAGAGTCTGACAGCGACGGGCAGCCAATTTTTGAACCTTCAGCTCCAAAAAGAAAGCGGAATAACACCGCATCAGATTCTGAGGTAAGATATTTTTTCAAAAGTATTAAATCATTTCATTGATTAAACATTCATGAACTATTTGAAATATTTAGTGTTTTAGTGGATGATTTTATCCATTTAAATTATACTTGTTTGTGGACATAAGATTTTATATAAACTTTTTAATAGATTATCTATAATTAATGTAGTATTAGATTAAACAACGTAGAAGTCTAAAAATTATTTATTTTTTAATTACTTGCCTTCACGCTTTATTATTTTAATTAAAACTAGTTATTTTTACGTATTTCAGGATGAATCGTCTCGGGCGTTGATTCGTGCTGCTATCCTAAAGAGCTGCTTCACTCAGCGAGTGGCTACTGGCTACACCTTCCAGTCAGATCCAGGAAGAGTAGGAAAATATTATTTTGAATTAAGAGTTTATAATACTGACGAAGTGGAAAAACTTGCTCAAAACGAGCGTTGGAAACAGTCTCTTGTAACTATAAAGTTATCAACTGATAAAGATAATGTTGTGTGGAAGGCTTTAACACACCTTGTAAGTACTGGAAAGGCTGAATTTAAAGAAATCCAGCCTGTTCTATACAGTAAACCTTCTTAGATTAGATCTTAAAAAAAAAAAAACATTTGATTACTTTTCATACCCTATCTATAGGTACTATGCACTCTTTTTGAGAGTTTTTATTTTTTATTTTGCGAATAACTATAATATAATAATAATAATCTGTTTAATCTTTTTTAATTACAAATTTGTTTAATCTCATTTATGCAAACTGAAATACATGAGATACAGTCTTTATAAAAAATTGTGAATATATTTTAAATAATTATTTTATATTACACATGTTCTTTTTCAGAGGTTCAAACTAAGAAATTAAAAAACCCGAAATAAGTAATTAAAACTGAGAAATTAAAAAACCCGAAATAAGTAATTAAAACTGAGAAATTAAAAAACCCGAAATAAGTAATAAAAACTGAGAAATTAAAAAAACCCGAAATAAGTCATTAAAACTGAGAAATTAAAAAAAACCCGAAATAAGTAATTAAAACTGAGAAATCAAAAAACCCGAAATAAGTAATTAAAACTGAGAAATCAAAAAACCCGAAATAAGAAATTGTAAAATTAAAATCTGATATTTATTTAATTTTAAATAATTATTTTATATTATACATGCACTTTTTCAGAGGTTCAAACTAAGAAATTAAAAAAACCCGAAATAAGTAATTGAAACTGAGAAATTAAAAAACCCGAAATAAGAAATTGTAAAATTAAAATCTGATATTTATTTAATTTTAAATAATTATTTTATATTATACATGCACTTTTTCAGAGGTTCAAACTAAGAAATTAAAAAAACCCGAAATAAGTAATTAAAACTGAGAAATTAAAAAAACCCGAAATAAGAAATTAAAACTGAGAAATTAAAAAACACCGAATTAAGAAATTTTAAAATTAAAATCTGATATTTATTTAATTTTAAATAATTATTTTATATTACACATGTACTTTTTCAGAGGTTCAAACTAAGAAATTAAAAAACCCGAAATAAGTAATTAAAACTGAGAAATTAAAATACCCGAAATAAGAAATTCTAAAATTAAAATCTGATATTTATTTAATTTTAAATAATTATTTTATATTACACATGTACTTTTTCAGAGGTTCAAACTGAGAAATTAAAAAACCCCGAAATAAGTAATTAAAACTGAAAAATTAAAAAACCCGAAATAAGATATTCTAAAATTAAAAACCGAGAAATTATAAAATTGGCAATTGTTAATGAACATGTTTTTTTGTAAAGACTGTAATATTTATGTTTCAAAATTATCAGCACATAGTAGAACAAATATTCATAAATCTAATATATTGCTCTGCTCCGAATTTGATAATATTCAAATTATTGCTACTGCCTTTAAGAATAGAATCATAAGTTACAAAGTGAATCCAATTAAACCTGGTGACATAACAATAACTCCAGAAATATTTTTAAATCAAATTTCAAAATCGGTATGTAATATTATCAATCTTATGATTCAAAAACATAAAGCAATTAAAGTCAATTTTGAATTATTTGTTTCATACATTTTGCCAAAAAATAATGAAAGCTCTATGAAATCTTTCAACACCAAATATATGATAGCAGTTCCGAATACAAATATTTATGATATCTATTTCAAATGCTCTGAAAAATTAATATCTAAATGTTTAGAATTTGAACTTGCCGAATCTGGGTGGACTATTAATTTTATAAGCCATTTGGAAATAAACATAAACAAGTACAATCCTTTAAGAGCTGGTTCTTACTTAGAATTGCCTACTGTTATAAAAAACACAAAGTCATGTTTGAATATACGTAACAATGACAATCATTGTTTTTTGTGGTGTATTATTGCCCACATGTTTCCTAAAAAATTGAATGCTAATAGAATACAATCATACCCGCACTATACGTTTCTTTTAAACATAAATGATATGTCTTTTCCACCAAGTTTCGATGATATTAAAATCTTTGAGAAAAATAATCCTTCTATAAGTGTAAATGTATATGGTCTTGAAGCGAGTAATCATGTAACAGGTCCATTATATTTGACACGTGAACGAAAGCTTATACATGTCAATTTGTTGTACATAACTAAAGGTGATAAAGCCCATTTTTGTTTAATAAAAAATTTTGGTCGCCTTGTGCATCGACAATTAACCAAACATAAATCTAAAGTATTTATATGTGATGAGTGTTTTTTGTATCATGCCAATGAAGATAAGTTATTAAATCATAACTGTAGCAAAATAAAAACAGTTTTGCCTGATGAAGGTAGCAAATTACAATTTTCAAACTTTGAGAGAACGCAAAGAATTCCAATTGTAATATACGGAGATTTTGAAAGTTTGCTTTGCAATTACTCAGACAAAAATAAATCGCTTTTAACTGAATCTGTACAATCACATCAAGCATCATCGTATGCTTATTATATTTGTTGCAAATCTAAACCTGAATTAAATGAATTTGTTAGTTATAGAGGTCCAAACTGCGCGCAAAAATTTGTTGAAACCATTACAAATGACGTAGAAAGGCTGTATAAAATTTTACAAAATAAACAGTCAATGATGCCTCTTACTTCTGATGAGTTAAATTCATTCAAAATAGCTGAGTTATGTCACATATGTAAAACCAAGTTTATGCAAACTGATAAAAAAGTTAAAGATCATGATCATTTCACTGGTAAATATAGAGGTGCTGCACACAACGCTTGTAATTTGAATTTGAAACAGTGTCAATACATACCTATAATTTTTCACAATTTATCTGGATATGATTGTCATTTATTTATAAAAGAGCTGTCGGATATAACTGGTAAAATTACTTTAATTCCTAAATCAAAAGAAAAGTACATATCGTTTACAAAAATCATACCTATTGATAATACAACTACAGTTCAATTGAAATTTATTGATTCGTTTAACTTTTTAAGCACTAGTTTAGATAAATTGGTAAAAACGTTACACGCAGATGATTTTCAACACATGCGCTTATTTTTTAATCATGATCGTTTATTTAATTTAGCATGTAGAAAAGGTGTATATTGTTATGACTATGTAGACAGATGGGAAAAATATGATGAAACCCAGCTGCCTGAAAAGTCAAAATTTTTCAATAAACTAACGGGAGAAAATATTTCAACTGAAGATTACTAGCATGCTTTAAACATATGGCAAACTTTTAAAATAAAAAATTTAGGAGAGTACACAGACCTTTATTTAAAATATGATGTACTGTTATTATGCGATATTTTTGAGAAGTTTCGAGAAATGAGTTTATTTTATTACAATTTAGACCCATGTTATTATGTTTCATCACCATCGTTAAGTTGGGATGCTATGCTTTTGTACACTAAAGTTCAGCTTGATTTAATATCTGATGTAGAAATGTACCAAATGATAGAAAATGGAATTCGCGGAGGTCTTGCTCAATGCTCATTAAGATATGCCAAAGCTAATAACAAATATCAATCATCGTATAATAAGAACGAGGCAAGCTCATACCTTATTTATCTTGACTGTGTGAATTTATATGGCTTTGCAATGATGCGAAAACTTCCAATGCGTAACTTCCGATTTCTTAATGATTATGAAATAAATAAATTCGATATAAATAACGTAAACAAGAACGGTGATGAGGGATACATTTTGGAGGTAGATTTATATTACCCTCCTAACATTCATAATGCTCATTCGGATCTTCCCTTTGCTGCCGAAAAATATTCGCCTACGCAAAACAAGTGTAAAAAGTTAATTGCAAATTTGTATAACAAACATCGTTTTGTTATCCATTATATGCATTTACAAGAGTGTTTAGAAATGGTTTAATATTGTTAAAAATATACAGAATATTATCATTTTATCAAGATAACTTTTTAAAACCATATATTTTATTAAATACTTCTCTCAGGCAAAAAGCTAAATCTGATTTTGAAAAAGATTTTTTTAAGAAACAAAACAATTCTATTTTTGGGAAAACAATTGAAAACAAGCGGAAACAAGTTGATGTTAGGCTCGTAAACTTATGGAAAGACAAGTTAAATACAACCAACAAATTGTATGGTGCTGAAAGGTATACTAACGCACCGCATTTTAAAGACTTGTCAATTTTATCGGAAAGTTTAGTAGCTATTCAAATGAATAAAACAAAAGTTATATTGGACCGTCCTATTTATATAGGATTTTCTATTCTTGAAATTTCTAAAACACATTTATATAATTTTCATTATTCTGTAATTAAAAAAATGTATGGAAATAATGTTACTTTATGTTACACTGATACTGACAGCTTACTTTATTTGGTAAAAACTGATAATTTTTATGAAGATATGAAAAACAATATTCATTATTTTGACACAAGCAATTTCGGGGACAACAATATATATGGATTACCTAAAGCTAATATGAAAATACCAGGCTATTTCAAAGATGAATTGGGTGGAGAGATTATTTCAGAATTTGTAGGTTTACGAGCTAAGTTGTATTGTATACGCACGGAAAATAAAACTATAAAGAAAGCAAAGGGAATAACAAAGCCGATAACTAAAAAATTAGATATTGAAAAATATAAAAGAGCCTTAATGTTAAATGAGAACCTTCGAGATGATATGTATGTTATAAGATCAAAAAATCATCAAGTTTTTACACAAAAGTTAAATAAGCTAATTCTTAACAGTGATGATGATAAAAGGCAAATGATTGAAGGTTATTTCAACACTTTACCTTGGGGGCATTATAGTTCAATACTTTAGTACTTGTGTCTATTTGTTCTACTAAGCTGAATAAGTACAATTTAATTTAATGTGTAATGTAATAAGGATATAATAAGGAGAAATGTAATACGGATATAATAAGAAGAAATGTAATAAGGATGTAATCTTATAAAATGTAGTTAATTAATAATGTATCTAATCAATAAATGTATACTCTATATTTATTTGTTTATTTTTCCCCTTTCCGAAAGATTTTCCCTCTTATAAACAATGTGTATAGATTATATCATGAATAACGTTAGTATAATTATACTTTTATCATAATCATATACATTGTTTATTAATAAGAGGTATCATCTGGTAACTAATTAATTAGGTAATTCAAAACACAGTTTGCGGAATCTATTTTGTTTTATTGTGTCACACTTAATTAAAAAAATAAGATTCACAGTCTCAGAAATAAAATTCACAATCAATTTCAAAAAATAATTTTTTTCACTATTTTACCGATCAAATGTTCAGTTTCATCCATTATTTCATCACAATTGTTTCTAACTAGGTACTGAACACTTACACGAGCGCTGTCATTTTCATTGCGGCTCATTCCGGAAGCATTGTCACTCATGTCATGAATAGTTATATTTATCAAATGATGAGCTTTTCCTGACTCTTTCCGGATAATGTAAGATGAATTATCTGATATAATAGTTTTTGCAGGAAATTGAGATTTCTTACTTTTTTTCGTAATTGCAGTCTTCCTTTTTTTCTCTTTTATTTTTTCTGTTGCATGTTTTTGTGACACAGTTTTGATAACTGGAATATTGGAGGCATTCAGATCTTGAGTAAAATAAAATGATTTAACAACAGCATCGTTATCCACAAGATAAGGATCATCCAATTTCTGTAAAGAAAATGATGAAGAAATTATTAATATGGCAGCGATGCAATAATATATTTTTTGACACATTCCTCACTACAAAAATAATAGTTAAGTAATTATCCTTGCATGTCAAAATCATTGTATCTAAAAAGATGTAAATATTTGCACATTTATAGTTAGATACATACCTCGTGTAATTGCGACTGTTCGTGTCCTGCAGAAATCTCATTATCCCAAACACTAGGACTGTATGATGGTGAAAGAGACATTATTCTGAATAGTCAAAAGTTGTCTGGATATTGTGATGTATGTTAATATTTAGAATAAGTAGGTAGTTTGTTATAGCTTTTTATTGTAACCACCGCCGCGCCAGTCTGCGAATATACGCTGTGCTATCGAGACGTTACGTGTTTTATTCTGCTCCTAGCTGACAAGTCACCTACTCTCATATTTCTCAGTGGCGACGAGGATTGCTTTTACTTGATCTTTACGCGTGTGAAATAAAGAGCGACGATGACTATCGGAAAAATAGCCGAATTTAACGTTCACAAAGACGACTGGAAACTGTACGTTGAACGGCTAGAACAGTACTTCGTTGTGAACGACATACGGGAAGATTTACATGTACCGACCCTAATTACCGTTATGGGAGCTGAGAGCTACGAGTTACTGGTCAATCTGTGTACACCGAATAAACCAACAACGAAGACATTTGAGCAGATAACGGAAATTATGTGTAAACATTTACAACCAAAACCAAGTGAACTCGCCGAAAGGTACAAATTCCGACATAGGAAACAGAAAGAAGGTGAAACCATATCTGAGTACGTGGCGGCGCTTAAAAAAATGTCGAAGACCTGTGAATTTGGAAGTTGGCTCGAGGAAAGCTTGAGGGACCAATTGGTGTGTGGAATAGCGAGCGAGAATATAAGGCAAAGGTTATTCGCAGAGTCAAAATTGGATTTTGCCAAGGCGTATAAATTGGCCGCCAGCATGGAATCAGCAGAGAAGGACGCTGCTGTAGTGGAAGGGCCTAAATCGTCAACGGGAACGGAGACATCGACGGTGACGTGTCAAGCGATGGCGACGAGACGGCACACAGCGAGCGGTGCGGAGCGCGGCGAGCGTCATGGGCGCGAACGACGTGAGTTCCGGGAGCGGCGCGCAGGCCACGAATCGGTGCCGGGTGAGCGGGCTCGGCCGGGGGAGCGAGCTCGGCTGCAGCGGTCGTGTCGTGTGTGTGGCGCCAACCACAGTGAATCGTCGTGCAAGTTCGCAAGTTACGTGTGTCGGGTGTGTAACCGGCAAGGGCACCTGCGACGAGTGTGTCCCAATATTGTGGAACATTATCAGGTAGACGTGAAAACCACTGGCAGGGACGGAGAGGCGGACAGTGACGAGGTAATTTTTGTAGATGTTTGTCAGTTAACGATAGAAAATTGTAAACCAATATACGTTACACTGAACGTGCATAATAAACATATTGCTATGGAATGCGACACGGGTAGTGCAGTGTCTTGTATTAGTCGCGAGTGTTACGATGGACTATTCAGCGACCTACCCCTAAAACCTTGTAAATTAACATTGAGATATTATACTGGAGAGACTGTTAAACCCTTAGGCATAATCAAACCCTTAGTTAAATATAAAGATAGAAGTGAATTTTTAGAATTGCTTGTTATTGAAAAAGGAAAAACTATACTTTTGGGCCGACATTGGATAGCGGCATTAAAAATACAGCTACCCGATTTAAAATATGATGTGCATAAAATGGAAGAATATAATGAGTATGATGCATCTTATTTCAGTTCCAAATACTGTAACGTGTTCGCGGAGGGTCTCGGGCGGTTCACGGGCGGCGCAGTGAGCATACACGTGCGAGAGGGCGCGCGGCCGGTGTTCATGCGCGCGCGCCCGCTGGCGTACGCGCTGCGCGAGCCTGTGGAGCGCGCGCTGGACCAGTTCGTGCGCGACGGAGTTCTCACCCCAGTGGAGCGTTCCGACTGGGCCACGCCGATAGTACCAGTGGTAAAAAAGGATGGTAGCATTCGTATCTGTGCCGATTACAAACTTACTTTAAACAAGGTGATAGAAATTGACCGTTATCCGCTGCCAAGGGTAGAGGATTTGTTGTTTCGTCTCAGAGGGGGTGAATATTATAGTAAAATTGATTTGTCGCAAGCGTACGCACAATTTGAGCTCGACGAGACAAAGAAATATACAGTAATAAATACCCACAAGGGGTTATACATGTATAACAGATTAGTTTATGGTTTAGCGTCTAGCCCGGGCATTTTTCAAAGGAGAATTGAACAATTATTTGCCGACATGCCGAGTGTAGGTGTTTTCTTAGATGATATAATCGTGACAGGTATAACGAAGGTGGACCATGTCAACAATTTACATAAAGTTTTTCAGCGTTTGCAACACTACGGACTTAGGGTAAAGAAAGAAAAATGCGTTTTCTTTGTAAAGTCTGTCTCTTATTTAGGTCACGTTATTAGCAAAGAGGGCGTGCACACGTGCCCGGAGAAAGTAAAGGCGGTGTTGGAGACGCCGGCGCCAACCAATATCACCGAATTAAGAGCGTTCATAGGTTTAGTCATGTATTATGCGAAATTCATTAGAAACATTAGTACAGTTCTTGCACCATTATATAATCTGTTAAAGTCGGGTACTAAGTTTAATTGGAATGAAGATTGTCGGATCGCGTTTGAAAAAGTGAAGCGTCGGTTAGCGGACGGTGAGGTATTAGTTCATTACAATCCAGAGTTACCACTGATTTTGACCACGGATGCCAGTAGCGTGGGTGTCGGTGCAGTCATTTCGCATATTACGGCGGATGGCGAGCGCCCGGTGGCGTATGCGTCGCGGTCGCTCTCACCCACTGAGCGAGCTTATGCGCAAATCGATAGGGAAGCTCTTGGCATTGTATTCGGTATTAGAAAGTTCCATCAATACCTTTACGGACGTCACTTTACACTACGGACAGATCATAAACCCCTGACATATATTTTTGGTAATAAGACGGGTATTCCGGTGATGGCTGCTTCTCGACTACAGCGGTGGGCGGTACTGCTGTCGGGTTACAGTTACAAGATTGAGTACGTAACTTCTAGTAGGAACAGCGCGGATGCGTTATCACGCCTGCCGTGTAATAATAATTATTCGAGTAAACCAAAAACAGAAAGTACATATGTGAACTTTGTGGAAAATTTCTTACCTGTCACCAGCAATGATATCAAGCATGTGATATCCAGGGATAGAATACTTAGTAGAGTGATGTTATACATACAATCAGGATGGCCGTCGGTTTGTCCCAGTGAAGAGGTTAAACCATTCTATGCTAGGAGAAACGAATTGTATGTAGAATGTGGGTGCATAATGTGGGGTTATCGTATGGTAATCCCGCATGCGTTACAATTCCAAATATTACAACAATTGCATAGCAGTCATATGGGAATTGTAAAAATGAAAAGTTTGGCTAGGAGTTATGTCTGGTGGCCTAATATAGATAAAGATCTCGAGGACCTAGGTAAAAGCTGTGAGACATGTGCAGTAGAAGCGAGCGCGCCTCCGCGATCTACTATTCACCCATGGCCGTATCATACTCAACCGTGGACTAGACTTCACATCGATTTCTTAGGCCCATACCGAGGAATGACGTTCTTGGTATTGATAGATTCGACTTCAAAATGGTTAGAGGTATTCGAAATGTCACGAACTAATGCATCTAACGTTATTAAGGTGTTGCGTTCGACTTTTGCAAGATTTGGTTTACCGGAACAGTTAGTATCAGATCAGGGACCACCTTTTACCAGTGCAGAGTTCAAAGACTTCCTCATAAAAAATGGAATTAGGCAGCACTTTTCACCAGCTTATCATCCGTCTTCCAACGGAGCTGCTGAAAATGCAGTCAACATTTGTAAACGCGCGATCAAAAAGGCGATTAGAGATCGCGTAGATGTGGACACAGCCTTACAAACATTCTTGCTAACATACAGGAACACACCGCACAGCACTACGGGTGAGACACCCGCTATGCTTTTGCAGAAACGATCGCTACGTTCTAGGTTAGATTTGTTACGGACGGAACGATCAGTAGATACCAGGGTGCAGAATGCGCAGCGGAGACAAATCGATGTAGCTGGTGGGATTTCGCGGTCGTTTAGCGAGGGAGACCCCGTTTGGATGAGGGAATACAACTCCCCAAACAAATGGGTAAAAGGCGCGATCACAAATGTGGACAGCTCTCGACGGTACATGATAGCAAGGGATAACGGTCAATTAATCAGAAGACACGTGGATCAGATACGGCGTAGGACTCGGATATCAGTTGCCGGGCCGAGCACTGAGGAAGAGGGGACGATGGAGGGTGAGAACTCCCTGGCGCAGGCTCACGACAAATTAATGAATGAGGATGATCGCAAGGATGAGAGTGTAAGTGAAGAAAATAAGTCAAAAAAAGAAATTGATGACGAGGTAGGAGGTGTAGATAATAACCAACCATCTGATCAATCACCTGAGTTATCAGCTCAGCGGCGAGCAGAGTATCCGAAGCGAACACGAAAACCAGTTAGCCGATTTACTTGTACTTGAATGTTTAAACTTAATATTTAATAAACCTTTGTAATTTAAGAAGGGAGGTGTGATGTATGTTAATATTTAGAATAAGTAGGTAGTTTGTTATAGCTTTTTATTGTAACCACCGCCGCGCCAGTCTGCGAATATACGCTGTGCTATCGAGACGTTACGTGTTTTATTCTGCTCCTAGCTGACAAGTCACCTACTCTCATATTTCTCAGATATAAATAAAGATATAATTTTACTTTTAATAACAATTATATTAATTAATTTGAAAATTATTGACAAGTGGCTGGTTTGCACTGGCTGCAGCTATTAAATGATTACTTGTAACAAAATACTTAAATATTTGAGAAAAGAATTCTAGTCTAGCGATACTATAGCTGTTATTTTAATTATCATGTATATATTGAAGGACAGAGAAAAGTATAATTAGTAGGCAAGATGAAGTTGATCAAACAACCCATATCTTTAAATGTAAATAATATTAATTTTAATGATTCCAGTTGCCTGATCCGCCACAGTGCTTTATTGCCTAATACGATTCGTTGTATTATATGCGGGCCCTCAAATTGTGGTAAAACAAATGTTATGATCAGTTTATTATTACATGAAAATGGGCTCAAATTTCAAAATCTATATCTTTACTCAAAAACGAATTTCCAACCAAAATATCGTTTCTTAAGTGAAGTGTTAAGAAGAGAACCTCAAATTAAATTCTACGAGTTTAGTGACAATAAAGATGTTATATCTCCCAGTGAAGCATTACCAAATTCTATATTTATTTTTGATGATGTTGCAACAGAAAATCAAACGAATATTCGCAATTATTTTTGTATGGGGAGGCATAAGCAAATCGATTGTTTTTATTTATCTCAGACTTATTCAAAGATTCCGAAACAATTGTTACGTGACAATGCTAATTTTCTTATAGTATTTAGACAAGATGATGTGAACTTAAAACATATTTATGAAGAGCATGTTAGTTCTGATTTACAATGGAAAGAGTTCAGAAATCTTTGTCAAACTGTTTGGAGTAAACCTTATAATTTTCTACTTATTAATAAAGAATCTTCATTAAATAACGGAAGGTACAGACAGAATTTTGATATGTTTTTTAAATTTGACTGACTGTTTATATGTGCATATAAGTAATTAACATGCAAAATCAAATTCAGTATAATTCGTTCTTTAGCTTCATACAGTTGTGATAATAGATATTACAATATGGAGAAAAATATTAAAATAGAATTAATGAAATCTGTAGACTCCATAAAGAATAAAATAAAACAAATGAAAAACCAGGAACACTCAATGAACTTGTCACTCGACAAAATGTTAAAACCTGTCACAGATCCCCTTAAAACCCTAGTTAATTCGAGCAAAACAATTGAAAAAATACAAAATTTAGAAAATACACACTCTAATTTTGAAGAAATGGAATTGGATGACATTAATACTAGCTCATCTACAAAGTTTGAAGAATGCTGCGATCCAGAACGAAATTCTGCGCAGTTCGTTAAAAAGTCTCCCCAGACAGAATTACTGGAAGATTTAGAAATGTCTTTAGAGGGCGGTGATATCCATGATATTTATGATGGGGTAAATATACCATTTGGAATAAGGAGTGCAAACAAAAAATTACTAATGGGTAATTCAATAGTTTCATTTTCTAAAATAGATAGTGTGAATGATGATAATGTCATTTTAATTAAAGTTGGTGACAAAAGCTACAATTTAACCCCTGGTTTAAAAGAACTTTTACTTCGAAGAAAACCTGATTTGAAACTAATATCGAGCAAAGATAAACTTGTCTATAAAGATATGCTGCATTATACAAATGCGCATAAGAGAGATTTTGATCCTAATGGACAAATCAGAGGCGATAAAGGTATAAAATATCGTGAAATAATCAAACCATTGTTTTCTGAATCGTTAAACAGTAATATTGTCACGAAATTTGGTGGAAGCTTACCAACGCTAAAGAAATACAAAAAAAACGCTGACTTGGTATATTGGGACGATCCTAACGAACTGGTTGAGAGATTGAAACTATTAATTGCTTCCCGAGATGCCGGTAATACAAACCATGATAATGAAATTTTATCAATAATCGAAGAATTAAAAGAAGCTGCCATAATTAAATAATAAATAGTTATAATAGTATGCTTTTTATTCAGTATTAAAGCTGAATTCAAGACAAATATACTGAATTGTGAACATGAGCAAAGCTGACGTAGTAAACGAAATTCATAAAAATGCGAGGGTGAACTATCCACGAAGACATGTTATTATGAAAGATATAGATGACTTGTGGCAAGCAGACTTAATTGATATGCAATCAATATCAAAAGAAAATAAAAATTACAGATATATTCTTGCAGTTATTGATACATTTTCGAAATATGCTTGGGCCTTTCCTATGAGAAGTAAAACCAAAGAAGATGTATGTAACTCTTTCAAAACTTTATTGGATAAAGGGCGTGTTCCTAAAAATCTGCAAACGGATAATGGGGCAGAATTTTATAATAACATATTTCAGAAGCTTATGACATCGCATCATATTAACCATTATTCAACCTTCTCAACAAAAAAGGCTTCAATAGTTGAACGATTTATCAGAACATTGAAATCTAAAGTCTATAAAGAATTTAGTTTAAAAGGCAATTACAATTGGGTAAATAATACCCTCAATGATGTTATTTACAAATACAATCACACCCGCCATCGCACTATTAATGAAATCCCTGCTAATGTAGACAATAATAATAAAAAACTGATATTAGAAAGGTATTTAAAGTTGCTAAAAAATGATAATTTAAAAAGCAAGTACAAATTAAGTGATTATGTGCGTATCAGTAAATACAAAGGAACATTTGAAAAAGGTTATACTCCCAACTGGTCAACAGAAATATTTAAAATTCGTAAAGTACAAAATACAACTCCTATAACTTACTTGATCGAAGATACTATCAGAGGTCAGCCTATTTTAGGCGCATTTTATACACAAGAACTTCAAAAAACAAAACATCCCAATGTATATCTAGTCGAGAAAGTTCTTAGAAGAAAAGGTAGCAGGGTTTTAGTGAAATGGTTAGGTTTGTCTTCAGCTGAAAGCAGTTGGATTGATAAATCGAATGTAATATTATAAATAATATTAACAACAAACTCGAATCGCATAGCTATTTATTAAAGTATTCAAACCGGAATCATCAGTCTTATAATGTGTTTTGGAGAGAGTAGTCCTCTCAATTGGCTTATTAATAATTTACCATTTGAATTACACTTACCAGGATATAATTACTGCGGTCCTGGTACTAAATTAATAAAAAGACTTGCACAAGGAGATAGCGGTGTAAATAAGTTGGACGAATATTGCAAAGATCACGATATTGCATATCACAAGTCATCAAACTTGAAAGATCGACATAAGGCTGATTTAATTTTGTTAAAAATGGCGAAACAGCGAGCGGTTGCTACCGATGCCAGTAAAGGCGAAAAACTCGCTGCACGCTTAGTAAGTAATGCTATGTCAGCAAAAATTAAAACTGGTTCCGGTTTGAGAAAAAAGCGTTCTCCAAAAATTACATCTGGAAAAGGATTAAAAAGTAAATTAAAATCTGTTATTACAAAAGCAAAAAGACGCATAAAAAAATTAAAACCTAAGAGCAAGAAAATGGCTATAGAATTAGCTATTGCCGCTACCAGAGAATTAGCTGATGATTTATCGATTAAGCTCCCTCGTGTTATTCCTATTCCAAAAACTGGGGGAGTACTACCTCTGATTCCTATTTTTGCGGGATTATCAGCGGCGGGAGCTTTAGCAGGCGGTGCAGCTGGTATTGCCAAAACCATAAATGAATTCAAAATGGCTAAAAAGCTGTATGAGGAATCGAGGAGACACAATGAAAAAATGGAAGCTCTATGTATTGGGAAAGGACTACACCTTAAACCACATAAAGGCGGCCTTGGAATTTTCGTATCAAAAGAAAAAAACTAAGATATCGGCTAACCAATCGAGCCTTAACAAACTTTGACATTTTAAAGTATGGAAATAGAATTCCTCATTTTAGAGGTGTCTTTATGAGAGATGAGCTCCCTAAATATCCGTATAAAAAGGAATGTGGAGTTATTAATTTAGATAGTTCTAAAAATCCTGGTTCTCATTGGGTAGCCTATGCAAAATGTAATGATTATGTTGAGTATTTCGACAGTTATGGAAATCTTAAGCCTCCAAAGGAATTTATAAAATATGTAGGTTCTAACATTCAATATAATTATGAAAATATACAACGTGATCACCCCTTCAACTGTGGACATCTATGTTTAAATTTCTTAAAGAATTTTTGGTATAATCAAGAAATAAAATAACTAGGATCATTTAAAAGAGTTCAGTATGCAAGCATGTCTACTACGGTTACCATCTCTGGAAATAAATCAGAACTGGTCTCGTATTTTCAACCACCTCTTCATTTATCTGATCAATACGAGTGCGGTTTAGTATACTTTTCAGTATTAAAAACAAGACCGAATGTGCCCGTTAATAACAGCAGTTTAACAGCTGTAATCAGAATTGAATGTGATCTTGTGCACGGTTCATATTACAACGGATCACCGACTCATTTTATTCACGAATTCATATCTGATACTGCTTCAAATCGCGGCTACATAGAAATACCCCAGAACGTTATTTACTTCCCAGTGAACAAAAATATAATTTCATCCATATCTGTCAGGATTGTAGATCAGTTTGGTTACTGTATTGACTTTGGTGAAGAACATATTCAATTACGTCTTCATTTAAGAAAAGCAAAATGATAGTATATGATAAAAACCCTCTAGTGAAAAAAAAACGTCCTATTCCGCCAACAACCGTTAAGGTGCACAGACGTAAGAAAAACGTGAAGAAATTGACTAAATCAAATAAAGATTTTCTTAAAGTTTTAGGGTTTAAAGTATGAGTATACTACAGATTACTGATTTACCACACTTTGATAGTTCAATCGAAAGTTATGAAGTCCATTCATACAATCCCTACAATAACAGCTTTAGAGAAAACGATGAAATCAGAATCCCCATACACCAGCAAGATATATACGTGCTACCATCAGCCAGTTCAATCTACATCGAAGGTCAGGCAAAGCTGTTCGGTAAGGATGGGAATCCGATCAAGAAAACTGTTACGTTCACTAATAACCCTGTTATGCATTTGTTTCAAGACATCAGATACGAAATGAATGGAATTGAAATAGATCGTATTAAAAACTCCGGAATAACATCAACAATAAAGTCATACATCTCATTAAATGAAGCAGAAAGTAAAGTTGCTGCATTATGGGGTTGGAATTTAAACGGGTTCCAAAGTGATGGACATTTTAGTGTTGTGGTACCATTAAATAAGATTTTAGGGTTTGCAGAGGATTACAATAAAATTGTGATAAATTGTAAACACGAACTTATATTGAATAGGAGTAATTCTAACTTAAATAGCATTATTCTTACTGATGAACTCGTACAGATTCAAATAGATATACAAAGGGTGCAATGGAGAGTACCGCATATAAAAGTTTCAGATCGAGAACGTTTAACACTTTTAAAGCATTTAGAAAGAGATAAACCTATTCAGATGGCTTTTAGAAATTGGGATTTATATGAGTATCCTTTACTACCTAAAACCACAAAGCATTCTTGGTCAGTAAAGACTGCTTCTCAATTAGAAAAGCCGCGGTATGTCATTTTTTGCTTGCAGACTAATAGAAAAAATAATAGAACTAAAGACAGTTCAGTGTTTGATCATTGCGAGGTGACAAACGTGACGCTCTTTTTAAATTCTCAATATTATCCTTATGAGCCTTTATCTTTAAAGTTTTGTGAGAACAAATATAGTATATTATATGAAATGTATGTGAAATTTCGTCAGTCGTATTACAACTCTCCGGTAGACCCGTTGCTTGATCTACAGGACTTTAAAGAAAAGGCTCCAGTCTTTATCTTAGACTGCTCGAGGCAAAACGATAGTTTGAAAACTGGTCCAGTGGATGTACGATTGGAATTTGAATGTTCAACACAAATACCCGATAAGACGACTGGATATTGTTTGATTATAAACGATCGACTTGTGGAATACAAACCTCTCAGCAACATTGTGCGCAGATTATCATGATCGCTATTGTGGATATTCAAGGCTTTAAAACAGAAACAAATGAATTTAAGATGAAGAAAAAAAAAGAAAGATGAAGGTTGTCCTAGTTTGATAAGTTTATATGATCAATATAAAAATTCTCAAGATTTATATAACTGTATTTATCATGAATCTGTATGTGCTTTAAAAAATGTATTGTGCTTAAATAAATGGTGTATAAATAATATATTTTTTAAATAATTATTTTCTTGTTTAATTTTGAAATCTTCTATCCCCACCAATCAAATGATAATCTTCATAAGTTACTGGCTACAGCAGTACGATATCATTTCACTTTTATAATTATCTGTATGAAGAACTATACAGTGAGTGAGCAGAACATGTCTCAAAATAAATGTAGCCCTCGTTATGACATCTATAATACGTACCCTACTCTACCCTACTCTACCCTACTCTACCCTACTCTACCCTACTCTACCCTACTCTACCCTACTCTACCCTACTCTACCCTACTCTACCCTACTCTACCCTACTCTACCCTACTCTACCCTACTCTACCCTACTCTACCCTACTCTACCCTACTCTACCCTACTCTACCCTACTCTACCCTACTCTACCCTACTCTACCCTACTCTACCCTACTCTACCCTACTCTACCCTACTCTACCCTACTCTACCCTACTCTACCCTACTCTACCCTACTCTACCCTACTCTACCCTACTCTACCCTACTCTACCCTACTCTACCCTACTCTACCCTACTCTACCCTACTCTACCCTACTCTACCCTACTCTACCCTACTCTACCCTACTCTACCCTACTCTACCCTACTCTACCCTACTCTACCCTACTCTACCCTACTCTACCCTACTCTACCCTACTCTACCCTACTCTACCCTACTCTACCCTACTCTACCCTACTCTACCCTACTCTACCCTACTCTACCCTACACTACCCTAATTTTTTTTCCATAAGAACCTTCTCCTCACAATAACAATCACAACAAAAAAAAAACCAGCCAAATCGGTCAAGCCGTTTTCATTCCAAGTCGTGACAACGGAAAACGGGGGTCATTTTTATATATATAGAAATGGTGTAAATGATAAAGCAGCGTGTTTCTCATGTGGTGGTGTTATAGAAGATTGGGAGATTTACGACGATCCTTGGATGCAGCATGCTAGACATTTTCCCCAATGTTTTTATTTGAATGCTGTGAAAGGAATATATTATATTAATAACTGTCTGAAACAATTACTCTATTAGGCTCTCACTATTGCTCACAGTACTTGACGACCTACACTAGTAGGGTATAATTGGGGGCTTGTTGGATGGATAAGTTTTTTGAGAGAAGCAAAAAATTGATAACTGGGATAATGTCGTGTTCATTGACGAGACATGGCTAAACGCCTATCACACGGTTTCCCGTTCTTGGACGGATGATACACAAGCGTCGACGTCAAAAGTACCAATGGGTAAGGGGGCCCGTCTGATAATATGCCACGCAGGTTCTGCAAAATACGGCTTTGTGGAGAACGCGTTACTGGCATTTCAATCAAAAACCACAAATGACTACCACGAGGAAATGAATGCCACTACATTTAAAGAGTGGTTCCAGAACGTGCTTTTGCCCAGCCTACCAGAGCCTTCTGTAATATTCATGGATAATGCCTCCTAGCACTCGGTTCAAATACAGAAACCACCTACCAAAGCTAATAAAAAAGAAGAAATGGTGGCTTGGTTACAAGCAAAAGGCATTGACGCAAATATGCAGATGCTAAAAGCAGAGCTAATTACATTAGTTAAAGAAAATAAAGCGGCAAATGTGCGATACGAAATCGATGAACTGGCTCTGGAGTACGGTCATCGCGTTCTAAGAATTCCACCGTATCATTGCCAATATAACGCGATCGAGCTAATTTGGGCTCAAATAAAAGGTTACGCCGCCCGCCACAATACTTCCCGCCATTCAGCACGAAAAAGATGATGACCCTTTTAAAAGAAGCCTGCGGGAAAGCCACAAGAGATGACTGGGCAAAGGTTGTTGAGAAGACTAAAAACCTGATTTTGGAACATTTTGACCGAGATATCAGGATTGATTCTGTTATTGATAATAATATAATTATACATGTAGGCGAAGATGATGATGAAGACACCACCTCCTCAAGCGAATCGGAGTCTGATTAATATTCTGTACGCACATTCAATTCAATGTACTTATTTTATTGCATAGAAATACAGATTGTAACTTTGTAACAAAGAATAAATAAAACAAGTTTATTATATGAATATTACCTTTTTTTGGTTTCCACTTAAATAACTAAAATATAAATTTTAAATGATTCCGCCAATTTAAAACGAAAATAATCTTAAAATAATGCGGCGGTTCATTTTGGAGGAACGGTAACGAACTCAGTGTTATGTTGTGCCCATCACTAGTCGTGACTAACTGATAGGTGTCAGGAACGCATTCTCTGAACGGCCGAAGTTTTTTTTTAGCATATTATATTCGTTTAATTCATTAACATTAAAGAAAATATAAAATGGATACGTTTGCAACAAAGTAAGTACCAACAATATATAAGCACGATAATATTTTTTAAACTTTAAGATAGTCAACGGTGTTTCTCAATATTTTGGGTTTACGTGGTGTTTTATTTTTACAGAGAACGCGCTGTAAATTTCACACTACTGGAAAAACAGCGCTTCCAAGCACTACTTGAGAAGTATAAGGACAGCGGCAGCCTTAGTGGGTGGCGAAAAGGGCAATCGCCTGGGCCTCGCTCTTGCAAATTTAAAAAAAATAGAGATTTTTTTCAAATGAAGTTTACCCTACTATCGAAATAGTTCTGAGAATTATTGCAACCACTACTGTTACGGTTGCGTCTGCTGAAAGGAGTTTTTTGAGGCTTAAAATTATTACAACATTTGAGGAATTCGATGACACAGAATCGGCTTTCAGCCCTTGCTAATCTTTCAATAAAAATGACGTAGCTCATTCGTTAGATTATTGTGCTTTAATTAAGGATTTTAGTCTTAGTAAAAGCCGCAAACATCAATTTTAAAATTTATCATCTCTGTATTTGTTAATTTTGTAAATCTTTCAATGTAAGTAAAATATTTTAAAACTCAATTTTTATTTATTTGTATAACTTTAGCATTTCTCGTGAAATATAACGAATAGGTACATACCAACAACCCAGACCTACTTTCGCATAATAGGCACTCTTCCCGAGGATAAAGGACCTCGAAAAGTCCTGCCGCCCTGAGCCTAAATAAAAAAAAAAACTTTTTACAAAAAAAATTAAACCGACTTCAAAAAGTACAAAATAACTTTAATTTCGGAAGTCGGTGTTTCTATAATAGACACCTAATCTTGTCTCTTCGTTATTTAACACCGACTTCCGAAATTAAAGTTATTGTGTACTTTTTGAAGTCGGTTTAATTTTTTTTGGAAAAAGTTTTTTATTTTTCACTTTTTAGTTATGGTAGCACCACTAAAAAGTACTACCCTTCAGCTAAACATAAATTACCTTATAGCCAGAGTGCATCTCATAACGATTCTTATAATCCCAAATACGGTTATATTACATGAATTTACCCCCACCCCCTTTCCCCTCCCCCTTTTCTTTCAGTCAGTTATCGACTACACGTATAAACAAAGCAATTTTACTTGTTACGTCAATTCTGCTATGATTCTATGAGGAGTTCTGTTCCATATCTTCGAAGTTCATGATCAGATCATAACAATATTTCTATGGGACCAACTTGGAAGCATAATCTTTCAACCAAAAAAAAATTTTCGGAATCGCTCCACAATTGACCGAAATATCGGTGAACATACATACAAAAAAAAAAAAACATACATTCAGCCGAACATAGAACCTCCTCCTTTTCGAAGTCGGTTAAAAATAAATAGTGTCAGACTCTTATTGACTAAAAACCACGGAGTTAGCATAGAAGAGGAGATGTTGTAATAAGATTTCCCTAAGAAAAAAAGCGTGACATTTTGCGGGGTGAGGGGGTGTTAGACTCCGCCCATTTTTTTATTTGCCATCTGCCGGTCAATAGCCAAACTACTTGGTCGTTCTGTTGATTTTATTTTGTGGTTACGTAACTATCTCACACTAGATGTCATTAAGTGCAGGATGCAACAGGGTCGCACTCAGAAATTCCAGGGATTTCTGTTTTTTAAATTAATTGTGCAAACCATCCGATACGTATATTTTTCATTGAAATAGTGATACTATTATTAGATGAATGACGAATGAAGATCATTCGAAAATCATCAAAATCCTTTTTATTGCAACATTTTTTTTATTCCATTTTTATTAGGTTTTACTTTTTTAAAGGCTTATTTTGATAGAAAGAATTATCAAGATTGATTACAAAGCTATTCTTTAAAAAAAAAAAACATGTCTTTACGTCCGATACCATTCAATAATAGTACATTATGTGACTAGGGGTAAAGCAGTGTCTTTAAGTCGCGGGCGACATGTTGAATTCCGAACGAAACGAAGGTTACTGATTTTAATCTCGAACGTCAGTGAAGGTTTTATATAATTAGCTCCCGAGCATTGAGTGGGAGATTATAAAGAAACCAGAGTGAAGTGAGGAATTCAAGCCGCCCAAGACAAAGACAGCTTTATCCCTGTGTTGCATAGTCTTCTTTTTACACCAAATGTGAGGTAATTAAAACCAATTTGATCGACCAAATCATATATTAGAGAAATATAAGTATTATATTTACAAGTTCGTCAGCCGTGGGATATTCAGTAAAATAATTGGCTTCTAATTACTGCCCTGTATTTTTGCTATTTGACGATAGATGGCGACTTGGTTACAAAATTATATAAAAACTACAAAAATAATATTATGGCGATTAAAGGACTTTTAGGAATGAATGTTGATCAAATTTCAGTACGTATGATTGTTAAAATATATTAATACTGAGCTCTACGTACCTAAATATATTTAGTTCCCATGACATAAAGTGTCGCCATCTAATGTCGAGTAGAATTATATTTGGAAATGCCGACGTTAAGATTTTTCTAGAAGTATTTTAATAAATTATGCATATAAAATAACTTACAAATGGAATGTGATGGCATCCATAGCATCAGAACGTCTATCCAAGTAATTTTTACAAGATAAAATACAACACTTAATTTTTTTGGTTTTCTATCGCGAATATGATGCCAAATAAGTGGGTTTACGAAGTTGTGCACAGGACGAACGCCAACAATACACTGATTTAAGCCACGCCCACCGTGATGACGTCAGGACTCAGTTGAGAGTCACAGTGCACAGTTGTTTAGGCCGCCTCCTCTTCTATACTAACTCCATGCTAAAAACCCACTCCGTTCATTCTAGCCTCTTCATACCGGGGGTCGAGTTTCCTTTCGTATAATCGACACAGCAGGGCCCTTCATGTTGCTGACAACTCCTTGAGGCGCGCGGGAACAGTGCGCGCCTCCGACGTCTTGGGTTCGGTCCGGACAGTTACCGGACGGTCGGACAGCGAGCTACCCATGACTAGCCTACCGTTGAGGTTGCGTCTACGGTGCCCGGAAATCGGGATCGGAATTCCGGCGGCGGCGGCGAGGGCGCCGTAGCCTGATGCGGTCGGCCTCCTCCTTTACTAGCATTACTGCTTCGCAGACGGAGGCGACCGCCTGCCATTCCTCCTCGCTCCGGACCATGGCCTCAACCAAGGCCTGGGGCGAGAGGTCTACGCCGCCTATCGCCCCCACGAGGGCACGGCGACGCTCCACCCAAGCAGGGCATACCTCGACTGTATGCTCCACAGTGTCCTCTGGGCGTTCCGCACAGTGGCGACACCCGAGCGTCTCTTCCACTTGAATGCAGGAACCTCCCGAGCTTGCCATATCCGGTGAGGACCTGCGTCATGTGGAAGGTAAGGACGCCTCAAAGAGGGGACTTACCGTCATAATTGTGGCGTGCACATTCATCCCATAGATATACGTTATATATACGCGTTTTAAATACTTTTTTCTTTTAGTTTGTATCATCATCAGATGAACTATCGTCGAATAGAAACGAATTTAATACAAGAGAGTCTATATTGTTGAACGGAACTACTTGAAAACGACAACAAACATGGCGTAAAATGACGTTTACTAGTGGCTAGGGCATCAGTAATGGTAATAGTAACTTTTTAAGGCTGCCGTCTTTTAAAAATTCACCCGTGGCAAATTATTTGCGCATCTTTGTATGCTTTTTTTGAACAAAATAATGAAACAACCTGAAATATTATTATAGCACATATTTAACCATAGTATGAGTAGTAAGCCAGTTATTTTTTTTAGTCAATTTGGGTGCTCTTTCGTGCCAACATCATTTCGACTTATGTTTGTGAGCTTCGTTATTCGAATCGAATCGAATTTACAAACCTTACGAATGGAAACTAAGCGCAACATTATCATCTTTGAAATGCATTCATGGCTAGTTCTAATTATGTTTCATTTTCTTATTTCAGAAGTCACAATTTCATCAAAATTTTCAACATTTGGCTCTTATTAAATGTGTTTTTTCACAATAACTAAGCATCGTAGTTACATCATAATTAGATTATTTTGATGATAAAACTTCAATAAAGCAAATGATAAAAAAGTTAAAATCCAAATCACCATAATTTATCAAAAATATTGATTTTAAAAGATGTCCAAAAAATGTGTATAAAAATTATTATAGGGCAGCGGTCGTATAAAGGATACATCTGCTTATTTGTGTGTATGGTCATGCGCGCAGTACACATTGAGTCAGTTTCAGACTTTACAACTGAGGGTTTCCTGGCAGCGTTCAAACGGTTGTTTCCAGGCCTGGTCATTGTCGTCATATCTAGAGCGATAATGGCACCAATTTTGTGGGCGCTGCCAAGGAGCTACAGATATTGTTCAACCAAGAGAGCTCAATGTTTAAAGACATTGCAGCTGCTCTTGCAAAGTCTCAATTCGAATGGCACTTTATTCCTCCCCACGTTCCAAATTTTGGTGAGTTAAAAGTGTAAAACATCACCTGAAGCGCGTCGTTAGTGACTCTACTTTGACGATTGAAGAGCTGTCCACAGTCCTTTCTCAAATTGAGGCATGTCTAAATTCTAGACCCTTGTCACACACACACAGCTGCGCCAATCCGTCTTTTGTTTTTGACAAATAGAGATAGCTATATTCCGCAAACGAATTTAGAATATGTGTCAACTAGCAGTTGCAAGTGTCATTTGCCGGGCTCTCAAGTACCTTAAGCCACGGACTTATCAGCCGCCCCTCGTAGGCACGCGATCTGCATGAACGCGCGTGGATGCATTTTCGGTATGTGTGTGCGTGTTTTCTATACAAACGGAACACGCATACACGTGCTATGCTGCGTGGTGCGTGGCAATGTGATAATCGCCTTAGTAAAATCTCCGAAGAGAATTTTTTGTTTTCAGGTTTCAAAGACAGTTTGGAGTTATTGGACAACAACACTTTAGAGTGTGACTGCTTCGTAGTCCATCAAGTTTATCCGTAGGATATATAAAATCTTTGCTCTGGTGTCAGTAAGGTGTCTAGTTTGGTAGCGGGCTATATTTCATTGGGACACCATGGTGTCCCGGTGAAAAATAGCTCTAAGAGTTAATGTACAATAAAGAATATGAAAAATATGAAGAAACATTTATTCCCATAAATCTATATGATTAAGTAACCATATTTACTATAGTGTTGTACTGCAGTCAGTGGTGTCTGAATGCCAATAGTCGACTTCGACATGCTACAGAATCCCAACTTTCTTTTTGAATCGCGATTTTGTTTTTTGCATTTCAGTTTCGATTGCTTGATTCTAGTTTTTGGTGATGGTGATAACACTTTCTCACACACATCTCTGTGAAGATCATCTCCACAACATATTTTTTTTCTTCTTGCTAAATCTTTTAAAGCCTCAAAGAAGTTACATGGGTCTGTCAATAACTTGGCCTTTATTTGATGGTTTTGTGTTGTGTTAATTTTAGGTAACGGGCTCGTTTTGTTAGACTGAAATGTATCTGATTTAAGTTTTTGAGCCGACCAAGTAGATCCCGCATTGTATAGCTTGTTTTTTACTATTTCTTTCTTTTTTGGCATGCTGATACTAGGTAACGGGCTCGTTTTGTTAGACTGAAATGTATCTGATTTAAGTTTTTGAGCCGACCAAGTAGATCCCGCATTGTATAGCTTGTTTTTTACTATTTCTTTCTTTTTTGGCATGCTGATACTAGATAACGGGCTCGTTTTGTTAGACTGAAATGTATCTGATTTAAGTTTTTGAGCCGACCAAGTAGATCCCGCATTGTATAGCTTGTTTTTTACTATTTCTTTCTTTTTTGGCATGCTGATATTAGGTAACGGGCTCGTTTTGTTAGACTGAAATGTATCTGATTTAAGTTTTTGAGCCGACCAAGTAGATCCCGCATTGTATAGCTTGTTTTTTACTATTTCTTTCTTTTTTGGCATGCTGATATTAGGTAACGGGCTCGTTTTGTTAGACTGAAATGTATCTGATTTAAGTTTTTGAGCCGACCAAGTAGATCCCGCATTGTATAGCTTGTTTTTTACTATTTCTTTCTTTTTTGGCAAGCTGATATTAGGTAACGGGCTCGTTTTGTTAGACTGAAATGTATCTGATTTAAATGTTTGCTTTAATTTTGACGGTGAGGTAAGTGATTCTACATTGTCTAGCTTGTTCCTTGAACTATTTTTATTTTTACGAATGTTAGTTTTAGGTAACGGGCTCGCCTTCTTAGACTGAAAGAAATCTGATTTAAATTTTCGCCTTTTTTTTGGCGAAGTATGAGAATATTCCACCTTATTTCGCTTGTTACGGATTTTTTTTTTCTTTTTTGGCCTATAGGTATTAGTTAACGGGCTTGCCTTCTTGAACTGAAATAAATATGACTTAAGTTTTCGCTTCCTTTTTGGACGCGGGGTCAGTGAATCCACCTTATATTGCTTATTCTTCAAAATAATTTTGTTTTTTAACACGCTGGTTTTAGTCAGTGAAATCATTTTTTTGGACTGACATAAATCTGATTTAAGTTTTATCTTTTTTTTTGGTAATATGGAAGGTGATTTAACCTCGATAACCTGTTTCCGTTTGTGTTCACGTAACAACCTATTCCATTTGTTCGTCTCTTCCTTTTCTTGTGCCATCTCGCCGTTTTCGTCTATTCTTAGAGTTGAGTTTGCGTTCATAGTTTGTTCTACTTTTATTATTTCTGTTTGCACATCATAAATTATATTTTTTAATACGTTTGTGGCGATTCTCTCTACTTGCTCGTCATCTATTTTCAAAGGTACACACGATAATGGTTCTTGTCTTTCAGTCAGTTTCACTTTTGTATTGTTAGTTAATGAGGACATAGTGCTGTTATTTTCTTGGTCCAATGGTTGTAATTTCTCTATACACTTCATAGTTTTTTGGTGTACAAAATCACTGACAGCATTATAAATATTTAACAATTTAGTATTGTCGGAAGCTGTATGTGCAATGTGTTTTGATCGTTGTAAGACTCCAACTGTTTCCAATGTTGTATTGATATAGCTATTTAAACTTTGGCATTTGTATTTAGGTTTCGATTCTAAAGTATTTGATGATGTGATCCTTTCTTCGTGGACGACTTTTTTGTTTCTTTTCTTTCTTAGGCAATTCTTTGTTCTATCCATATTCTCAAATTATCTCAGTAACGTTAAGGCATTGGGTCCGGACGGAAGATTTAGATAGAACTGTCAGTACAGAAGCCAAATGTTTTCTATCACGACGTGGGTTGTGGCGAGGATGACAGGACACAAGTTAAAATGGTGACACTGGATAAAGAAAAAATATGATTATTTTTTTAGTTAAACTATTAATACGTTATAAATAAAATACGTTTGGAAAATTCAAAGATTCAAAAGTTTCAAAGTATTATATACCTATTATATTTCAAATTAACCATTGACAGGTACTTTTGAAATGTCAAGAAACCAGAAAAATGATTCCAATTGCACATTACAAAGGGCAGATCTCTATGGAGAAGAATGTGCTAGAAATTCCATGGACACTCTTCTCAATTTAGAAGGTGTAAGGGATAGCCCTCCGCAAACTTTAAGGGCTTGCTTGGTAGACGAAACACCTTCAAAGACACCCACCAAGATTTCTTTACAGGAAATGAAAAAAAAAATCGACCTCACCATACAAATTGTCCAATCAAGTTTATAATTTTGTATATTATATTATATATATTATATATTATTATTATTGAAAATATCAAAAAAATAAATGGCAGGGGGTGTTACTAGACCGACACCGAATCCAAAAATGTGATTAAAAAAATTTTTGTCTGTCCGTTTGTTCAGGCATCACGCAAAAACTACCGGTTCGATTACGATGCAACTTGGTATAATTATTCTTGAGTATCCTGGGCACCACATCGGGTACTTTTTATCCCGGAAAGTATATACAATAAAAAACAAATTTAATTTTGCGGTTCGATCCCTAGACCCGATTACTGTACCAACCGCAAATAATAAGTTTGCCGTAGGTTACGTCACCCGCAGTGGAATTCACTAAGGGGCGCTGCACATGGCTAAGATACTATAATATTTTATCTTGAGATACAATATCGCTCTCCATACAATTGAATGGACATATTATATCACACACGACGAAGATATTTCATATTTTCGTATTTTAAGATGAATTTGCATGGCGAGCGATATTGTATCAATACATATTATAAAACAAAGTTCCCCGCCGCGTCTGTCTGTCTGTCCATCATCATCATCATCATTTCAGCCGATACACGTCCACTGCTGGACAGGCCCAAGCGTCGCCACAACGAACGCTCCTGCGCGTCTCGCATCCATCGGCTTCCCGCAACCTTCACCAGGTCATCAGACCACCTTGCTGGAGGCCTTCCAACGTTGCGCCTTCCGGTACGCGGTCGCCACTCCAGAACCTTTCGGCCCCAACGGCCATCTGTTCTGCGAGCAATGTGCCCTGCCCATTGCCACTTAAGTTTGGCAATTCTTTGCGCTATGTCGGCAACCTTAGTTCTCCTGCGGATGTCTTCATTTTTGATTCGATCACGCAAGGTAACCCCGAGCATAGCCCTTTCCATTGCCCTTTGGGTGACTTTAAGCCTTCTGATGAAGCCCATTGTGAGCGACCACGTTTCGGAGCCATATGTCATCACTGGCAACACGCACTGATCATAGACTTTCGTCTTGAGACACTGTGGTATGTTGGACGAGAAGACACCGCGTAGCTTCCCGAACGCTGCCCAGCCGAGCTGGATTCGACGGTTGACCTCTTTCTCTAAGTTCGACCTACCTAACTGGACTGTCTGTCCGTTCACGTTAAAATAAAAAATTACTGCACTGATTTTCAAGCGGTTTTCATCACTTGATAGCGTGATTCTCGAAGAAGGTAGTAGGAATAGAAAGTCTAAAATTTGTTAAGTTTTTGTATTTATTGCTGTATACATTAACGATATTTGTTGAAGATGTTGGGAAAAAATAAGCCGAAAGGGGGAACTATGTTACTCCGAATTTAACAAGAGCGAAGCCGCGGGCAAAAGTTAGTTCTTAATATATTAAAGAGGTTTTGGTTGCTTGTGTGGTGTGTGATTGGTACTCACTGGGTAGGTGAGTGAATAAAAGTCCGTGATGTTCCTCCAGGTATAATTTTCACACACACAGCACAACAACGTGATTATAATAGAAGGCGCAAAAGCCAAGTACAGGTAGGTAAGACGGCGGCGAGTTTACCGTAATTCGATACAGAAAATGTCCTTAGGATTATAACGACAACTTAGCGCGGGTATATTGTACACAATAATTAATTGGTGCGAGCGCACGTATCTTTTGCGGGCAGCGTAGATTGTGACTGGTGAGAAACGAAATGTAACTTTTACGCTACAATTTGGCGGTGGAAGGAAATAAGTCGCAGGCGCGTCATCGACAGTGTCCAATGCGTCATGTCAATGTGTAAGTCGTGTTTAGTGTTACGAGTGGAATATTGAAATATATAAATGGACATAATAGATGTACACAATAAATATACGTGTATAGTGTATACTGTGTAAATATATGTGAGTCACCCACAAGGTAAAGTTTGTTTTTTTGTGTGTAATCTTTGGAAGTACTGGTTGGATTGCTAAAATTTAAATTAAAAAATTTAAAATTTTCTGCCGATACGTTAGTAACCTGCTTTATTCCTGAGTGACATAGGCTATATTTATGACGCAGGCGAAGCTGCGGCCAAAAGCTATAGTCAATATAATAAATTCGAAACTGGTATAAGACTGCGTTAACAAACTAAATGACCTGGGGCAAAGGAATAAAGTTATTCTGTGATGGGTACCGGGTCATTCTGGAATTACTGGCAATGAAAAAGCGACGAACTTGCAAGGACTGGGGCTCAAGGTCATCAGATAGGACCAGAACCTTTCTATGGTATCTCAAAGAACCAGGCCATGCAGACCCTTAAGGGCAACCTATTTGGCGATTCAAAAAAGCACTGGTTGTTACAACCAGGACTGCTACACGCCAAATCTCTTATAGAAGGCTACTCACAAAAACGAACTGCCGAGCTTCTCGCGGTTAGCAGGACGAACATCTGTGCGATAGCCCGCGCCTTAACCGGCCACTGCAAATTAAACAGGCACCAATTTCACATGAAACTGAGTGACACTGATGTTTGCCGGTACTGTAATCAGGAGAGGGAGACGCCTAAGCACCTATTGTGTGAATGCGGGCCCCTTATCCACAAACGGAGTATCCATCTGGGCCGACAAATTATTCGCCCGGAGG
Source organism: Mythimna lalbum (assembly GCA_949319445.1). Classification (NCBI taxonomy): domain Eukaryota; kingdom Metazoa; phylum Arthropoda; class Insecta; order Lepidoptera; family Noctuidae; genus Mythimna; species Mythimna lalbum. Next base: position 15,506,002 of record OX439345.1, on the reverse strand, counting down.
AGATTAAAACTCTTAAAGCTAGGAGTATTCTAGACTTCCTGGAAGCCTCCCGGCTAAAAGAGTTACTCTAACAAGGTGGCGAGTCACAATAGATCTTCTAGGTCGCAGTGACTACATCTCCTACACTACGGGAGATGCATAGCCCCTTATCTTCAAAAAATAATAATAGTCATTAATATTCGGCACAAAAAGAAAGTGAAACAAAAGCAAAAGTCTTTGAAAATAATTGATTTCGCAACTGATGCCTTGAAACGAAATAAAATTGTATGGTTATAGACTCTAATGTCTATTTTTATGTTAAAGAAGATTGGTGTTATCTAAAAATAAAATAAAAAACTTTTTACAAAATAAATTAAACCGACTTCAAAAAGTACAAAATAACTTTAATTTCGGAAGTCGGTGTTTCTATAATAGATACCTAATCTTGTCTCTTCGTTATTTAACACCGACTTCCGAAATTAAAGTTATTTTGTACTTTTTGAAGTCGGTTTAATTTTTTTTGTAAAAAGTTTTTTATTTTTTACATTTTAGTTATGGTAGCACCACTAAAAAGTACCTACCCTTCAGCTAAACATAAATTACATAAGGTAATTTAATTAATTATTTAATTAATTAAATTACCTTATAGCCAGAGTGCATCTCATAACGATTCTTATAATCCCAAATACGGTTATATTACATTAATTTACCCCCTCCCCTTTCCCCTTCCCCTGTCCCCTCCCCCTTTTCTTTCAGTCAGTCATCGACTACACGTATAAACAAAGCAATTTTACTTGTTACGACATTTCTGCTATGATTCTATGAGGAGTTCTCTTACATATCTTCGAAGTTCATGATCAGATCATAACAATATTTCAATGGCACCAACTTGGAAGCATAACCTTATAATAAAAAAAAAAAAAAATTCCAAATCGGTCCACAATTGACCGAAATATCGGTGAACATACATACAAAAAAAAAAAAAAAAAACATTCATTCAGCCGAACATAGAACCTCCTCCTTTTCAAAGTCGGTTAAAAATATGATGATTGTGGTGGTGTGGCTGATTGTATGGTTATAGACTCAAATGTCTATTTTTATGTTAAAGAAGATTGCTGTTATCTAAAAATAAAAAAAATGATGATTGTGGTGGTGTGGCTGTGAGGGTAGTCTCACTACAATGTGACGCGACGTATTTGACGCGCGGCAGTAGCCATCCGACGCGGTTAACTGGAGTAGTTGTGAAGTGCGAATAAATGTGTCACACTGTAATGTTGGTGAGCCGTAAATCCTTCCAAACGCAATAGAAGATCTGCTTCAGCGCAGTCGCGTTTAGGTAGTTGGTACCTACCTACCCAATTTCAAAATTAAAACAATTTCAAAATTCAATAATCAAAGTTTTTGATGAAAACGTAAAATCGTCGCGCGTCGATCAGCTTGATCGCCGATCGTATTACATTGTTCGTTGAACTCGGAACCTCGCACGGTAGTGTGCGTGCGTAGTGTTTTGTGTTCATTGCATTTTTGTAACTTCTAATGTTTAATTTGTTATGAAAAATTTATAATTTTGGTAATGTTTGTTCAGAAGAAAATTTTCTAATGATATTTAGAATACGATTTTGAAAAAAATAGTTTTTTTAAATTTTATCTTTGACCTTGAATATCTCCGAAACTAGTGAATTCCCAGGAGTGTTCTAGAAGAAAAAACTGTCCCAGTGATGGGTAGAATCCGTAGTTTTCGTTTGCGTTAAGGGTCTTTTTACACCCGATATAGATTTATATTTATATTGAATTTATATTTACCTACATATCATGCTAAGGTGTCAAAATGGATAACGGTTATTTACTGGTACCGAGCATCGATAGTAAATTATCGATATTGTAAAATTATAATGTTTATTTATTTATTTATTCAGAAATCAGAATTATTTATTTGTGATCCATAGGTACAGTGGTTAGTCATGTTTTAAATTATAGTTCGCTATGATCAGCCTATTATAGGCATACAAAAAGAATATAATATTAATTTTTACATGCAAATAAAGATAATCGTTCTCATACTAAACTACAAATTAACTACATAAGTGATTGCATAATTTCATTATTTTAAGCATAACTAGCTTTTGCCCGCGCGGCTTCGCTCCCGCTCTTCCCTACTGCACCCTACTATACTCAACTCTACCCTACTCTACCCTACCCTATTCTACCCTACTCTACACTACTCTACCCTACTCTACCCATACAACCATTTTCGGTCGCAAAATTCTCAAATAGTCATAGATTAGCAAGATAACGTAACAGTGTCGTAACTATTAATTACTAAAATTAATAATTGTGCGGATTTTGGTTACAGCGTGTAGAAACGATATCAACACTTTGTACTGAAAAATGTTACAGTAAATAAGTGTTGTATCTGTGTCGACAAGTTACGACAAATTTTTTCGTAATTAATTTACGACACATTGTGTTTACTTTGAATTCTTGTGTAAATTTTAAAATTAAATTGTCGACACATGGACGACACTACATTACAGGATTTAACTAAACAGAAAACAACTGGGGTTCTCAAAGTGTGCTATTTTATTTAATAAAATTATTGATCTTTTATTTTATAACTATGAGTCATAAGCAACCAAAGCGTTTTATCTTCGAGCTTTTACAGAAAGCTATTTCTTCTGTGTCTTGAAATTTAGATTTTAACAATGAAGAAATATCATCTAATTTTTGATTTGTCAGCTATGATGTTTTCATCACTTCTTAGTGATTCAATCTCACTTTTTTTTAAGTAGGCAAACGAGGCCAAGCTATATGTTCCCACGACCCATCCTTCCGGCACCGCAGTTACTTCCTCACTAGTTTAATTTTTGATGAAATTAACTTTTACGGCATGTTGAGAACCACTGCAAACATAAAATAAAAATCTCCATTTTGTTAAAACAGTCACACTACACACAATGCCGACACAAATGTAAACACAGCTACGAAACATTGTGTTGGGTTTCATTTCTCAAGTAGATACAAAATTATCCACATTTTTTTACACAATTATATTATTATTATAGTATTCTACAATATATTTTGGTTAAATTTATGTAAGTCGTATTAATAAAATCTTCTGCGTTGCTCGCAAATACGATGCTTGGTATTTTTTAAATTGAAAACAACCACAATAACAGAAAATATTTATTAAATCAGAAAGGCGCATCGAATTTCGCAGAGGATTTTCGATCGAGTATGATGCAGCTATCACAGAAATACGTAAATAAATAGATACATACATTTTTATGATGGCGGCGAATATTTATCTCTATGACATCCACAAAAAAGAACGAGTTAAGTACAATAAAATTTGACAAGTATAGAATGAACGCAACGAAAAGATGAATGATAGAATGTGCAATAAGCCAATAAGTGAGCGCATGAAAGTCGACGTGTCGACACGACGAAATCACAATGCGACTGAAAGTTACTGCTATTTTGTTACGATTATTCTCCACTTTTCGAAACGGTGTCGAAACACAAGTCAACACGGCGACGTTATGCTACGGAACAATATTACAAATAATAATAATAAGTTTATTTCCAAATTTTTTAAAAACATTACATCAATATGTTCTCAACCCCTGAACTAAGACAGCCTGTATGACAGGGGTTGAGGTATCCCCGATTACAGTGATCCGATACATGTAAACTGTGCTTCAAAGATAGTAATTTACAGAATTATTACAGAAAAACAATACCTAAAAATAATTACGGGAAAAAATAAAAAAATATAATAAAAAATAATTAAGAAGCAAAATTAATAATAAAAAAACTAATTATGGAAAAATAATAATAATAAAAATAAATTCAGTTTCGACACAAAAGGTGTCGACTTAAGTCGTAACCGCTACTTCATATGGCTGTATGGGTACCCTATTCTACCCTACTCTACCCAACTCTAGCCAACTCTACCCTACTCTACCCTACTCTACCCTACTCTACCCTACTCTACCCTACTCTACCCTACTCTACCCTACTCTACCCTACCCTATTCTACCCTACTCTACCCTACTCTACCCTACCCTATTCTACCCTACTCTACCCTACTCTACCCTACTCTACCCTACTCTACCCTACCCTATTCTACCCTACTCTACCCTACTCTACCCTACCCTATTCTACCCTACTCTACCCTACTCTACCCTACTCTACCCTACTCTACCCTACTCTACCCTACTCTACCCTACTCTACCCTACTCTACCCTACACTACCCTACTCTACCCTACCCTACTCTACTCTACCCTACTCTACCCTACTCTACCTACCCTACTCTACCCTACTCTAAATTTTCTTTGCTATAAACCTCACGGAGCCCGAGACCTTTCCAACGAATGCAAAACCGTGGAAATCGGTTAGTGCGTTCTGGAGTTATAGCGTCAGGAAGGAAAACCCGACTTATTTTTATATAGTAGACTAGCTTCTGCCCGCGACTTCGTCCGCGGAAAATTTCTTGTTTTAAAATAAGATTACACTCGATTAGACGATGCGCACGTTCAGCGCTAGATTCCTGAGCACGGGCCTGTGATGTTATGGCATTTTGCCTAGCGAGCCGCTGCGAGCGCTCAGCGCTAGTCTCCCTATCCCTTGTCTCAGAGACATGCTGCCTTAAATGAGATAGACGCAGCGCACGTTCAGCGCTAGATTCCCGAGCACGGGCCTGCGATGTTATGACATTTTGCCTACCAAGCCGCCGCGAGCGTTTAGCGCTAGTCTCCCTATTCCTTGTCTCAGAGACATGCTGCCTTAACTCAGATAGACGGTGCGCACGTTCAGCGCTAGTTTCTCGAGCACGGGCCCGCGACGTCCTCACATTTTGGCTAGCGAGATGCTGTGAGCGCTCGGAGCTAGATTCTCTAGCGCGTGCTTGCGAAATATATTCTCTATTTCTCGAGAGGCGCTGCTCATTTTCAGGGGCAGATTCTTCCGTACGGCGTACTCGAGCGGCTCTTGTCTGTGATGTCTGCCGGGACAGTTGAGATTTTCTTTTAGACATGCTCTCAACAAACTACGCACAGACTTGAAAACAATTATGAACAAAAGGAGAGCGACTCGAACACCGTCCGCCTTTACAAAACAAAACAATCGTAATATCGAATAACTCGTATCGATTATTACGATAGAACGAAGTACGAAACTACGAACATACAAAAACGTACAACGAAATTACGATATTTTCGATTATGAGGTATCTATCAACAACAACAACCATACGAACGAAACAACCGAAACCAACTAACAGAAGAACTCCAACTAACGACAACGTGGGCATAATAATTCGAGAGGGTCATCAATCCACAGAAAGTCTTAACACCGCGATTCAGAAAACATGGCAAGTTCGGGAGGTTCCTGCACCGAATTAAAGCGGAAGAGACGCCCGAGTGTCGCCACTGGGCGGAACGCCCGGAAGACACGGTGGAGCACACAGTCGAGGTGTGCCCTGCCTGGGCAGAGCATCGCCGTGCCCTCGTGGGGGCGATCGGCGGCGGACACCTCTCGCGGCGGGCTCTGGTTGAGGCCATGGTCCTTAGCGAGGAGGAATGGCAGGCGGTCGCCTCCTTCTGCGAAGCAGTAATGCTAGCAAAGGCGGAGGCAGACCGCATCAGGCAACGGCGCCCCCGCCGCCGCCGGGATTCCGATCCCGATTTCCGGCCACCGTAGACGCGGGCTCGCGGACGGCGAGCCATGGGTAGCTTGCTGTCCGATCGTCCGGTAATGGACCGAGCCCAAGACGTCAACGGCGCGCACTGTTCCCGCGCGCCTCAAGAAGTTGTCAGCAACAGCAGAGGCCCAGCTGGGTCGAAGCCTACCGGGTCCAGGGTTATCCGAAAGGGAACTCGTGCCCTGGTTTGAAGGCTAGAAGGAACGGGGTGGGTTTTTAGTCAGTAAGAGTCTGACACTATCTCTCGCTCCACCCAAGGGCGGGGGTTGTCATAAGATGATTTTTGCCCACCATAAAAAAAAAATAGGTAAAACGTCTGCACAATGAAAGTTACGCTAGGGGCATTTTGCGTTTTAGTAATTTTATATTATCTTCGAAACTGTATGACCAATTGCTATGCTGTAAATGGCAAATCTTATCTGTATAATGTTTTTGTGATACTGAAATAATTTATTGTCATAAGAATTAATATTTTGTTGCTCAAATAATCAACCAAACGTAAGTATGCCAAAAAAAATATATTTTTAATGCAATAAAAGAAGTATAAAAGATGAAATATAAAAGATAGAGATATGGTACCGCGGACTTTTTTGTAGAAATAATTAAGACGAACCAGGTAGCTATACATTGTTTTTAATTTTAAGCAACTGTTTAGGCAGCGCACGGAAATAATTCTATTTTATGAGGTATTTTTTTCCGACTTGCTAGACAAAAGTTGTGATAGCTCGGTTAATATACATGCTATAGAAACAATTTATAGCCTATAGCACTCAGGAATAATGTAGCTTTCTGCCAGTAAAAAAAATTTTAGAATTGGATTATTAGTTCCAGAGATTACCCCCTACATACAAACTTACAAACTTACAAACTTACAAACTTACAAATTTTACCTCTTTATAATATTAGTATAGATTAAGTCAGTAGTCAAAATAATCTGTTAAGTAAATGTCAAAATTAATTAAGATTTAAATAAATTATTAGAATTCGTGACTACAATATTGTCAAAGTGGAGAATCTCAAGCAGGCACTAAAGGGCTCCATGGTTGTAATGCCATGTCCCAACCAAGGTAACCATGACCTTCAACGTCTTACCTTACCTTAGCTGGGAGGCGCGTTTTTCCAACCACCGTACGTGTTGGCGCGTGTTTTACATCCATGTAGCCACAGCATAAACCAAGGCTACGTTGGTTGGAACGCTAGTTTGCGACCGTGTAGCCAACCTTTAACGTAATACCGACACCATTAAAAGCACGCGCGACGCCCGGGCGGTTCGCCTCGCCTGTCGTATACGTACTACACACACACCGGCACATTCAGTTGGACGCTTTACATTGCGCGCAAGGAAAAGCGTAATTTTTTTAAAGGTTGAAAAAAAAGTTAGTTTCCCAGCAATATTTTTTGGCTAAAATGACTTAGTTAGACTTAGTACAGAATGTGTAGTTAACGGGTATGTGATTGGTCTTTTTACACCCTGTATAGTTCCCTCTTGTTAAATTCTAACACGTGCATGTGTAAAAGAACTGTTGCCTCCAGATCCCACGGTGGTAGGCCAGGAAGAAGGCTCGCGGGAGATCGTGCGGTATCCCCGCACCATCCGTATTGCTATGACCCTCTGGCAGGCGTACAGCATGGTTGTCGACGGCGCCCACACCGGCGCCCCGTAAAGGGCCATGGACCGAACGATCCCCGCGTAGAGCCTCCGGCAGGAGGCGTCTGGACCTCCAAGGTTGGGCAGGAGCCGCTTGAGAGCAGCCCCAGTCCGGTTGAGTTTGGAAGTCAGACGTGCCCCTGGCCCCTACCGAGAGGTAGTCAAATTTGTGAGAGTCAGAATGGGTGGGTCACTGTTTTATAAATTTTGACAAATATAATAGCAATCTATTCAAAGCTAGATGGCGTCACTGAGGCATAAAATAACAGTTTTTCTAAGACATTTCTCCTGATAGCCGCTCTAATGTATCTTTTTCAAAGATTTTATATATCCTAGTACTAGATTGATTACGACAACCTCAAAAGCGTACCCGAAAAGGAAAGTCAGAAAGAGTCCTGTCATCTCGTTCTACTAGTGTGTCCATACACTAGCTACATACTGCGGGACAATTTTGCTCAAAAGTTAGTCAAAGATATTTTTGATACATTAAAATAGACATGCAAGTTCAAAAACAGTTAATATGTATTATAATATGCTTACCAAAAGGGAACTGTGAGTTTTCTCTGTAATTACTAGGAAATAGCTGATGTCCGTATGATATTATAATAGCAATATCCTCTTATGCGAGTACCTACACTGATAAAAAAAATGCCTAATGTGTGTGTACCTACGTAAGAAGATCACTTCAGAACGGCAGCACCTATCAGAATAAGGTTTGTCTGAAAGAAAAAACTAGTTAGTTAGTAAAAAAATAACTTTAGTTTTATTATAAACTAGCATCTGCCAGCGACTTCGTACGCGGATCCTGTTGCTTATGCCAGCGACATTCAGTGTTATAAACGTAAGAGTAGACAAAAAACAGAAAGCTCAGAACTGCTAAGCTATCGGGAGTTACACGTGTTATTGTGAGTTAACCATAAAAGATAGACGTATGCTGTCGTGAGACATTTTTTATATAATTTTGAGGAGAACATTTCTGTTATACATGTTTTCTGTGTAGCTTTAAGCCTTAAGCTTTAAGCTTCCGTCGCGTTTGCAGCCAACGCGGCTGCAAACGCGGAAGCTTAAAAAATGGAGTAATTTCTCCCGTTTCCCCAACATTTCCCTTCACTGCTCTGCTCCTATTGATCGTAGCGTGATGAAAAGTATACTATAACCTGCCCAGGAGTATGAAGAATGATTGTACCAAGTTTCGTTAAAATCCATCGAGTAGTTTTTGTTTCTATAAAGAACATACAGACAGACAGACAGACAGACAGACAGACAGACAGACAGACAGACAGACAAAAATTTTACTGTTTGCATTTTTAGCATCAGTATCGATCACTAATCACCCCCTAATAGTTATTTTGTAAATATATTTCATGTACAGAATTGACCTCTCTACAGATTTATTATAAGTATAGAAGATAAAACTAAAGTTATTTTTTTAATTTTACTTTATTAAAAATAGACTGATGCGTGACATCAAATTACATGTTTTATTACGTTAAATTGTACTTATTAATTAACAAATAAATAATACATTAAATAAATGATCCTCGACTGGTTTATAAATTTATTTATACTAACTACTACTACTAATTATTGCCGATGCCCGTTAGCGCCACAGGGAATTTCCGAAAGGGAAACCATGGTCCTGGAACACAAAGGGCAACTGAAGGACACGGGTAGATTTATTCAGTATAAACCTCAAATAACTTGTCCCGCTCTAAGATGGAGCGTAAGGCGCTCTACCTTAGAGCAGAATAAATTATTGGAGATTTTACCACATCAAAAAAAGTCCCCCACTATGTTCGTTTGTCTATATCTGTTTGCAATCAGCTCAAAAACTACTGAACGGATTTTTAACAACGGATGAACTTACAAAAGTGTATACAGATGGAATAGAATTAGGTTTTAGTGTTGATTTGACTTTACATCTTCAGACTTAATGAGGCGACTACAAATAAAACTGCTGCTGAAAAAAAAAAAAATTAAATGGCACAACTTCAAAGCCACTGTTTCCGATGGTTCTCGTTTCTTGGAAATCTACAACAAAACATAAAAAATAATATATTACTAGTAGTTAACGGTTAAGCCACTTACGTGCAGCATTGCGTGCGGCATTTATTAGGGACTTACCTAAGGACTAAACTTAAAGACAGTAGACTATTATATTTAAAATGAATATAATTCTCGAATGTACTATATCGATGTGGAAAAGATTTTGGAGCGCACGCGCGTCGTTTTAAGAGCTGGTCACAGATAACTATATACTGAATTGGGCCGAAGACACGTCCCGCATGCCGCAGCTCTAGCCGCCGCTGCTCGCCGCTTTCCGTTGTGTCATGAGAGCAGCCGAAGATCGCCGAGCGGCCAAAGGCGCCCGATCAACAGAAAAAATAAAATTAGTAAAATTGGGACGCGCTTGATTTATTAAAAAAAATTGAGCCTTAGATATTTAGAAATTTGCTTATAATAATATAAAACTTGAACAGTAGACAATCAAATTTTATAAAATTTAGCACCCAGTCCGTCTTCTGAGTCGTTTATGATGCCCCTTCTCTATGTATTTTTACAGGCAGTTGATATGTTTTACTTCCCGCATGATATTCAAAACGATGTTTGTTGTCACCCTACATAAATATTTTGTAAACGAAACAGAAAACTTACCAAATAAAATGAAATTCCACAACCAGGATACTCATCACTATTGCGAAACTTTACACAGCAACGTTTTGAACATCTTTTACACTTTATACTTTACTAAACATTGAGATAAAAACTTGTAACAATTAAAAATACAACTTTAGCCCTATGAAGCATCAGCCATATTGTTTATTTTCTGTGACCTCTCAAAGGCTTTTGATTGTGTTAATCATGAAACCTTACTTTTAAAGCTAGAACATTACGGATTAGGTAAACTTGCACTAAGCCTAGTGAAATCTTATTTAAATGACAGGCAACAGCAAGTTCAGATAAATGGTGTAAATTCACGGGGCTTAAAAATAAAAATGGGGGTACCACAGGGCTCTATATTGGGTCCTTTCCTCTTTCTGGTGTACATAAATGATCTACCGCATTTATTGAAAAAACAACCACATATAGTATTGTTTACTGACGATACGTCCTTAATATTTAAAATCAATAGACGTTCCACACGTATTGATGACGTAAACAACGCTCTACAGCAGGTCCAAAACTGGTTTACTGATAATAATCTATACTTATAATAAATCTGTAGAGAGGTCATTTCTGTACATGAAATATATTTCCAAAATAACTATCAGGGGGTGATTAGTGATCGATACTGATGCCAAAAATGCAAACAGTAAAATTTTTGTCTGTCTGTCTGTCTGTCTGTCTGTCTGTATGTTCTTTATAGAAACAAAAACTACTCGATGGATTTTAACGAAACTTGGTACAATCATTCTTCATACTCCTGGGCAGGTTATAGTATACTTTTCATCACGCTACGATCAATAGGAGCAGAGCAGTGAAGGGAAATGTTGGGGAAACGGGAGAAATTACTCCATTTTTTAAGCTTCCGCGTTTGCAGCCTTAATGGTTAAAGCTACACAAAAGTCATGTATAACGGAAATGTTCTCCTTAAAATTATATAAAAAATATCCCACGACATCATATGCCTATCTTTTATGGTTGACTCACAATAACACATGTAACTCCCGATAGCTTAACAGTTCGGAGCTTTCTGTTTATTTTTGTCTATGGCACCATATCTAAGGTGTGTGCACACTGTCACGCGCGTAAGTGGAAGGGAGAGATCTGGAACGTCTCGAATCGTCTCGCGCATCACGTTGTTTTCCAGTCTCTTAGAATTCGACACCAGACGTTTCAGATCTTTGATTTTGACGACTCCGTTGTCGCTGGCATAAGCAACAGGATCCGCGTACGAAGTCGCTGGCAGAAGCTAGTTTAGTACTAAATGGAAAAAAAAACGAAGTGCATAAGATTTGCGTTGCCGAATGTTAAAAGTAATGACTTGGAAATAATATTGAACAAGGAGAAACTAGAAATCGTCGAAAACACGGTTTTCCTGGGAATCACGCTCGACTCGAGGCTACAATGGGGCCCTCATTTAACATCTCTGGCAGGACGGCTTAGTTCAGCAGCATATGCTGTCAGAAAAATCCGTCAATTTACTGATGTACATACCGCGAGGAGGGTCTATTTTAGTTACTTTCATAGTATCATGTCTTACGGTATTTTGCTATGGGGACGGGCTGCAGACATAGAGTCTATTTTTATTCTGCAGAAAAGAGCTATCAGAGCCATATACAATCTTCGCAGGCGCGATTCTCTTAGGGAATTATTTAAAGATATAAACATCATGACGGTACCTTGTCAATACATTTATGAAAATATAATGTATGTCCGGAAAAATATTCATCTTTTTACTAAAATAAGTGATAGGCACAATTTTAATACTAATAATAAGGACAAGTTAGATCAACCTCGATTCAGGTTAGCTAAAGTAGCAAGTTCTTTTATGGGGTACTGTGTAAAATTTTATAATAAAATTCCACTAGAAATTCTCCAATTAAACGAGTCAAAATTTAAAACCTGCATTAAATGCACACTATGTAGACAAGCATATTATAAATTGGAAGATTATCTCCTTGATAAAAATGCTTGGCTAAATGCCGGTCCTGCTCCACAGCCACATACTTTTGTAGCTACAAATTAGTCTTTATATATATATTCGAAGAGATGCTGCTGCCCTTTTCGTATTGTTGTTTTCAGTATTTTATTTTTATTTGATTAGTTTATTTCAATAGGACTTAGGATTCTTTACATGTTATATCTAAAAATAATAGCATTGTATAATGTAGAAGCACTTTTTTTCCAAATTTGTGAATGTGAAGTACCATGGAGCATTTTTATTAAGTTACAACTTTTTATTATTTTATTTTTTGACATTGCGAGCATGGCAGTTGAGAGTTTGACATGCTCACTCAAATGTCTCGCTGTTGGTGGCGCGTGTTATTGGGTCATTCGGTTCCCTTCAAAATGGATGAGCTAAGTGGGGCTGATGCACGCGTCATGCTCGTGAACGGGTGCCGTCACATGAGACTGGTCATCTCTTAGCTGCCAGTGGCTTAATTCAGTTTTTATCTTTTAATATTTTTTTTATTATTATCTACATTGTGCTCACATAATAGAAGCAACAAGAAATATGTAACCAAACACTATATGTAACACATATGATTTAAAAGAGTGTCCATGGAGTTTCTTGCACGTTCTTCTCCATAGAGATCTACTCTTTGGAACGTGCAATTTAGCTTCACTTGTTTGTTTGACTGACCGACATTTTGACAATTCAAAAGTGCCTGTAATTGGTCTATTTGAAATAAACGTTTTTGATTTTGATTTTTGATTTTTTTGTTATTGATGCCAAATTCTGTCAAATTGAAACCTCCTAAATGTTGCCTTTCATAATTTGAAAATTACTACGAATAGCTACTATATCTAAATGAAATCATCATTAAATACAAGAAGAATGCGTATAAAATTTCAAGAAGCAATATTTGAAATAAAATATTTAGTTGCAATTCATTTTATGTTGCATAAACCTATCAAAATGCATGAACACGGACTATTTAACGATAACTGGAACAATCTAAAAACTACCATCTGTTTCTTATTTTTTTCTGGTAGTATGTGAGAAAGGGACACAGAGGATTTATCTTAGTGTCCTGCTCCAGGCTATTTTTCCCTTTTGCGTGTCAATAACACACATGAACTTAATGCTAATGAGAATAAAGAATACTTTAGACAGTTTAATATTTCTTCGTAGTCAATCTAGTTTACTCTAGTAGGATATATAAAATCTTTGATCTTTTTAAATCTCTTTGAGTGTAAGTGACAGTAAGTTAGTATGAGAACGCCTTTCAGACTTCGGGTATAATTCTATGAAAATGAAACACTACCAGTGATACATATTCATAGGGGCTGGTGGAGTATGAGTCAAAAATCAAAAGACCAAGTCAAACATAATCTCATTGATATATATTGGTAATAGTCACTTGCAAACGTCGACATAAACAAGCTGCGATTTCAAAAAAGAGCTCGTCGTCTTACAGATATTTTTGGATATTTAGGCGAATTTGCAAAAAATATACATACGTTAATTGGACATGCAATAAAACACTAAAAACATAACACTTGAATTTTTATTTAGTCATATAAATAAGTAACTACATACATTTGCTTAAATATATTTGTTTCCTAATGTTTTAACATATCATCACAACAATAATCACTCAGACGGGACGCATTCTGTTTTCATCCACTCTTAAATCTCAAAAAAAGAACTAGCTAGCTTCAAAGATATGTTATCTAGGAATGAGGCTGATGCCGTTATATTTGCTTGATAAGCAACTGGTGGAATTGAAGGTAGTTCAAGCAATCCAGATTCATTTTTCCTGTAGTTCTTCAATCTGTCTATGTATATCAGCCAATGTATTTTATAATTACGATGTTAAAGTTCTTACAATATGCCTTCATATTCGATTTGATAGCGGCCATACTTTAATTCAGGCACCTTGACTTAGTGAGCGTCAAAATCCAAATTATAAACAAACCAATTCAATATGCATAGCTATATTAGAAGCGTAAAGGAAAGTTTGATAAAGGATAACGTGGAGTCAAGTTTAAAAATCCAATACAGTTACGAAAACACAAAACAGTAATGTTGTAAGATTGACGCTGAACTGACACATACAGTTTGGACAGTTTAGTTTAAAGAACACAGAAATGTCAAAAGACCTACGACGTTTGGATACATACTCTTAGAAAATATTGTCGATTCATAATGATTAACGCGAGTTCCATCAAGACATGCAGCCACTCGAAAAGTAGTGTCTGCGATAACCGTGAAACCGTTAACTTTTTTAAGGTGCTTTAGCAATACAATTCTGGCATTCACGGGTGTTTTATATTTTAGTTTAACCTTCAGGCTTACTACAGATAGGCACAGATGCTATGATTGCAATGAAACAAAACGACACAAAATCAATTAACGCACATTTTTTTTTTTTTAATTCTTTCTCGCCTGTTCTAGAGAAATGTGATTGATGTGATTTATATTTATTTATTTTAAAAGATTTTTTTATATAATTATAATGAATGTACGTGTGAATTGATTGGGGCAGGATGGGCATGTCTTTTAGTTAAAAAAAGCTTGCACATGTAGGGTTAAATTACAAACTTAGTTCAGAAAATCATTTGTCAAATTTTCAAAAACTGTTTAACCCATCAAATTCAAAATAATTTTCCTAGAAAGTCTTTATTATTATTAAGTATTATATAGTAGTATATCGGTGTTTCTATTATAAATACCTAATTTTGTCTCTTCCTTAATTAACACCGACTTCCGAAATTAAAATTATTATACTTTTCAGTGTTTTTTACATTGAAGTCGGTTTAATTTTTTTTTGTAAAAAGTTTTTTATTTTTCACTTTTTAGTCATGGTAGCACCACTAAAAAGTACCTACCCTTCAGCTAAACATAAATTAACTTAGAGCCAGAGTGCATCTCATAACGATTCTAATACCTAATCCCAAATACAGTTATATTACATGAATTTACCTTCCGGCTTTATCACCAGATCAGTTCGATACATACCCTCCCCCCCTTTTTTTTCAGTCAGTCATCGACTACACGTATAAACAAAGTTGTACTTGTTACGACAATTCTTCTATGATTCTATGTGGAGTTCTGTTACATATCTTCGAAGTTCATGATCAGATCATAACAATATTTCTATGGGACCAACTCGGAAGTATAACCTTTCAATAAAAATTAAAAAAAAATCAAAATTTGTCCACAATTGACCGAGATATCGGTGAACATACATACATTCAGCCGAACATAGAACCTCCTCCTTTTCGAAGTCAGTTAAAAATTGAAATCAATGTCAACACAACACACAAATTAAATTAATTATCATCAAATTAAATTGAATTTAATCAAATCTTTATAAAGTTCTATTTTTGAGAATAATTTCATACTAGCTGCTGCCCGCGACGTCGTCTGCGTGAAGGCTCTACAGCACCAAGAATACCTGAGATGCCAGTGTCGCTATAGCATTATAAGTAAACAACTTTTAAAATAGCATTAATAGTACATTATGATACAAGTGTATAATGTTGGTGATTACCGCTGAGGCGCTATTTAGATCCGAGCCGAAGGCGAGGATCTTAAGAGAGCCGAGGACGGTAATCGCCAATATTCACGTGTATCATACGACGTTTTTCGACACACTTAAGAAGAAAAGTAAACGAAAAATCAGTTTTATTTAGTACTAGCTTTTGCCCGCGCGGCTTCGCTCCCGCTCTTCCCTACTCCACCCTACTATACCCAACTCTACCCTACTCTACCGTACTCTACCGTACTCTACCGTACTCTGCCGTACTCTACTCTACTCTACCCTACTCTACCCTACTCTACCCTACTCTACCCTACTCTACCCTACTCTACCCTACTCTACCCTACTCTACCCTACTCTACCCTACTCAACCCTACTCTACCCTACTCTACCCTACTCTACCCTACTCACGGACGTATGATTCCGCTACATTACTAGATCGCCACCCACCGTGACGCTTTAAAGTGAGTATATCAGCTCCTGAATCAGCCAGCAATGTGGCTGAAGTTCTTGTAAAACTATGTCCAGTGTAAGTCTCAGCTTCTGCTAGACCTAAAAACTTAGCAATTTCTTTAGGCATAGAACCAAACTTATTTACACCTATAGGAAAGGCACATTTTCCATTTTGGTAATTTAGGAAGAAACGGTCAGTTTTTGCTTTCGGAGAAAGTAAACTTTCATATTTCTTAACAATTGGATAGAATTGACCATGTATGGTGAATGATCTCGGTATTTTATTTTTTGTGTTATGTATCTTCACTAAAAGCATCTGGCCGTGATTCTCTATGTCCTTTACAGATATATTTGTTAATTCTTGTCTTCACACATTCGACACCAAATATTAAAGCAACTTGAAAAGAAGGAACAATCATCAAGTTTTTATCACACAACATAGGCTGGAGTCGCGTACTTAACACAGAGTATACTGAAAACTAATTTAACTAACCTTAGTAGCCAAATATTGGTTATCTGGAGCATTATTTATGAATTTCTCAATGTCATCAGATGTTAAAACCTTTGATTTTTTACTTCGAAATCCATCAGACAGTCTCTTTAGATAAACTTAAATTAGAGTATGTTTTTAAGTCCACTCCATTTTTGGTTCGAACTGTACTTTTTAACATTGAGTAAATACACCATAGAGAGCTAGGTTTGTACCTGGACGATATTTCTTTAAAGTAAGCCATGAATACGTGTTCTGAAAAAGACTGGGTATTTTTGTTGACTTTCCATTGTATGAAATTTTGGTACGCCAACAGATTGATATTTTTCCTTTGAGTTTTCTGGTAGTAAACTTTCCATGACGGGCTTCACATTTTATATCGGGAGGTGTACAGCACAAATAATTTTCCTTACAAACAGTATGTAGATGTAGACATTTTTACAAATTAATTAATTGTTGCTTTATCAGCAAAACTGTATTATTTTTGTAGAATGGCGAAAAAAAATATATTTTTTTCTTATGCGCATTCAAAATGGCGGCCATAGACTAGCTACTCTAGCTGGACGGTTTGAATAAAAATAAGAATGAGGTTGCTTATATAAAAACAGAATTTTTTATTTATTTAAATAAAGGTTTTATTAATGTTAGGGTTTGTGTATTTTAGTTTCGTTTTTTGATTTATTTAATCTCTATTCGATTGAATACAACCTTAATTTTAATATTTTATGCTGGCAATTTTACTCTTTAGCTTGTTTGTAGTCGTTCTGTGATTGGTTAACACAAAGTGGCGGGAACCAATCAAAGAACGTGCTTTTTCCCGCCAAAAATGATGGATGGAGCGAAAAGTTTGACCGGTGGCGCGGCAATCTTGGTTCCTGGAACTTAACGTGATAGGCGATTCGAGTAATCTGTAACCTAGTGCTAAGTACCTATTATTGTAATCGAACGACTTGAAAAATACAAGACATTTCGTGTAATCCTTGCATCTTCATTTACTACCTCCTGTTCCTGCTGGTGTTTACATTTCAGAAGTGGGATTGCAACGTAAGTACACGCCGATTAATTTGCATTTATTCTATTTTCACGTCAATACCCACTGCTTGGTAACATGATTTTTTTTTTAAATATTTTTATCTCGTACCTACTTGATACCGTCAATTAGATTATTAGAGACACGATCATAAGACAAGGACAGCGAACCGGCGTTCGCTTGGGGTTTAATGAATTAATAGTTATAAATATACCTTTAAAGTCGGTCTGTTTAAAAATTAAATAACAGTAATAAAGAATTTATCGGTTTTTATAATTATTTCTCACGATTATGATTGTGTCCCCATCACACTAACTTTGCATAATACCGTTCTGTTACCGAGTAAAGGCATTGATATTTTGTGATTGACTTGTTGTTCTGGCGTTAATCTCGGTTTAAGTAATGAGGATATTTTTACAAAACTTGCTCATATATTTTGGTCAGGCTGCTTGCTATGTTAAACTCAATAGTGTCGTAGTTTATAGACTGAAATATTTTGATATCTATCACAAATACTCGAATTATTCTTATTCACTGAGATATATCGGACTGTTTTTTCCATATACTTTATCTTTTAGAAACACTAACTTTAACTCGATTCGAACATGTTACGATCAGACATATTACAAAAGGTAGCCACAAATAACCGCACCGTTTTCAATATGTTGGTATGCGATAATTAAGTAGTGAATGGAATACCTACAGTCATAATTTGGTTCTCGTTTTTTTACGCTTTTTCAATTGCCAGCTTTGAATTACATATGCATACAGAGTACATAGTTAAATTGATCAAAGCTAATTACGTTTTCGTTTTTCTTTTGAGATCTTGCATCATGGATGGGACATCTAGACGTCCAAGCATGGAGTCCAGTCAACGACGACTGGAGACGCCCTTTGCGATGGCGCGTCGAAGTAGGAGCCGGGTGAGAGACCACAGCCGTAGTCGGTTGCGAAGTCGCAGCCCCCGTCGCAGCCGAGATCAAGAACTGAGTTCGAGCCATGAACGAGTGAAGCTCCTAGAGAGGCAGCTGCTACAAGAACGGGAGCGCCTTCTACGTGCGAAGACCCGCAACCGAAGTCGCAGCCGTAGCAGCGCGCGGCGCACATCTTCACAGCACGCCACCCGCCGTAGCAGTCGCAGTCATCGCGATGGGACATCTGATCATCATCAGCGACGAGCGGAGGTTGATCGTCACGACGGTGGCGACCCACAGGCTGAGCATCGTAACGTCACGGGATATTTTAAAAGGTCACGTAGCCCATCTGTATCTAAAAAATATATTGTCGATGTTTTCAAATGTCTGAAAGATAGTTTGACATCTCAACCCGCCCGAGATACACACTCTTTTCAAAAAATAGATCACATGAACATACTGCCTAATTTTGATCCATCGACAAAAAACCAACGAATTGACGTGTGGCTTAAAAAGGTCAACGAATGTGCTAGTGTGTACGGTTGGGATGACAAAACAGTCGATCACTTTGCTATGCAGAAACTCCAAGGCCTCGCCAAAACCTGGTATGAGGGCTTAAACTCTGTATTATTTAACTGGCAAGAATGGCAAGATAAACTCATGAACGCGTTTCCTTGCGAACAGAATTACGGTCAGGCCTTGGAGGACATGCTTAAAAGAAGAAGTAGGTACAGTGAACCTATAGAGGTTTATTTTTATGAAAAATTGGCTTTAATCAATGTGATATTGTTGGGAAACGCGCGGTAGACTGTATCATTCATGGGATCAGTGATAGGACCCTCAAATCGGGTGCTCTAGCATTACGGTCCTCTCACCCCGATCAAATCTTGCAATTCTTGATGAGCAGTAGAGATTCTTATCAGCGTTTCGATCGAAACCATAACAAGAACAAAACCGATCCCTCTAGTACCCCTAATAGTCAGTCTAGCCAACGGTCGGGTGCTAAGTCAGGTTCATTCCCTGGTTGTTACAATTGTAAGGAAAGGGGTCACAGCTTCTTACATTGTCCTAAACCGCTTATAAAATGCACAAAATGCAACAAACTAGGGCATACAGTTGATAGCTGTGGCGCGCAGCCACAAAACAATTTCGTAAAACCCAGTGGCAATATTCCAAAAGCTATGCGTATTGATGTGACCAGTCAAGGTCGCGACTTGCACCCGAACTCGAAGTTTATCAAGGATGTAAAAATTAACGGTACCCTACAGCAAGCTTTTATAGATTCTGGGAGCGAAGTCACGCTTATAAAGGAGTCTGTAGTGTGTGAGTTAGGCTTGACCCATGATCATTTACCGACATTATTGAAAGGGTTTGGAAACGGTATAATAGAGTCGCCGGGAGGGTTGATGCTTAATTTTGAGGTGGATGGCGTCAATGCTCAGGTCTTATGCAAGGTTGTGGGTGACGATTTGTTAGAGAAATCCGCGCTTATAGGGCAGTCATTCACTGAACAACCTCAAATTTTAGTTTATAAGGATGTAACTAGGCTACAATTTATCGATATCAGCAATGAAATCCCACAACCAGATCCGGATCTAACAGATTCCTCTTTAAAGGTTCGGGCAAAAGGATTGGTAGAGCTCTATGGTGCAGCATCAGTGAAGGCGTGGATTGAACCCTCCACATGTGGCAGCGTTCTCTTGAAAAATGTCGTTGCTGGTAAACCAAATAAACAGTACTTTGTTTGTGGAGGTCTCTATCGCTCTGAAAATGGTCGGATCTATGTAACCGTGTTCCCATTATCTCACTCCTGCTGGATCGCTAATAATTTAGTTTTATGTCGTGCACAACGAGTAGAGGTTGTTAGTAGGGTAGTTATTGAACCACCAGAAATCCCTTTGGCGATTGAGGGCGACTTCGATGAGAATCTTATTCGTATCGGCAATAAGGTACCAGAAGATGCAAAACGAAGGTTGTTCGAGCTGCTTAGAAAATATCACCGTTGCTTTGCGTCTTCTCTTAGGGACCTAGGTTGTACTAACGCGACCGAAATGAATATAGAGTTGAACAGTGAGCGTCCTGTCGTCTACCGCCCATATAGGTTATCACATTATGAACGAGAAAAGGTACGAGCAATGGTGAAGGAGATGCTGGATGCAGGGATAGTAAGGGAGTCGATTTCAGGGTACGCTAGTCCAATTCTACTTATACGCAAAAAGGACTCCTCATGGACATGGGGTGATAGTCAAGAGGAGGCTTTTGAAGTCTTGAAATCCAAGTTGGTTGATAGGCCCATTCTTGCCATCTATGATCCTGCAGCAGAGACAGAGCTTCACACCGACGCAAGCAAGTTAGGTCTTGGAGGAATATTATTGCAGCGCCCCGAAGATAATGATACCTTTCGTCCAGTAGCTTATTATAGTCGACAGACTTCTCCTGAAGAGAAGAATTTCCATTCATACGAACTCGAAACTCTAGCAGTAATCTGCTCTTTGCGAAAGTTTAGGGTGTATCTGCTAGGGAAATCATTCAAGATCATTACAGATTGTAGTACTCTACGATCTACGTTCTCAAAGAGAGACCTGATCCCGAGGATAGCACGCTGGTGGCTCTTACTGCAAGAGTTTCAATGTTCAGTTGAGTACAGAGCAGGCGTAAAGATGGGCCATGTAGACGCGCTATCCCGTAATCCAATCGAGAGTCCAGGGGATCAATTTTCTGTTATGTCGATCACTAATGATGATTGGTTACTTACGCTTCAGCTTAGCGATACCGAACTATGTAGGATTAAGAATATTTTAAATGATAGTCTTAATCAGAAGGAACTCGGATACATAAAAGATAATTTCGTGGTCAAGGATAACAAATTATTTCGTTGTATAGGTAATGATAAAAATAACGTTCGTTGGGTAGTGCCGAAAGGTGCAAGGTGGCAAGTTTGCCGGATGAACCATGACGATATTGGCCATTTTGGGGTGGAGAAGACCCTTGAAAGAATAAGAAAACATTATTGGTTTAGCAAAATGTCAAAGTTTGTCAAAAAATATGTTAGTTCATGTATTGAATGTGCATATGCGAAGAACAAGGCTAATATACACGAAGGTCTGCTCCATCCCATCACAAAAATAGAGGTACCATTTCATACGGTGCATGTTGACCACCTCGGGCCTTTTGTTAAGTCAAAGAGAGGCTATACTTATTTACTAGTAGTTGTAGAAGCCTTCACTAAATTCTGTTTTATCAAACCCGTCAGAAATACTAATAGTTTGAATGCAATTAGAGTTCTTGAAGATATATTTCTTACATTCAGGGTCCCCGATCGTCTTGTTAGCGATCGTGGTTCCTGCTTTACATCTCAAGCTTTCAATAGATTCTGCCTAGATAAGGAAATTAAGCATATTTTAAATACAGTAGCCAGTCCAAGGTCGAATGGCCAGGTTGAACGTTACAACCGTACCATTCTCGACTCCTTAAAAACGATGACTGTTAAATATGGTGAAAAGGATTGGGATAGTCATGTTGGAAAAATTCAATGGGGTTTAAACAATATTTTACAGAAAACCACTGGCAGGACTCCATCAGAGGTATTATTTGGAACCAATATGAGTAGTGAAATAAATCCCATTCTTAACGAAATTACTAAAGACTCGCGTGAAAACTGTGAAATTACTGATATTCGAGAGGAGGTCAAGAAAAGGATTGATAGTGAACAGATAAAGCAAAAGCAAATTTATGATAGAAAAAGGGTACCAGCCCGCATCTATGTCGAAGGCGAACTTGTCAAAATTACTAAGACTTGTTTTAATAATGATGGGCAAAGTAAAAAGCTCATGCCCTCGTTCGTAGGGCCCTACCGTGTTACGACAGTTTTAGGTAGGGATAGATATAAAGTAGCACCGGTTCCAGGGTTGACCAGTATGCAAAACAAACGATCTACCACCGTGGCAGCAGATCGTATGATGCCATGGATACACACTGCGGCTCTAGAGGTGCATAATTCTGATACTAGTGGCTCTGACGATGAGGACGCTATTGAACCATAATTTGACCATTTTATTAAATTTTTGGAGATCTGTGTCACTGTGTATCCCATTAAGTTTTAAGTGACATTTAACTACAGATGCTTGTCGTTCATTGTTTTAGATCAGGCACGAGAATCGATCGGATCGTGACTTGATTCAAAAATTAATGTCCTACTGACTGCCACAAGTAAATCGATCATCTTGTAGGCATCAGTTAGGCCCCGAAAAATCGATCGTTCGGGTTTGTAGTTCTCTGATGGGTAAACCGATTAATCGATCGTTCGGACCCTAAAGCAAAGCTAGATTTAAGGTGATAGAAAACATATATCGATCGCTGTTTTCTGATCACATTCCAAGAGAAATTAATAATAAGTCATAGACCATATTTCTCATCTGATGGATGTAATTTAGTTGCTAGTTATAGAAATTGTTACATGAATTTATAAAGTTGATTTGTACTTCACACTCCTTGATAGTAGTTAAGTATTTATGTCAGATATTTACCCAATTGAGTGAATTGTTATTGTATTACATACCACTTTATTAAAGTTGTACATAAGTTAAATTAAATATTTGTATTAATTAGCTTAAATTCTTATGAGGATATTGTCATTAATTCGTTAAGTGGTATACGTGTCAATCAGCTTTAGGGAACATGTTATAATAGATTTAGATATTTTCTTTTTAGAATTGTAAAGTTAAGTAAGAGTTTCTTATTTTCATTTAAGTATACAAATTTAATTGATACTACTGTTATTTGATAGTCAAATAATAAATAATGTTGTAAACTGAGCAACCGGTCAGCGCTCCGATTGTTAGGGTTCCACCTGGTGTCGTGTTCGGGGACGAACACGTTGTCAGGACGGTCGATTGTTAGGGTTTGTGTATTTTAGTTTCGTTTTTTGATTTATTTAATCTCTATTCGATTGAATACAACCTTAATTTTAATATTTTATGCTGGCAATTTTACTCTTTAGCTTGTTTGTAGTCGTTCTGTGATTGGTTAACACAAAGTGGCGGGAACCAATCAAAGAACGTGCTTTTTCCCGCCAAAAATGATGGATGGAGCGAAAAGTTTGACCGGTGGCGCGGCAATCTTGGTTCCTGGAACTTAACGTGATAGGCGATTCGAGTAATCTGTAACCTAGTGCTAAGTACCTATTATTGTAATCGAACGACTTGAAAAATACAAGACATTTCGTGTAATCCTTGCATCTTCATTTACTACCTCCTGTTCCTGCTGGTGTTTACATTAATTAATCATGTAAAAGTCAAAGATTTTATATATCCTACTAGAGTAGACTAGATTGACTACGAAGAAATATTAAACTGTCTAAAGTGTTCTTTATTCTCATTAGCATTAAGTTCATGTGTGTTATTGACACGCAAAAGGGAAAAATGGCCTGGAGCAGGACACTGAGATAAATCCTCTGTGTCCCTTTCTCACATACTACCAGAAAAAAATAAGAAACAGATGGTAGTTTTTAGATTGTTCCAGTTATCGTTAAATAGTCCGTGTTCATGCATTTTGATAGGTTTATGCAACATAAAATGAATTGCAACTAAATATTTTATTTCAAATATTGCTTCTTGAAATTTTATACGCATTCTTCTTGTATTTAATGATGATTTCATTTAGATATAGTAGCTATTCGTGTGCGGAAAGTCTGCATGCTTAACTTTAAACTAGGGGTTGACCAGCCAACCAAACATCAGGATGGCTGGTCAAAAAAAATATTGTATTTCTAAATATATATCCTATGTAGCAATTATTTACTATATGTAGCACATATAAGCAATTATGTAGCAATTTTTGAATCAACTCGCATAGACCAACGCCACAGACCACCAGCCATTCTGACGCACACTAGCTATTCCTAGTAATTTTCAAATTATGAAAGGCAACATTTAGGAGGTTTCAATTTGACAGAATTTGACATCAATAAACAATATGGCTGATGCTTCATAGGGCTAAAGTTGTATTTTTAATTGTTACAAGTTTTTATCTCAATGTTTAATAAAGTATAAAGTGTGCAAGATGTTCAAAACGTTGCTGTGTAAAGTTTCGCAATAGTGATGAGTATCCTGGTTGTGGAATTTCATTTTGTTTGGTAAGTTTTCTGTTTTGTTTACAAAATATTTATGTAGGGTGACAACAAACATCGTTTTGAATTTCATGCGGGAATTAAAACACATTAACTGCCTGTAAAAATACATAGAGAAGGGGCATCATAAACGACTCAGAAGACGGACTGGGTGGTAAATTTTATAAAATTTGATTGTCTACTGTTCAAGTTTTATATTATTACTAGCTTTTGCCCGCGCGGCTTCGCTCCCGCTCTTCCCTACTATACCCAACTCTACTCTACCCTACTCTACCCTACTCTACCCTACTCTACCCTACTCTACCCTACTCTACCCTACTCTACCCTACTCTACCCTACTCTACCCTACTCTACCCTACTCTACCCTACTCTACCCTACTCTACCCTACTCTACCCTACTCTACCCTACTCTACCCTACTCTACCCTACTCTACCCTACTCTACCCTACTCTACCCTACTCTACCCTACTCTACCCTACTCTACCTAAAAAAACTGAAAAAAAAAACACTATTTACAGCATATTGTAGTTTAAGTTATTGATATTTAAGGTTATTAATGTGTATTATATAGAATTAATTATAGTTAAGTCTGAGCTGGGGGGCCATTTGATGAGGGGGCGGAGGGTTGTATGTGTGTTGAAGGTTGGGAGTTTCCCCAATTTTTTATGCATGTATGGCTCGTTGCTGCTTGAGTTTCGCTTCGGATTGGTGGCCTCTCAGCTCTGAAATTCTGACGGGATTTGTTGTAGTTACTGGAAGGTGCTCTGGAGTGACGCCACTTGCACGTGGAGTTGCCCAGAAGCAAACAATGTAAAATCAAAAAAGAGCACGGACGCCATGTCTGTGGTTTAAATGTAAGGCAGGAGTGCGGTTTTTGTCAGTAGGAGTCTGACACTGCCCAGACCGGCTCGTATATGAGGCAGCCTGGCCGTCCATGAGGATTTCCCACTCCTGCCGAAAAAAAAAAAACCCTACTCTACCCTACTCTACCCTACTCTACCCTACTCTACCCTACTCTACCCTACTCTACCCTACTCTACCCTACTCTACCCTACTCTACCCTACTCTACCCTACTCTACCCTACTCTACCCTACTCTACCCTACTCTACCCTACTCTACCCTACTCTACCCTACTCTACCCTACTCTACCCTACTCTACCCTACTCTACCCTACTCTACCCTACTCTACCCTACTCTACCCTACTCTACCCTACTCTACCCTACTCTACCCTACTCTACCCTACTCTACCCTACTCTACCCTACTCTACCTTACTCTACCCTACCCATAAGAACCTTCTCCTCACAATAACAATCACAACAAAAAAAAAACAGCCAAATCGGTCAAGCCGTTTTCATGCCAAGTCGTGACAACGGAAAACGGGGGTTATTTTTATATATATAGATAAGCAAATTTCTAAATATCTGAGGCTCAATTTTTTTTTTTAATAAATCAAGCGCGTCCCAATTTTACTAATTTTATTTTTTCTGTTGATCGGGCGCCTTTGGCCGCTCGGCGATCTTCGGCTGCTCTCATGACACAGCGGAAAGCGGCGAGCAGCGGCGGCTAGAGGTGCGGCATGCGGGACGTGTCTTTGGCCCAATTCAGTATATAGTTATCTGTGGCCAGTTCTTAAAACGACGCGCGTGCGCTCCAAAATCTTCTCCACTTCGATATAGTACATTCGAGAATTATATTCATTTTAAATCATAGTCTACTGTCTTTAAGTTTAGTCCTTAGGTAAGTCCCTAATAAATGCCGCACGCAATGCTGCACGTATGTGGCTTAACCGTAAACTACTAGTAATATATTATTTTTTATGTTTTGTTGTAGATTTCCAAGAAACGAGAACCATCGGAAACAGTGGCTTTGAAGTTGTGCCATTTAAATTTTTTTTTTTCAGCAGCAGTTTTATTTGTAGTCGCCTCATTAAGTCTGAAGATGTAAAGTCAAATCAACACTAAAACCTAATTCTATTCCATCTGTATACCCTTTTGTAAGTTCATCCGTTGTTAAAAATCCGTTCAGTAGTTTTTGAGTTGATTGCAAACAGATATAGACAAACGAACATAGTGGGGGACTTTTTTTGATGTGGTAAAATCTCCAATAATTTATCCTGCTCTAAGGTAGAGCGCCTTACGCTCCATCTTAGAGCGGGACAAGTTATTTGAGGTTTATACTGAATAAATCTACCCGTGTCCTTCAGTTGCCCTTTGTGTTCCAGGACCATGGTTTCCCTTTCGGAAATTCCCAGTGGCGCTAACGGGCATCGGCAATAATTAGTAGTAGTAGTTAGTATAAATAAATTTATAAACCAGTCGAGGATCATTTATTTAATGTACTATTTATTGTTTATTTGTTAGTTAATAAGTGCAATTTAACGTAATAAAAAATGTACAATTTGATGTCACACATCAGTCTATTTTAATAAAGTAAAAATAAAAGAATAACATTAGTTTTATTATAAACTAACTAGTTTTTTCTTTCAGACAAACCTTATTCTGATAGGTGCAGCCGTTCTGAAGTGATCTTCTTACGTAGGTACACACACATTAGGCATTTTTTTATCAGTGTAGGTATTTCATACTCGCATGAGAGGATATTGCTATTATAATATCATACGGACATCAGCTATTTCCTAGTAATTACAGAGAAAACTCACAGTTCCCTTTTGGTAGTGGTTATCAAAAATATCTTTAACTAACTTTTGAGCAAAATTGTCCCGCAGTATGTAGCTGTATGTGTATGGAAACACTAGTAGAACGAGATGACAGGACTCTTTCTGACTTTCCTTTTCGGGTACGCTTTTGAGGTTGTCGTAGTCAATCTAGTACTAGGATATATAAAATCTTTGGTAAAAGTTAAAATAGTTTATTTAAACACAAATAAGCATAAAAGAAGCAAGTAAGATACATACTAATTTGTACCCTACCTACTATTGAACGCAATACCTAATGTGTTTTTTTTTTTTAATTCAACGTTTGATTTGAAAACAGAGGTTTAACAAAAAGGTTATCGCTACATTATCACACTAGTGCATAATGGTAATCAAAATGTCACAGTTTGGTTACAAGCAACATTATATACTTAAGTGTAGTGCAATTATAGTCACTTTCTGAGCAAGTGTGTCGAAAAATATAATTTTATTTTTGCAAGCGAAGTAAGTGAAGAGAGTTATATGGGAATCCTGCTGAGTTCAGTCATAAGATGTGACTGAAGGAAATAGAGAAAATAACGCAGGAATACATTCCAGGACACAAAAGAGTAAAAATACGTACAAAGGTATCATACCTTACAATACTTACCTGTAAACTACGTTGGTAGTTATGCTGCCAGGAGCCAAAATGTAAAGAGAGTCAGAACTGGTGACGCGGGAGCAAGTGACGAACAGTTGCCCGTGTGAGAAGCAACTCGTGCTGAGGTCGACACCCACTGAACTCAGTGTCAGCCCCTGCGACTTATTGATGGTCATCGCGAAGCAAACATTCACGGGGAACTGTACGCGCATGAACTGGAACGGGAAGTTATGAGATATTAGGGGAATGCGTGGTATAAATACTGCCTTGCCGACGCCAAAACCCGTAAGAATTTCCGCCTCAATGGTGTGTCTGTGGAGCGAGATGACTTTAAGGCGGGTCCCGTTACACAACTTCGGAGAAGATAGGTTCCGAAGAAGCATAAACGGGACACCGACCTTCAGCTTGACGGTACGCGCTGGAAGTCCACTTACTGACAGGGAGTTCAGAAATTCCACGAGATAATATGTGGCGTCATCTTGCTCGACGACAGTGTTTATCGAGATGTAGACCACTTCATTCCCCTCAATTTCCTAGAGCATGCATTCGTTAATTGCAGCAGATCATTTGTCAAAATGGCCCGCTCACACACCCATGAATTCTGCTGGTGCGGTATACGACTGATGTTTCCGTACACACAGCGAATGAGTGCATCTAAGCTGGGTACCACTCTACCGAGAGACTCTGGAAGCACCACCTGTCCCCCTCTCTCTTCTGGTAGAGTGCCTTCGCCAAGACTATGAAGGACATCGGAGAATTCTTGAGCACGTGCATTGCCGCCGAGCCGAGCTCTTATATTAGTGGTCAAGTGCAGCGTACAAACTCGTGACCACAACGAAGATCGTTTCAACGAAGCATTTACCTCGTCAGCCCTCAATCCCCGCGTCACCACGTGGTGTTTGCCGGAAATCGCCACTGAACAGAACTGTGACACCACCCATCAAATGTTCGTTCCTGCGGATGTCCTACAGGGTTCTGTCGACGGCCTCAACTGCCTTCTTATTGACCATCGTACACTCATCCCATACGACCAGAGAGCAATCCTTGAGCACGTGTCCCTTATCGCTGTTACGTGACACACCACAAACAGGCGTTTCGGTGCTCTCTAAATCGATGGGAATTTTAAACATGGCATGTGCTGTCTTGCCACCCGGAAGCAGTGTGGCAGCGATTCCTGACGACGCTACAACAATAGCAATTTAGCCTTGCCTCCTGACCTCTGCAAGTATTTATTTATTTATTTATTAAAACTTCATGCAACATAAAAGTACAAAGGCGGACTTAATGCCTTAGGCATTCTCTACCAGTCTACTTAGGGTGGTAAAGAGAAAAACGTGGTAGGTGCATAAAAAAAATAAAATTAACATATAAGTAGACTATGAAAAAAAAGACTCAAAAAACAAATACAAAATAAACATACATATATAATTTAATATAAAATATATTATTATATATACATATATATATATATATATATATATATATAGTATGAGTAGAACATAGATATTGAAAGCGAGATATGAGATACGAAGGAGGAGTGGGAGAGTTGAGCAAAGAGTAAAGTGTAGTCAGAGCGCGCAAACTCCTTCTCTGGCGAATAGGCATCCATTCGCCAGAGAAGGAGCTCAGATCTGTAGCTTGATATATGGTCATATTTCCTCAAGTTGAATATGAACCGGATGCAGTTGTTGAGGAGCCTGTCAAGTTTATCTAGCAACAAAGCGTTCAGGTCAAAGCAGCACACGTCACCATAGTCGATTACAGGGAAAATTAAAGTTTGCACAAGCGTAGTCTTTGTCTTTGCAGGCAGAAAGTTCCTCAGACGATACAGACACCGTAAAGTCCCGTTGACTCTTTGGCAGACACTGGAAACCTGATTTTGCCAGCCAAGGGTCGAGTCAAGATGTAAACCGAGATCCTTTACGCTAGGACTGATGGGAATAATGGCACCATTAAAAATAATTGGAGGAAGAGTATTATACACCACTTTACCCATCATGCGCGAGCTTCCAATTATAATGGCCTAACATTTTGAGGGGTTTACGGACACCCCAAACCTATCAGACCAATCCTTGATAGCGTCCAAATCTCGGTTCACATCCCCGATAGCGTCTGACAAACTCTCCACCCGCGCAGTTGTATATAATTGAAGATCATCGACGTAAAGATGATACGAACACCGAAGACAGAGAGTTATGAAATTAATGAAGATTGAGAATAGCAATGGAGAAAGAATACCACCTTGTGGAACGCCAGAATCAAGATCACGGCAACTTGACGAATTCTCGTCAACGCGAACCGACTGCTGACATCCCCGAAGATAATACGAAAACCATTCTAGCGCCTCAGACGAAACCATAAGATGGGAAAGGATAGATAGAAGAATATCGTGACTGACAGCATTAAAGGCATTGGAGAAATCAATTAATACCAAAACAGTAACCTTGGTGTCCTCCATGGCTTCTCTAATGTCACCAGTCACTTTAAGTAGAGCAGACGCAGTGCTGTGATCAGACCTGAATCCAGATTGAAATGAATCAACAAGATTGTTCCTGTGAACAAATCCCGAAAACTGCTTGTGGACGCAGGCTTCCAGCACTTTGGACAGGAAAGGAAGAATAGAAATTGGACGAAAATGGTTAGGTAGGGAGGGATTAGAGATTTTAGGAAGTGGACGCACGTAAGCCATACGCCACAGGGATGGGAATTGGCCGGAATCAAGGGAAAAATTAATAATGTGGGCAATCGGTGGAAGAAGAAAGTCAAGGATTAATGTAATCATATGACGACTAATGTCGTCATGACCCACAGCTTTGGATTTAATGGACAGGATGATCTTTTTTATTTCGTCTAAGGTAACTGGAGAAAAGTAGAATGGTTCAATAATAGGAGCCGGTAGGCCAGAAATGAAATCAACCGTCTGAGACAACATTTGGGAATCCAAATAACAAGAGGTTGTGAAGTGACGGTTGATATCATCCAGGACGATTGTGGTGACGATTTAGGGAAATCCACATGATGTGGTCTACCGATACCGAGAGTTCCAAGGAACTTCCAGATATCAGCAGGTGAAGAAGAAGATATATTTTCGAGAATATGGCGGCGTTTAGCGTTACGTATCACCTGATTACACCGATTTCTTGCAGCTTTGAAAAGTTCTCTGTTTTCGACACTACGATCCTTTCTAAATTTACGAAAGGCCCGGTCCCTGCGCCTCATCGCCATACGAACACCTGTCGTCATCCAAGGGGCGGGTTGACATTTAAGCCTGACCTTCTTGACAGGAGCGTGTCTGTCGTAAAGTGCAAGGACCGTCCGATTGAAAATTTATGCAGTTTGTCATCAACAGATGTCGCTGCCGCAAGCTGATCCCAATTAAGCTCCGACGCATCCTGGCGCAGCCTATCAGCATCCATGTGAGCAAAACAACGCATGCGCAAAACCTTAATAGGAAGTTTAGGTGGTGGTGGTAGGTAGGATATAGGATAGGAAAATGAGGTCGTGATGGGAAAAACCAGGTGCAGGGCACTGGCCGTGAGAGGAAACCAGGGAGGGAGTGGACGTAAGGATTAAGTCGAGCCATGTGTCATCACCTGAGGTATTGAAGTGAGTAGGTTGCAGTGGAAGGACATGGAGACTAACGGAATCGATGATATGAAGGAGTTTACGGGAATGAGGGGATAGGTGAGAGAGGTCTGTGTTGAAATCACCCATGATGACACAATGCGCATACTCTGACCCTACTGACTCCAGTGCTAGCTCAAGATTGGAAAAATAGTCAGTAGCAGGTGGACAGTAAACAACGCCAAGTAAGGTCCTGACACCTCTGACGTATACCTCCAAAAACAAATACTCAACGGAACCACTATAAATGATGAAGGAGAGGATGAAATAATTTTAAAAGGAAAATCGCTACGAAGATAAATAGCAACACCACCTCCTCCCTTTCCAATCCTATCATTACGGATAAGAATGAAACCGGGAAGAGGGTAGGTGGTAGAGAGAAGATGAGGTTTGAGCCAACTCTCAGAAACCAGGACGGCATGTACATTGGCGTCAGAAAAGGCGTCATACAAATCACTGTAGTGACTTGGCACACTTTGAGCATTAATTTGGCAGATATTAAATAAATGAGGTTTTTGTTGGGAGAAGCTACAACGCACAAAGTCACCAAGGGTGTCTGTCACGGAGCTAAAGCTCGCATTAGCAGATGAATTAAAAGTTTCATTTGCAGAGTGAAAGGAGTCGTCTTCAGAAATCATATAAAAATATAATAAAAATAAAATAAATAATAATAAAAATAAACTTAGGCTAAGCCTTTGGGCTTTACACTACTTTCTGTTCACCACCCACCAGCAGCACCAGCACATAATTAAACAAAATTGAAAAATAAAAAGTAAGGAAACAACAAACACAAAGCAGCAAAAGCAAGCGAAGGACAAAATGGTACACAACAAAACATGAGCAAAACAAAACGCAATTTACACGACATTGAAAGACACAGAAAAATAAAAAAGTTAAGATCGTATTCTTGACAAAAAATTGCTTAGTGTCCATGCTAAAAGCCTAGATAACAAGTTATTATAAAAAAAGAATGCAACTGACAGATGACATTGACAACACTTACATTCATGTCAAACTTGTCAAAAATAAGTCTGTGGCTGAAATACAAATTTACTGACGCAATTTTAAAATTAAACAAATACCTGCCACCAAATAAATAAAGTTAAGTGACGAAAATTAGCATAGTAAGCGGGTTCACAAGTATGACAAATATTGCACAATAAATAATTGAACAACTATGACAGAACAACAAATGAAACAGGATCAGAAAGTGATTTTTAGGTTCATAGGTACACTTAGCTTCTACGCCCTGCGCCACTGCCACCAGATGACGACTGCCCAGCCTTCTTGGGATACTTAATCAACAAGGGATTAAGTTCCTCTAACGTGGTTATCTTGTGCCGTGTTCCATCGGGGGCTCGTATAACAATAACGACTTTGCCTTCCAAACAGCAGCCCTGTGGTCAACATTGGGAAATCTTACCAAGATTGGTCGGCTGCGTGTGGGTTCTCTGCTTGATACGCCCAGCCTATGACACACCTTGATGGACGACGCAGTGATGTTGGGCAGGGCCAGTTTACTGTGCAGAATATCCACCACTAAAGCCCTGCAGTCTTCCTTATCCGCTTCAGCAAAACCCATGAAGATGAGAGCCTTCCGACGAGTCCGTGTCTCCATGCCGTCAACCACTCTGGAGCACTCTGTGATTTGCTTTCAAAGAAGTCCCAACATTCCAAACATCAGTTCCCTGAATGAACGGAACTCCTCTCGAATTTTGGCCACGGTGTCCTTGGCAGGCCCCGCACACTGGATTTGTGCCTCGAGCTCATCCATCTTCTTTAAGAAGCACTCCTCCAGGTTCTTCTGAGCCGACTGAATCTCCTCTAGTGTTGACATTTTAAAAATTAGGTGTTGGACTTGTAAAGTACTAGTGATAGCTGGTAGGTGGTCCAGTTTTAAGGATTATGTTGCATGTAGTGTTTCACCAACGTGAGTACAGCAGATTTAGTTGATAATCTAACTATTAATGATAACGAAATTACTTAAAAATACTAATTATTAATTTTAATTAAAGCTGTTCAAAAATACGCGTCTTATCTTTTTCTACACCTACCGCCGAAAAAACGTATGGCAGTGGTAACAAATATTTTCCTGTTTCACCAGGAGCATCCAAGAAAATCATTTTACCCTGGTTTTGCCCAACGCTTTCAAGGACAGTGTCATAAATTTGTTTTTGCTCTGAAAAGAACAAAGCGACATGGTAATTTCGTATGATGGTCATTTCGCCCAGATCGTTATTTGTCTCAGCTTTATATTTCCGTTTTCACGGTCTTAATGCAGTGATGATTGGGGAGCTGGTAACCTTCGTTCTCGTAATATTCGATCAGTGGATTGCCGCCGATAGAAACATCACACACACATCTTGAAGTGAACTGAGACAGGTGTTCAGCACGCGTTCATCAGTTACTTCGACTTCGTCTCCAGTAGCACGCCTCAAAGATGAATATTATCAAAGAACATAACTGTTTTGTAATACTTAACACCGATTTTTTTTAAATTGTCTTCCTCAACTCTGCTCAAGATTTTGAGGGTTTGTTGGAACTTGAATTTGTCAACACCATCTATGAATTTTAAGAATAACTAATTACTTACCTCGCCAACATGATCAAATTTAAATTATTAATTTCCAAAAAGTGGTAACATGTAACTTGATTTGATTTTTATGAAATCTCATAGATGGCGCTGCTACAACAATTGTCTTTATACTACTAACATTCATTAAACTATATTTCTTTGCCCAAATTACCATGTTTTTATAGTTTAAAGCTAGATAATAGCATGGCTTACTCAAAAACAACATTTAAATATACGTCGTTAGATTACACGCTGTCACTGAACGCGTAAGATTAATAAAGATTCACAGCTCCTCCCCCGTAGGTGATAGCGTGATAATATGTTGACCCGACCTCTTAGTAATATTCATGCAAAATTTTAAGTACCTAAATCCACGCAATACTTTTTGAGTTTATCCCGGACTTATATACAGACAAACAGATAAACAGACAAAAATTCTAAAAACTATATTTTCGGCTTCGATATCGATTGTAGATCACGCCCCAAGTATTCTTTAAAAATAATATTCAATGTACAGTTTTGACTTTCCCACGATTTTATTATATGTATATATAGATTTTCTAAATGGTTCAAAAGTTAGAGAGGACACACACACACATGTTTTTTTTTTTAACTTTTGGAGCGATTATTTCCGAAAATATTAACATTATCAAAAATAGATTTTAGTAAACTATTTTTAAATACCTATCCAACAATATATCACACGATAGGGTTGACATGAACAAAAAAAAATCACTTCAACTTTACTTGTAGGGGGGTACCCTAATCAAACATGTTTTTCCACTTTTTATTTTAACAATTTGTCGGCCGGCGTGATTGATATACATATTGGTACCAAACAGCTTATTATTTTTAGTGCTAACGATCACTGAGATTATTCGCGGACGGACAAACAGACAGACATGGCGAAACAATAAGGGTTTCTAGTTGAATGAAACTCTAAAAATAGTTTTTTTTTTTTAAGTTGAGTAAAAATCATCCAATGACATCTCCCGCCCTTGAGCAGAGCGGGAGATAGTGTCAGATTTTTCCTAACTAAAAAACCTACCCCGTTCCTTCTTAGCCTATCATATTGGGGTCGGACTTTCCTTTCAGAAACCGGTCCAAGACCCCAGTAGGGATTGGCCCTGCTTGCCATTTACGGTTTGCTGACCACTCCTTGAGGCGCGCGGGGACAGTATGCGCTGTCGTTGACTTGGTTTCGGTCCATTATCATACAACCTTGGTTACCGGACGGTCGGACAGCGAGCTACCCATTGTAATAAGTGTGCAAGGTTTCTTTAGTTATATTTCCTTTATTTTTTAAATATATGAGTACGTTGTGAAGAATCAAAGTTGCAGATTTGTAGAGGTCTTTACTGAATAGTGTTATACAAATGTAGCGACTAGATGTCGCAACATAAGAACTACGAAGAAAATACGAAATCCTGCATCGGACAATCAAAGTTCTCTGCGCGATATGAACATAAACGACAGCCCGACATCCACTATCGGGCAGTAGCCCACCAGACCATAACACCTTGTCTGGTCTGAGGATCCTCCCTTTTCAATGAAGGTTTGTGGGACTTTACTCTCTGTTCCACCTACCACCAAACAAATATAAATAATGTGATTTTAATAGAAACCTAGATAATAACCCAAGATACCTATTTCTTCCAAAATATCTAGAGAAAGATGTGTAACAACGTCACAATCGCGTAAGAGCGGTTGTATGATAATGTACTTTGCAAAAGACGCTCTCACAACGCTATTCAACAAATTTAATTTTGCTCATAGGAAAACTACTATACATAGGTAGGAAAAAATTGTTTCTTACCGTCCGGACTTTGTTCTGTACTGTATTCCAATTTCTTGTCCTTTCTTTTCTTAGCCTCAGACGTGTTATTTTAATTTTTTATTTTACCGAATCAGATTTTGAATCATTTCTTATTTATTTTATCTTTCTTTTAAATAACAACATTCTAACAAAATTTATTAAGAGAAACTGAAAGATGACGTTTGTTTTCTTTTTCATGTTATGGTTTCCGCAAGATTTTTTATACTATCTGGATCCCAAAGATTTTAATATATCCTACTAGACCAGATTGACTACGGAGCAATATCACGCTCTCTAAAGTGTTTTTATTCTCATTGCCATTAAGTGCATTTTTACCGATGGCTCCAAAAACAAACAAATCTTTTGGACTTATGAACCAAATGAGGTTTAAGATTGATTCAGATATTTCTATTATGCACATTGTATTACCTATGTACTCTTTAATCCTTTGACTCTTTTTTATCTTAAAGAACGCTTTCAGTTCCTCTGTGACACACATTCTAGGTCCTTGAGGTCATCGGAAAATCTAAAACTTAGTATTCGTATGCATTCCACTTCGTTTTTTGATAAATCCTTTACGATACAAGCAGCTCGTTTGTGGAATGCATTACCTATAGAAGTGAGGCGAGCCCAAACACTACAAACGTTCAAAAGAATGGTGAAGGAGCATTATCTATCACTTTAGTTTTTCTTCTCCTTTCTAATTGAAATTATATTTTATATTTATTAGTTTATTATTTGGTTTTTTATTTATGTATTGTATTTTTATTTTTACATTGTTCTTTGAGTTGTACACTGACAGCCCGAAATCTTTTCTTTTCGTAAGTCCATCCAAAGGTTGTCTGGTAGAAATTGTCCTGTGCAATAAGACCGCCTATTGTACACGTATATTTGTAAATGTTTGTCCTTTTTTTAAGTTAAGGTGTGCAATAAAGCTATATAATAATAATAATAATTGGGCTTTATTGGCCGGCCGTTGTGAATACTGACGAAGAACAGAGCTCCCACCTCTCTCTTGCCTTTATTGGCTGGTTTGAGTGGAGATTCGCAATAGCAAACGCGCTCGGGAGAAGGATGTATAATCCAGTAAGGTGCTGGTAGGGATCTTGACCGTACTTCCGAGGTTGTCCTGATAGCCGTGGTATGGATATGTACATGTATGCACATCAGGATATGTTGCCCTCTTGTTGCTATGTCACTTCGTGCTAGCGACCGTTTTGGGGGCCCATTTATTGAGTGTGCAAGTCACCCCCTGTCTTTTTATCGATGGAAATTAAAAACATTGCTCAGGCAGGGGCCATAGTCTTAACATAGTTCCTGGTAACCTGTTCACTTAAGACCACAAAAACCATAGCCTTATATTAGTTTTCCACATGTTGCAATAGTTTCCCTTCAACCGGGGGTTGCCCTTGGATGCACTAGCATAGTACATACAGAGATAATCGCCGGTTGGTACCACGTTTCATTAAAAGCGTCCAAAAAGGCCTCTGCGAGTTGGTTTCGGCTCCTTTTACGCCTTCCAAAGGTCTCAGGACCTCAGAATCCTTAGATAAATAAATATATATAAAATAATAATAATTGAATTGACAGCAATATTAGAAGCTTTATCCTATATTCTATCAATTAATGGCGATAAATTTGCTATCCTGACGGACTCCAAAAGTTCGCTGCAACATTTGGTTCGGCATACTTCTCACATGCGAGGTAACCCGATAGCCTACGCTATATATGAATTGCTATTAACCCTTCAGATACCGTCAATTAGAGACACAATAGTAAGACAATAGATGCGCGGCCACCGGTGGTCGCTTGGGGATTCATGAATTAAAACTGCATTCCAGGGGCCCTAGCCAAGAGACATTCGCTCCGTGTTGAACTCGCAACGAAGTTCGATTTCGCCTTAGCGATGTCGACTATAAAATGATAGCCAACGTCACATCGACCAACATATCGCTAAGTCGAAGTTAAAGCAAGCGTCCTGAGTCAGTAGTGCGTGTTGGTAACAATATTAAACTGGAATGGTTAATAAAATGCCAGAAACATGGAAAAAGGTAGCAATTAGGGAATGCAATCTCGATCTCACGAGATCTCGGCCTTTTTTAGCGAGATTGATCTCGGCCGAAAAAAGGGCGAGATCTCGCGAGATTAACGAGGTTGTACTCGAGCATAAAAACGTCTTATTCGAAGCGCGGATTAACACAGACGTTAAAAAATTATAGACAGATACGTCAAACAATGTTGGATGCAAAAAATGTATTGAAAAAATTCGTGATAATAAATGTTTATCTTAAAATACTTTTTTTTGGTGGGTCAAAATCATCCAAATGACATCTCCCGCCCTTGGGCGGAGCGGGAGATAGTGTCAGACTATTACTGCCTTCGTGCCTTTCATACCGGGGCTGAGCTACGTTTAGGAACTAACCCTGGCCCCAGTAGGCTTCGACCCAGTGTGCGCCATCGACGACTAGGGTTCGGTCCGGACAGTTACCGGACGGTTCGACAGCAAACTACCCATTGCTCGCCGTCCGCGAACCCGCGCCTATGGTTATCTTATAATACTTATAATTTTTATTATTTTTTCCTAATTTATTCAAATATTGTGAATATTTGCAAAAAAAAAAAAACTCAAAACTGCCAATCTCGCGAGATTTCGAAATTAGCGAGATCTCGCGATATTGTTATTCATAATCTCGCGAGATCTCGCTCAAGCCCCAATGTCCCGAGATTTGCATTCCCTAGTAGCAATTGAACAGCCATGTATGTTAATCATCATTATTCCGTAACTTTCCGACTCTTTCACAATTTTCATGTTGAAATTAATTAGGGAAGTAAAATTACTGAAATGAAAAATTTCCATTTGTTAAGGCTCTTGTTCTATCGACAATTCTCCATTCTGGCATATTCTCCACTCTTTCCATTTTTTGCCGGTAACTGTATCTTTTCTGACGCCTCAACAACAACACTTTCATTATGTTCCGCCCGTAGTAAATACAATGTATGCATTTATATTAAAAAACGACAGCAAAAGACATACTTGATGCAAATAACACCACCAGCTGATTAAAAACAGCCATGTTGATTTGCTTTTCTACAGGGTTCAAGGGGCCTAGACAACGTTACATTTTCATCAATGATAACGAAATTCAATATCTCCGAAATTTATGGAACTGACATAAGCTTTCGAAATGTCACGTGATCGATCGCTAATTGCTAGACAATGTCACATTGCGTTACGAAACGACAACGAACTTCGATCAACATAAACGATATTCTCATACAAATGCTTAGCCAAGTGACACTTTCGATATTCTAATTCGCTGAGATTTCGAAATGTTCGTTCGACAGCTTAGCGAAGTCTTGAACACTGTAGAAAAGCAAATCAATATGGCTGTTTTTAGTCAGCTGGTGGTGTTATTTGCATCAAGTATGTCTTT
This sequence comes from Mythimna lalbum, assembly GCA_949319445.1. Lineage (NCBI taxonomy): Eukaryota > Metazoa > Arthropoda > Insecta > Lepidoptera > Noctuidae > Mythimna > Mythimna lalbum. The sequence goes on along the minus strand of OX439345.1, from coordinate 15,466,761 downwards.
TGTTGTTGTTTTTTAATATAAAAGCATACATTGTATTTACTACGGGCGGCACATAATGAAAGTGTTGTTGTTGAAGCGTCAGAAAAGATACAGTTACCGCCAAAAAATCGAATGAGTGGAAAATATGCCAGAGTGGAGAATTGGCGATAGAATAAGAGCCTTATCAAATAGAAAATTTTCATTTCAGTTATTTTATTTCCCTAATTAATTTCGAAATGAAAATTAAAAAAGAGTCGGAAAGTTACGGAATAATGATGATTAACATACATGGCTGTTCATTGCTACCTTTTTTCATTTTTCTGGCATTTTATTAACCGATCCAGTTTAATATTGTTACCAACTCACACTGCTGACGGAGAACGCTCAGATTTCAATCATCCTTGAGGTTCGCTAGACACTAGGATCACGTCATTGTTTACATTGAGCATATTCAAGTGATATAAATTAGATCAAGTTCATGGTCACGGTGTGTTCTTTCGAATCAACATTTCGCTCTGACTTCGACTTAGCGATATGTTGGTCGATGTGACGTTGTCTACCATTTTATAGTCGACATCGCTAAAGCGAAATCGAACTTCGATGCGAGTTCGACACGGAGCGAATGCCTCTTGACTAGGGCCCCAAGACTTCGCTAAACTGTCGAACGAACATTTCGAAATCTCAGCGAATTAGAATGTCGAAAGTGTCACTTGGCTAAGCATTTGTATGAGAATATCGTTCATGTTGATCGAAGTTCGTTGTCGTTTCGTAACGCAGTGTGACATTGTCTAGCAATTAGCGATCGATCACGTGACATTTCGAAAGCTTATGTCAGCTCCATACATTTTGGAGATATTGAATTTTGTTATCGTTAATGAAAATGTAACGTTGTCTAGGCCCCCAGCTCCAAAACAGTAGGTATATCTTCAATGGATTGCATCCCATGTGTAGTTAGAAGAAAATGATACGGTTGACTCAACTCGCCAAACAAGCGTGTGTTGAGGGAATTCCCATGAATATTACCCCACTATATTCGGAATACTTTGGGAAAGCAAAAATAAATTGTTTAGAACTTTGGCAGGAATATTTTGACAAAAGGTCAAAAGAAAAAGGGATATGGTACCGAACTATTCAGCCAGAGATTTGTCGGGTTCCATGGATTGACTGTAATCTCAACAGAAATTTAATAACTATAGCTGTAAGACTTCGTTCCGTACATATTTCATCAAATAAATTTAACTATTTAATGAAGAAAATTTTGTCTCCAAATTGTGATGACTGTGGTGTGGTTGATGATGTTGTCCACATCTTGATGGAGTGTGTCCGGAATGAAAATACAAGAATCAATATTTTTGGACTCTGTAAAACATACATTCAGTCAAAAAAGTATCGGGAATGGATGATTTGTTTATGGTTCCAAATTCAAATTTTTGTTTTTTTTGTAGTTATTAGATTGGCACAACTGTTTTCCATTTTGGCGCGGAGTTTGAGTTGCATCTGTTATTTATATTAAATACAGTGCTGGTTTTAGTAATATCATATATAGTGTGTATTGCGAATTTCATAATGGACAAAAATATCGAACAAAGAGTTTGTCTTAAATTTTGCATCGCCAATAGAATTTCGTGTTCGGAGTCACTGAAAATGTTACAGAAGGCTTACGGTGAATCGACTTTATCAAAAACTCGTGCTCATGAGTGGTTCAAAGCGTTCAAAAGCGGTCGAGATGTGATGGAAGATTTGCCTCGCTCTGGTAGGCCGTCAACGTCTGCAACTGAAGTTAACATCGCAAAAGTGAAGGAAATAGTGACTGAAAATCCCCATTCAACTCTGAGAGAGATAGTCGCCGATTTTTCTGTATCTCACGAGTCGATCCGTACCATTTTAACTAATCATTTGGGTATGAAACATGTTGCTGCTCGGCTAGTCCCAAAAGATCTGAATTTTCTCCAAAAACTCAATCGCATGAAAGTCGCTGAGGACATGCTAGTACGAGTCAGTTCGGACCCAACATTCATGAAACGCATTGTTACTGGTGACGAGACGTGGGTTTACGAGTTTGACATGCAAACTAGTCAACAAGCTTCGGAGTGGCGCCTTCCAACTGATCCGAAACCGAAAAAACCACGCCAAAGTCGATCAAAAGTCAAAGTCATGTTGACTGTTTTCTTTGACTATCGCGGTGTTGTGCAATCTGAATTCTTACCGGAAGGTCTAATGGTAAATAAAGAATATTATTTGAGCGTTATGCGGCGTTTAAGAGAGCAAATTCGACGAAAAAGGCCAGATTTGTGGAAAGAAAATTCTTGGATTTTGCACCACGACAATGCGCCTTCGCACAAGGCTATCATTGTGAACGAATTTTTGACCAAACACTCAACAAATACCATCCAGCAACCACCATATTCACCAGATATGGCTCCTGCTGACTTTTTTCTTTTTCCTAAACTCAAATTACCACTTCGTGGCACCCGTTTTCAATCGATAGAAGACATAAAGGAGAATTCGCGGCGAGAACTGAACTCAATTCAGGAAGCAGCGTTTAAAAAATTTTTTGATGAATGGATTATTCGTTGGCGCAAGTGTATCGTTTCTAAAGGAGCATACTTTGAAGGTGATAAAATAAATTTGGATAAATAACAGACATTTTGTGTATTATTGATCTTTTCCCGGTACTTTCTTGACAGAGTAGTATGATATTGGCATTTGTAATACAATCCTCTCTCTTCCAATGTCCGATAAAGCTAAACAATTGTTTGAGTTAGCCTTAAGGTAGATTGTAAGTTTTTGTGTTTTCTGTATTGGACGATAACCCTTCAGATACCGTCAATTAGAGACACAATAGTAAGACAATAGATGCGCGGCCACCGGTGGTCGCTTGGGGATTCATGAATTAAGGGACAAAGCCGTTTAATTAAAAAAAATAAAAATAAGTGCATGTGTGTTATTGACACACATAGGGGAAAAATGGTCCCGAGCAAGACAATGACAAAAATCCTCTGTGTTCTTTTCTCACCTACTGTCAGAAAAAAATATGAAACAAATGGTAGTTTTTAAATTGTTAAAGTAATCGTTAAATAGTCCATGTTCATGCATTTTGATAGTGGAACATAAAATCAATGGTAACCAAAGATTTTATATACCTATCCTACTAGAGTAGAATTATTAATTATATTAATTATTTTCAATCTAGGTTAGTTGATGAGGCGTGTAAATAGCCTCACCTAAATATGAGGTGGGAGTTTTAAGACTAACCAAATATGGCGGTGGAAGCAAATTTAAATTTTACAAAAATTAAATCCCTGTTGATGATTCCTCATGAGACCAATACCCACTACATCTATTTGCAGCAAAGAAAGCCCACGTACCTTGCGAATCCAGGGACCCCACTTAGAACCAGGATGATGGAAGAAGCCTTGTTCACGGGCACGCGGTTCCTGTATGGGCCTCCGACCGGCGAGCTATCTTGATTTTCCACCGGTGGACTGGTCAGAACTTGTGCAAAACACCACCGCACTATACGCTCACAATGTCTAACGGCAGCAGATGCATTTATTCCACGAGAATTGTCAGGTTTTCGACAGATATGGGATTTTTATCGCGGAGCGGAGTCCATTCGACGTAATCGCGAATGGCGCGGAAAGCGGTGTGCACGCCCTCTATGGTCGTTCGCAAGCATCTCAAGGAAACGCTCGATTCGCTAATAAACCAATGGGCAATGAGGTAGTAAATATTGGCATGCGGAATTCATCAATAAAGACTCAATTGTCTTATTTTAAACTAAATAATGTTTTTAAAATGCGGGAAAAGTAACTAAGGTAGTATATTTATTCCTTAAAAAATATATTTGTGTTTATAAAAGGCATTGACGCTTTACCAGTTAGTGTTACAATTTCTTATAGAGTTTGGCCAGCGAAAGATGACACAACCAAAAGGAGGCCGAATTAAAAAACTTTGTAACTGTTCACCCAGACTCTACGCTGCTTAAACATAGTCGATACTTTAGATATAAATTATTTATGAAAATAATATGCATGTTTAATTTACAATTCATGAATAAAGAATATTATATTAGTAAGTTTATTTATCTATACTTATAATAAATCTGTAGAGAGGTCAATTCTGTACATGAAATATATTTCCAAAATAACTATTAGGGGGTGATTAGTGATCGATACTGATGCCAAAAATGCAAACAGTAAAATTTTTGTCTGTCTGTCTGTCTGTATGTTCTTTATAGAAACAAAAACTACTGGATGGATTTTAACGAAACTTGGTACAATAATTCTTCATACTCCTGGACAGGTTATAGTATACTTTTCATCACGCTACGATCAATAGAAGCAGAGCAGTGAAGGGAAATGTTGGGGAAACGGGAGAAATTACTCCATTTTTTAAGCTTCCGTCGCGTTTGCAGCCTTAATGGTTAAAGCTACACAGAAATCATGTATGACGGAAATGATCTCCTTAAAATTATATAAAAAATATCCCATGACAGCATATGTCTATCTTTTATGGTTGACTCACAATAACACGTGTAACTCCCGATCGCTTAGCAGTTCGGAGCTTTCTGTTTATTTTTGTCTACTCTTACGTTTATAACACTCACTCATCCCTAATTAAAAAAAGTTAACATTATTATCTATTCAATAAAAAAAGAATCATAGAAATCGGTATAGAAACACCAAAATTAAACATGAAATACGCTAATAAGCCATCGCGAGTGAATACCTACTGAATCATGCTATAAGGATTATTTTTGTGTAACGGTCGCCGCGCTCGACGCGGCTCGCGGCGGCAATATTTGGCTGTTGATGCGAATAGACGTTCAGAGTGTTCGACCTTATTGACAGACAATAATTGATTTTAACAAACCGTGCTTATCAGCGCGACTTTTAGTCTACTCTTACGTTTAATAATTTATTTTTAGATTTCCTTGGTTGTTATTTTATAAAATAGGTATTAGTTATTTTGGTAGTGTTACATTACATTTACATTTCTTAGTATTAGCTTAATTATAAATTAAACTTATTTTTTAAATTTATTTAGCGGTAGTTTTAAATAGGTAAGTAGGTATCAAATAGGTTATTTCATTCTATTAGACGTAGCTTAGGTACCTACTTATACTTATAATAAATCTGTAGAAGTGAAAATTCTGTACATTGAAAATATAAAAAAAATTACGGGGTGTTACTAGACCGACACCGAACCCAAAAATTAGATTAAAAATTTTTTGTCTGTCTGTCTGTTTGTTCAGGCATCACGCTAAAACTACTGGTCCGATTACGATAAAACTTGGTATAATTATTCTTTAATATCCTGGGCACCACACTGGGTACTTTTTATCCCGGAAAAGTATATACAATAAAAACAAACTTAATTTTGCGGTTCGATCCCTAGACCCGATTACTGTACCAACTGCAAATAATGGTTTATGTTGGTCGTAGGTTACGTCACCCGCTGTGGAGTTCACTAAGGGGCGCTGCACATGGCTAAGATACTATAATATTTGGGTAAATAATATGTAGTGTTCGTTTTCTAAACGTTTCGTAAATGGCGTTGGCGTCGAGTTAGATCACGCTATGGAAACCTTTTTGGGAATAAAGAAAGGAGCGCGTTTTCCTATAACCCATTTATTAATTACATTGAACACGGAGACATTGGCACCATGTCTAAGGTGTGTGCACACTGTCACGCGCGTAAGTGGAAGGAAGAGATCTGGAACGTCTCGAATCGTTTCGGCCATCACGTTGTTTTCCAGTCCCCGGGCTCTTAGAATTCGACATCAGACGTTTCAGATCTTTGATTTTGACGACCCCGTTGTCACTGGAATAAGTAACAGGATCCGCGTACGAAGTCGCTGGCAGAAGCTAGTTAATATTATAAAAAAGTGAAAGTGAGTTTGTTTGTTTGTTTGTTACGTCTTCACGCCTAAATGGCAAAACCGTTTTTATGAAACTTGGTACACTGAAGGATGTTCTCTTGGGATAATTTTCTGCTATCACGCGGGCGAAGCCGCTGGGAGCAGCTAGTGAAAAAATAAACCTTTAAATTTAAATAAAACAAATTATGTGTGTCTGAATAATGATTTTTATTCCTTTGAAAGACATATCGATGCCACATCGTCATCATCATAAAAAAAACGAAGGATTTAAAGATCCAAAAAGTGAGATCAATCAGAAATCTGCAGAGAAAATGCGACGGATCGCTTTACGAGTCGCGAGACTAAGCGGACGTGTTTTCTAATAAAGCAAAATGAAATAAACAATTACGATAAATAAATATAAATATTGTTCCGTCAGTATAAAATAAAGTGTGTCGCGTGTGATTTGGTAACCGACTTACATAAACAAAATGAACTAGTTAGATCTTTTAAACAATACATAAAGTGTTTTCGGTACTTAATATGTCCGACCCCGGAGCGAGCCCGTTTGGCCGCAGCCAACTATTACGGCGTAGTCCTCCACCGACGCGTACCCAACCATTACCCCTAACGACCCAAGTCCACCAGCACCCACGGAAAATGAATTGCCGATCATCAGCACGCAGGAGATGCAGAAGTGGAAAGAATCCATAGATTCAATCCTGCATGAAGTTTGCAATATGGTTGCGGACGGGAAAATGAACTCGGACCAGAAGCTTCGTGTTTCCGGTCTTTGCCGTAAGGTGTCAAGTAACACGTCTCAGATGGCCATCTTTTACCAATCACTGAAGACAAAAACTATCCAGGCCTATACCACAATCCAGCACCTTCAGGCTCAGCAGAATGTTGTGGACTCTCTCCAGCAGTTCAGAGAGGTCGTCGAAACAAAATTGAAGCTACCAGAAGATACGTCTTATGCCAACATGGTTAAGAAAGGTACCGACATCGTCCGTCCTGCAAATTTGAGATCAGTCGCCATCTATCCCAGCGATAGAACCCAAACAAGTGACGACACCAAGTCTCTGGTCCAAAAGATCATCTCCCCAGAACAATTTAAGCTTCATGTTCGTGGCCTAAAAAAAGTGAAAAATGGAAGAGTTTTGATTAGCACTGAAAACAAAGGCGATATTGATTAACTTAAAAAATCGGTAAATCTAGTATCATCTGGCCTTAAAATAGAAGAACCTTCCAAACGCCGACCTAGGATTGTTGTCATTGGTGTCCCCGTCGCTCTTACTGAAAAGGAGGTATTTGAATGTATTTACGAGCAGAACCTATCAGACAAGTTGCCGAATATAACGCGCGAGTCCTTCCTAGAGTGCATCAAATTAAGCCATAAATCGGGCAAGAGAGACCTTCAAACTTGTAACTACATCATAGAACTTCCTGCTAGCATAAGAAAGGTTCTCATTAACCAAAGCCGAGTTTTCATCAATTGGACTTCATGCCCGGTGAGAGATTTCACCATAGTCACCAGATGCTTTAATTGCCAGCAGTTCGGACACGCAGCCAAGTTCTGCCGGGAAACCAGTCCCACTTGCAACCACTGTGGAGAGAGCGGACACTCATTCAAGGAATGCAGCAGCAAATCTTCACCCCCTCTATGCGCAACGTGCAAACGCTTCAAAAGGAAATGTGACCATCCAACTGGTGATGTAAATTGCCCGGCCCGCAAACACGCAGAAATGAACTATATAAACTCAATTGACTATGAAGACGCCTGAGAGCGTCATCTAATAGTTAAGTTATTTAGCAGATAAAAAAGTAGCTTATTTATATTTTCTTTTACTTTTTAAATTGTCATTACAAATCAACTAGTTTCTAAATATGCTCAAAATGGTTTTAATATTGTATCCAAATGGCTCCAGAATAATCTCTTAAACTCTTAACACTAAACGCAGATAAAACAAATCACATTTTATTTACTATGAGAAATGCTAACATACCGCTTAACCCTTCAGATACCGTCAATTAGAGACACAATAGTAAGACAATAGATGCGCGGCCACCGGTGGTCGCTTGGGGATTCATGAATTAATAACCTAAACATTCACGCACATATAAACTGCACGTATGCTGACATTGCATGCTCTTGCCCCACTTTAGCCAGAGCTGACGATTTAAAATATCTAGGTGTCACGATTGACTCAAATCTAAATTTCCGTAAACATATCGAACTCTTGTGTACGAAAGTGCGCAAATTAATATATGTTTCAATTTTGGCATAATGTTCTCTAATATAATATATACCTTATACTCGTTAATGTTTATTTTTGTATACATTTATCGACATAGTTTTTAGGTATTATCGTACCATAAGCTTATTTTCGTAGATATAAATAGAATGTATTTTTGTAATAGTATTACTCTAATTTTAAATTTTACTGTCGCATTGAAACTGAACTGTAAAGTGATGGCCTGAAACACAGGTTTAAATTAACCTAGTTCGGGTGGTCCACTAACAAACATTGCTTATCCGAACCACGATTATTTGCACCTTTAATAATATTTTAGTTTTAGTATATTTTTAGGCATTGAACTGTATGAAAAACCTTATTATTGTTGGCTTTACGTTCATTTTTTGTAAACGTTATTTGAATAAATTATTATTATTATTATTATTAATAGGAGCAGAGCAGTGAAGGGAAATGTTGGGGAAACGGGACAAATTACTCCATTTTTTAAGCTTCCGTCGCGTTTGCAGCCTTAATGGTTAAAGCTACACAGAAATCATGTATAACGGAAATGTTCTCCTTAAAATTATATAAAAAATATCCCACGACAGCATATGTCTATCTTTTATGGTTGACTCACAATAACACGTTTAACTCCCGATAGCTTAGCAGTTCTGAGCTTTCTGTTTATTTTTGTCTACTCTTACATTTATAACACACTAGCTTTTGCCCGCGCGGCTTCGCTCCCGCTCTTCCCTACTTCACCCTACTATACCCAACTCTACCCTACTCTACCCTACTCTACCCTACTCTACCCTACTCTACCCTACTCTACCCTACTCTACCCTACTCTACCCTACTCTACCCTACTCTACCCTACTCTACCCTACTCTACCCTACTCTACCCTACTCTACCCTACTCTACCCTACTCTACCCTACTCTACCCTACTCTACCCTACTCTACCCTACTCTACCATACTCTACCCTACTCTACCCTACTCTACCCTACTCTACCCTACTCTACCCTACTCTACCCTACTCTACCCTACTCTACCCTACTCTACCCTACTCTACCCTACTCTACCCTACTCTACCCTATTCTACCCTATTCTACCCTACTCTACCCTACCCTACCCTACCCTATTTTTTTTCCATAAGAACCTTTTCCTCACAATAACAATTACAACAAAAAAAGAATTAGTGAAATCGGTCAAGCCGTTTTCATGCTATGTCGTGACAACGGAAAACGGGTTTCATATTTATATATATAGAAGATTATCATCTATTAATTTTAAATAGGTAAGTACCTAGGTATAAAATCGGTTATTTCATTGTATTAGACGTAGTTTAGTTACCTACTTATACTTATAATAAATCTGTAAAAGTGTAAATTCTGTACATTGAAAATATAAAAAATAAACGGCAAACGGGCAAACGGGTTACTAGACCGACACCGAACTCAAAAATGTGATTAATTTTTTTTTTGTCCATCTGGCTGTTTGTTTAGGTATCAAGCAAAAACTACCCGTCCGATTACGATGAAACTAGGTATAATTATTTTTTAATATCCTGGGCACCACACTGGGTACTTTTTATCCCGGAAAAGTATATACAATGAACAAACTTAATTTTGCGGTTCGATCCCTAGACCCGATTACTGTAACAACCGCAAATAATAAGTTGGTCGTAGGTTACGTCACCCGCTGTGGAGTTCACTAAGGGGCGCTGCACATGGCTAAGATACTATAACATTTAGGTAAATAATATGTAGTTTCCGTTTTCTAAACGTTTCGTAAATGGCATTGGCGTCAAGTTAGATCACGCTATAGGAAAACTTTTTGGGAATAAAGAAAGAGAGCGTTTTCCTATAACCCATTTATTAATTACATTGAACACGGAGACATTGGCACCATGTCTAAGGTGTGTGCACACTGTCACGCGCGTAAGTGGAAGGGAGAGATCTGGAACGTCTCGAATCGTCTCGCGCATCACGTTGTTTTCCAGTCCTCGGGCTCTTAGAATTCGACATCAGACGTTTTAGATCTTTGATTTTGACGACCCCGTTGTCGCTGGCATAAGCAACAGGATCCGCGTACGAAGTCGCTGGCAGAAGCTAGTCTTCAATATAATCCCTCAACTTATATGTCAACTGAACTGAACTTGTATGTTGCTTGCCTGCATAATGTGCGTTTAACCTTTCGAATACTGTAAATGCACGCTGTCGTTCGCTTGGGGTTTAATGAATCAACGCAAGATTTTCGTTTATATAATTATGTAATTTATTATAACATTCACAAACAGAACATCAAAATTATCCAAATTGGAAACTGTTGCACAATGAGGGCGCTTTTTTCCGAGAGTGTTCCACTTTCCTTAATTAATAGACCCTTCTTTTTTATTCTTTTCAGTGTCCTCACACTTAAGTCTGAAAACAAAAATCACAATCACTAAAAATAAGACAATTAAAACAATCAAATGCCATAATAGAATAAAATTATGTGTCTATTATTTAATTCAGCCATCCGTGCATCCTGACACGTCTCCTATAAACAATAGTAAATGACTGTTAAATCTAAAAGGTATGAAAGGAGAAAAATACCTGACATTGAAGAACTTTTCCGTGTTGTGATTCAGAAGTCGATATTTCAATTTCTTCAAGAGTTTTCTATGCCTTTACCGTTCTGGTAATTTGAAGTTTCACTTGGTCATTGTCTATATCTCCTTAAAAGTATAATACAATATTACTCATTGTAAATTGTTATAAATAATCGAAAAGTATTAAGCTATTTTACAAGATTTTCAAAACACTAACCTATAAATGAACTTCTAGTATCCAGCCGTCGCATTTTCGCTGCAGATTTCTGATTAATCTCACTTTTTTGGTTTTAACTATAAGAATCATCTTGACGAGAAGTCTCCTCGTCGAATTATTTATTGTTTACTGTATTATTATAACAAAATAAACGAAAATAAGATGCACGTAAACACAAGATAAATGAAGTTGAAGAAAAGTCAACGACAAATTTTTGACAGCGTTTTTTTTTTTAAATGTAGTATAGTACGGGTTCCCTACTACATATTTTCCACTTGATTACTAGATATCAAGCTAATTTTCCGTGGGTAGCTTAATTTTGATGAGACGCCCAACAATTTTCTATACAAAACTCTCGATTGTGGTAGCTAACAGAGATACCAAGGATACAATATGTATGAGATGATGACTCTAAAAAAAATATTACTAACAGGTTCTTTTTTTGTTAAATCTCAAGATAATTATCTAAATGATTCGAAAACGTATTTGTCCTACAAAAAAAAATGGTTTGATAAAAGAGTCCCCCTCTTCAAACATGTATCGAAAACGAGGTCAAAAAAAAATAACAAGCTGATTTTTTTTTGTTATAGTATATATTCATATAATTCAACAGTCATATTGACCATATATCAAGCTACAGATCTGAGCTCAAATGGATGCCCATTCGCCAGAGAAGGAGTTTGCGCGCTCTGACTACACTTTACTCTTTGCTCAACTCTCCCACTCCTCCTTCGTATCTCATATCTCGCTTTCAATATCTATGTTCTTCTCATACTAAAAATCTGCGTTCTTCTAACAATCTTTTACTGCTTTGTCCTTCTCATACTTCTGATTTTGTTCATTCTTCCTTTCATGTTCAGTCTATACTTCTGTGGAATGCGCTTCCTCTTGACATCAGGACGGCCACCAGTCTGTACGCATTTAAGCGGATGTTGCGGAATTATTTATTAAATAGATAGTGAAGTCGTCTCAAAACCTCTTTCTTGTACTTTATATATATATATATATAATATGTATATTTAATAATATATTTTATATTAAATTATATATGTATGTTTATTTTGTATTTGTTTTTTGAGTCCTTTTTTTTCATAGTCTACTTTTATGTTAATTTTATTTTTTTTATGCACCTACCACGTTTTTCTCTTTACCACCCTAGGTAAACTGGTAGAGAATGACTAAGGCATTAAGTCCGCCTTTGTACTTTTATGTTGCATGAAGTTTTAATAAATAAATTGACCTACAAATTGCGCGGTACGTTATCCCACTCCTACGCTCAGAAGTTGTTAAAACCACGAGACCATTTTTCTTATTACTAACTGTAGGACAACAATATTACATAATAGGTTAGTGTGTTCTCTTCCTAAATGAAACAATGCCCTACAAAAAAACAGGTATGTATCACTAGTCCGACAAGAATTGTAATTTTTTCGTTTTCCTATTTGTAACATAAAATACCGTGAAAAAAAACTTTTTTTTTAATTAAATAAATTTATTTTTTCTTTTGTATACAAAAAAAGTGTAAAATATAAAATCTTTACAAAAAAAGAATACACTGAAAAGTACAAAATAACTTTTCGGAAATCGGTGTTTCTATAATAGTTTTGTCTCTTCGTTATTTAACACCGACAGGAGACATAACTCTATGGCGTCATAGATATTTTCTTCAAAAAAATAGTAGTTTAGTCATTAATATTTGCTGTAGTAATTAAAACCCTTCAAGTTTTGAGTCTAATATTTTTTTCATAGCAACGAGTGACGACGCAACAAGTTTTGTTTAGTTTAAGTAGGCTAATTAGATATATTAAGAAAGAAAGAAAGAAAGAAAAATAATTTATATTATTTATTTATTATTTATTTTTATTTTTTTTTATTTATAAGTTATATTGTCAGTCATTTTCTTGCAAGCACCACCAACAAGGACCTAGACCATGACGTTTAAAAGTAAGATTGTTTTAATCTTGTTTTAGTGTGGGTAAGAGACAGAGCTATACAGGTTGTCTAGCGCCATCTCTTACTCACGCCGAAACAAGATTAAAATAATCTTACTTTGAACGTCATGGTAACCCCGCTGATCACGTAATGATACTCAGTGCGAAGTAATCTCGTTTCTCCTTATTTATTTTATACAAATCCCGGTCAGTCCCGTACAATATTTCAGTCAAGTCTATTAAACGGTCTATTATTTGTTGTAAATTATGTACATGGCTCAAAAAAAACCAGTCATTTGTTCCAAATTTAGAACTAGTACGATATCAATCATACAACCTTTACATTAAACAATCGTGTTTAAGGGGATGCAACTCGACATATATTAGGTCTTTACCTATGAAATTGCCGCTTTGTATGAAAAAATTTAAACGAATTTTTTTCAAGTATTTTTTATTTGTATTAATCGAAATAATCACCCATGCAATCAATGCATCTTTGCCAACGCAGTGGCAGTTTATTGATGCCCTTCTAAAAGAAATCAGCTGAACGGGAGGCACAGGACAGGGACTACAAATTCTTCAAAGGCATTTTGTACTGCCTCTCGGGTATTGAATTTTTTTCCCGCCAAGAAGTTATCCAAATTCTGGAAAAAGTAGTAGTCTGTAGGCGCAAGGTCTGGTGAGTAGGGCGGATGACGGAGGGCTTCCAACCCCAGTTCTTGCAACTTGGAGACCGTCTGCTGTGCAGTATGAAGTCGCGCGTTGTCGTGCAGGAGCAGCGGAGACGAGCGATTGATCAATGCTGGTTGGAGATGTGCCAGCTTCTCCATCAATGTGTTCAGTTCTTCACAGTACACATCTGCAGTAATGCTCGACCCGTTTGGTAAGAAGCTGTGATGAATCACACCGGCGCTAGACCACCAAACAGTGACCATCACTTTTCTAGGGGTAAGTTTTCATTTAGGGCATTGTTTAGGTGCTGAACCAGGATCCAACCAACTTGCTGAGCGCTTGCGGTTATCAAACAGAATCCATTTTTCATCGCAGGTAACAATGCGGTTCAAAATTCTTTCATTTGTGTGTCTGTTGAGCAGTGCAAGGAACGTCTCGACGTGTACTTCGCGCTGGCGATCATTGAGTTCGTGGGGCGCCCATTTGTCAACCTTTTTTACCTTGCCAATTTGACGCAAATGGACCAATATTGTTTTGACGCTAACGTCGAAAGCTGCTGCTAATTCAGCCGTAGATTGTGTATCATCAGCTTCCACAATCGCCTTTAATTCGTCATTGTCGACCAAAGTCTTCGGACGACCACGAGGTTCATTTTTCAGGTCGAAATTTCCAGAACGGAAGCGAGCAAACCAATAACAGGTGGTGCGTTGGTTTGTAGTCTTAGCTCCGTAAACGTCGTTTAATGTTGCGTGCCGCTTGTGCCGCGTTGCTGCCACAACGGTAATCATATTCCATAATTACTCGATTTTTTAACGTATCCATGATGACGAAAAAGATTGAAATGCGATGAAAATGTAACACTAATCAATAAACAAATGACTACTTTTGGAAAAAATAATCCATGTTTTAAAATAAAATTAATTTGCAATTAGAATTCTTAGCCAAACAAAAATTATTTTGATTTGAAAAGGCCAGTACTGCAGAACCCCAATTTCATAGGTAAAGACCTATTATTTTCACTGTTTTTTATACAACTGTTCCGCAATTATATTTTCATTACATATTTTTGAAACACAATATCTTGTGGATATCTAAGCATCTACAGAAATCAAAACATAAATTCATGCAAAACTAATCCAGTAAGTATAAACCTCTGAAAATCTGCTATTTTGCATTAACTTTGACACTTCATATTTTACTCAAAAATTGAAAAAGTCAAAAAATTATAACATATATATAATATAGATATATAATATAATTTTTTTTTAACATATATATAATATAGATATATATATATATATATAATATATATATATAATTTGCAAGGCTTCCAGCCTTGCAAATTTTATCAGGATTTTAAATGATACAATTTATTTAAAAAACTAATAAGGGTTTAAATAGCTCGTATTTTTTGGAACAACTTTGCGAAAAAATTCAAGTGAATCACGGAATTACCAAATGCTACAGAGTATTCTGGCGTTATCTCTTTTTTCACGTTGCCTTGTTTTCTAACATAGCGTATTATTACGTTAGATGAAGTAACATGCTTTTAAAGCATGCTTAATGTTGTCGATATGCTAATGGAAAAGAAGACTCTTAATGTAAAGGAACCCGTTGTTGCCCATCCTTACTTTAATATTATAAAAGCGAAAGTGAGTTTGTTTGTTTGTTTGTTACGTCTTTACGCCTAAATGGCGATTGATGAATTTTGGTACAGAAATAGTTGGGACTCTGAAGACGGACCTAAACGAATAGTTTTTTTCACGGTATTTTATGTTACAAATAGGAAAACGAAAAAATTACAATTCTTGTCGGACTAGTGATACATACCTGTTTTTTTGTAGGGCATTGTTTCATTTGGGAAGAGAACACACTAACCTATTATGTAATATTGTTGTCCTACAGTTAGTAATAAGAAAATGGTCTCGAGGTTTTAACAACTTCTGAGTGTAGGACCGGGATAACGTACCGCGTAATTTGTAGGACAATATGACTGTTGAATTATATGAATATAAACTAAGTACCAAAAAAAAAAATCAGCTGGTTAGTAAAAAATTTTTTTGACCTCGTTTTCGATACATGTTGGAAGAGCTCTTTTATCAAACCTTTTTTTTGTAGGACAAATATGTTTTCGAATCATTTAGATAATTATCTTGAGATTTAACAAAAAAAGAACCTGTTAGTAATACATTTTTTAAGAATAATCAAATCGACACATTCCAACCACAATTACCACAATAGAGAGTTTCTTATAGCAAATTGTTGGGCGTCTCATCGAAACGAAGCTATTCACGAAGTTTCAGCTTGATAGTAATTATTTTTAACCGATTTCGAAAAGGAGGAGGTTCTATGTTCGGCTGAATGTATGTTTTTTTTGTATGTATGTTCACCGATATTTCGGTTTTGAATTGTGGACCGATTTCAAAAATTTTTTTTTGATTGAAAGGTTATGCTTTCAAGTTGGTCTCATAGAAATATTGTTATGATCTGATCATGAACTTCGAAGATATGGAATAGAACTCCTCATAGAATCATAGCAGAATTGTCGTAACAAGTAAAATTGCTTTGTTTATACGTGTAGTCGATGAGTGACTGAAAGAAAAGGGGGAGGGGTAAATTCATGTAATATTTACCGTATTTGGGATTATAAGAATCGTTATGAAATGCACTCTGGCTATAAGGTAATTTATGTTTAGCTGAAGGGTAGGTACTTTTTAGTGGTGCTACCATAACTAAAAAGTGAAAAATAAAAAACTTTTTACATAAAAAAAAAATTAAACCAACTTCAAAAAGCACAAAATAACTTTAATTTCGGAAGTCGGTGTTAAATAACGAAGAGACAAGATTAGGTATCTATCATAGAAACACCGACTTCCGAAATTAAAGTTATTTTGTGCTTTTTGAAGTCGGTTTAATTATTTTTTTGTAAAAAGTTTTTTATTACATCAAGGATCTGTACTACAACTTTTGAGCGTAGGACTGGGATAACGTACCGCACAATTTGTAGGACAATATGACTGTTGAATTAATTAATTGAATTTAACGAATCAAGATCGCTTTGAAGTAGTTCATGTATGGAACGTTGTACCTGCTCCAATAGTCATCTATCTTCTTCTTCTATATTATAAAAATGAGCCCCGTTTTCCGTTGTCACGACATGGCATGAAAACGGCTTGACCGATTTGGCTGGTTTTTTTTTTGTTGTGATTGTAAGGATAAGGACTAGGGTAGAGTAGGGTAGAGTAGGGTAGAGTAGGGTAGAGTAGGGTAGAGTAGGGTAGAGTAGGGTAGAGTAGGGTAGAGTAGGGTAGAGTAGGGTAGAGTAGGGTAGAGTAGGGTAGAGTAGGGTAGAGTAGGGTAGAGTAGGGTAGAGTAGGGTAGAGTAGGGTAGAGTAGGGTAGAGTAGGGTAGAGTAGGGTAGAGTAGGGTAGAGTAGGGTAGAGTAGGGTAGAGTAGGGTAGAGTAGGGTAGAGTAGGGTAGAGTAGGGTAGAGTAGGGTAGAGTAGGGTAGAGTAGGGTAGAGTAGGGTAGAGTAGGGTAGAGTAGGGTAGAGTAGGGTAGAGTAGGGTAGAGTAGGGTAGAGTAGGGTAGAGTAGGGTAGAGTAGGGTAGAGTAGGGTAGTAGGGTAGAGTAGGGTAGAGTAGGGTAGAGTAGGGTAGAGTAGGGTAGAGTAGGGTAGAGTAGGGTAGAGTAGGGTAGAGTAGGGTAGAGTAGGGTAGAGTAGGGTAGAGTAGGGTAGAGTAGGGTAGAGTAGGGTATTTAGGAATCTTGATGTGTGTGAAGAGTGAAGTAGCAAGGATAGATGAAGCAAAGTCCACAGTACACAAGAAGAAAGTTTATTGCACAGGCACAAGTTCTATAGTCACAATTGTTACACCAAGGATTCACTAATACGAGTTAGAAGGAGTGAAAGATACATAGCAGACAAGCAGAAGAAAGAGTACGGAAAGAAATTACGCGCAGCGAAAGCTGGTTTATAAAGCTACCGTCAGTATAGGTTCCGTGAACGTACTGGCTCTCGTCGCGCGCGCTGTATGAGCGCAACGCAGCGACCGTGCCGTCTCGCTCGAGCAGCCGGTGCTCTGACGTAGCCGGCCTGCTCGCTGCTCGCACAATGGACGCGTCATCGCGGCTCATTAAGGACTATCTACTAATACGAAATTTGTGTTTGGCAATTTGTTTGTTGTATGTTAGGACAGTGACTGTTTTTATTCTGATTTCCGATTCTATATAATGCTATTTGTTAGTTTCTGTAAATATGTAAATATATTATATTTTGTTTAGATTTTATTATGTGACTGGTGGCTACAGGTAGAGTAGGGTAGAGTAGGGTAGAGTTGGGTATAGTAGGGCGGAGTAGGGAAGAGCGGGAGCGAAGCCGCGCGGGCAAAAGCTAGTCTTCTATCTATATATATAACTAGCTTCTGCCCGCGACTTCGTCCGCGGAAAATTTCTTGTTTTAAAATAAGATTACACTCGATTAGACGATGCGCACGTTCAGCGCTAGATTCCTGAGCACGGGCCTGTGATGTTATGGCATTTTGCCTAGCGAGCCGCTGCGAGCGCTCAGCGCTAGTCTCCCTATCCCTTGTCTCAGAGACATGCTGCCTTAAATGAGATAGACGATGCGCACGTTCAGCGCTAGATTCCCGAGCACGGGCCTGCGATGTTATGACATTTTGCCTACCAAGCCGCCGCGAGCGTTTAGCGCTAGTCTCCCTATCCCTTGTCTCAGAGACATGCTGCCTTAACTCAGATAGACGGTGCGCACGTTCAGCGCTAGTTCCTCGAGCACGGGCCCGCGATGTCCTCACATTTTGGCTAGTGAGGCGCTGTGAGCGCTCGGAGCTAGATTCTCTAGCGCGTGCTTGCGAAATATATTCTCTATTTCTCGAGAGGCGCTGCTCATTTTCAGGGGCAGATTCTTCCGTACGGCGTACTCAAGCGGCTCTTGTCTGTGATGTCTGCCGGGACAGTTGAGATTTCCTTTTAGACATGCTCTCAACAAACTACGCACAGACTTGAAAACAATTATGAACAAAAGGAGAGCGACTCGAACACCGTCCGCCTTTACAAAACAAAACAATCGTAATATCGAATAACTCGTATCGATTATTACGATAGAACGAAGTACGAAACTACGAACATACAAAAACGTACAACGAAATTACGATATTTTCGATTATGAGGTATCTATCAACAACAACAACCATACGAACGAAACAACCGAAACCAATAAGCAACTGACAGAAGAACTCCAACTAACGACAACGTGGGCATAATAATTCGAGAGGGTCATCAATCCACAGAAAGTCTTAACACCGCGATTCAGAAAACATGGCAAGTTCGGGAGGTTCCTGCACCGAATTAAAGCGGAAGAGACGCCCGAGTGTCGCCACTGTGCGGAACGCCCGGAGGACACGGTGGAGCACACAATCGAGGTGTGCCCTGCCTGGGCAGAGCATCGCCGTGCCCTCGTGGGGGCGATCGGCGGCGGACACCTCTCGCGGCGGGCTCTGGTTGAGGCCATGGTCCTTAGCGAGGAGGAATGGCAGGCGGTCGCCTCCTTCTGCGAATCAGTAATGCTAGCAAAGGCGGAGGCAGACCGCATCAGGCAACGGCGCCTTCGCCGCCGCCGCCGGGATTCCGATCCCGATTTCCGGCCACCGTAGACACGGGCTCGCGGACGGCGAGCCATGGGTAGCTTGCTGTCCGATCGTCCGGTAATGGACCGAGCCCAAGACGTCAACGGCGCGCACTGTTCCCGCGCGCCTCAAGAAGTTGTCAGTAACAGCAGAGGCCCAGCTGGGTTGAAGCCTACCGGGTCCAGGGTTATCCGAAAGGGAACTCGTGCCCTGGTTTGAAGGCTAGAAGGAACGGGGTGGGTTTTTAGTCAGTAAGAGTCTGACACTATCTCTCGCTTCACCCAAGGGCGGGGGTTGTCATAAGATGATTTTTGCCCACCATAAAAAAAAAATAGGTAAAACGTCTGCACAATGAAAGTTACGCTAGGGGCATTTTGCGTTTTAGTAATTTTATATTATCTTCGAAACTGTATGACCAATTGCTATGCTGTAAATGGCAAATCTTATCTGTATAATGTTCTTGTGATACTGAAATAATTTATTGTCATAAGAATTAATATTTTGTTGCTCAAATAATCAACCAAACGTAAGTATGCCGAAAAAAAATATTTTTAATGCAATAAAAGAAGTATAAAAGATGAAATATAAAAGATAGAGATATGGTACCGCGGACTTTTTTGTAGAAATAATTAAGACGAACCAGGTAGCCATACATTGTTTTTAATTTTAAGCAACTGTTTAGGCAGCGCACGCAAATAATTCTATTTTATGAGGTATTTTTTTCCGACTTGCTCGACAAAAGTTGTGATAGCTCGGTTAATATACATGCTATAGAAACAATTTATAGCCTATAGCACTCAGGAATAATGTAGCTTTCTGCCAGTAAAAAAAATTTTAGAATTGGATTATTAGTTCCAGAGATTACCCCCTACATACAAACTTACAAACTTACAAACTTACAAACTTACAAACTTACAAACTTACAAATTTTACCTCTTTATAATATTAGTATAGAAAATGAGCCCCGTTTTCCGTTGTCACGACTTGGCATGAAAACGGCTTGACCGATTTGGCTGATTATTTTTTTTGTTGTGTTTGTTATTGTGAGGAGAAGGTTCTTATGGAAAAAAAATTAGGGTAGTGTAGGGTAGAGTAGGGTAGGGTAGAGTAGGATAGAGTAGGGTAGAGTAGTAGGGTAGAGTAGGTTAGAGTAGGGTAGAGTAGGGTAGAGTAGGGTAGAGTAGGGTAGAGTAGGGTAGAGTAGGGTAGAGTAGGGTAGAGTAGGGTAGAGTAGGGTAGAGTAGGGTAGTAGGTTTTTTTTTGTTTCTTTTTTTTCTGAACTAATCCCGCCTACATAATTGGCGTCTGTAATATCTTAAGACCTCTTCCAATACATAACATACCAGTACTATTATGCTACATACTATCTCTTTCTTTCATTCATCGCCATTCTTTCCTGTGGGTGGAATTCCCACTTATATATATATTTTTTTTTTTTTGCTGCTATCTACTTTATTTCTTTATTCAGTTCAGGGGAATAACTGTACACAGTGCTGCTTTTATTTTATTCACATAAGTTTACATTTACTGCTTAACTACTACTTAACCTATTACAGACATTTTATTTTACCTTATTTCTAATTTCGTTACTATCACTATCTTAAATTCTTACTGCTATCTACTGTTTACACTTTTATAAATACTTATAATGCCTATGTTTACATTTTTATATTACACAATATTAAATGAAACATAGTGGTTTCATCCGGTTTTATTTCTGCTAATTACCTTTTGGGCTACGTTTTCGGAGTATCTAAGGAATTTACTTTTGTCTTTTCGGGCTATGAGCTCGCTTAGTGTCTGTTTTGTTACAGTAGCTTCCATCTGTATTTCCAGGTCCCTTCTCTCAGACACATGTACTGGACAGTCCACAAGGATGTGCGGTACTGTTTCCGCGATTTCCGGGTCGCAGATGCATGATGGGTTCCCCTTACACTTAAACCGGTTTAAGTATTCTGAGAACCCACCATGCCTTGTGAGGACTTGTGTGAGTACACCTGTCGGCCTCACCTGTTTTACAATACGAAAGGCAGCTATGGCATCCGGAAGGAACATTTTAGTCACCGAGGCCGTCTCGCCAGACACATATCTCCGGTTCCATTCATCGAGCGACCCCATGCGGATCTGCTTTCTGATAAATGAAATCGGACACTTGTCATAGTCCGGCTTCCTCCGAGACTTTAATGCTGCCTCTTTCGCCAACTCGTCCGCGCGCTCATTCCCTGGCAGTCCCGCGTGTGCCTTGATCCAGAACAAAGACACAGTTTTGCCCTGAGTCGAGGCTAAAGCCAGGTTGGCTCTCGCTCGCACTGCCAGGGGATGAAGCGAGCCGTGGCTTGTCAGCGTCTGTCATGCTGACATTGAGTCGCTGTACAAGCCAAAGCTCGTCTCCTTGCGTTTGAGTATTTCGTCCGTTGCCCTGCAAATGGCCAGTAGTTCTACTTGGTAGACTGTGCAGTACGTGGCTAGGCTAAGCTTGAGGTTCCGGACTTCACCTTCATTATCCCATAAAGATAACGCGGCTCCGACCTTCCCCTCGATCTTGCTGCCGTCAGTGAATATTCGCACTGCCTGCACGTTGTGACTGTCCACAAGTTGTTGGTCTGCCAAGCTTATGAACTCCAAGGTCATTTGCTTGGCGGGGTGAGGGGTTTTTGCACACCCCACCATACGCTCGATCTCCCTGTTGTCCGGCAAGTACCGGGATGACCCTCTCCTCGCTTCATACATGGCGGCTGCCTCTTGTATGCGGAGGTCTAGAGGTAGTATACCGGAAAGTACCAGCGCAGAGTTGAGCGAGACCGTACGGTAGGATTTGCAGAGCTTCTGGACGAAACCTCGTTGGGCCTAGCTTCTTCCGTATACCCGGCTTCTTCGTAGCGGGAGCCCAGGCTCCGGCCGCGTACGTGACGATGGGCTCTATAGTGGCAGTGTAAATGGTCTCCACGATCTCCCTATGAAGGCCCCAGCTGACTTTTGCCACTCGCGCAACCCGCTTATATATTTCGGCCACTTTTTTGCACGTGTTTTTGACGTGATCGTTAAAGGTCAGCTTCTCGTCGATCGTGAGCCCCAGTAGTTTAATACTCCGCACCATTTCAATGCTTACTCCGTTCATGCTAAGAGCTGGTGTGTCGTGTTTCTGTTTGTTTGTTACTAACATTGCACAAGTTTTGTGCGGCGCAAACTTCAGTTTGTTCTTGACACCCCAGCTCTGAACATGGGCGAGGGCTGCATTAGCAGTCCTAGTCACCTCGCTCGCAGTATCCCCATCCACGACCAGCACGATATCGTCTGCGAACGCCTGGATAAAGTTCCCCCTCTCTTCAAACTCGTGTAAAAGCGGGTCCAAAAGCAGATTCCAAAATATTGGACCACCGATTGACCCTTGGACACAGCCTTTATTTGTCTCTCGTGTGCATTCTCAAAAGTCGACTGCCAATCTCAAAAAACTATGGCATAGGTAACAATATTAGTTGTACTTACGACCTTCTTCTATAAGAACGTCTGACAACACTTACCCACACATTGGCAACTTGTTGCCCGCTTAATTATGATTGTTATTACAAATTTCAATAAGTATTGTAAATCTTACGGTGGCTAAAGTGGTTAGCATTGTGCCTCGCACGGCGAACGTTCGGGTTCGATTCTCACATCAAACATGAAAAATATTTTTTTTAAGTATTACATCGCACCTTTGGTAGAACAAGGGCATAATATTGTAATTGTGTATTAATAGTTTTTAATATTTGTAAACGATACCTACGCCTAAAAGAACATACAAAATAGTATATAGTTTATGTCATACAAAGCAGAACAACCTTAGAACATTTTTAACATAGCTAGACCACATTAATCTCTTTCTTTCCCCTCTCGGCGGTACTTCGCATTGGACGTGTTTCTTGTTGTGCGATAGTGTACTGCAATTAAATTTAATTATAATTTAAATATTCATTTTTAAATCTCTTTTAAACTCGGACCCTCCTGTTCTATCTTGCGGGAAGGCTCATTGAGTGTGGTGGCCATATTGGACTGTGTCGGAATCCTCGCTCTTACAAGCCTGTCTACCAACGGGCTCACCATCCGAAGGACATCGTCGTCGCCTCAAGCTGCGTTCCGGTCACCTGTTTCTAGAAATAATTTTTGAACTTGGAAAAAGTGAAGCAGCCGGTGAATTTCGAACCCCGACCATATCGAACATCGAGACTGCGTGTGTGGCCGCTACGCCGAGTGAACAAGTACGTCATCGTGCGAAATAACTCTGCTGCTTGCTAACGTGCAACGTCACTCCGAGCGAGTCGGGTACGCGCTTTTTCGAATTGAGTGCTACGGTGCTACGATTGCCGCCTGGGTCTGCTACGCGGCGAAACAACGACTCGACTGTGATCGGCTACGCAGCGTTTGCAAACAAATAAAATGGAGCAATCGGCCGACATGTCTGTGTGTGATTTAGATGACACCAAAGATTTTATATATCCTAGTACTCTAGTAGAATATATAAAATCTTTGGATGACACTAGGCATACGACAACAATTGATGTTACACCGCCGAATTATGTTTTTACGCGCAGTAAAACTATTACCACGGACGATTTTGATAACTTCAAAGAGGAGATAAAAAGTATGATTACTACTTTATGGAAAGCACAGCAGCAGGAAATAATATCTATTCCAGCAACTTTAAAGGAGATTAAACAGAGTAACCTAAATATTGAGAACTCCATCTTGCTTCTTACGGCTCAAAATGAAGAAATCAGCAAAAAAATTTTTGAATTAGAAGATAAATCAAAGAAAGAAAGGGATTACATTATTCTACTAGAAGAAAAAATTGAAAACCTCCAGATGGGAGCCCGTAAATCAAACTTAGAAATAAAAAACGTTTCTCGCGGTACCAGTGAAACAAAGGAGGATTTAATTCAGTTGGTATTATGTCTATCTTCTACTATTGGAGGTACACTAAGTAAAGCTGACATTAAGGACGTTTACAGGGTGCGCGGAAAAAAGAAGGAGTCTTCTAACACCACGATTGTAGTTGAGACAGCATCGACTCTTATTAAAACAGACATATTAAAACTCTGTAAGGCCTTCAACACTACCAGGGCGAATAAGCTATGCGCCAAACACCTGGGTCACCGCGCGGCCGGCGAAAGGCAAAAGGTGCTCGGCTTCATTTCTTAGCAAGAGATCTCGTCAAAGCTGGTAAATATAAGTTCTGCTGGACTGCCTATGGCCGAGTTTATATTAGAAAATCAGAAAATTCCCCAATCATAACAATCAAATCTGAGGCTCAAGTGCAGCAGCTTTTTAATGGTGACTGACTATATATTGTACACTATTTTCGATCAACTTGTGCGATTAGTCCGGCTTATTGGATCCGTATTTTATTTTTCTTTTTGTTGTTTCTTGCTAAAATGTTAACATGTACACTAATCTTAATCTTAATGATAATTTACACATACATACATACTTGTCAATTATATACCTATACGTTTTCTCAGACACACGCATATACACACATTCTAAATAATATTACTAATTCGCGTACATACACACCCTCACAAATTTATTACTATCTTATACTAGTCTACCTCAGCATCTACTCGCTCCGCTTACATGAAAATTTTACTGCTATAAATGACCAAAATTATATAATTTATCGAACTGGAAGTAACATAACGCCATCATTATTCTTTAAAATACTTTTCAGATATCAGCAATATGTAGCCAATACCTATTTGAAATTTTACTTATATTCTAATGGATGATGCACTAAATATGCTAAATGACCTAGACACGGCAGAGATAGCCTATGCGTCCTTTAGTGACGTTGTGAATTTTAATAAAACAATAAAAATTAAAACAATTAATGATCTAACATTGTTGTCACAAAATATCAGGAGTATCTATAAAAATTTTGATGACTTGCAAGTATTACTCGCTCAATTAAATTTTAATCCAGACTTTGTGGTACTTACTGAATGTTGGATTAATGATGATAAAACAATCCCAAACCTACCTAACTATGTTTCTTATATTAGTACACGGCATTTTAATCAAAATGATGGTGTTATTGCCTATATCAAAGATGGGATTTCGGTTAACGTAAAGGAAATAATGATGCATCATGTCTACAAATTGAGTCCAACAGCTATACCATTTTGGCTATATACAGATCACCCTCGAATCCCAATGCGCAAAGATTTATCAACTCACTGAATTCCCACCTTGAATTAAATAATTTAAACAAACTTATAGTTGTTGTAGGTGATATAAATATAAATCTAATTGATAACCCTAATGATCAAATATATGCGAGAAAGAACAGACTGGAATACCTTAATATGCTAAGTATCCACGCCATCTTGCCTGGTCACAGTTTGCCCACTAGAGATGGAAGCTGCCTCGATCACATTATGCTTAAGTTAGATAAATGTAAGACATCTGCTCGAGTGACAGTATTTGAAACCTCAATAACAGACCATTTAACGACATTTTTACACTTGACCAACGTAAATACAAAACCAAAAATTGCAAAAGTGGCCACTGTGATTGACTATGAAAGCGCTGTACAAAGTCTTTTACACAAGAACATCACCAACTTACTTTCTTGCGATGATCCTGAAGAAATATGTCATAGCTTAGTATCTAATATCACAGAATCACTGATAGAGAACACACGCGAAAAACCAATACCAAAAAAGCATCGGATTATTAGGCCTTGGATAACACAGGGAGTGTTACGGTGCATTACGAATAGAAACAATATGCAAAAAAGGTTACGTTCTAATCCACATGATGAAATCCTTAGTGTTACTTATAAACGTTACCGTAACTATTGCAATAAACTTATAAAAAATCTCAAATATAACTATGAGAAACAATTACTTGAAAAATCTATTAAAAACTCAAAATGTCTTTGGAAAAACATTAAAAATATTACTCACATAAAACAGACTAAAAACGATAACGACAAACTTCTTAATATCAAAGCCACTGAAATGGAATCAGTCAACTTTGTTAATAATTTTTTCGCAGACGTAGGTGCGGGCCTTGCTAGTGAGATTACACCATTAAGTCCCATGCAAAATTTATCCAACTCTCTTTTTCCACGCCAGTCTCGGCTCTCATCCTTTGCCCTACTAGACACTGATCCGCAAGAGGTACTCGAAGTTTTAATGAGCTTAAAAACGGATAGTGCTCCTGGATGGGATCGTATTCCAGTTAGCTTTCTCAAACTGGCTAGGCACATACTGGTTCCAATAATCTCCCATTTCGTTACCACATGTTTCAGAAAAGGGGTGTTCCCTACTCTTTTGAAACAAGCAGTCATTACCCCTGTGCACAAGAGTGGGAACAGACAGGATGTCAATAATTATAGACCGATTTCCGTACTACCTTCACTGTCCAAAATACTGGAAAAGCTTATAAATAATAGATTAACAGATTACCTCAATAAGTACAAAATTTTATCAGACTCTCAGTACGGTTTTAGATCGAGTAAGTCAACCCAGGATGCTGTACTGGCTCTAACTTCTCTAATTACTGATCAATTGGACGATGGAGGTAGATGTCTAACAGTATTTTTGGACCTGAAAAAGACGTTTGACACCGTGTCTGTTTCTTCTGCAAAAACTCGAAAACATTGGAATAAGAGGCACCGCTTTGGATCTTCTTCAGGACTATCTGAGAGGGAGGACTCAGAGGGTTAAGTTGGGGCAGTTTGTGAGTGACAGAGCTGAACAGTCTTTCGGGGTGCCCCAGGGTTCAGTCCTGGGGCCAACACTATTCCTAATTTACATCAATGATCTCTGCAATCTAAAATCTAACAATACTAAGGTTTTTTCATATGCTGATGATACTGCCATGGTAATAACGGGAAAATCTTGGGACTCCATAAAAAGGGATGCTGAATCGGCTCTGGCTACCACTGCCCTGTGGCTGAGGAAGAATTTGCTTACCTTGAACACCTCAAAGACCAACTATATGTGTTTTGCAATCGACAGTAGAACTCAACCTTGCCCGAATATAGTCTTAGAATACATAACTGCCTTGGTATTAGCAATAACTGCAGTTGTCCTACAATAAACAAGGTAGATACCACAAAATACTTGGGAGTTATGATTGATGAAAGGCTGTCTTGGCACTCTCAGATTGATCTGGTCGGTGGTAGAATTAGGAAGTTGATCTGGATATTTAAAATTCTTAGACATTCAGCTAGCGTTGAGCTATTAAAAACAGTCTATGTTGCTTTGGCTCAGTCGATCATGATCTACTGCATTCCAGTGTGGGGGGGCGCATCTAAAATTAAATTCCTCAAGGTGGAGCGTGCTCAAAGGTTACTTCTGAAAGTTATGTTTTTTAAGAAACTAAGGTTTCCCACAGCTACTCTATTCTCAATAGCCAACCTATTAACTATTCGTAAATTGTATATTCTACATACCACTCTAAAAAAACATATGTCGCTTCCAGTTGACCCCAATATATTAACCAAAAGACGAAACGACATAGTAACTAAAAAACGCGCATGTAGAACTTACTTTGCTAGACACCAATTTTCAAATCAATCTTCGCATTTATATAACTCCATTAATAAAATTCTTAAAATATATACAAAAACTACATTGGAATGTAAACGGATGGTGACAGATTGGCTGAAAACTCTAGACTATGAAGATACTGAGAATATGATTGTCCATATTATTAAGTAGTGATGTTTTATATATCATGTATGCGCTTGTATATATTCATATATATGTATATATATATATATATATATATATATATATATATATATATATATATATATATAACGCACCAAAACAAATAAATAAATACAAATATCTAAATATGTAAAACAAGTGGAACATTAATACATAAGTATATATATCGTTACATATTTTTTCACACACACGCACATTCGTATACTGTAACACAATCACACACATACAGTCTAACACATCCACAGACTCACCACCACAAACTCCATAAATTAAGCTTTCACACACACGTGCACTCATTGCGTGCACGCTCATATAGATTTAGTTCACTATTGTATTAATTTATTCCTATAGATTTTGTACAAGTTATTATGATTACATAAATGTAACTAAGTTAAGGGAGAGCGGCCTCTCCTGGCACAGGTGTTTTTACACTTAAAAGGAGAGGTCAACCTCAGTATTGTTGAACCAACTTCGTTAGTGAATAAAGCATTTTTTCATTTTTTCATTTTTCATTTTCATTAAGTACAAAAAATATCTTAAAATGACTCTCCTGTAAAATTGCAAAAACTGCGATTGTGCCCTTGTTCTACCAAAGGTGCGACATGTGAAATAAGAATGCCGAGTTGCTAACAAATATGTTAAATATTCCACAACTAAACAAAGATTCTTTCGTTTTACAAATATTTTTAATCTTAGCGTCGTTATTAAAATATGAGGGTAGATTTCAAACAGTCATAAGTTCACTTTGTTTCAAATCTACCCTCATATTTTAACTACTTTACTAGTTCACATAAATTATTCCACTATTCGGTCATAGACTAATATAATATAAAATGATATTCGGTGTTGATGGTTGGTGAACATAGTTACGAGCGTTTGTGTTATCTTGTTGTTACTTTTTTAGTATTCTTCTGAATTCAATATGCAGGCTTAATTTATTATTGAAGTTAAGGCAAATATTGTGGCCCTATATTCGAATGGCCTAAATATATCTCAAATATCGAATGAAACCGGCTTATGCGTACCTACCTAAGTTAATTTTTTTAATTTTATGTGATGATCTTACAAAATATAATGGTAAATTAATGGCTTGTTGCAAGTGTAATATAGATTTTTTTTTAGGGAGAGACTGTTAGGCGTTGGGTAAAGAGATTTGAGGAAGAAGGTAGCCTGAAGAGTTTTGAGAGGAGCGGAAGCCCACCTCTCATCAGCCAGCCTCAGCGACGTTATATGGTAGCTGAATATGAGACGAATGGTTTTACCAACCAGGCATTTTGCCGATGAGTTCTGCACAGCAGTACGTACCGTTTGCCACATATTCCAAGCCGAAGGTCTTCATCACTGAACGCGTCAGGCAGAATCAGTGTGAATATATGTGTTAGTTTATTAATATAGCGTATTTATGTATTTTATTATTATAAATAACTTATTTTATATTTTTCCGTTTGTAGTATCTGTTATTTGTTTATTGTGCAAACCTACCACAGTGTTGTCTTTTTTTAACCCAAAGGTTGACTGGTAGAGAATGCCTTGTTGCATTAAGTCCGCCTATGTACCACTACTGTACATGAAGTTTAAATAAATAAATAAATAAATAAATAAATATATGGGGGTGGATAAGTGCTCAAGTGCCCGGTGAATTAGGTTTTATATCGACGCGAGCCAACAGTGTCAACTATGTGGAAGTGCTGAACGATGTAATGTTGCCTACGGTGCGTAATATCTGACCCGCAGAAGACTTAAACGAGATAAGTTAGTCACACGAAATATTAAAAATCTTAACCAGGTAGGGTAATTTTGTGTCAGGGGCCATAGTGGCCGTAACTTTAACAAATTAGTGTTTATATTATTGTAATATTGAGGTTAAGTTTCAATCCTCTTTTCATTGAGAAAATGAATAATTAAGCTCTTAAATGATAGCAGAATTTTGATATTATCTATTATGGAACCTAAAATATGTTTTTTTAAGATTCAATACTATAATAATAACATAATTGTAAAGGATTCCTTTTAAATAAAAATATTACAACGTTACTATATCATATGTTTAATTTATTTTCATAATAAATTACCTTTATATTATATTTATTGTAATATCTATTTGTTCAAAGTAATTTACAAAAATAAATGACTAAAATATACAAATAATAATAGTTATATAAAAAATAAACAAACTGGTCCAACTCGGATTCGAACTCACATCGATCCCGTTCACATTAGCGAGTGCAGCCTTGTTACCGTTTTAGCTAGTGTTAACTTACGTTTTCTTGTCGAAATTTAACATTACTATGAAAAAACTATCAGACGGCGAAAAAAAATAAGTTACTGATTTTGTCATCCTTGTCTAGCATTAACCACATCTATAACTACTCGTAGCAAACTCGTAGCGATTCTACACGGCATGTTAATTTGTTAGCATTGGAACATTACTCACACGGATAAATATGCGTATGTGTGTATAGGCGCCGCAGCCCGTATAGCGCAGGCGATAATGGTCATTGCGGTGTAAGGGGACTTCTAGACCTTGACTGTACCATACGATGGACACTATATGTGCACAAGTGCCCATCGTTTGTCACCCGGTTAAGCATGTGCAATACTGTTGAAGAATTATATATTATTTGCACTGTTGATTAATTATAACGATTAATATGTTTTTATACGGACATGTCGCGACTAGATTCGATTAGATTCGTCCACGCAAAAGCCAGGCACCTTCGTGTATGCCATAGTCTGGCAGATCTTCAAGTGCTCCCTCTCTGTACGTTTCAATAATATACAGACCATTTGATAAATGCTCGGCACAGTAAGATCTTGCCAGCTTGACTTGGTATAGTCTGTCTAACGAAGGCGTGACCTGAGAAAAAGAGGTCAAATAAAAAAATATTTAATGTGGTATTACTGATATAGTAGGAAAAAAACGTTTTGATACTTGAGACTTTTTTTGTATTTACGACAATCATAAAACAGTTGTTTAGGAACTATATTCTTAATTTAAGGAACACAACTTCTTCAAAATACAATCAACAGCATCACACACTCTGAATTTATCAATTATAGTAGCCTCCTGAGACCCGGGACGTATTTACGAATATTTAATTGATAGTAATTAATTTTTATGGATTAATATAACATAGAGATAAATAAACTTTAAATAAAAAAATCTACCCCAACCCCATTTAGCGCAAGGGAAGGTATCTCCAGTGATACATTGGGTTCAAAGTGGTACTAAAACAAATTATTTTAGAAGGTGAATTTCATCAATGAAAAATTTAAAAATCTGTTGCTGTTGTGTATGTTACGTGTTGTTGTTGTTTGTGTATTATTGTTCCTTGTATTCATTTGTTTGGTAATTTAAAAAACAATTTTGAACAACGAAAAATGTTGCATTTCATGTATTTTACGAAAGTCAAGTTATTGCAGCCTTTGTGCCGACATATTTTGAATTTGTTGTTTTGAGAACCCTTCGCACATATTGGTTAATGTTCATCTCCTTTGGTTTTTTTAGCAGCATGAGCAAAAAGGTTCGACCAATCTGTGTTTCCTACCTGCAGTTGTTGATCTTATAACTATTTCAATTTAAAGCGGATTAGGACTATTCTGAGAGCTTCCACTGAGATTTTGAACAGACCTACTGCGTGTAGTACGTGCTGGCTAAAGACTCAAATATTGCGGTAAAGAAGAGGCTGGTTCATAATAAATTAAATGTTTTGCCAAACCAAGTTTAAAGTCCAAATATTACGAAATACCTTTTTGTGAAGCTCAGATTTTGTTGCGTCTTCTCTGTACTGCACACATCCTGCAGCGGCAGCAAAATAAAAAAAATGGGGATTCGCTCTCATTGTCTTTTTGCCTGTTCTTTCCCGCATAGCATGCTTGTTGATAATGCGATCTAATAAGTCAATATCACCCGTGTATCTATTCTGTTCGCTCTATTATTTACTTTGGTGTCCAATGCTCAATTCATTTTTAATCGTGGCAAACTAAGTACCTATGCTCATGGTAATAGAATATCTAAAGAACTGAGTTCATCAGGTCATATTTAATTATTTACCTGTCCTTAATACGCTATCAATATTTGTACACTCAGACATAGTTACAAACAGACTCTTATCGATGTATTGAAAAAAAGTTTCAAACGATTTTTTTTCTTGTATCAATTGAGACATTCAACTGCTCTTCCTCAGGAGTAAAAGCAAAGTTCTTTGTGTTTCCATTGTACACAATCACTTCTATAAGATTGGGGTCGACCACAAAAGATGCTGAGGGTTCGTCTTCAGATTCGTACCACTTCTTTTCTATGAGCACCGATATTACTTCTTGATGACATGGCTGAAGATCGCTTTCTTCGTCGCTACCTTCATCTTCAATATTTGATATGTCAAAATTAATTAACTCGACGATATCCTTTTCTGGCAAATGACTTGTAAAACAAAACAAAACAAATACTTATGGCCCAAAGTATCACCTGTGATACTTTTACAAAAACGTTGAAATTACTATTTGTATTTTGGATATTTTATGATATTTATATGACGTTACAAAATTTACGTTTAGTATTACTTAATTAAACTAAAAAAGCACAAAATCACTGATTAAATCAAGTATTTACCTTTAAGTAAAGTCGACATGTCGGTAACGGCAAAATTGTCGATTTTAAACTGACTGCAATCGATGTAATTTGACAGCTAGAGAAATGGTGGGTGACTAAAAATATAAAAAATACCTATGTTAACCATCGTACAAAAAAGTTTAAACAAATTCCGAGAGATTGGGTGGAAATATTTTTAACTAACTGTATCACTGGTGATACCAGGGGTCTCAGCAGGGTAGGTATAATATGTGGTTTTTTTTTTTGTTAGCCTGTTCTATCCCACTCCTGGACAAAGGCCTCCTTCCACTCCTTCCATCTTTCGCGCGGAATTCTGGTGGAATCTACCTAGTTCGTCGCGCCATCTCCTTCGCGGTCTACCGCGGCCCCGATGCACTGCTTCAGGGCACCAACTTTGTGTTACTTTGGCCCACAGTTTGTCGAGCATGTGGCAGACGTGTCGTGGCCAGTCCCGTTTCAGTTTGACAGCCTTTTGAGCCACATCAACTATTTTGGTTTTGGAGCGCAGTATAGTTGTAATATAATTATATAGTATGTTGTTGGGTTGTTGAAGTTCTAGTTGTAATATGTAAATATATGTTTGAAATTAATAAGTATTAAGGGAGTCAAACATGACATGTTTGCCGCAAGTCTAAGGGCTTCTTCACACATATCACACATACCACAACCACACCACGTCGCAATGACACAATTCTATCAAGCAGTAACGTGTGAGCACTCGTAGTGTCGCTGCAGCTTTTTGTAGTTGCGTTGTGGTACTGACAAAATGTCGATGTGGTCGGTATCCCACACTGTCGATAACGATTGGAAAATGTGGTTCGTGTGAATAGTTCTAATTATTTTCAATACGAAATATACGCCCGGCCACGTAGTGTGGTTGAGGTGTGATTATGGTCGTGGTGTGGTTGTGGTACGTGTGAAGAAGCCCTAACGAGCTGCGGGAATTTAAAACACTGGGGGTCTACTCGCTTTCTCCGAAAAACGAAGTTTCGATTGAATTTTCGCATGTTTGCTACCACGGTTCCTTTCGTTCCCGAAATTTCGTACGAACGATAATTATTTGACGTACCGAATCTCTAAACCTACTCTAATTAGTTACGTTTCGAAAAAAAATATGATTATGACAGCGGATTGACTCGCAATTTTAACGTCAAGTTGACGAAACCAAAAGCTTTACCTTTTGATTTTCGTTTGTGTGGATTTTGTAAGAAAAGTGCTTAATTCATGAATCCCCAAGCGACCACCGGTGGCCGCGCATCTATTGTCTTACTATTGTGTCTCTAATTGACGGTATCTGAAGGGTTAAAATGGCCTCAAAAATGCTTATAATTGAAGCAACTCTAGGTTAAGAATGTCTAGGAGCGTACAAAGGACCCGCCAACACCTGCGCAACCAGCTCAACGTCACGCAAAATCCTGACTTACAGTTTGAGGGGAAATGAGAAACTCAATCACCAATTATTTGAGGTGTTTTGCCAAGAAATAGTGCCTTTATTACATTCAAAAAGCCTCCATAGGGTTCTCCTCAGCAAAGCTTGAGGAAGTGGAGTACTACTTTTGGTGTTTTCAGCTCAACATTGCGCAAATTCCTGACTAACAATTGAGAAATGAGATGAGAGACTCAATTGGCAATTATTTGAGAAGTAGTACCAGGAAATAGTGTTTTTATTACCTCCAAAAAGCCTCCATAGGCTTCTCCTCAATAAAACGCTAGGAAGAGGAGTGCTACCGTGGTGTTTCCATGTCTTAGATTGTTGTTATTCAAAGAGATTTTGAGACTTTAAATTAAAGACTAAAATATAGATACATTTATAATTTTTATTAACTTGAACCCTGTAGGATTCAGAGATTTTCATGTCACTGGTGGTCGACTTTCTGGCTGGGTCCTATGTCCACAGCTACCTCAGGTTGTGAAAAGTTTGGAGGCTAGCATGATTGACTGAAGGTGGATGGTATTGGTTCATTGACCTAAAAATAAAACAGATTAAATACCTAAAAGAATCATAAAATATTGAAAATAAATAAGAATATTAAAATACTATTTGGTACCTAATAAAATCAATAAATTATTATTGTTGAAAACAAAATTTGGACACAACTAAGATTGTGAATAAAAGAGTTCTACGAATAAAAACAAACGGGTACCTACTATATTGCATATTTATGATAATATTACTTACAAAGATCAAAGATCCACAAGAAAACTTGTGGAGGCCGAAAGTGTATCCCTTTAGACTGCGACATCCACAGTTCTACTTGAAACTTTCTTACAGAATGCGTACCTATCGCGATCACAAAGTATGTATGTAAAGAAGCACTTGGTAACTTGAGAAATAGGTAATATCCAAATAAAAAATCTTTTTGAACATTTCAAATAAAAATTCTAAGTTCACCAGTGCTACCAACTCCTACAAATATTTTCTGCTAAATCTGCATTCAAAAAATGCCACAATAAGCCAAAACTTTCCGGAAAATGCTAACTAGACCCTCGTCTGTATCCTCTTCCTTTGATGCCGGAGTGGAGCGGAAGACCTAACGGTCAGCCGTTAGGTCTTCCGCTCCACTCCGGCACTCTGTCAAATCAGACATCAATTCCCACTCTGCACGATAAAATTGGTTATATGTCATTGTGAATTTAATAACTCTTATATAACGCACACAGTAACCACATACGAATCAAAGAAAACCAAATTACCTTTGATGACAACGTCGAGTGATGCAATAAACCATTTATGTAAGTAGTTCAATCCACTAGGGTCGCGTTCAGAAACATCACCGTGTTTATCAGGATTTAATTTTGCATAAAAATATGCTAAACTGAATTTATGCATGCCAAATTACCTTAAAAAATGCTAAATTTGGCCATAATAATACTAAATTGTTGTCCCCGAAATTGCTTGTGTCAAAATAATGAATATTGTTTTTCATATCTTCATAAAAATTATCAGTTTTTACCAAATAAAGTAAGCTGTCAGTATCAGTGTAACATAAAGTAACATTATTTCCATACATTTTTTTAATTACAGAATAATGAAAATTATATAAATGTGTTTTAGAAATTTCAAGAATAGAAAATCCTATATAAATAGGACGGTCCAATATAACTTTTGTTTTATTCATTTGAATAGCTACTAAACTTTCCGATAAAATTGACAAGTCTTTAAAATGCGGTGCGTTAATATACCTTTCAGCACCATACAATTTGTTGGTTGTATTTAACTTGTCTTTCCATAAGTTTACGAGCCTAACATCAACTTGTTTCCGCTTGTTTTCAATTGTTTTCCCAAAAATAGAATTGTTTTGTTTCTTAAAAAAATCTTTTTCAAAATCAGATTTAGCTTTTTGCCTGAGAGAAGTATTTAATAAAATATATGGTTTTAAAAAGTTATCTTGATAAAATGATAATATTCTGTATATTTTTAACAATATTAAACCATTTTCTAAACACTCTTGTAAATGCATATAATGGATAACAAAACGATGTTTGTTATACAAATTTGCAATTAACTTTTTACACTTGTTTTGCGTAGGCGAATATTTTTCGGCAGCAAAGGGAAGATCCGAATGAGCATTATGAATGTTAGGAGGGTAATATAAATCTACCTCCAAAATGTATCCCTCATCACCGTTCTTGTTTACGTTATTTATATCGAATTTATTTATTTCATAATCATTAAGAAATCGGAAGTTACGCATTGGAAGTTTTCGCATCATTGCAAAGCCATATAAATTCACACAGTCAAGATAAATAAGGTATGAGCTTGCCTCGTTCTTATTATACGATGATTGATATTTGTTATTAGCTTTGGCATATCTTAATGAGCATTGAGCAAGACCTCCGCGAATTCCATTTTCTATCATTTGGTACATTTCTACATCAGATATTAAATCAAGCTGAACTTTAGTGTACAAAAGCATAGCATCCCAACTTAACGATGGTGATGAAACATAATAACATGGGTCTAAATTGTAATAAAATAAACTCATTTCTCGAAACTTCTCAAAAATATCGCATAATAACAGTACATCACATTTTAAATAAAGGTCTGTGTACTCTCCTAAATTTTTTATTTTAAAAGTTTGCCATATGTTTAAAGCATGCTGGTAATCTTCAGTTGAAATATTTTCTCCCGTTAGTTTATTGAAAAATTTTGACTTTTCAGGCAGCTGGGTTTCATCATATTTTTCCCATCTGTCTACATAGTCATAACAATATACACCTTTTCTACATGCTAAATTAAATAAACGATCATGATTAAAAAATAAGCGCATGTGTTGAAAATCATCTGCGTGTAACGTTTTTACCAATTTATCTAAACTAGTGCTTAAAAAGTTAAACGAATCAATAAATTTCAATTGAACTGTAGTTGTATTATCAATAGGTATG
Source organism: Mythimna lalbum (assembly GCA_949319445.1). Classification (NCBI taxonomy): domain Eukaryota; kingdom Metazoa; phylum Arthropoda; class Insecta; order Lepidoptera; family Noctuidae; genus Mythimna; species Mythimna lalbum. The sequence goes on along the minus strand of OX439345.1, from coordinate 15,429,906 downwards.
ATTTTTGTAAACGATATGTACTTTTCTTTTGATTTAGGAATTAAAGTAATTTTACCAGTTATATCCGACAGCTCTTTTATAAATAAATGACAATCATATCCAGATAAATTGTGAAAAATTATAGGTATGTATTGACACTGTTTCAAATTCAAATTACAAGCGTTGTGTGCAGCACCTCTATATTTACCAGTGAAATGATCATGATCTTTAACTTTTTTATCAGTTTGCATAAACTTGGTTTTACATATGTGACATAACTCAGCTATTTTGAATGAATTTAACTCATCAGAAGTAAGAGGCATCATTGACTGTTTATTTTGTAAAATTTTATACAGCCTTTCTACGTCATTTGTAATGGTTTCAACAAATTTTTGCGCGCAGTTTGGACCTCTATAACTAACAAATTCATTTAATTCAGGTTTAGATTTGCAACAAATATAATAAGCATACGATGATGCTTGATGTGATTGTACAGATTCAGTTAAAAGCGATTTATTTTTGTCTGAGTAATTGCAAAGCAAACTTTCAAAATCTCCGTATATTACAATTGGAATTCTTTGCGTTCTCTCAAAGTTTGAAAATTGTAATTTGCTACCTTCATCAGGCAAAACTGTTTTTATTTTGCTACAGTTATGATTTAATAACTTATCTTCATTGGCATGATACAAAAAACACTCATCACATATAAATACTTTAGATTTATGTTTGGTTAATTGTCGATGCACAAGGCGACCAAAATTTTTTATTAAACAAAAATGGGCTTTATCACCTTTAGTTATGTACAACAAATTGACATGTATAAGCTTTCGTTCACGTGTCAAATATAATGGACCTGTTACATGATTACTCGCTTCAAGACCATATACATTTACACTTATAGAAGGATTATTTTTCTCAAAGATTTTAATATCATCGAAACTTGGTGGAAAAGACATATCATTTATGTTTAAAAAGTTAAACGAATCAATAAATTTCAATTGAACTGTAGTTGTATTATCAATAGGTATGATTTTTGTAAACGATATGTACTTTTCTTTTGATTTAGGAATTAAAGTAATTTTACCAGTTATATCCGACAGCTCTTTTATAAATAAATGACAATCATATCCAGATAAATTGTGAAAAATTATAGGTATGTATTGACACTGTTTCAAATTCAAATTACAAGCGTTGTGTGCAGCACCTCTATATTTACCAGTGAAATGATCATGATCTTTAACTTTTTTATCAGTTTGCATAAACTTGGTTTTACATATGTGACATAACTCAGCTATTTTGAATGAATTTAACTCATCAGAAGTAAGAGGCATCATTGACTGTTTATTTTGTAAAATTTTATACAGCCTTTCTACGTCATTTGTAATCATCATCATCATCATATCAGCCGAAAGACGTCCACTGCTGGACATAGGCCTCCCCCAAGCGTCGCCACAACGACCGGTCCTGTGCGTCACGCATCCATCGGATTCCCGCGACCCTGACCAGGTCGTCGGTCCACCTTGTTGGAGGCCTTCCAACGCTGCGTCTTCCGGTACGTGGTCGCCACTCCAGAACCTTTCGTCCCCATCGACCATCTGTTCTGCGTGCAATGTGCCCTGCCCATTGCCACTTAAGTTTGGCGACTCTTCGAGCCACGTCGGCAACCTTGGTTCTCCTGCGGATATCTTCATTTCTGATGCGATCACGCAGGGAAACTCCGAGCATAGCCCTTTCCATCGCCCGTTGGGTGACTTTGAGTCTTCTTATAAGGCCCATTGTAAGCGACCACGTTTCGGAGCCATAAGTCATCACTGGCAACACGCACTGGTCATAGACTTTCGTCTTGAGACACTGTGGTATATTAGACGAGAAGACACCGCGCAACTTCCCAAACGCTGCCCAGCCGAGTCGGATTCGACGATTGACCTCTTTCTCGAAGTTAGACCTACCCAACTGGAACGTCTGTCCCAGGTAAACGTAATCGTCCACAACTTCGAGTGTAGAGTCTCCGATCTTAATAGGAGTGGGTGCTACATGGATGTTAACCATAACTTTGGTTTTGTCCATGTTCATTTTAAGACCCACTCTTTCGGAAGCTCTACTGAGGTCACCGAGCATTGTACTGAGTTCTTCCGTAGTCTCAGCCATGACTACTATGTCGTCGGCAAACCGAAGGTGAGTGATGTACTCGCCATTGATATTAATGCCTAGTCCTCTCCATTCCAGAACCTTGAAGACATCCTCCATTGCAGCCGTGAAGAGTTTAGGAGAAATAACGTCTCCCTGCCTCACACCTCGCTGCAAAAGGATAGGTTTCGATGTTTGGTCTTGGAGTCGGACTGACATGGTGGCGTTTTTGTATAAACACTTCAGCACTTCGATGTACCGATAGTCAATCTGGCACCGTTGGAGAGACTGCAGTACAGCCCAGGTCTCGATCGAATCAAAGGCTTTCTCGTAGTCCACAAACGCTAAGCAGAGAGGCTGATTATACTCCTCAGTCTTCTGTATAATCTGCCGCAGCGTATGTATGTGGTCTACGGTACTAAAGCCTTTTCGGAATCCGGCTTGTTCGGGAGGTTGGAAGTCGTCGAACCTGCGTGAAAGACGGTTCGTGATGACTCTGGAAAACAGCTTATAGACATGGCTCAGAAGTGAGATGGGTCTGTAATTCTTAAGCAGGGCATTGTCGCCCTTCTTAAAGAAGAGCACCACCACACCTCTGCTCCATGCCTGTGGCGTTTTTCCCTCGAGGATGACGGAATTGAATAGCTTCTGAAGGGCCTTAAGGACCGGTTTTCCACCCGCCTTCAGGAGTTCGGCTGTAATTCCGTCCTCACCCGACGCCTTGTTGTTTTTCAGCTGCTTCAGAGCCATCCTAATCTCATACAGGCTGACGTCCGGGATATCTTCGGTGTAGTGTCGAGTCAATCTAGCTCTTGGATCATTTGCTAGATTTGCAGCGGGTTTAGTGATAGATGTGTATAACTGCCCATAAAAGGTCTCGATCTCTCCCAGAAGCTCCGATTTGGCGGAAATGACTCTGCCATCGTCGGTCTTCAGTTTTGTTAGCTGGCTTTGTCCAATAGACAGATCTCGTGCAAAAACTTTAGAGCCCTCGTTCCGCTCAATCGCCTCCTTAATCCTTTCGGTATTAAAGCGACGAAGGTCGCGTTTCAGAGACTTTGATATCCGTCTATTGAGTTGCCGGTATCTGCACGCATCGTCTGAAGACTGCAGAATCATCTCACGCCTCTTCTTCATGAGCTCGAGGGTCGGATCCGAGAGCCTTTTTTTCTTATTTGTACGGTGAGTCTTGAAAAATTTAGACCCAACCGTGTGGACAGTTTCCACGAACCCATCATTATATTCGTCCACGGAGCTCCCTAGGCACTCGAAACGGTTGTGGAGTTCGAGCTGAAAGCACTCGGAGTTTTGGATATGGATCTGTGCTGGACGGAGCGTAGACTTCACCAGTCGAGACCTTTCAAGCTTGATGTTGATATTCAATGTGCCTCTTAACATGCGGTGATCGCTTCCAGTTTTCACCGCATTGATCACAGAGACATCATTGAATATTTGCTTCTTGGTCGACATGATGAAGTCAATCTCATTTTTAGTTGCACCGTCAGGACTTTGCCAGGTCCACCTTCTATGCTCACGCTTTCTGAAGAAGGAGTTCATCATGTAGAGGCCCTCCTTCTCCATTTCTTCATTTGTAATGGTTTCAACAAATTTTTGCGCGCAGTTTGGACCTCTATAACTAACAAATTCATTTAATTCAGGTTTAGATTTGCAACAAATATAATAAGCATACGATGATGCTTGATGTGATTGTACAGATTCAGTTAAAAGCGATTTATTTTTGTCTGAGTAATTGCAAAGCAAACTTTCAAAATCTCCGTATATTACAATTGGAATTCTTTGCGTTCTCTCAAAGTTTGAAAATTGTAATTTGCTACCTTCATCAGGCAAAACTGTTTTTATTTTGCTACAGTTATGATTTAATAACTTATCTTCATTGGCATGATACAAAAAACACTCATCACATATAAATACTTTAGATTTATGTTTGGTTAATTGTCGATGCACAAGGCGACCAAAATTTTTTATTAAACAAAAATGGGCTTTATCACCTTTAGTTATGTACAACAAATTGACATGTATAAGCTTTCGTTCACGTGTCAAATATAATGGACCTGTTACATGATTACTCGCTTCAAGACCATATACATTTACACTTATAGAAGGATTATTTTTCTCAAAGATTTTAATATCATCGAAACTTGGTGGAAAAGACATATCATTTATGTTTAAAAGAAACGTATAGTGCGGGTATGATTGTATTCTATTAGCATTCAATTTTTTAGGAAACATGTGGGCAATAATACACCACAAAAAACAATGATTGTCATTGTTACGTATATTCAAACATGACTTTGTGTTTTTTATAACAGTAGGCAATTCTAAGTAAGAACCAGCTCTTAAAGGATTGTACTTGTTTATGTTTATTTCCAAATGGCTTATAAAATTAATAGTCCACCCAGATTCGGCAAGTTCAAATTCTAAACATTTAGATATTAATTTTTCAGAGCATTTGAAATAGATATCATAAATATTTGTATTCGGAACTGCTATCATATATTTGGTGTTGAAAGATTTCATAGAGCTTTCATTATTTTTTGGCAAAATGTATGAAACAAATAATTCAAAATTGACTTTAATTGCTTTATGTTTTTGAATCATAAGATTGATAATATGACATACAGATTTTGAAATTTAATTTAAAAATATTTCTGGAGTTATTGTTATGTCACCAGGTTTAATTGGATTCACTTTGTAACTTATGATTCTATTCTTAAAGGCAGTAGCAATAATTTGAATATTATCAAATTCGGAGCAGAGCAATATATTAGATTTATGAATATTTGTTCTACTATGTGCTGATAATTTTGAAACATAAATATTACAGTCTTTACAAAAAAACATGTTCATTAACAATTGCCAATTTTATAATTTCTCAGTTTTTAATTTTAGAATTTCTTATTTCGGGTATTTTAATTTCTCAGTTTTAATTACTTATTTCGGGTTTTTTAATTTCTTAGTTTGAACCTCTGAAAAAGTACATGTGTAATATAAAATAATTATTTAAAATTAAATAAATATCAGATTTTAATTTTAAAATTTCTTAATTCGGGGTTTTTTAATTTCTCAGTTTTAATTTCTTATTTCGGGTTTTTTTAATTTCTCAATTTTAATTACTTATTTCGGGTTTTTTTAATTTCTTAGTTTGAACCTCTGAAAAAGTGCATGTATAATATAAAATAATTATTTAAAATTAAAAATAAATATCAGATTTTAATTTTACAATTTCTTATTTCGGGTTTTTTAATTTCTCAGTTTCAATTACTTATTTCGGGTTTTTTTAATTTCTTAGTTTGAACCTCTGAAAAAGTGCATGTATAATATAAAATAATTATTTAAAATTAAATAAATATCAGATTTTAATTTTACAATTTCTTATTTCGGGTTTTTTGATTTCTCAGTTTTAATTACTTATTTCGGGTTTTTTGATTTCTCAGTTTTAATTACTTATTTCGGGTTTTTTTTTAATTTCTCAGTTTTAATGACTTATTTCGGGTTTTTTAATTTCTCAGTTTTTATTACTTATTTCGGGTTTTTTAATTTCTCAGTTTTAATTACTTATTTCGGGTTTTTTAATTTCTCAGTTTTAATTACTTATTTCGGGTTTTTTAATTTCTTAGTTTGAACCTCTGAAAAAGAACATGTGTAATATAAAATAATTATTTAAAATATATTCACAATTTTTTATAAAGACTGTATCTCATGTATTTCAGTTTGCATAAATGAGATTAAACAAATTTGTAATTAAAAAAGATTAAACAGATTATTATTATTATATTATAGTTATTCGCAAAATAAAAAATAAAAACTCTCAAAAAGAGTGCATAGTACCTATAGATAGGGTATGAAAAGTAATCAAATGTTTTTTTTTTTTTTAAGATCTAATCTAAGAAGGTTTACTGTATAGAACAGGCTGGATTTCTTTAAATTCAGCCTTTCCAGTACTTACAAGGTGTGTTAAAGCCTTTCACACAACATTATCTTTATCAGTTGATAACTTTATAGTTACAAGAGACTGTTTCCAACGCTCGTTTTGAGCAAGTTTTTCCACTTCGTCAGTATTATAAACTCTTAATTCAAAATAATATTTTCCTACTCTTCCTGGATCTGACTGGAAGGTGTAGCCAGTAGCCACTCGCTGAGTGAAGCAGCTCTTTAGGATAGCAGCACGAATCAACGCCCGAGACGATTCATCCTGAAATACGTAAAAATAACTAGTTTTAATTAAAATAATAAAGCGTGAAGGCAAGTAATTAAAAAATAAATAATTTTTAGACTTCTACGTTGTTTAATCTAATACTACATTAATTATAGATAATCTATTAAAAAGTTTATATAAAATCTTATGTCCACAAACAAGTATAATTTAAATGGATAAAATCATCCACTAAAACACTAAATATTTCAAATAGTTCATGAATGTTTAATCAATGAAATGATTTAATACTTTTGAAAAAATATCTTACCTCAGAATCTGATGCGGTGTTGTTCCGCTTTCTTTTTGGAGCTGAAGGTTCAAAAATTGGCTGCCCGTCGCTGTCAGACTCTGTTTCTGAAGCGAGTGGGTTTTTAGAAAGCAAAACCTTCTTCTTTTGAGACACTTTTTTGTCTCTCTTCACAGCTTTTTTTTTCGAGCTGCCACTTATTTTTTCTTTAGTTACTCGAGATGTTGAAGGGATGGAGTCTTCTTCTTCAACCCAAAAAGGATTATTCGTCGACTGAGCCCTGAAGACATAATTAAAATACAATAAATATTTTTGTTATACCAACATGAAACAACGTCAGTATATAAAAGATAAGAATTACTTTTCACATGAATGTTTCGAATATTGAATAGGGAATAATATTTTAACAGTCTCAAAAAAAAAATACTTTAAATTACTTAGAAATCGACCTCAGGTCTTATATTCATTGCTTGATAGACCAATCAAATGAAAATAAGCATTCAAAATGACAGAATTATATAAAATATTAATTAATAATATGAAACTAAAAATACAGCGCAAGTACAGAATTTAAGTTAAATATAATACTCACATACTTTTTCTGCAACACACTCGACCACAATTTAATCGCAATACTCAGCGAAATGCTCTTCAGCACAACAATGACTTATTTTTATAGACCTAAATTCTAAAGCCATATTCATAATGTTACTCTCAAAAATAATTACTTGAAAATTATAATTCAAACTATATTTGTTAATAGAATTTCATCTCTATCACCTGAGCACTTAAAGTAGATTTTATTTTAATGATTTCTCGTAATGAAATCACACTGTGAATGCTTCCGAATACTCTCGTTAATGAAAGTGTTCTCGCAGCACTTTATCCTTATTCAAGTGTTTGAATGCAACTGGAGACGAAAATCTTAAAAGGAGTGATATGTCAAATAGCTCTGGTGGAATAGAAACAAACATATATGAAAACCAATAAAATGAGATCTCTGCTAGTTATTTGTTATGTATAGACAAATGCTGGCTTATTCTGTAAAGTCTCAAGTCGTAAAGGCTGTGTTAGATATAGGCATCCTGTTTATTTTAATGTTAATAGAAAGAGATGTCAATGGATTTCAAAGTGATATTTCGTTATACAACTCTTATTTGATATTACAGAATTAGGCTGCATGAATATTGAACTTTGGTAAATGAAACAAACAATTTTATTTTTAAAATATAATAATAATCTTCTAAGAAATAAAAGATTCATTATCTCAATTATGGGTATTTTTGTATTAAAATAAAAATATCATATCACATTATTTCGATTATGTTTGGAAATTAACTAAAAAAACTATTACAAGATTTTAACTAGTTTATTTTTAGACTTAGGCTTACTTTCTATTTTACACCTATTTTATATATATAACGGAGGATCGATATCAGTGGGTCGCGACATCGGAAATAACACTCACAAAAACCTTTGATAACACCTTTAATTACTCGTAACACACACTCAGTACAAAATAATCAAGGATGCCTGAGATATGGCTTGATTAAGAATTTAGGAACGCGGGAAGTTTAGCGTGGAGTAACCAACGTCTGCTCGGACCGACGGAACGATTCAAAGTGCCCTCCAAATCAACCGTCACCCGACACGTGGACCTACTCCCATTCCGGTTAGCCAATTTACCTGTCAACGTCAGTACCTGTCAATGTCGAATAATCGATTATACCTCCGGATCGACATTTGACTCGACTATTCGCTCAGTGTTGCTATTACTCCACGCTAACCATCCCCAAGTTAATACTTGACGTTCCCAAACGTAAGCTGTTCAATCTAACTACATAGTTCCTCCAGTGAAAGATAGGTGGCGCTGATGCAGACCGACTGATATGCGCCAACGCTTCGACACGGCCGTCCTGATGATCACACGTCCTCGTGTGGAGTACCTGGAATGAAAGAAAATCCTCGAACAGTACTCATTCTAGTCGTTCGGCCAATCCTGGCCCAAGGTGGTGGGGCATAAAAGGTACTCTGATCAAAATCATCAATCATGTCTAGAAGAAAATCACAACAATCTTAATCTCTCAAAGCCGACATGTTGAACAACACTCAAACTCATTCAAATAATAGGAAACTCATTAAAATATTGCAGTGCTCATACTCTGACCTCCATCCGGTCTTCATCATCACACTTATAACCTCCATCCGGCTATAAGCATCAAACTAATCGACCTCCATCCGGTCTTCATCATCACACATTATAGCCTCCATCCGGCCATAAGCATCAAACCAATCGACCTCCATCCGGTCTTCATCATCACACATTATAGCCTTCATCCGGCCATAAGCGTCAAACCAATCGAGCTCCATCCGGTCTTCATCATCACACATTATAGCCTTCATCCGGCCATAAGCGTCAAACCAATCGACCTCCATCCGGTCACTAACACAACAGGCAACCTCTATCCGGTCACCTCCACATGTAACCTCCATCCGGTTACAAACAACACCATCAAGATAATCATTTCGAGCCTTTAATCAAAATAATCCTTAAAGTAGGTTTGTTCAACATGTTACTTTATTTTTCTTATAACGTTACAGATTATAAGAAAACTCTTACTATGCTAGGTACTCTAAATGTTAAGTTGACTACTTAGTGTTCAACTAGTCTTGTCAGCGTTATCATTTTCGTCATAGCTAGTCTCGTCATCATCGCCTACGTGCATGTCAACGTCAGTTATTTTTCGCAGGCGGTTATGTGCGTACTTCGAAACATAACGGTCACCATTAAGAACCTCAATCACTCCTGCGCATCCCTACAGGATCGCCAAGTCTCTCAAGACTTAATGGTTTCCCACAGTACGTCCCAGATTTGATCGCAATTTGAATTGAATACCGCGTACTTACGGACTACTGTGACCGCTAGATACCGGTTTCTATTAAGCTACGACTACAAATCAAATCTCCTATAATCTGATCATCCTATAAACTTCATCGTCATCATCAGCCCTTTTTTTTATGTTCCCACTGAAACGCCTGCGTTTCATTTTCTCTCTATTGCGGTGTCACTGTCTTTCTATTGCGCCTCTAATTGACACGATTGAAAAATTTGAAACATTAAAGGTTAACCGACTCTTTCATAAAAAATTAAATTAATTCTTATTCAGTTTTCGTGGCGCTGCTGTCAAAAAAAGAAACTTTACCGCACGTTAAATCTTTAGAAGAACGGCATACACGAGAATATTTAGGTTCAAACCACCCGAAGTAAACTACTAGACCTATTAACTGTCCCAACTGAGCTATGATCGCGATCTGCTTTCTGAAGTTCTATATCTCCTAACTTCAGCACTTGACTTTATTTCATATCCTAAACAACTCGATTTGCATTATGAAAAACAACCACTCTTTCAAATCTAATGAAAATCCGGCTTTAATCAACGTTTGTAATACTACATTAAGTCTCTCGAAGTTCTTAATAGATTCCAAAACTCAAACTATGACGTAGGTTTATCAAAAACCCCGTTGAAAAACAGAGTCACGTTTCGATACCGACTGGCATAGTCAAATGTTTATACTGACCGCTGAAAAAAATCATCATCATCATCACCATCATCACCATCATCACCATCATCACCATCATCACCATCATCACCATCATCACCATCATCACCATCATCACCATCATCATAATTTTTTTTGCCATTCTGTTCTGTCTCTCGTCACGCTATCACTACACCTACACAACCAACACAAACACACACAACACCCTAACCTAACCCTAGCCTATATACAATCTAATTTTTGTAAAATAAAACGCACTATGAAAACGAGTTATTTGGTCCGAGATACGTGGCAACGAATACCAGTAAGGCACGTTATTGTTTAGTTTACAGTAGTCTTTGCACATTATTTCTGACCGGTCGAGTTTTTAAGCCGAAAGAGCTAAATTAACAGACACCGTATTACTCGGTAAAATAATATTTGCACGCAACAATTCATCTACCCGCTCACGCATTATTATTATTATTTTTTCGCGCTAGACCGCTATGGTCGTCTTTTGCTAAGATGAGTCAATTAAACGAATAAGTTCACTTTTTGTAACACGCGTTTATAGCATACTATACTGTCATAGGTACACGTCAATGTCAATAACGTAAAAACTATCTATGGAGGAGTTATCACTGTCAAACAAAAATCGAAACGGTATCTACCGGATATACCGAGGGTAGATGTAATTACAATTGTTTATGTCGTGAACTTTAGCAATTTAACAAAAGAAGTGTGTCACGCACGATCATACTATTTAAACTGAATCCTTGCAACAATATTTCACGGCCAAAATATCACTTCGCAAATAGATGTTGTGAATAAAACCTCAATCAAACTACGCAAGTAATCTGAACACGCTAAACTGACCCTTCAATGTAACAAAACTGTGTTTACGTTTGCCGTGAAATATTGATGACAGACTTTAAAGTGAAAGAGATATAACACTCAGCACCAGAATTAAAATGGAATGTGAATACCTGACCTTGTTCCTGGTTCCTTTGACAGCACATACGTCATCCAGTCACTCGCTACGCGATGCCTTGGCACCACCATCGCCTTCACGTCGCTTGCTTCGTCCAATTATTCCACAATGTAACATTTGACAGGTAGCGTTCGACTTCAAGCGTTTTGTGTGAATCGTTTTCGGATCTGGTATCGCACTCGACACACTGCACCTCAGGCACGCACACACACACACGCGAAGCACGTATCGGAAAGTAGTACATCGTAAACGAGCACTTGCACCCATCGCTCTTTTCCCGGTCACTAGCTGGGTGGTACGTTGTAATTTGCTCTCTGGGGATACAGCGGTACCATGGTCCAACATTTGTTGCTCAGGATTAGGGAACAACCCCAGAAAAAAACCTAATCAGACCATTTAAGTCAGCTCTTCAATCCGGTTCTTACTTTCTTAAAGCGACCATAAGCAGGGCGCCATGTTGGTCTTGGTCCGTCAAGCACATTGCTGCAGTCGTCAACCAAGCACGTGCATCTACATCTTGTTTCTCAGGATCGAAATCCGGTAAACGAAGGCCATGTGACGACGTAGTAGGTGTTTTCATGGCTTGAATCAGCGTCAGAAAATTGCGGTTCTGTTGTTCCAACAAACGCATCCATTTTTCGTCGCTAGCGTTTTCATTTTTGAACACGTGGGTCGTCGTGGTCCAATCCCAATTCTGATAACGGAGGATCGATATCAGTGGGTCGCGACATCGGAAATAACACTCACAAAAACCTTTGATAACACCTTTAATTACTCGTAACACACACTCAGTACAAAATAACCAAGAATGCCTGAGATATGGCTTGATTAAGAATTTAGGAACGCGGGAAGTTTAGCGTGGAGTAACCAACGTCTGCTCGGACCGACGGAACGATTCAAAGTGCCCTCAAAATCAACCGTCACCCGACACGTGGACCTACCCCCATTCCGGTTAGCCAATTTACCTGTCAACGTCAGTACCTGTCAATGTCGAATAATCGATTATACCTCCGGATCGACATTTGACTCGACTATTCGCTCAGTGTTGCTATTACTCCACGCTAACCATCCCCAAGTTAATACTTGACGTTCCCAAACGTAAGCTGTTCAATCTAACTACATAGTTCCTCCAGTGAAAGATAGGTGGCGCTGATGCAGACCGACTGATATGCGCCAACGCTTCGACATATATATAATGTTAATCACAATTAAGATACAATTAAGAACTTACATCTACACTTATCAACTAGGAGTTTTGTTGTATATTTTTATGAATATTTCCAATTATTTTTTCTATATCTAAGTAAACATCGCTACTAGTAATATTTTTATCGACATATTGCACACATTGGTCTGCGCTGCACTTGCATGGCTTTTTAGGCTGATTAGCAGTTTCATAAATTTCAATTTTGATTGTCCTTGATAACGAAGATATGTTTCCAGCTTTTGTTTTGGTATATGAGTATGCTGGAATCTTCTTGTGCTTTTGATAGGGTGATGATTCCCCCTTTCTTTTTAAATTGAGTTTTTCGGGCTTCTTTGGTTCATTTTGCGCACATGGGATAAAATTAAAAAGTTCCTCAGAATCCTGAAACAAAAAGAAAAGAAAAATAAATAATTTATATAAAATATAATAATTTATTTTAACATATCATTATCAAAATAAAATAATCATACTCACCGACATTATTTATGTATCTTACACGATTACTCTCTATAACTGTTACTAATTAAATATATTTTTTTTTCCATTAAATTAGCTCTCTTATATAAATTGATAACATGTCAATAGAGTTCAATTTTACATCGTATTAAACCATTTAAATAACAAATAAAATAAAACTTGTTTCAAAATTAAACTTTATGTAAATGGTAAATAGAGTTACAATTTATCTATTTATAGTTCACACTCTTAAATAAAACTCTTAATAAAACTCCTTCGTTTCCCAGTTTAGGAAGTGCTGGCATGGTGTCGCGGATATCTGAGATGAAATTCTAAAAAGAAGCGTATAACCTGCACCGTTTTTACAGAAAAATAAAAAATACTAATAACATATTGTTGAATTCAGCAACCGAGTCAAGGGCTTTGTAGAGCTGTAGCTGATTCGCCCTCACGACGATTAAACCAGACGATACCTATAATTGTTTTAAACCCCGTATTCTGGTATAAAACAGCATAACAACAAGCATCAAATTATTTACCTATTAGGGAGTCAGATTAGCAATAGATGTAACGAACTTGTCGGTACAAGACCAGCGAGTCGTATTTAGTCAACAGTAACCGTCCCGGTGGCGCACGCTACGAGTACCAACGATCGAATTTGCTATTTTGTTACATATACAAGGCAAGAATGAATCTTCTGAATAATCTCGCATCGTAACCACTGTAGAACTCGTCCCTACCCTCCGGGCTGGATTGGGATCAAGTTAGAGTGAACCCATTATTAATAAAAAATATTTGACAATAATTGTCAAATATTTTTTTTATATTATACGTTTAATTTATACTTTATATAACTAAATTAAACTAGGTACTTGTGATATGGGTGCTTACCCAACTGATAAACTACCTTATACTTACATTACATATTTATTTATTTATAAATACCCAGACCACAGCCAACAAACATGCTCATCACACAAATGTTGACCGTACCAGGAATCGAACCCGGGACCCTCAGTTCGGCTGTCCGGCACGGTGACCATTACGCCATCGGGGGTCGACAGAAACATGCTTCTATCCTCTAATCATGTTTCCCGACTACTCTTAAATAAAAGATATGCAGCTATTGTTTAGAAGAAATTATCGCTTCATTGATATCTGAGAGTCTGATACCCGATGAATCGAGAACAATACACCCGGTCGGCATTCGGTGGGTGTGCGTGCACGAACACTATTAGGACCGATTAGTACACTTTGTAATACAATCGAGGCATTGTTTATAACACTCGCTAAAGTCAACTTGCATCGTAGGGTATAATTGGGGGTTTTGCATCACAGCTCGAGCGCAGCGAGAGCAAGTGATGCAGAACCCCCAATTATACCCTACTTGTGTACACAGTCTTATGCTTCCGCACGTTTATACACACCCTTAGCTATACCTACAGTCCGGCCGCTAGCGGAGCCCCGGCGCCCGCTCTGTTTAAGTACCTAGGTCGAGCAAGTTGGGAGAAAAGCGCGCGAGGCACACGGCGGTCGCCGCCTCCACCCCGCGCTCTCGAGCCGCGCCCCTCGCTAGTCCGCGCCAAACGACTATCGCGTACGCACCGAAATATTATACTCACGCATCACAGTGCTAACTATTGTCAAACCTATAGATTTTAATATTGTTAATTGTTTTACAAAATAAACATTCTCTATATCGTTAGTGCATAGTGTTTAATTCGAGTAAAACCTAATTCCTAACACTAAAGACACTACAGTGGTGACCCCGAAGACTAAAACACGTGTTTGTGCTACCTTGTGCGGACTTGCGGAGAACGTGGACTCAACCAATATAAACTTTGACAATATCCTAGTGCAAAATGAGTGAATCGGAGCAGGTCCTAAACGACGCGAAGACCGAATCAACGACATCACAGGATGTTTTCCGTGTAGGCGTGCGCGTTCCGCCATTTGGGCCTGAGAAGCCCGAAGTATGGTTCGCGCAAATAGAAGGCCAGTTCGCGATTTCCAACATTACGGCGGACATAACGAAATTCTACTACGTCGTAAGCCACCTCGATCCAAGGTACGCAGCCGAGGTGGAAGACCTCATCGTGAACCCACCAACGGCTAACAAATACAGCAGACTGAAGACGGACCTGATAAAGCGGCTCTCCGAATCGAGGGAAAAGAAGGTGCACCAACTCCTGACTCATTAGGAGTTAGGCGACAGGAAGCCGTCGCAATTCCTTCGTCACCTGCAGCACCTTGCTGGTCCTAATGTACCAGAAGAATTTCTGCGAACCATATGGTCGAGCCGATTGCCGAGTAACATCCAGTCTATAATAGCGTCGCAGGCGTCCTTACCTCTCGAAACTATAGCAGATCTCGCCGACAGAATTCACGATGTCGTGCCGAGAGGTCACGTTGCTGCAGCAACACAAGGGGTGAGTGATTTACTGAGTAAACAGATAGCCGAGCTTACAAAACAAGTGGAATTGTTAATGCAAACGGTTAACGAAGAAGGACCTTTTGCCACCCAAGCCGATCAAAAAGTCGCAACGACCGCTCAACTTCCCGCGTAAACAGATCTCATTCAAGAAAAAAGGTACATCCAACGTGTTGGTACCATTTTAAGTTTGGTGAAAAGGCCACTAAATGTGATCAGCCCTGTGACTTCAAACCGGAAAACTCCAAAAGCAGTCAGTAATGGTGGCTGATGACTGCTCAACATGTAAAGGCCGCCTATTCATCACCGACAAACGTACTGGCGTACAGTTTTTAGTAGATACTGGTTCCGAAATTCATTATTGCAGACGTGTCAAGACCTATCATAGGCGTCGATTTTTTAAGTTATTTCAACCTACTAGTCGACTGTCGACAACAAAAGTTGATAGACTCCATTACGAACCTGACCGTCGGCGCGTCTTCAACCCATGAAATAACGCACGAACTACTTTCGTTGAAAACCTTTACAGGTCATTCACCTTATCTCGACTTACTTCGACGCTATCCCGAAATTACGAGACCATCTGGATCACAAAACATACCAGTTCACAACACTAAGCACCACATTAGAACTACACCTGGTCCACCCGTAACATCACGACCACGTCGTTTGGCACCCGACCGTCTGAAAATTGCAAAAAAGGAATTTGAGGAAATGTTACAAAATGGAATAGCTCGTCGCTCTGAAAGTCCATGGTCGTCTCCACTACATCTCGTGCCCAAAAAAGACGATGGCTGGAGGCCATGTGGCGATTACAGACAATTAAATGTACGAACAATACCGGACCGATACCCAGTGAGGCACATTCACGATTTCGCATACCAATTATCAGGATCCACAATATTTTCAAAAATTGACCTCGTCAAAGCCATCAACCAAAAACCTGTTTATGAAGATGATATTAAAAAAACTGCCATCACCACACCCTTTGGACTGTTTGAATTTACCGCCATGACCTTCGGTTTAAGAAATGCTGCTCAGACGTTCCAGAGATTTTTGGATGAAATTCTTCAAAGGCTAGACTTTACCTTCGGATTTCTTGACGATATTCTCGTATTTTCAAAAGGGGAAACAGAACACATTGGACACCTGACAAAAATATTCGATCAATTAAAAAAAAATGGAGTAGTGATCAATACCAACAAATGCGTCTTAGGTGTTAGTGAAGTTACCTTCTTGGGTTATCACGTATCTGCAGCTGGCATACAACCTCTCCCAGAAAAAGTCAAAGCTATACAGGAATACCCCATCCCTAAAACTGCTAAAGAGTTAAGAAGATTTCTGGGGATGATAAATTTTTACCGAAAATTTCTCCCCGGCGCCGCACAAATTCAGAGTCCTCTCAACCAAGCTTTGAGTGGCCCAAAAATCAAAGGGTCAACGCCCATCATCATAACACCTGAGATACAAAAGTATTCGAAGCATGCAAAACGAACTTGTTAGAAACTACGCTCATCGCGCACCCTGATCCTGTAGCTGAGTTAGCACTTTTCACTGATGCTTCAGACATGGCCATTGGAGCTGTTTGGCAACAGCGAAGACATGACAGCTGGCAACCACTGGGATTCTTTTCACGCAAGTTGTCTCCTGCTCAAACCAAAAACAGCACTTACGACCGTGAGTTGCTCGCAATACATGAAGGTATTAAATACTTTAGGTATATACCTCATACCGCTCGTAGCGAGAACATTTAAAGTTTTCACCGATCATAAACTCATCACATTCGCCTTCACAACAAGCCGAGATAACTGCTCACCTCGTCAACACCGCTATCTCGACTACATCTCCCAATTCACAACCGATCTCTATCACAGGAAATGACAACGTAGTTGCCGACGCATTTTCACGATTGGAAAGCGTCGACTCTACCATCAATTACAAACAACTGCAAAATAAACAGTAAAACGATCAAGAATTACAGAACTTGCTACAAAACAATACAGCGCTAAAACTGGAAAGAGTAAAAACGATGGATGCCTACATATACTGTGACCAGTCTACTTCTCGTCCTAGGCCATTCATCACACCAAGTTTCCGCAAAAAAATTTTTAGAAACTTACACAATCTCAGTCATCTAAGTCCCAACGCAACAGCAAAACTAATCTCAGAAAGATTTGTGTGGCCTAAGATCCGTCGTAACTGCAGAACTTGGGCTCAACAATGCACCGATTGCCAACGCAACAAAGTTACCCGCCATACCCACTCTCATCTTTCCTCATTTCCTGTTCCTTCTAACCGTTTTTCCCATGTCCACCTTGACATAATTGGCCCTATGGCACCCTCTTCTGGTTTCAGGTACTGCCTTACAGCCATAGATAGGTTTACTAGATGGCCAGAAGCCTACCCACTAGCAGACATCACAGCGGAGACCTGTACAGTACCTTCATTTCTGGCTGGGTCGCTCGTTTTGGATGTCCAGAAAAAATCACCACTGATCGAGGGAAACAATTTAACTCGCAACTGTTCCAGAGCATCTCATCGATCATAGGCGCTTACCATTGTCCCACAACAGCTTACCACCCGCAATGCAACGGCTTAGTGGAGAGGATGCACAGACAGCTGAAGGCCGCCATAATGTGCCACAACAACCCACAATGGTCTGAGACACATCCTCTTGTTCTCTTGGGTATTAGGAGTGCCTGGAAGGAAGATTTACAAGCCTCTTCAGCTGAATTGGTCTACGGCGAGCCACTCCGACTGCCTGGTGAGTTCTTGAAGCCAGAGACACATCACAACATAGATCAAACAGACTTCGCAGCGCGACTTAGACAACATATTTCGAGGTTGTCGCCTGTGTCAACATCAAGCCACGGTGAGAAAACGTTTTATGTTCCTAAAGATCTCAATACAGCTAGTCACGTGTTCCTACGAAAAGGACCTTTAAAAAAGTCTTTACAATCACCTTACTCTGGCCCACACCAAGTTATAAAAAGAGAACAGAAAACATTCATAATCGACGTGCAAGGAAAGCATCTTACAGTGACCATTGACAGGCTAAAACCAGCATACATGGCTAAGAACGACGAAGATTTGTCTCATAAAACATCAACTTTACCACAATCACCATCTGCTTTATCGCCAGTTCCTGCACAACCGCAGCCGGAAACCACCACTAGAAGCGGGAGAACTGTGAAATTTCCACGTTATCGTACACACAATATTCACATACACAAATACATAATACAAATAACTCGTACATAACATCTACATACATACTACATAAATACATGCGTAATATAATATTACTCAAAACATAAATACTTAACACTCGTGTGTACACACCCTTAGCTATACCTACAGTCCGGCCGCTAGCGGAGCCCCGGCGCCTGCTCTGTTTAAGTACCTAGATCGAGCAAGTTGGGAGAAAAGCGCGCGAGGCACACGGCGGTCGCCGCCTCCACCCCGCGCTCTCGAGCCGCGCCCCTCGGTCGCCCTCGCTAGTCCGCGCCAAACGACTATCGCGTACGCACCGAAATATTATACTCGCGCATCACAGTGCTAATTATTGTCAAACCTATAGATTTTAATATTGTTAATTATTTTACAAAATTAACATTCTCTATATCGTTAGTGCATAGTGTTTAATTCGAGTAAAACCTAATTCCTAACACTAAAGACACTACAGGGTTATCATTTTTAATCTAAGTATAAAAATGCTAGTAACGCCATTTGGGGTTACCATTTTCAACCTAAATATAAAAATGCTACCTACTTTCTTTCGCGCGTTCGGTTTGGTCATAGTTTTATTTTTATATTTCATAAAAGTTATCTTATAGTCCATTATTTTCAAATTCTTAAAAAGAAAAACAAAACGTATTATTTTATATTATAAGTATAACTGCATAAGAACAGATTACGATACTTGCCTGTTATTTTTACTACAAATATAAAGCGCTGACATAACCTTGTAATAGCGCAGTATAGATTTAGAAAAATATTGTTTACCAAGTTCTTTGACACTCAGTTTGGCACAAAATTATAACATTCATTGATTATTGATATAATAATGTTGTTTTAATGCTCATCAATTGTCAAAACGGTAAACAACCAGCAAAAATATTTTTATCGTAACTGCAACGCCATTACAAAGTTACGTCGTCAGTTCAATCGCGACGTGTCAGGAACGCATTCTCTGAACGGCCGAACTTTAGTCAATAATGTCACTTTGATGTTGTCGTTGTTGTACCGATAGATCAAATTATGACATAAACGATGCAATTTTGCCATACTCAAAAAATCTCCCGACCATTTTTATTGGGAAAATGTGTTGCTTTATACTGGCAACCCGAATAACTTTGACTGTGTGTTTTTTATGTGATGAAACAACGCTCTGAATTTGACGAACGTTAAACCTCTCACGTAATAGTAACTTTTAACAGTTCGTATGTAACGTTAACCGACCTTTTGAAACAACCCGCCTTTAAACAAGCACCTAAAGCTTGGAATATAAAACTCGACGAAACCTTGGTCAAAATAGGTTTTCATAGAACCCCATCTGAACCTTGTATTTATAAGAAACTTTTTGGTTCGGAAATCGTCATATTGGCAATATACGTCGATGACATTATTATTTTTTATAAAGATGTCAAAATGTGTGAAGTTGTCAAGAAGGACATCGAAAAATATTTTTCTATAAAAGATTTGGGCTTATTAAACTTTTATTTAGGTTTAAATATATCTCAAAAAGACGGAAAAATAATTTTAAATCAAAGAACTTACATAAATAAAGTTCTCAAGCAGTTCAATATGGAGAATTGTAAGGGTGTTAAATCACCACTCCAGAAACTGAAGCTGGATAAAGATTCTGATAATGTTGATAACAATATTCCTTATCAGCAATTGGTAGGCTGCCTTATGTTTCTAGCTGTAAATACACGGTCAGTGGGTCGTCTTAGGGGCGGGCAAAGAGACCGCCCCTAAGGCTACCCACTGACCGAGTGCTAAATTATTTAAAAGGCATTGTTGATTAGAGTATTACATACAACAAAACGGGGAAGTATTTGGAGTGTTTTGCCGATGCCGACTTCGCGAATAGTTTTGATCGACGCTCATATACTGGATTTTGTGTGAAGTTTGGTGATGGTCCCATATCGTGGGAGAGTAAGAAGCAACACACAGTTGCGTTGTCTTCCACTGAGGCTGAATATTTTTTATCACTTGCAGCTGCTGCGAAAGATGTAATATTCTTGCGTCGTCTTATCTGTGAATTAACAGGTAAGTGCCAAACTGTGGTAATTTATACCGATAGTCAGAGTGCACGTCAATTGGCACTTAATCCAGTCCACCATAATCGGACCAAACATATTCAAAGTCAAAATATTTTATTTCATATAGGCCTACAAGGGCACTTATAAAACATCAGAAGCTAGTGCACAGTTCGAAATTGGTCGTTTCCTATGGAGAAGAACCGGCAAGAAACTCCATGGTTACTCTTTTAAAAAATGTGTTTATTACAATATTGATTGATTTATTTATATTGACGTGCG
This sequence comes from Mythimna lalbum, assembly GCA_949319445.1. Classification (NCBI taxonomy): domain Eukaryota; kingdom Metazoa; phylum Arthropoda; class Insecta; order Lepidoptera; family Noctuidae; genus Mythimna; species Mythimna lalbum. Next base: position 15,409,166 of record OX439345.1, on the reverse strand, counting down.
ATTCCATTTTATAAGGGAAAAATTAAACGACAAGGTCATCAATTTGAAGTACATGCCCAGTGAGGAGCTACTGGCTGATGTCTTAACTAAGCCTTTAGGCCCTGTAAAGTTTAAAACTTGTATAGTAAATATGGGCATTTCTTGATAATTTGTACGTATTGTTAATTGATGTTCTACTTCTCAATTTAGTTCGAATTTAGATTAAGAGGGTCCTTTTCCACTCGCCTATCGTAAACATCGAAAATGGTTTAAAAGCTTGTTACTTCATTTAATGCAATCCAACGCGATGTTTGACGAAAAGGCAATGCAAAAAAAGAGATATAACGCCTGGAACTCTGTTAGTATTCGGTAATACCGAGATTTACTCGAAAATTTCACAAAACTTGCTCCAGGAAATAGCTGTTTTTTTTAAACCCTTAAAAGTTTTTGGAAAAAATTGTCGTCTTTTAGAATCTTAATTAAATTTGCAAGATCTCTAGAGGATTACTTTTTTTACTTTTTTAATTTTTAGGCAAATTATGAAGTGTCAAAGTTCATACAAAATAGGACATTTTCAGAGGTTTTTACTGGATTAGTTTTGCACAAATTTAGAAATTGGTTTCTTTAGAAACCTAGATAATATCCACAAGATACGTGTATACGTACATGTGTTTCCAAAATATCTAATGAAAAATGTGTAATAACGTCATAATCAGTTATGAGCGGTTGTATGAATAAAAAACTTTTTACAAAAAAAAATTAAACCGACTTCAAAAAGTACAAAATAACTTTAATTTCGGAAGTCGGTGTTAAATAACGAAGAGACAAGATTAGGTATATATTATAGAAACACCGACTTCCGAAATTAAAGTTATTTTGTACTTTTTGAAGTCGGTTTAATTTTTTTTTGTAAAAAGTTTTTTATTTTTAATTTTTTAGTTATGGTAGCACCACTAAAAAGTACATACCCTTCAGCTAAATATAAATTACCTTATAGCCAGAGTGCATCTCATAACGATTTTAATAATCCAAAATACGGTTATATTACATGAATTTACCCCCTCCCCCTTTCCCCTCCCCCTTTCCCCTCCCCCTTTTTTTTCAGTCAGTCATCGACTACACGTATGACTTGTTACGACAATTCTGCTATGATTCTATGAGGAGCTCTGTTCCATATCTTCGAAGTTCATGATCAGATCATAACAATATTTCTATGGGACCAACTTGGAAGCATAACCTTACAATAAAAAAAAAATTCAAAATCGGTCCACAACTGACCGAGATATCGGTGAACATACATACAAATAAAAAAAATAAACATACATTCAGCCGAACATAGAACCTCCTCCTTTTCGAAGTCGGTTAAAAACAGTGAAAATGTGAGTCATGATGCACCTTAAGAGGGTCCTTCTCAACTCTCAGAGGGTCCTTCTCCACTCGCTTATCGTAAACATCGAAAATGGTTTAAAAGCTTGTTACTTCATTTAATGCAATCCAATGCGATGTTTCACGAAAAGGCAACGCAAAAAAAGAGAGATAACGCCTGAAAACCCTGTTAGTATTCGGTAATTCCGAGATTTACTCGAAAATTTCGCAAAACTTGGTCCAGGATATAGCTGTTTTTTTTAAACCCTTAAAAGTTTTTGGAAAAAGTGGTCGTCATCAAGAATCTTAATAAAATTTGCAAGGTCTCTAGAGAATTACTTTTTTGACTTTTTTAATTTTTAGGCAAATTATGAAGTGTCAAAGTTCATACAAAATAGGACATTTTCAGAGGTTTTTACTGGATTAGTTTTACACAAATTTAGAAATTGGTTTCTTTAGAAACCTAGATAATATCCACAAGATACTGTTTCCAAAATATCTAATGAAAAATGTGTAATAACGTCATAATCAGTTATGAGCGGTTGTATGAAAAATAGTGAAAATGTGAGTCATGATGCACCACCTTAATGCAATCCAACGCGATGTTTGACGAAAAGGCAACGCAAAAAAAGAGAGATAACGCCTGGAAACTCTGTTAGTAATACCGAGATTTACTCGAAAATTTCACAAAACTTGCTTCAGGAAATAGCTGTTTTTTTTAAACCCTTAAAAGTTTTTGGAAAAAGTTGTCATCATTTAAAATCTTAATAAAATTTGCAAGGTCTCTAGAGGATTACTTTGTAGGGTTTCGTGTGTAAGGAGAGAAATGAAACGTACGAGGTTCGAATGCCAACCTAACTGTGTTTATTAAAGATCATTATATTTATAGGCGATACCTATGCACCTCACAGTATTCCTCCTTTTTTTAATGAATGTTACATAATTTTGAATAAGTGTTACAAATTTTTAATTCTATTTATAACTTTAGCTTACATTACTAGTACAATGCTTTATCTTACCATAACAATGCTCATAATATCAACTCGCCAAGTATCGTATTACTAGTACATTCACAGTATGATGTTTTATTTTAATTTTTATTAGAACATTTGATAACTAAGTGCATACAAGTTTATTACCTTTTTATCGAATATATCTGGATATTATGATTTATGGCGTACACATATTGCTAAACACTTTTTGATACATTTAGTACAGATATTAGTTTAGACATAATGTATTTTTTAAACTAGTTTTCATTGTTATTACACACGTCACTATTACACTATAAACACTATACAGCATGTTGTGGTTGCGTCATTTGTTGTGCCATTGGTATATTCATGTTGCTATGCCAAACTGTCATCTCTTTGCGCAATATTTTCGACGGACAATATTTTCTGAGCTCCTTGCTTACATTTTTTAAGCATCCTGTATATGATGAAGATGCCAATAAGTATTGCGATGCCAATTATTATAATGCCGTACTTCTCTATCTGCTCAACATGTGAATTGGATGCATTATTTGCTCTGTTTTGAGCAATAATTACTTCTTCGGTTTTTTTCTCAACACTATATGTTTTACCCGTTTTGTAATAATGGTCTTTTTACAGAATATTATCTCTAATTCAAGTTCTCTGTACTGAATTACACGTTATAATGATGCTTTCGTAAATTAAAGTCAATACTTTTTTCCGTTGGCTCAGCAAATGATGCTACCGATCACATTATTATCTACGTACTATTATTAAGTCTAGTCAACATATTTCATATACTACGTATATTACCCATGTTCACTTGTTATTTTATAATTATTTATTTAAGTATGGCTAATTTTACGTGTTTATAAGAATCTTACTGGGGTTTTGCTAACTCTACCGCTACGCGTCATTTTCTTATCTTTATTCGTTTGTTCAGATTCGCTTTCTTTCAATAAGTAAGCGGGCTTTAGTCTGTCAATTGAAACTGTTAATAACCTATCTTCTAATTGTATCTTATACACTTTTTCAGATCTTTCTAATACTTTATATGGTCCTTCATATGGACATGTTAGGGACTTTTTTACCTTATCTACTCTTAAGAATACGTGTGTGCAATCTTTGATATCAGGATGAACGAAAAATGATTTGGAACTGTTGCATTTCATATTTACTGGCTTATATTGTCTTATGTTATTTCTAATATTCTGAACAACGGTATGAGGATCTAAATTATTACTTGTTTCGACAAAAAATTCACCTGGCAATCGTAAGGAGCGGCCGTAGACCATTTGTGCTGCACTGACTCCTAAATCTGATTTAATGGCTGCACGAAGCCCTAACATTACGCAAGGTACTTCGTGTATCCAATTTTTATTATTATTTAATCGTGCCATTAATGAAGCTTTTACACATCGATTCCACCTCTCCAAAGCACCGGTAAGTCCCCTCTTTGAGGCGTGGCTGGAAAGACCTCACGGCGTCCTTACCTTCCGCATGACGCAGGTCCTCACCGGACATGGCAAGTTCGGGAGGTTCCTGCATCGGATTCGAGCGGAAGAGACGCCCGGGTGCCGCCACTGTGCGGAACGCCCGGAGGACACGGTGGAGCACACAGTTGAGGTGTGCCCTGCTTGGGCGGAGCAACGCCGTGTCCTCGTGGGGGCGATCGGCGGCGGAGACCTCTCGCGCCGGGCCTTGGTTCAGGCCATGTTCCGGAGCGAGGAGGAGTGGCAGGCGGTCGCCTCCTTCTGCGAAGCAGTAATGCTAGCAAAGGAGGAGGCAGACCGCATCAGGCAACGGCGCCCCCGCCGCCGCCGCCGGGATTCCGATCCCGATTTCCGGCCACCGTAGTCGCGGGCTCGCGGACGGCGAGCCATGGGTAGCTCGCTGTCCGATCGTTCGGTAACTGTCCGGACCGAGCCAAGGCGTCGACGGCGCGCACTGTTCCCGCGCGCCTCAAGGAGTTGTCAGCAACAGGAGGGGCCAATCTGGGTCGAAGCCTACCGGGGTCGGGGTTATCTGAAATGAAACTAGAGCCCCGGTATGAAGGCTAGAAGGAACGGCGCGGGGTTTTTAGTCAGTAAGACTCTGACACTGTCTCCCGCTCCACCCAAGAGCGGGTTTCGTCAATGATGATTTTCCCCGTCGAGAGAAAAAAAAATAAAACCTCTCCAAAGCACCGTTGCTCTGTGGGTGGTATGGCGTTGTTCTTATCTTCTGTACTCCTAGATACGACATTAAAATTGTGAATACTCTGCTTTCAAATTGCCAGCCCTGGCCACTCGTGAGTTTTGCAGGGCAACCAAACCTACATATCCATTCTGTATATAATTTATGCGCTACTGTTTCCGCTGACATCTCTTTAAGTGGGTAAGCTTCGGGCCAACTAGTGCCTCTGTCTATTATCGTTAGACAGTATCTATAATCATCCGATGTGATTGGGAGAGGTCCAATTAAATCATTATGTATGTGATCAAATCTGTCTGCTGGTGGATATTTTCCATAGTTAGAAATAATATGCCTGTTTACTTTAGATTTTTGACATGCTATACACGTCTTTGTCCACAATCCTATATCACGATTCATATTTGGCCAAAAAAACTTTTCTTTAATCATCTGGCGCGACGTGCGCGTGCCAGGATGACTAAGATTATGTATCGTATGGAATACCTCTCTTCTAAAGTTTTCCGTTATGTAGGCCCTTGCATTTTCGTTTGAAACTTCACAGAAAATTGATTGATTAGTACCAGGAACAATTAACTTTTTAAATTTGTGTTTTGAATCTAATAATAATGTTTTAAGTTCTACATCTTGACCTTGCTCTAATGCTAGTTTTTCATAGTCGATTGAACTCGACGTACATTGTATACTGTCCACGCGTGATAACGCATCTGCGACGACGTTATCTTGCCCACTCACATCATCACATGACGAATATCTGTCGTAAATTCGCTTATAAAGGGTAATTGTCTGATTCGTCTTGGGCTTTCTTTGTTATTGTTTTTACATAATTTTGAAAATGCAAATGTCAAGGGTTTGTGGTCTGTGAAAATTATTAAGTCATGTCCTTCAAATAAGTTCCTAAAGTGTTCTACTGCTAAAAATATGGCTAGCAATTCTCTGTCATAGGTGCTATATTTCTTTTGCGGTTCAGTTAACTTTTTAGAAAAATAGCCTAATGGGTGCCATTCATTATCTACATATTGTTGTAACACGGCTCCTACGCAATTATTTGATGCATCGGCAAAAAGCGCATATGGCACGTTGGTTACTGGGAATGTTAACGTGACTGCGTTGGTGAGACTGTTTTTGCATTGCAAAAACGCTTGTTCAGCATCCGGTGTCCACTGTATTACTGTCTTATCGTTCTTTTTAGCCTTATGGATATATTTATTTAATGTGTTTAGGTATTCTATTGCTCTAGGTAAATGATTTCGATAAAAGTTGACCATACCCAAAAATTTACGCAGCTGGCTGACGTTTTGCGGTTTAGGATAGTCAATGATTGCCTGTACTTTTGATTCTAATGGCCTGATACCAGATGTAGATACCTCGTAGCCTAGGAATTCTTTACTAGTAGTGTTAAACATACATTTTTCTAAGTTAAGGCGCGTCTCAATGCAAAACGCGGCAGAAGCCCTTTTGGGTTGGAGTTTTTATGAGCTATTTTCTTTTTATCCAATAGAAATACCAACTAATAAAAAATACATTAAAATTCTACGTATTCTTGACTCAAAAATGGTAGATTCATTTTTTTATATTTATGTAACATAAGTAATATTTAATTAAAGGGTCACAATGAAACTACAAAAATGAAAAATAATGGTATTTAATACGCATCTCCTCGTAAAATAACCATTATTTTGATTTGGTACTTAAACTAATAGATAGGTAATTTAATAAAAAAAAATTATAGAACTTTTATTTTTTTCAAAACACGAATATTTGATTTTATATCTATTATATTCTCAAATCCGTACGTATTCTCTACGATTTTCTTGCGCTGGCTTAGTGTGCCGCGAGCTCTCCCGTGTCGTTTGTTGCCACGTCGACGCTCGCGCACCGGCGCACTTACTCGCTCACGCACCAGATAATAATATTAGTTTATAGTGTGTTTTTGTTATTGACGTTTGTTTTAGTTATAGATTTTTTGTATTATTTATTTATTGCTTCATTTATCGCGAAAGGACGCTTTGTTTATATTTCCATACTACATATTGAGTTTTGCGAAAAGGACGCTATTGTTGTGTGAACAGCCAAAATGCCCAAGTACAAGAAAGCTGTGCGACTAGGACGTGCAAAAGTGGCCATGATGATCGAAGCTCGGTAAGTAGTCTCGATTTTATTTACCTATGTTCTAATTTCAAGTTTGAACGAATTTAAAAATATCAGGACGGATCGCGCAAGGGATTTTCACTCTCTGGTCACTGTTGGAACCTCGACTCTCTGTAGGTAAAAAAAAAATATCGTACGAGCGGGCGTGAGCCATAGTTAATAATAATAATAATAATAAAATTTTATTCACAAATATGAGACAACCATACATAATAACTAAATAAAATAGGTACATAAAGTTAGACAGAAACCGTTTAACAATTATTACAATAAAATTTAGGCAGGTCTGTATAAACAATAAGAATTAAGTGTGGGTTGGTTGTCTTTGAACTGATTCTCCCTATCCCCTCGTACTAGTGTAGAACTGTATCACGAGCGGATAGTCTTCCTCAGACTTGTTACAACAGATTCCCACAAGGTTCTAGTTACAAATTAGGTTAGGTAATAAATTATAGTACTATATTAACTAAGTTACACTATTGGAACTGTCTGTATTGTTTTGTGTTTGGATATGAGTATATGTGTATGTTTACATGTATAGTGAATGTGAATGTTTTATGTGTGTTTTTGAATGTGTGCATTTATGAGTGCCCTCACATTTTAGTGCTCTGTTTATACCAATTTTTTTAGTAGATTTTCAGTGTTGTTATAGTTTAGTGTTTTTAAATATTTCTCCAAAGTTTCTTTGCATGATTTATTATCAAGATTTTTCAATTTTAGATCTTTACTTACTGTGTTGTAAAGTCTTGGACCTAGATAATTATGGAATTTGTGTGCAAAAAAGGTTCTGTATTTAGGTATGTTATAAACTACATCCAATCGTCTCCTATTTGCAAAGTGCGGTTTTATTTTATGTTGTGCCATGATCTCTAATTTAATAAATAACTGTCGTACCGTGAGAACTCCCATTTCAGAGTAAAGTAGATGTGTCGGATATGTGTACTTTTTGCGAGAAATAACCTTAAGTACCATCCTTTGGGCTCTTTCGACAACCAGCATAGTGGTTTTCGAAGTTCCTCCCCATACAATCAAGCCATACATTAATATAGACTGACATAATGCTAAATAGATTTTTATTAATAGCTTAATGTCACATGCATTTCTAATAGTTTTAAAAATATAAATTAACTTTCTTGTACGATTGCCTACTTTCATGACGTGTTCCTTCCAGCTTAAGTTCTGATCAACTATTACACCAAGATACTTTATGGAATTTGCTCTGATAATTGGGTTACAATGACAGGAACTTGAATTGTTGCATTTGTGAGACTGTATAATTATTGAGTTAGGCGACGGTTGAGTTCTGGCATTAATAGTAAATGTGACAAATTTAGTTTTATCAAGGTTAAGTGTCAGCAAATGTTTGTCTAGCCATGAAGTTACTACAGCAAACCCTTCATTTGCTGCTTCGGTTACATCTTTCCATGTGTTTGAGCTGAACAATAAAACTGTTGTAGTTATAGTGCGTATATACCTACATACACGCGCGCTTCTGTGCGTAACTCGCTGCAAACTTATTCAATCGGCCGGCGCAGAGTACATTATACATGTACTTCGGCCGGCCGGCCGAGCCTACGCAAACAAAGTCAATGTGATTGTGCATGTAATTTACTCTCACAAGTATGGCTCTCGTGAGATAAAATATTTTATACTATGAGGTAGGTACGCTGAAAATCCAATGCGCCAATATTGCACAATACATACGATCGTGGGCTAATCTTTTATATGAAAGAGAAATATTTTTTTTACCTATTTACTATAATGACACAATATACCTACCTAAGTATTTAAAAATCAATGCAATTCGTTTATTAATCTTTTTTTTTTGTAGCCGGGCTAAAAGAGCTGCCCAATATAGTCAACAAGAAACGCCAACAACATCTAAAGATTCTCAAGAAAATTACGTTGATAGCGAGTATGTATCCGTATCAAAAATATAATAAATTCACTAAGTACTGGTCTAACATGTGAGTAGGTACTTAGCGAAGTAAATAACATCTCATCGTTATCATAATTTTACTAACAAATAAAAATGAATCTTTGCAATAAATGTGCCATAGAGCTATGAAACTACAGACATGAACATTCACATTGATTCAGTACTTACGTGGTTCAGTGTTTGTCATGTATTCATTTTTGAGTGTTTTGAGATTTTAATATATTTTAAAATAATTAATCTTTTACAGTTCAAAGGGCCACCGAACTGACGCACCTCTAATTGAGATTACTAATATACAATCGAAGGAAAAATGTAATAATGAGTAAGTATTACACCTACAGTCACCAGAGCCTAAAATATAAGTGATATCTTTATGCAATATATTTCTGTTGTAGTTCAGAAGACGATTTCGTACCAGACTTGACGGAATCGGAAAATACTGAAGAAACCGATAAAACCATTGAAGAGGCAAGTTTCTTGAAGTTTAAGTTGAAAAAAGTATAGTTTAAAGTCTTTGAAAATGAATAACAGCTTCAGATGAATGGCAGAAAAAGTATAGTTTGAGAGCATCGACACGAAAAGAAGAAGAAGAAGATGAAAAAAAAAAAATTGGATACTTTGTATACTTACATAATATATTTTTTTTTTTTTAGTTTCAAATTTCATATGAAAAAAAAGCAATAAGTTGCGAAGAAAAAGTTATAAACAGAAGAATTATTGATGTCAGCCACTTCCTTTCCGAATTAAAACTTATTTCAAACCATGGACCACTTGGATGCAGTTTCACAGAACTTGATCTCATAGCTGAAATCCGAATTGGTCTACAATCAAAATTTACGTTTAGGTGTAAGCTTTGCAATCAAAAGTTTGTCATAAATGGGGACAATTGCAGTGACAACTACTTAAATATTAATTAAGATATTAATAATAATACATGCGCTGTCGCTGGTACTATTGCAATAGGTGGGGGGCATTCACAGCTGGATGAATTTTTGTCAGCTATCAACCTCCTTTTGTTAACCGAGAAGACATATTCTGAGAACCATAATCTGATTAGCAGGAAATGGGAAGAAGTTTTAATAAACTCCATGAATCAGGCCGCAGAAAAAGAAAAACAATTTGCAATTTGCAATGGCAGGGTAAACAAAGACGGGATCCCAATAATAGATGTCATTGCTGATGGCTGCTGGTCCAAACGGAGTTATAAAAAGAATTATAATGCTCTTTCAGGTGCAGCTGCCATAATTGGCAAACACACAGGAGAAATACTTTTTTTAGGCGTTAAAAATAAGTACTGTGCCATCTGTGCCCGTGCAGAAAAACATAAAGTTGTTCCATCAGAACACAATTGTTTTAAAAATTACAGTGGTCCATCCACAAACATGGAGAGTGAAATAATTGTGGAAGGATTTAAAGAATCCATAAAAATGTACAATTGAATTTACGGAAGGCTGATATCTGACGGTGATGCTAGCACCTACTCCAAAATATTACAGGCTCGCCCATATTCTGATATAACAGTTGAAAAAATAGAATGTCGGAACCACATTTTAAGGAATTTTTGCAACAATCTCTCGCCACAGATATTAAATATAACATAAAACACAGAAAACTCATAACAAAACAAGCTATACTACGAACAAGGTCGACTATTTGCAAACTAATCAAAAAACATAAAACGAATTCGGATGTTCAACTTTTGTTTGACGACTTGTTAATTAGCCATCTTCATGGCTTCGGAGACCATTCTAAGTGCCGATCATACATGTGTGACAGTATTGGCAAAACGGACCTGCCTAATGATTTTGTTTTAAGCACTCTGTGGCAAAGAATATGTTTTATTTTTCAAAATGTTGCAGGGCATGCTCGAAGTCTAATGTATGATGTTGATAGCAACGTGGTGGAAAGATTTCACAGCGTGGTGGCTAAGTTGGTCGGTGGCAAAAGAATAAATTTTTCATTAAAAAATTCCTATCAAACTAGATGTCATGCCGCTGCCGTAGCTTTTAATGAAAAAAAAAACTATTTCTCGGCTATACAAATCAATTAATAAAGGCAACAGCCTTCAAGGCAAAATAAAACGGCTAGAAAACAAAAGAATTAACAAAAATATAAAAAATCAACAATTTAGGAAACCAAAAAACCGAGGCTTGCACTTATCAAAAACGGACCACAATTACGGTCAAGACTGCACTAAACCAGATATACCAATAGATGTTTTTAGTAAGATCAAAGAAATTTTTTTAGTAAATTTAAAAAAAACTGATGAACAAAGAAATATAATTGAACGAGCAACTATTTTACAAAGCGAATGCAGCGAGTGGCTAGAGTTGCGTAGGTCATTATTGACCGCTTCGAACTTCGGAAAAGTGGTTACGCGGCGAAATGATACAAGTTGCCATAATTTAGTTCGAGACTTGTTGTACAAAACAAATATTGGCCATGTATCGTCAATAAAACATGGCAAGGAAAATGAAAAATGCTTTCTAATTGCCATCAAGCAATTAGAAAGCCAACTAAATATAAAAATTGAACCTTGTGGTTTATTTATAGATGAAGAATTACCATTTTTAGGAGCTACTCCGGATGGTTTATATGGCGACGAAACAATCGTAGAAATCAAATGCCCAATAACGACATACAAGTTGGGGTTAGAAGAAGCCATAAAAAAAAGGAAAGTAACGTTTTGGAAGATAACAAAAAAGGGGCTAGAAATCAATAAAAACCATCATTGGTACTACCAAGTGCAGGGGCAACTACACGTTACGAAAAGATTAAAGTGCTTATTTGCAGTTTGGTCAAATGAAAACTCTCCACTAAAAACAGAATACATCGATAGAGATGATGCCTTCTGGAAAGAGAAAATGAAAGAAAAGCTTACATCATTTTATATAGATTGTTTGTTGTCAGAATTAGTAGACCCCCGCTATCCTCGAGGTATGACAATAAGAAATCCTTCATACGTTGAAGAGGCACTAATAAACAAAAAAAAGAGTAAAGAAAATATGGAACCATTTGTTGAAGAGATTGAGTTATCAACCGATATAGGAAGGAAAAGTGAAGGTGATGAACCTTCTGACGTAAATACGCCTACATGTACTCGATATTTAGATTTTTGTGATATGTAAACTAAAAATAGTACACATTTATATAGAAGTATATATTGAGTCGAGTAAGTATTGGAATTTTGTATGGGGCAGTTGATTTCTTTTTCCGAGATTACGATGGTGGTTACATGGAGGAAGTTCTTCGATTTGATAGTCTGTAGCTCACTCTTCCATATGAATATACCTCTTCTGTTACGTTGTATAAAAGACAACATAATTAGATGATTTTTTGTGAAGTCATGGACAGTTAGTGAAATATCAGATTAAGGTGAATGCTACGATGTATGCGAAATGCAGAAATTTGCATTTTGCGGGTCAGTGTCCGGTTCTATACTCATGAAATTGGGAATGCGACTGTGGCAGGTGTGGCTTTACTAAATTATAAATCTTGAGAATCAACAATATAGTCATCTCTGTTCGTATAAAATGTTTTTTTTTTTCAAAATACTTATAATCTATTCTATTATACGAATAATAGAATAGAATATAAGTAAATTTGAAAAAAATAAAACATTTTTTATTATACGAACAGAGAGCACAGTATCGACCAATCGCAAGGTTATAATTCAGTAAAGCCACACTTGTCACAGACGCATTCCATATTTCATGAGCATAGAACCTGACACTGACCCGCAAAATGCAAAAAACTTCAAAAAATTGTATTTCGCGGGATACATTGGAGCATTCATTCAATTTTACTTTCTGAAATTTAATAAATGATGATAAAATTGACTTTGTTATTTATTTTTTCTACTTTTATCAATCACCCACCGTCTGAATAACAGGTAGGTAACTAATCTTAAGGTGAATGCTCCGACTATCATCCCGCAAAATTCAAATTTTTGAAGTTTTTTGCATTTTACGGGTTAGTACCCGGCTCATGAAATGGGAAATGCGATTGTGGTAGGTGTGGCTTTGCTGAATTATAATCTTGGGAATCAACTATATAATCCTCTGTTCGTATAATAGAAAAGAATATATTTTTTTGAAAAAGAAGTGTATTTTTATTATACGAACAGAGAACACTGTATCGATAAATCCCAAGGTATAATTCAGTAAAGCCACACTTGTCACAGCCGCATTCCCTATTTCATGAGTATAGATCCTGACACTGACCCGCAAAATGGAAAAAACCTACAAAAATTTGAATTTCGCTAAAACATAAACACGGCACAATGCTTGCTATGGAGAACCATAATAGGGTTTAGTTCGGATCCAGTACATTATTTTTGACGTCCCAGTGGTAGAATTTCTCGTCGACATTTTTCAAATAAAAAAAAAATCCTTTTTTAAATTTAAATTGTTTAAAATCGTTATTCGAATCAACAAAAAAAAAATTACTAGAATACCGATTTTATATCGTTTAATTTAAAAACGTAAATATTGAAAAAACTATTTGGAAAAGCTGACAAAAATTTCCACCCTGAAAGATCCAGAATTATGTACCGGATCCATAATCGTTTGTGCGTTGATATCAAAAAGACCCTGTATACTTCTATTAGAATAAAAGTTTGAAGTATTTAAAGTTGATGAGGCGTGTAAATAGCCTCATCTGAAAGCTGTGGGGGTTTTAAGACCTCCCGAAAATATGCGGGTGTATGTAGATTTAAATTTACAAAAATCAAATCTCTGTTGAAGATCCTTCTGAAACCAATATCCTCTACATCTATTGCAACAAGAGAGCCCACGTACCTTGCGAATCCAGAGAGACGGGAAATCACCTTATTCACGGGTTTGTCGTCGTTGCGTGTGATGCCGGCCGGCGAAATATCAGCATTCATCCACCGGTGGACTGGTCAGAACTCGTGAAAAACACACTGCACTAGAAGTTTATAATGTCTCACGGTAGCAGATGCACTTATTTCACGAAAATTGTCCGGTTTTTAACAGATATGGGATTTTTATTGCGGAGCGGGTGAACATACGTATTGAAGATGGCGCGGGGCGGAAAAGAAGGGCTCGCCCTCTGTCGGTCGTTCGCAAGCATCTCAAGGGAACGTTCGATTCCGACCAATGGGCTCCTGCGGTAGTGAATATTTGGTTTGCGGAATTCAACAGAGACTCAATTGTCTTACCTTTAAATGAAATAATGTTTTTGGAATGCGGGAAAGTAACTAAGATATTATATAAATCCTTTTAAAAAATATATCGGTAATTATAAGAGGCATTGACGCTTCACCAAAAGTATAGTCAATTAGTCACAGAATTCTTCATGATCAAAATTATTTTGGCGAACCATAAAATGTTTAATACGTTTTTTTGGATGCCATGTCTATGAATTCTTAGGTCTGAAATTTTACTTGTGTTTGTAAGATGTTCGCGAGATATCCGCTAGATTGCGCTAGTACTGCTTGACGAAATATTTTAGAGGCGGGGTGCGGCGAAGAGGGAACGAATACTCAAGGTCATTTGGTCAGGGTAGCGCCTTAATTGTAATACCATACTCGCTTAACCTCTGAAATACTTGTTCTAGCTGTTCGACATGCAGCTTTTCATTTATTGAACTCACTAAAATATCATCCGCGTAACAATATAGAAAGTCTAAGCCTGATAAGACTGTATTAGTCATGAAACGTTGGAAGGTTTGGGCAGCGTTTCTCAATCCAAAGGTCATACGTTCAAACTCATATAAACCGAATGGTGTCGTAATTGCGGTTTTACAAATATCATCCGGATTAATCAAAATATTTTGGTAGGCTTTCTTTATATCTATTTTCGAGAACACCGTTTTTCCAGCTAAAAAATATGTAAAGTCTTGTACGCGCGGTATCGGGTTCCTATCCGGTTTTGTAACTGAATTAAGTGCACGGTAGTCTCCGCATGGTCGGACCTGTCCGTCTTTTTTTGGAACTAAGTGTAGGGGACTTGCCCAAGCCGATTTGAACGGTCTGCATATACCTGTCTCTAACATAGTTTTAAATTCTTCCTTAGCTATTCTATATCGCTTTGGAGCTAATGGTCTAGGCTTACAAAATATAGGTGAACTTGTCGTATCAATGTAATGATAAACAGAGTGCTTTGGCGTCTTTTTAAATGACATAGGTTTGAGAATCTCTGGATACTTAGTTAATATGTCATATATGGGATGATCACTTCGTAAGGTCGAAATTGCTGTTATATAATGTCGTTCCTCTGACTGCCAGATTAGTTACCATATCTAATAAACAACGTCCACTGATATCAACAATCAACTTATGATGGTTAAGAAAATCTACACCGAGTATAGGTTGTTTAACGTTGCACACTACAAATGTCCATGAGAAGGGTCTACGCAACTTTAAATCTAATGTCAATGTTTTGGTACGTAATGTATGTAATGTTGGTTTTTATTACAGACCCATTTGCGGCATATAGCTTAAAATTAGAATTAAAATCTAACTCATTTTTGTTCTTAACCAAATGTTTAGGTATTACAGAAATGCATGCACCAGAATCTATAAGAAATCTTATATGGGATTTTTGGTCAATCACGATAAGGCGGTGGTCCTTGACTGCACAACTTCCCGCCACTGGTTGTAGTCTTCTTAGTTTTCCGAGCTGGTTGATGCCGTCTTCGTCTTCCAGTTGCAGGGCGCGACGCATTTCCTGGCTCTGCTCCTGAACTTGAAGTGATACGAACATAACCAGTCTGGACTTTCTGGCGTTCTTCGTGGCCTCGACCGGGAACGTGACTGCGAAGAGTTCCTGTATCCACTCCTGCTTCTATATCTTCTTCTTCCTCTGTCCATCTCCGCTATCTTCAGGTTTATCTTTGCTATCTCTGCCATAATTGTAGCGACATCGAACGTTGTTGATGTTTCCTGGTTGCTGCGGGCTACTTCGCTGACTTGCGCGGGTTGGTGGGTCTCCATTACCTTGTCAGCTATAACGGCCAGTTCTTCCAAATCCTTTGCTGACGTCACTGTGAGGACTGCTCTTACAGGTGCAGGTAGATGTCCTTGCCACAATATCTTTAGGGTGTCAGGTTCTATTTTTCCTCTCGCTAGCTCTTTCATTCTTCGTAGCAGTTGACTAGGTTTCTGGTCTCCTAGTTCAATTTCCGAAATCAGTTTTTGAATTTGCCTCGTTTCTGATTCTTCATAAATTTGCATAAGCCGATCTCTGAGAGCTTCGAATTTGTTGTTTTCCGGAGGACTCGCAACTATGTCCGCTACTTGCTGGATTACGTCTTTACCAAGTTTTGCAACGACCATGAAGTATTTGTTGGCGTCGGATGTTTTCTGAGGCGCTAATATGGCTTCAACTTGTAAAAACCATAACCGAGGATTTCCTGGCCAAAATTCTGGAATCCTACTCGCTACTGATAGTGAATAAATTATGGCGGTCGATTCTTCTGTCTTCGGTACTACAGTTGGTGGAGTTGGCTAATGTGAGGTACCACAGCAGCCAACTCCACCAACTGTACCTACCTGTCCGCATTGTGTACATAAATTTTTCTTGAACCTCGTGCAAAATTAAGAACGTTCTATCAGACGCGCGATATCAGACGTCGCCCACGTTACGGCGAATCGGACGCGGTCGGGGTCACCAGTGTAGGGTTTCGTGTGTAAGGAGAGAAATGAAACGTACGAGGTTCGAATGCCAACTGAACTGTGTTTATTAAAGATCATTATATTTATAGGCGATACCTATGCACCCCACAACTTTTTTGACTTTTTTAATTTTTAGGCAAATTATGAAGTGTCAAAGTTCATACAAAATAGGTCATTTTCAGAGGTTTTTACTGGATTAGTTTTACACAAATTTAGAAATTGATTTCTTTAGAAACCTAGATAATATTCACAAGATACTGTGTTTCCAAAATATCTAATGAAAAATGTGTAAAAACTTCATAATCAGTTATGAGCGGTTGTATGAAAAACAGTGAAAATGTGAGTCATGATGCACCACCTTTTTTTAATATGTGTGAGGTTCGAATAAACGGTTTTCTTTCTTTCTTTCTTTTTTCACCTTAAGGCTGCCGTCTTTTAAAAAATCACCCGCGGCAAATTATTAGCGCATCTTTGTATGCTTTTTTTGAACAAAATAATGAAACAACTTGAAATATTATTATAGCACATATTTAACCATAGTACGAGTAGTAGCCAGTTATTTTTAAGTCAATTTGGGTGTATTATGTTTGGTAAATCAAGCGTTAAACATAGCTCTTTCGTGCCAACATCATTTCGACTTATGTTTGTGAGCTTCGTTAATGGCATAATACATTCAGTCAAAAAAGTATCGGGAATGGATGATTTGTTTATGGTTCCAAATTCAAATTTTTGTTTTTTTGTAGTTGTTAGATTGGCACAACTGTTTTCCATTTTGGCGCGGAGTTTGAGTTGCATCTGTTATTTATATTAAACTAGCTTTGCCCGCGCGGCTTCGCTCCCGCTCTTCCCTACTCCACCCTACTATACCCAACTCTACCCTACTCTATCCTACTCTACCCTACTCTACCCTACTCTACCCTACACTACCCTATTTTTTTTTCCATAAGAACCTTCTCCTCACAATAACAAACACATCAAAAAAAAAATCAGCCAAATCGGTCAAGCCGTTTTTATGCCAAGTCGTGACAACGGAAAACGGGGTCATTTTTATATATATAGAAGATACAGTGCTGGTTTTAGTAATATCATATATAGTGTGTATTGCGAATTTCATAATGGACAAAAATATCGAACAAAGAGTTTGTCTTAAATTTTGCATCGCCAATGGAATTTCGTGTTCGGAGTCACTGAAAATGTTACAGAAGGCTTACGGTGAATCGACTTTATCAAAAACTCGTGCTCATGAGTGGTTCAAAGCGTTCAAAAGCGGTCGAGATGTGATGGAAGATTTGCCTTGCTCTGGTAGGCCGTCAACGTCTGCAACTGAAGTTAACATCGCAAAAGTGAAGGAAATAGTGACTGAAAATCCCCATTCAACTCTGAGAGAGATAGCCGCCGAACTTTCTGTATCTCACGAGTCGATCCGTACCATTTTAACTAATCATTTGGGTATGAAACATGTTGCTGCTCGGCTAGTCCCAAAAGATCTGAATTTTCTCCAAAAACTCAATCTCATGAAAGTCGCTGAGGACATGCTAGTACGAGTCAGTTCGGACCCAACATTCATGAAACGCATTGTTACTGGTGACGACACGTGGGTTTACGAGTTTGACATGCAAACTAGTCAACAAGCTTCGGAGTGGCGCCTTCCAACTGATACGAAACCGAAAAAACCACGCCAAAGTCGATCAAAAGTCAAAGTCATGTTGACTGTTTTCTTTGACTATCGCGGTGTTGTGCACTCTGAATTCTTACCGGAAGGTCTAATGGTAAATAAAGAATATTATTTGAGCGTTATGCGGCGTTTAAGAGAGCAAAATCGACGAAAAAGGCCAGATTTGTGGAAAGAAAATTCTTGGATTTTGCACCACGACAATGCGCCTTCGCACAAGGCTATCATTGTGAACGAATTTTTGACCAAACACTCAACAAATACCATCCAGCAACCACCATATTCACCAGATATGGCTCCTGCTGACTTTTTTCTTTTTCCTAAACTTAAATTACCACTTCGTGGCACCCGTTTTCAATCGATAGAAGACAAAGGAGAATTCGCGGCGAGAACTGAACTCAATTCAGGAAGCAGCGTTTAAAAAATGTTTTGATGAATGGATTATTCGTTGGCGCAAGTGTATCGTTTCTAAAGGAGCATACTTTGAAGGTGATAAAATAAATTTGGATGAATAACAGACATTTTGTGTATTATTGATCTTTTCCCGGTACTTTCTTGACAGAGTAGTATAACGAATTTACAAATCCTACGAATAGAAACTAAGCGCAACATTATCATCTTTGAAATGCATTCATGGCTAGTGTTAATCAGGGACCGTACAACCCCGAATATAAATTAATTCTTTCGAAAGGGTTACAGGTTGAACGCCTATAGTAAAGAAAAGGGTTACCTACCTACCCTAACTTTAGGGTAACCCTTTCAATAAGTTAACTCGTACAAGAGATTACCGGTTCTTGTATGATTTCCAATTGAAACAAATAACCTTTTGAAAGGGTTCGTCGGGGTTATCAAAGGGTTTTAAAGGGTTTTGGAGAGCAGGAATAGATTTTGACCTTGAAAGTTTGGAATCGTATAGAATTGTCCATAAGTGTTTTTTACTCGGTTTGATAGGACAGTGCTTTCTTTTTAAATTTTAATAACGTCTGAATATTTTTGCTAGGATTTTTGTTGTATTTGTACTAGTTTTGACAAAGATCATTGGGCATATCTGACCCGCTTTGTGAAGAGTGGCAGATATTAATCAAAATAGTTTTAAACTAAGGGGAAAATTATAACCTTTAATTGTATATAATTATTTAATTAAATAGCAATGAAGGAAAATAAATATAAATGTCTGAAGGCCGTATTTTTGTAACGGACCACCATTCGAAAATGTTATTTTAATAGACACCGGTTCCGATTTATGCGTTTTCCCACGTTCAGCAGTTAGAACACCATTCACGAGCACAAAACACGGCTTAACAGCTTTTTTTTATGGTGGTCAAAAATCATCCAATGACAACCCGCGCTCTTGGGCGGAGCAGGAGATAGTGTCAGACTCTGACTAAAAGCCACCCCGTTCTTTCTAGCCTTCATACAGGGATTGAGCTCCCTTTCGGATAACCCTGGACCCAGTAGGCTGAAGTAGTAAATGTACTTAGTAATAAGCAACATTGTAACCTTTAAGTAGTCGACAATAAACGCTTGTCTTGACTAGACGTGTTTCCTTTCGCTCCACAACACCTCACATACTTCATGGCGACCTTGCCAGGATACAAACGAAAAAAAAAATAGGTTTATAAGAAAAATGATCTTATTTTAGTAAAAAATGAATGTGCTCGAAAATTAGACTGCGTTTTTGATGGACCTTTTGAAGTGTTGGAAGATTTAGGCGTAAATGTGAAGATAATTAAAAATGGTAAAATAGATGTTATACATAAGGATAGGACAAAAAAATTTAGTAAGTAAGTTTTAAGAAAAGGTACCTTTGCTTTGCTTAACTTAGCTTGTTTGTCAAAAAAAAAATTTTTTTTTTCATTCACCCCCGGAGGTGAAGTAGTAAATGTACTTAGTAATAAGCAACATTGTAACCTTTAAGTAGTCGACAATAAACGCTTGTCTTGACTAGACGTGTTTCCTTTCGCTCCACAACACCTCACATACTTTAAGGCTTTGACCCAGCTGGGCGCTTGCTGTTGCTGACAACTCCTTGAGGCGCGGGGAAACAGTGCGCGATTTCGACGTCTTGGGCTCGGTCCGGACAGTTACCGGGTGGTCGGTCAGCGAGCTATCCATGGCTCACTGTTCGCAAGCCCGGGTCAACGGCGGTCGGCCTCTTTCTTTGCTAGCATTACTGCTTCGCAGAAGGAGGCGACCGCCTGTCACTCCTCTTCGCTCTGGACCATGGCCTGAACTAAGGCCCAGCGCGTGAGGTCTCCTCCGCCAATCGCCCCCACGATGGCACGGCAATGCTCCGCCCAAGCAAGGCACACCTTGACTGTGTGCTCCACCGTGTCCTCCGGGCGTTCCACACAGTGGCGACACCCGGGCGTCTCTTCCGCTTGAATCCGGTGCAGGGACCTCCCGAACGTGCCATGTCCGGTAAGGACCTGCGTGCATGCTGTGGTCTCCTGTAACTGAAGGAGCAAACGTTAAAGGACCCCATGCCTAGTGATTTATACTGTGTCTGTGTAACCTTTGTTGGAGATCCAAATAAATAAATAAATAACAAATGCATCTGACATGTCAATAGGGACCTTGCTGCAGCAACAAGATGTTAAGCAATGGGAATCCTCCTCCTTGAGTCGTATTCCTCATTACTGAGGGTCGTGAAGTTACCGCTGGATTATCTTCTTAGTAATGATATCTCGCCATCTGTTACGGTTCTTAGCGTCATGAAGTGCGAAGTGCAATTGGGTGTCCAGTGTGGAGCGGACCTGATCTGCCCATCTTATTGGGCTGCGGCCCCTTGGTCGGTTGCCATCAACCATGCCAGTTACGATGAGCAGTTGAAGGTTGTGGCCATTTTTTCTGGCAATGTGGCCAAAGAACTCTTGTACTATGCGCATGCAGGTAGTCGACAGTCTGATCTTGATGTTCAGTTCGCGTAAGATAGAGCTGTTTGTACGGGAGGCAGTCCAGGGAATTTGAAGCATTTTCCTCCAGCACCACATCTCGAAGGCATCAATGCGGTCGCGGTCAGCCTTTTTTAAAGTCCAAGTCTCAGCCCCGTAGCTAAATATGGAGAAGACTACACTTTTGACCAGTTTGGTTCTGGTTTTGCGTGAAATGTTACGATCCCTCCATATGCCTTGCAATTGCGACATTGTACTTTTGGCCATTTGTATGCGCCTCCGGATTTCTTTTTCACAAGAACCTGTATTGCTGATGTTTGCACCGAGATAGATAAAGTTATCAACCACCTCAAGCCCAAGAGTTCCCGTGAGTTGCAGCTTTCTGCTTCGGTCTACTACCATCATCTTGGTTTTGCTGTGATTGATCTTGAGACCCATTTCCAGGCTATTGCGCTCAATTCTATTCAGTATCTCCACCATTTCTGCTTCATTGGCGGCCAGAAGCGTGGTGCCGTCTGCGTACCGGAGGTTAGAGATCTTGGTGCCTCCAACGGTGACTCCTCCATCCCAGTTTTCTGAAATGGGAATCACTGGGTTTCTTTTCCAAGAAGCTGAACTCAGCACAGAAAAAATATAGTTCGTACGACCGTGAGTTGTTGGCAGTGTACGAGGCTTTAAGAGGGTCCTTCTCCACTCGCTTATCGTAAACATCGAAAATGGTTTAAAAGCTTGTTACTTCATTTAATGCAATCCAACGCGATGTTTGACGAAAAGGCAACGCAAAAAAAGAAAGATAACGCCTGGAAACTCTGTTAATATTCGGTAATTCCGAGATTTACTCGAAAATTTCACAAAACTTGCTCCAGGTAATAGCTGTTAAGGTCTCTAGAGAATTACTTTTTTGACTTTTTTAATTTTCAGGCTAATTATGAAGTGTCAAAGTTCATACAAAATAGGAAATTTTTAGAGGTTTTTACTGGATTAGTTTTACACAAATTTAGAAATTGGTTTCTTTAGAAACCTAGATAATATCCACAAGATACTGTGTTTCCAAAATATCTAATGAAAAGTGTGTAATAACGTCATAATCAGTTATGAGCGATTGTATGAAAAACAGTGAAAATGTGAGTCGTGGTGCACCACCTTAAGGTATTTTCGTCACATGGTAGAGGCACGAAACTTCGTGGTCATCACAAACCATCGCCCACTCACGTACGCTTTTACGACAGTACTATACATATATTTTGTTAAATCCAACACAACAAGGACGACAAAGTATAGAAGAGTACTACTGCTCGTGTATACTCGGCCGCCGCACTGTAGGGAGCTGCGCCCATATCGCTAGCATAATATCTATCTGTCTTGGGCCAGACATCAGGAAGCAATAGACGCGCCCGCTGCCTTTTTATCGATCTTATGCTTGATTTGGATCAAATTAATTAAAACTTATAAATGGATTAGCATTTTATTCATATTTCCCAAATCAGTTTATGACACTTGAATTTATCTAGATCCCCGTGGCTCACATTAATGTGACTAATGCCATAGGAAATCAGAGCCTTATATCATTATATACTGCTATATTTCGTTTGTGTCTGCCGTGGGTATGGTTTCCATACTTTGGTGCCCAATGATCTTTAAATCTGTGTTTTACAAAAAACTTTAGACGTCTGCAATGCTTTTTCAGCAAAATATTGGCGAAAAACTAATTTTTCACAGTTTCTATGGCGCGACCCTGGAGTTTTAGCCTAGTGCTCCTAAAATATAAATACAGGATTATTTTAAATATATTTTTGTATTTTTTTTATAAATTCTATCTGTTATTTTCCTAAATTTCAGGTCTCTGCAATCATCATCTTCCTGCCTTGATCCCGTTTTATTTGGGGACGGCGCAACACGTTTTTTTCTTCCATTCTGTCCTGTCGCTCGTCACGCTATCATTAACTCCCTTTTCATTCATATTGTTACGTACGTGGGTAACTACATGCCGATTTACCAATAAAGAACTTTATTTACCACAAACAATAAGTAATTAGTCCAGTCAACAATAATTCAAATCAAAATTAGCACTAGAGTTCCGTTACACTATCGCCTCGGTCGTTAGATAAAATCACTTTGCACACTTAAGTAGATCGCTCTTGATCGCAGTCGAAATCAAAACTGACTCACTTCCGTTCGGGGGCTCGTATTTATACGCGAAGCAAAGAAAATTCTAGATACTGACGTCTCAGGATAGATCCAGAACAATTGAGTCGCGTCGCGGGGCCATAAATCAATTTTATTACTTTGTCCTTCGCGAGTCACTTTCACGCGAATTTCGACCCTCTATTGTTAATGGCGGAAAGTACCATTTCCCTTATCCACCTATAGATACCTACAGATTACATACCTACTAAATAGTAGGTACAACGAGTACTTATGAAGGAATGTTCCTGATCTTGCCAGGCTAGGTAGGTACTTTGGTTCTAGAGCTTTCGAACAGCAATGCGTTTTAATTATTCGTTGCCACTCTTTATTTTGTCGGAAATATGACGTGTTGAAGTTTAACGGCGTAACAATATCACTTCTCACACCCATCCATCTTTTCTTTGACCTCCCTCTCCCTCTCCATCCATCCACACATGTAAATTCATAACTCTTTTGGCAACATGCGATTCATCTCTCCTCCTTACATGAACATACCAAGAAAAACGATTCCCTTTCAACTTTTCAGTCACTAGCGCCACTTTCAAACTTTCCCTAATATACTCATTTCTCACTTTATCCATTCTCGTCACACCACACATCCATCTTAAGATTCTCATCTCCGCTACATGCAATCTTTTTTCATCCGTCTTTTTCACAGCCCAACATTCTGATCCAAACATATACGTACAACAGGCCTTATCACGGATTTGTAGATTTTACCCTTCAACTTGGAGGGGCATCCGTGGGTAACAAGTTGTTCTCGTGACCTGTCGCCATTTCATCCATCCTGCGTTGATCCGATGTGTTACGTCCCGGTCTACCTCACCATCCCCTTGGACAAGCGACCCGAGGTACCGAAAGTCGGAACAGATCGGTATGGGCGTTCCGGCCACTCTCGGCAACCAGCACAACTTCCACTATTTTTCTGTGTTCCGTGATCGTATGTGTATGGACTGTGGAGTCGCTAGGTCCTTGACTGCGTGTTGCGACTTTTGTAATCTAATTAATAATTGAATTACATAGTAATTGAATTACATTGTAATTAGATTACTTTGGATGTGCTATGAAATTAATTACAATGTATTTAAATACAAAGTAATTTAATTACAATGTAACCTAATTACATAGTATTTAATTATATTGTAATTATTGCTGAATATGAAAGGTCGCATACTTGCACCGCTTGGTTACGATATTGGTACCTACTGTAAGGACATAGAAATAAAGACAAGGCTGGGACATCACAGAATCTCTGGTGGTAGCTAGTGATGCAATCTGATAGTGAGGCGCACTAGTTTATGAGCCTATGTCCAACAGAGGACGTCAGACACTATAGCGAGGGGGAGGCCTATGTCCAACAGTGGACAGCAGTAATTATAGCGCCTAAATGGCGATACTTGGGGGAGACTTATGTCCAACAGTGGACATCGGTCATAAGCGAAAAGAAGGTCTATGTCCAACAGTGGACATTGGTCATCTTATCGAGGAGGAATGCCTTTGTCCAACAGTGGACACAAGTCATTATTGCGAGGGGCAGACTTATGACCAACAGTAGGCATCAGTCATTATAGTGCCTATATGGCGACACTTAGGGAAGCTTATGTCCAACAGTGGGTACATGTCATTATAGCGAGGTGGAGGCCTATGTCTAACAGTGGACATCGGCCAGTATAACGAGGGGTAAACTTATGCCCAGCAGTGGGCATCAGTAATTATAGCGCCTAAATGACGACACTGGGAGAGCTTTATGTCCAATTGTGGACACAGGTCATTATGGCAAGGGGCAGACTTTTGTCCAGCAGTGGGCATCAGTCAAATACATAAAAATGATTACACATTGGAGACTCGTCATGGTCTTATTAGTGATAGTAAATTAGTTGCAGAAGAATTTGTAAATTTCTTTACCAGTATACCAATTAAAACTACTGAAGCCCTAAATTCGTCCCCATCGCATGCTAGGCGAACGTTGCAGCCTGCTCTACTGAATTTAATTTTAAGCATATAAACCCCATAACAGTAATAAAAGCTTTTAAACAAATCAAGGTTAAATTGACCGAAGATCTATGGGGTATGTCTATCAAAGTTTGTACTTCAATTATTGAGACAATAGCGCCGTACTTAGCGTTAATATTTAATTTGTGTATAGATCAAGGAGTCTTTCCGGATCTAATGAAATATAGTAAAGTGATACCACTTTTTAAATCCGGGGACAGTAAAGACACTAATAATTATAGGCCGGTGTCCGTTTTGCCGGTTTTTAGCAAGATATTTGAAAATGTGATGTTAAATCAAATGCTTAATCATTTTAACACCAATAACATCTTACACGATAAACAGTACGGTTTCACCAAAGGACGTTGTACAACTGATGCCGGTGTCTCCTTACTAAAACACATTTTTAATGCGTGGGAAGAAGCACAAGATGCTATTGGCATCTTCTGCGACCTGTCTAAGGCGTTTGATTGTGTGGTTCATGAAACATTACTCCTGAAACTTGAGCATTACGGACTAGGCAAAACAGCGTTAAGCTTAATAAAATCTTATTTAAATGACAGACAGCAACTATTTCAAATAGACGGTGTCAATTCGTCGGGATTAAATGTGAAAATGGTGGTACCCCAAGGTACAATTTTAAGTCCTTTTTTATTTTTAGTTTATATTAATGATTTACCATATTTGTTGCAAAATAAACTTGATATGGTGTTGTTTGCCGACGACACTTCTCTGATATTTAAGATAAATAGAAGAACTAATAATCTTGACGATGAAAATAACGCCTTACTGCAGGTCCAAAACTGGTTTACTGCTAATAATCTAGTTCTTAATGGCAAAAAAACTAAATGTATAAGATTTTCCTTACCGAACGTCAAAAGTAGTGATTGTGACATTGTATTGAACAATGAGAAATTAGAATTTGTCGAAAAAACGGTTTTTTTGGGGATTACGCTTGACTCAAGGCTACAATGGGGTCCTCACTTAACATCTCTTGCAGGACGGCTTAGCTCGGCTGCATTTGCTGTTAGAAAAATCCGCCAATTTACGGATGTTGATACCGCTAGACTAGTCTATTTTAGTTATTTTCATAGTATCATGTCATACGGTATCTTACTATGGGGACGGGCTGCAGACATTGACTCAATCTTTATACTACAGAAAAGAGCCATCAGAGCTATTTACAATCTCCACCGGTGCGATTCTCTAAGAGAGCTGATTAAGGATATTAACATCATGACGGTGCCTTGTCAATATATCTATGAAAACATCATGGACGTTAGAAAAAATCTTCATCTCTTTAGCAAAAGAGGCGATAGACATAACTATGTTACAAGACATAGGGACCAGTTAGTTCAACCAGGCTTCAGATTGGCAAAAGTGGCCTCTTCTTTCATGGGGTACTGTTTAAAATGCTATAAGAAAATACCTCCCCAAATTTTAGAACTCAATGAAACAAAATTTAAATCTTGTATTAAACGCATACTATGCAGGCAGGCATATTATAAGTTGGAGGATTATATACAAGATAAAAATGCTTGGCTCAATGCTGGTCCAGCTCCACTACCACACTAGGGTGTATTGATTAGTTTGGAAACTATAATTATTTTTATTTTTTTTGTAATTTGAAAATATAGTTTAAACTTGTGATTATTTATTACTTTTGTTTTTGAAAACCATAGCATTGTTTAATGTAGAGTGGAGTAGAGTGGGGCTGATGCACGCGTCATGCTCGTGAACGGGTGCCGTCAGTTGAGACTGGTCATCTCTTATCTGCCAGTAGCTTAATTCAGTTTTTATCTTTTAATATATTTTTAACCGACTTCGAAAAGGAGGAAGTTCTACGTTCGGCTGAATGTGTTTTTTTTTTTTTGTATGTATGTTCACCGATATTTCGGTCAATTGTGGACCGATTTCGAAAATTTTTTTTGATTGAAAAGTTATGCTTCCAAGTTGGTCCCATAGAAATATTGTTATGATCTGATCATGAACTTCGAAGATATGGAAGAGAACTCCTCATAGAATCATAGCGGAATTGTCGTAACAAGTAAAATTGCTTTGTTTATACGTGTCAGTCATCGACTGACTGAAAGATAGGGGGAGGGGGTAAATTCATGTAATATTTACCGTATTTGGGATTATAAGAATCGTTATGAGATGCACTCTGGCTATAAGGTAATTTATGTTTAGCTGAAGGGTAGGTACTTTTTAGTGGTGCTACCATAACTAAAAAGGGAAAAATAAAAAACTTTTTACAAAAAAAAATTAAACCGACTTCAAAAAGCACAAAATACTTTAATTTCGGAAGTCGGTGTTAAATAACGAAGAGACAAGATTAGTTATCTATTATAGAAACACCGACTTCCGAAATTAAAGTTATTTTGTGCTTTTTGAAGTCGGTTTAATTTTTTTTGTAAAAAGTTTTTTATTTATTTTAATTTTATTATCTACATTGTGCTCACATAATAGAAGCAACATGAAATAATGTAAACAAACATTATATGTAACACATAATATGATTTAAAAGAGTGTCCATGGAGTTTCTTGCACGTTCTTCTCCATAGAGATCTACGCTTTAGAACGTGCAATTTAGCTTCACTTTTCTTGGACTGACCGACATTTGACTATTCAAAAGTGCCTACATTTGGTCTATTTGAAATAAATGATTTTGAATTTGAATTTGAGTCATTATAGCGAGGTTGAGGCCTATGTCCAACAGTGAACATCGGCCATTATAGCGAGGGGCAAACTTATGCCCAGCAGTGGGCATGTCATTAAAGCGCCTAAATGGTGACACTTTGGAGGAGGCTTATGTCCAACAGTAGACACAGGTTATTATGGCGAGGGGCAGACTTTTGTCCAACAGTGGGCATCAGTCATTATAGTGCCTAAATGGTGACACTCGGGGAGGCTTATGTCCAATTGTGGGCACAGGTCATTACAATGAGGTGGAGTCCTGTGTCCAACAGTGGACATCGGTCAATATAGCGAGGGGCAGACTTATGCCCATCCACCAAATAAAACCGAAATATTCGAAAGATTCTTATTTTTTTCCCAAGTGATTTTTTCCGCAAAATTTCAATGCAACATATAAATAAAAAACGGAAAAAAATGTGTAATTACATTTTATCAGATTACTTGTGTAATCTGTTATAATGTAATTAGATTAACTTGTAATTTAATTACTTTGTATTTAATTACAATGACTCATTGTAATTAATTACTTAAGTAATCTGTAACAAAGTAATTCAATTACCAATTACAATGTAACTGTAATTTGTAATTGTTAATCTAATTACTTTTTGCCCATCACTGCTTTAAATTAAGGTACGAGAGATAAAATTACAGTATTTGTAGTCTGAATGGGTAACTCTGTTACAGTCGTTGAAGGGGTAACCCGTTCAAAACGTGTAACCATTAAAAAATATAACCCACCCAGAATGGGTTTTTGGATAAACAGGTAAGCAAATCGAAAGGGTTTTGAAGAGGTTATCCATTGATGAGGGTTTCCGTAAAAAAGTGTAACCAATATGAAATGCGTTTTAAAACAACCCTTTGTCAAAACGCTATTAAAAACCCTTTCAATGGGTAACCAAAATGGTCCCTGGTTCTAATTATGTTTCATTTTCTTATTTCAGAAGTCACAATTTCATCAAAATTCTCAACATTTGGCTCTTATTAAATGTTTTTTTTTTTCACAATAACTAAGCATCGTAGTTACATCATAATTAGATTATTTTGAGATAAAACTTCAATAGAGCAAATGATAAAAAAGTTAAAATCCAAATCACCATAATTTATCAAAAATATTGATTTTAAAAGTTGCCAAAAAAATTTGTATAAATTATTAGTATTTGTACACATTTTTTGGACATCTTTTAAAATCATTATTTTGGATAAATTATGGTGATTTAGATTTAATTTTTTTTATTATTTGCTTTATTGAACTTTTGGCATCAAAGTAATCTAATTATGATGTAACTACGATGCTTAGTTATTGTGAAAAAAAAACATTTAATAAGAGCCAAATGTTGAGAATTTTGATGAAATTGTGACTTCTGAAATAAGAAAATGAAACATAATTAGAACTAGCCATGAATGCATTTCAAAGATGATAATGTTGCGCTTAGTTTCCATTCGTAAGATTTGTAAATTCGTTATATTATTATGCCATTAACGAAGCTCACAAACATAAGTCGAAATGATGTTGGCACGAAAGAGCTATGTTTAACGCTTGATTTACCAAACATAACACACCCAAATTGACTTAAAAAAAATAACTCATACTATAGTTAAATATGTGCTATAATAATATTTCAAGTTGTTTCATTATTTTGTTCACAAAAAGCATACAAAGATGCGCTAATAATTTGCCGCGGGTGAATTTTTACAAGACTCCAGCCTTAAGGGGGCATGTTGTGATATGCGAACTATTTAATTATGTATATGTTTTATTTTTAATCTTAATTCTATGTTTCTTTGGTGATGTACTTCAATATTAAATCAACAAAGTGACAACACATATTTTAATTCTTTTTATTGTAAAAGTTATTTCCACCATCTAAAACAAACAACAACAATTTGCCGCGTAAAATACGCGCTAAAGAGCTCTGAAAGCCTCAATGGCTAGGTCCCAGGCTTTCCCAGGGAAGCCGTCGGGTCCTGGTGCGGTATTTTGGGCTGAACGTAGCCTTCGTACCGCCACTCTCATCTCCACCTTTGGTCAACTCTTGAGCATTGTCGTTGTCGTCGCCGTAGTGGTCCACGTCGCGCAGGGAACAGAGCGCTCTCCATATCCTCCACAAACTGGGGTCCCATCAAGCGGGCATTGCTCGCCTTGCGCAAAGTCGCAATCTGCAGCGACCACCAGTACACCTAACGCCGGGCACGTCCTGGCCAGACTCGGGCCATTGGCACGTCGTAGTCTTGCGACATAACCTTCTACAACCACTACGCTTTGGTGTTAATCTAGACAGGCCCGTCCGATGCTTGCACCTAGGTCTGCACCATCCAGATCGCAGTTCCTGATCCAGTTGCTTTAGCAGTCACCCGGGGACATATTAATTGCATGAGGGCGCCCGGCCATTCCGGGCCCTATACTCTATATGATGTATGATATAAATTCATGATATGCGTTCTACTTGCCTGATTTTCAGGCAGAATAGGGTTCTAGAAGGAAGAAGACACTAACAGAATAGATATTCTAGGAGACCAAAAAAAGTAAATTAAAAAATCACTAAGATAATAATACTTATTGATTCTGGTATCTTCATATCGATATAACTTTTTTCAGACAGACATTTCAGTTTTGCTGTCATACAATAAAATGTTGAAATGGCTGTTGCCCTTCGATTCACATGGGTTTTAAAATGCTACAAGGGTGGGGACGGTGTCCATACATTTTTGTGCATTGTTCTTTCGGGGTTTGGCTTACAAAATTATCTGCTTTCCTACTAAATAAGGGATGAGTTTCCTTCTAAAATCGTGAAGTGGTTTCGCAATCCAAACAGACATAAAATCTTTGCTGTAAATGAAATAAAAAGCGTACCTACGTTCACCGTTAATTTGATTCTACCACAAAACAGATAAATATAGTTTTCTGTTCTGTGAATTCCACCCTTCTACAGTCAAATCCACATCGCTCAAGATACGTTCCAGTGAGTCTTTAAACGCAGCAGTGTGAAATAATAAAACAAAAATAATATTCGATATAAATATATTATTAAGAAATCGCGAACGAATGTAAAACAAATCTTGCACACATAGCTTCGCAGATTTAAAAAACAACTAAGGCTGGTTTTAGAGTCGCGCGGACCGTCGGTCGGCGCTGACGCCCGCAAACAAATGAATTTCTAGGAAGCGCGGAATTAAATTTTAACTATCAGCGCGTGCATTGGTCAGTGCTGAAGAGTCAGCGACCGTACGCGTCGCGCATCGGCGCCGCGTATCCTTTGGCTCTGAACAACGCACACGCGCCTCTGTCTTCAGTGGGCGTTCTAGTGTCGAACCGAGCGGGCACCGTCAGCGTGAGCAGTCAGTGAGCACAAAGCAGCAATTATTTGTGCGTCTCTACTCCACAGTGATCAGAACGATACTAAAAGGCCTAGCACTGAACCTCAGCGCTGACAACCTACGCGCTGAGCTGTCAACGTGACTCTCAAACCAGCCTAAGATGCGAAAAATGAACCCCAAATCAATCAAATGACATTTCGGCATCATCATCTTTTTTGTCACCCTTATTATCCTTTGAAGACTCTTCTTTCTTCTTGTCTTCTTCCTTCTTATCGGCAGCATTGGATGTATTTTCAAGTGCATTAAAGAAAGCTTGCATATCGCCTGTGTTCGCAGCCGCTGTGACTTCCGATGGCAAACCAAATTGAGAAATCACTGGACCCATTTGTCCAGAAGTCAAAGCTGAAGAGAACTGGTTCGCAGCCTGGAATGTAATAATACGTGTTAATATAGACCAAAACAAAATATAGAACCTAAACCATAGTGCCAAACATATCGATGTCGGCGATAATTTCCTTTTTCTTAATTTTCCACGCGTCAATTTTAGCAAATTATTAATCGGACGAACTCTTATTTATGAAAATTCTTAATTTTGACAATTCTTAATTTTCCGAATGCCTCATTTTCCTAATTATAGATTTTACGAATTCTGCTTTTTACAGAAGTAAGTACAGTTAGGCATATTTGTGTAATCCACAATAATTATGTCTATGAAGAAACCTACGTCTAATATACTCACCTATTTACTAAAAAAACTCATTGCATTATGATAAAACAAATAAAGTGTCAAGTATAAATGTCAATTATTAATTTCATATCAAAGATTTTATATATCCTACTAGAGTAGACTAGATTGACTACGAAGAAATATTAAACTGTCTAAAGTGTTCTTTATTCTCATTAGCATTAAGTTCATGTGTGTTATTGACACGCAAAAGGGAAAAATGGCCTGGAGCAGGACACTAAGATAAATCCTCTGTCCCTTTCTCACATACTACCAGAAAAAAATAAGAAACAGATGGTAGTTTTTAGATTGTTCCAGTTATCGTTAAATAGTCCGTGTTCATGCATTTTGATAGGTTTATGCAACATAAAATGAATTGCAACTAAATATTTTATTTCAAATATTGCTTCTTGAAATTTTATACGCATTCTTCTTGTATTTAATGATGATTTCATTTAGATATAGTAGCTATTCGTAGTAATTTTCAAATTATGAAAGGCAACATTTAGGAGGTTTCAATTTGACAGAATTTGACATCAATAAACAATATGGCTGATGCTTCATAGGGCTAAAGTTGTATTTTTAATTGTTACAAGTTTTTATCTCAATGTTTAGTAAAGTATAAAGTGTGCAAGATGTTCAAAACGTTGCTATGTAAAGTTTCGCAATAGTGATGAGTATCCTGGTTGTGGAATTTCATTTTATTTGGTAAGTTTTCTGTTTTGTTTACAAAATATTTATGTAGGGTGACAACAAACATCGTTTTGAATTTCATGCGGGAATTAAAACATATATTAACTGCCTGTAAAAAAACATAGAGAAGGGGCAGCATAAACGACTCAGAAGACGGACTGGGTGCTAAATTTTATAAATTTGATTGTCTATTCAAGTTTTATATTATTATAAGCAAATTTCTAAATATCTGAGGCTCAATTTTTTTTTAATAAATCAAGCGCGTCCCAATTTTACTAATTTTATTTTTTCTGTTGATCGGGCGCCTTTGGCCGCTCGGCGATCTTCGGCTGCTCTTATGACACAACGGAAAGCGGCGAGCAGCGGCGGCTAGAGGTGCGGCATGCGGGACGTGTCTTCGGCCCAATTCAGTATATAGTTATCTGTGACCAGTTCTTAAAACGACGCGTGTGCGCTCCAAAATCTTTTCCACATCGATATAGTACATTCGAGAATTATATTCATTTTAAATATAATACCTAGTCTACTGTCTTTAAGTTTAGTCCTTAGGTTAAATGCCGCACGCAATGCTGCACGTATGTGGCTTAACCGTTAACTACTAGTAATATATTATTTTTTATGTTTTGTTGTAGATTTCCAAGAAACGAGAACCATCGGAAACAGTGGCTTTGAAGTTGTGCCATTTAATTTTTTTTTTTCAGCAACAGTTTTATTTGTAGTCGCCTCATTAAATCTGAAGATGTAAAGTTAAATCAACACTAAAACCTAATTCTATTCCATCTGTATACCCTTTTGTAAGTTCATCCGTTGTTAAAAATCCATTCAGTAGTTTTTGAGTTGATTGCAAACAGATATAGATAAACGAACATAGTGGGGGACTTTTTTGATGTGGTAAAATCTCCAATAATTTATCTTTCTCTAAGGTAGAGCGCCTTACGCTCCATCTTAGTTGACAAGTTATTTGAGGTTTATACTGAATAAATCTACCCGTGTCCTTCAGTTGCCCTTTGTGTTCCAGAACCATGGTTTCCCTTTCGGAAATACCCTGTGGCGCTAACGGGCATCGGCAATAATTAGTAGTAGTGGTTAGTATAAATAAATTTATAAATCAGTCGAGGATCATTTATTTAATGTATTATTTATTGTTTATTTGTTAGTTAATAAGTGCAATTTAACGTAATAAAAAATGTACAATTTGATGTCACGCATCAGTCTATTTTTAATAAAGTAAAAATAAAAGAATAACATTAGTTTTATTATAAACTAACTAGTTTTTTCTTTCAGACAAACCTTATTCTGATAGGTGCAGCCGTTCTGAAGTGATCTTCTTACGTAGGTACACACACATTAGGCATTTTTTTTATCAGTGTAGGTATTTCATACTCGCTTAATAAAGGATATTGCTATTATAATATATACGGACATCAGCTATTTCCTAGTAATTACAGAGAAAACTCAGAGTTCCCTTTTGGTAAGCATATTATACATATTAACTGTTTTTGAACTTGCATGTCTATTTTAATGTATCAAAAATATCTTTAACTAACTTTTGAGCAAAATTGTCCCGCAGTATGTAGCTAGTGTATGGACACACTAGTAGAACGAGATGACAGGACTCTTTCTGACTTTCCTTTTCGGGTACGCTTTTGAGGTTGTCGTAGTCAATCTAGTACTAGGATATATAAAATCTTTGTTTCATATCTTTAAACATTCCGTCCTGAATGTGTGAATTTCGTTGTAAATAAAACTTGTGACTATGGCTTCTTCGAGTGCGGGAGTCGTTGATTTAAAGTTTATTAACGTCGGAGAAAAAGGAAAGAAAAAGTTGGTACGTGGCGGCTACCAATACTACTTTCAAAGAACAAATAAAAATGGAACACAGATTTGGCGTTGTTCTAACAAAAGAATGCGCTGTAATGCATCTGTAACTCTAAATTCTACAACGAACGCAATAATAAGGGAAAGTAGTCATACGTGCAAACCAGACTTTTCGAAAAATAAAGTATCACTTGCTGTTGATACATTAAAGAATCGTTGCCGCACAGAATGGAAACCTATTTCTGAATTATACGACGAAACTATGAAGGGTTTAGACAGCGATTCCGATTCAAGTGAAAACTTGGAACCACCGCCATTTAGCTAAATAAAAGACGCATGTTACTCGCGCGTAAGGCTACTTTAAACATCTCTAAATTGCAATTCAGAAGTGTTCAAGAAGTTAAGATTCCGGAACTACTTAGTAAGAATTTTCTTTTACATGAAGGAGAAGGAGAGGACAAAATTTTTATTTTTGGGAGCCCAGGATGCATGAAGTTAATAAGTAAAACAGATTTATATTTAGCTGATGGGACATTCCGAAGCGTTCCAAAACCTTTCGAGCAATTATTTACTATTCATGTAGACATTGGCAGTACAAGAGAAGTTACTACAATAATACCAATTTTTTTTTGCTTATTACCTAACAAAAAGGAATCGACTTATACAGACGTGTTTCGTGTTTTGAAAGAGAAATTCCAAGTGACAATTTCTTTTTTCAAAAGTGACTGGGAAACTGCCATAATGAATGCAGTCAAAACTGTGTATCCCTTAGCACGTATAAAAGGTTGTTTTTACCATTTTTCAAAAGCGATATGGAAAAATGCGGACAAAATAGGAATGACAATGGATAAACAACACAGAAGGATTGTAAGACTGACATCTAATTTAGCCCTTCTGCCTGTTCAATTTGTTCCAGAAGCATGGTTGTTCATTATGAATGAAGCATTGAACGATACCGTAACAGAAAATTTTGTATCATATTTCGAAAAACAGTGGATGTCAAAATTATGTTCAAATGCGTGGTGTTGCTCTCATGAGCGTCACAGGACTGCGAACGCTCTAGAAGGATGGCATTTTCGCCTAAACAAAAAGATTGGGAAGGCAGATCTTTTCTCTTACATAAACTTTTAAAAAAAAGAAGCAATTTATTATGAAAAGAAGATTAAACAAATTCAAGTGTATACTGAGCTGCGGAAAAGACGGTCAAAATTTATAATAAAAGACGCAAAAATTAGCAAAAATATAGAAGACCTATTAATGGGAAAAGTCACACCTGAAGAATGTTTACAAAATTTATGTCGGTTTAAGTAGGAAATTATTGTTAACTAGCTTTGCCCCGCGGTGTTGCTGCATTTTTTCTTTAGTCGTCTAAAATATACTTATCTGTGACTTTTTTATTCATTTTTTCATTAATGATAGGCTCGCGCTTAACCATTATCTCACCTGATGGTAAGTGATGATGAAGTCGACAGTGGATCACGCTTGCTCAGAAGTAATCTGTTAGGAAACACAGACTGCAGTAGGGAATTCCACTGCTTAGCTGTACGCACAATGTATATGTTTCCAAACATTTTACTGACTGTACTTATGACAAAAAGCAGAATTCGTAAAATCTATAATTAGGAAAATGAGGCATTCGGAAAATTAAGAATTGTCAAAATTAAGAATTTTCATAAATAAGAGTTCGTCCGATTAATAATTTGCAAAAATTGACGCGTGGAAAATTAAGAAAAAGGAAATTATCGCCGACATCAACATATCTATTTATGTTTCAAATATTAAAGTCTACAATAAAAAAAAATTCTCAAAAAATTAACTATGCAACATAATACTCGTATATACACACAGGCTGTGGCGTAAATAGTGGTCCAACGTTAAAGGGACAATTTGAACCACATTTTACCTTATGTCTTATATAACTAATTTGTGTTCGTTTTGACCGCGCGGCCATGAAAATGAACAAATAAAAAAACGACACCAATGCGGTACAAAAACAACTGATACCATGATGTAAAAAACAGTTATTGCCATTTAACTTGAGAAGGAGCTGAATTAGAAAAAATACACTATTTAAATTTAAGTAGGTACGTTACCGATGTTGCGAAATATTTTGAATCTAACGAGAAGTAGATTTATACCTTTTTATTGAAGAATATAAACCTCACCTTATGAAAAAAAATTTTTTTTTTTTAAAGAGCATACCGAATACTGAACGACACGCTGCGCTCCATAACAGGTATAATAAACGTGGGCAAAAAGGCTGCCAGGCTCAAATAGGACTGGGCGGGTCATGACAGCCGCATGCACAGGGACCGCTGGGCAAACGTCGCCACACTGTGGGTTTGTACTGAAAGAAGGCGCCGTCGAAGCCGGCCTAGAAAGAGGTGGCGGGATGATTTGGACGCCTAGCACGAGGACTGGTTCGAGACGGCGCAGGAGAAGAAATTTTGGAAGGACTTGAGAGAGGTCTTTGGCCAGCAGTGGGACAGTAATGGATAGTAAAAAAAAAAATCAAATAAATCAATTAGGTATTTAGTAAATTACTAGCGACCCGCCCCAGCTTCGCTCGGGTGTTTCTCCACTATTTAATGGATGTTATCTTCTATATCTTCTCTTCTATCTATATTATAAAAATGACCCCCGTTTTCCGTTGTCACGACATAGCATGAAAACGGCTAGACCGATTTGGCTGATTTTTTTTTGTCGTGATCGTTATTGTGAGGAGACGGTTCTTATGGAAAAAAAAAATAGGGTAGTGTAGGGTAGGGTAGGGTAGAGTAGTAGGGTGGAGTAGGGTAGAGTAGGGTAGAGTAGGGTAGAGTAGGGTAGAGTAGGGTAGAGTAGGGTAGAGTAGGGTAGAGTA
The DNA here is from genome assembly GCA_949319445.1 of Mythimna lalbum. Lineage (NCBI taxonomy): Eukaryota > Metazoa > Arthropoda > Insecta > Lepidoptera > Noctuidae > Mythimna > Mythimna lalbum. The sequence continues at coordinate 15,372,074 of OX439345.1, read as the reverse complement.
GGGTAGAGTAGGGTAGAGTAGGGTAGAGTAGGGTAGAGTAGGGTAGAGTAGGGTAGAGTAGGGTAGAGTAGGGTAGAGTAGGGTAGAGTAGGGCAGAGTAGGGTAGAGTAGGGTAGAGTAGTGTAGAGTTGGGTATAGTAGGGTGGAGTAGGGAAGAGCGGGAGCGAAGCCGCGCGGGCAAAAGCTAGTCTTCTTCTTCTTCTTCTATATTATAAAAATGACCCCCGTTTTCCGTTGTCACGACATAGCATGAAAACGGCTTGACCGATTTGGCTGATTTTTTTTTTGTTGTGATTGTTATTGTGAGGAGAAGGTTCTTATGGAAAAAAAAATTAGGGTAGTGTAGGGTAGAGTAGAGTAGGGTAGGGTAGGGTAGAGTAGGGTAGAGTAGAGTAGGGTAGAGTAGAGTAGGGTAGAGTAGTAGGGTAGAGTAGGGTAGAGTAGGGTAGAGTAGGGTAGAGTAGTAGGGTAGATTAGGGTAGAGTAGGGTAGAGTAGGGTAGAGTAGGGTAGAGTAGGGTAGAGTAGGGTAGAGTAGGGTAGAGTAGGGTAGAGTAGGGTAGAGTAGGGTAGAGTAGGGTAGAGAACGGTAAAGTACGGTAGAGTAGGGTAGAGTAGGGTAGAGTAGAGTAGAGTACGGTAGAGTAGGGTAGAGTTGGGTATAGTAGAGTGGAGTAGGGAAGAGCGGGAGCGAAGCCGCGCGGGCAAAAGCTAGTTATGCATAAAAACCTTCCTCTTGAATCACTCTATCTATTAAAAAAAACCGCATCAAAATCCGTTGCGTAGTTTTAAAGATTTAAGAGTACATAGGGATATAGGGACAGAAAAAGCGACTTTGTTTTATACTACATATACTTATATAATATTACATATAATAAAATTCCTTACAAGCTTCCAAAGTTTATTTTTTTTATTGAATGTATGAAATTTTACAATCTCTAAATTCGTTAAAAAAAATACTAAAGAGCCATTTTGAACTTAGCTTTATTTAAAAAAGTTACAGTGCACTAGCTAAGAGAGCCAGGGTTAAGAAAAGACTTATAAAAAAGGAGGCAAAACACCGGGAGAGATGGAAAGAAATGGTGAGGCCTTTGCCCAGCAGTGGGAGTGAATAGGCTAGTTAATAAAAGTTATAAATCTTGTTCAAATTGACCTCCTCCATTTCGTATGCATGCACGACATCTATTTCTTATTTCAACTGTCGTTGTACGTAGTCGCATTTATTTTTTCATAGTTTGGAATGCGCCGGTTATTCGTTCAATAAGAACTTCCCTAGTGGGCACGTCTGTCTGGTAAACCAATTCTTTTGCAAGTCCTCAGACGTAAAAATCCAGCGGCGTCAGGTCTGGGGACCGTGAGGGCCATGGAGAATTTAAAGAATACAACAAAATTTATTTTGTGCCACTCATAAACAAAAAAAATATTTCGAATTAAAGGAAACATTCTGGGCATTTTTTTTTAAATTCATATGTAACCAACCGTGACATTTGGGACAACGGTGTATGGGTAGAACGTAGCTAATGACCTCCAAAATCCCTGGAAAAATTGTGTCGATCCATGCGCCAAACACCCTGTATACCTATTCACTGTACTGTTTGGCCCATTACAAAACTCGATTTTGGGATAAGTATCAGGACTGGTCAGACTTTTACGGAAACACAAGAGAAACATTCAAAATAAATATGCACTGTTGTATTTCCGTTATAGTGCTATTCGGCTCACCGAGTTGAAGATTCAACAATGTAATATTTAGTGCTACATTTAAGTATTTTCAAGTTTCCATGCAAGTTTTGTCAGTAATTTGGTTTGAAGATTGCCTAAATTTTTTATGCAAATTATGAAATGATGACGTCGTTATTGGCAATAAATGTCCACAAATTATTAATTATTGGGCGTGAGGGTATGCCCTCGCGCTTGCGTCGCCTTCTTCGTACTGTTTCGCAGAATGAGGCGACCGCCTGCCATTTCTACTTGCACCATGGCCTGTACTAGTGCTCGGCGCGAGAGGTCGTTGCTACCGATGGCCCCCACGAAGACACAGCAGTGCTCAACCCAAGCTGGGCACACACACCTCTACCGTATGCTACACTGTATCCTTCGGACAGTACACACAATGGTGACAACCAGGCGTTTCTTCCGCCTTAATGCAATGTAGGAACCCCCCGTACTTGCCACGTCCGGTGAAGACCTGCGTCACGTGAAATTATTTTTTTATTGTACACAAAGGTTGACTGGGAGAGAATGCCTTGTTGCATTAAGTCCGCCTATGTACCACTACTGTACATGAAGTTTAAATAAATAAATATAAATAAATAAAAAAAAAAATTTAATGTGAGGTCTTTACCGCCATAATTATGGCATGCCCAGCGTTGGGTTACGAAATTCACTGTCGTCATTCCACTGAACCGTCAGGAACTGTCTACAATACTGCGATTTGTCGTGGCAGCGAAATTTTACCTCGGGGTTGCATCTCTACGCGTAAATCGTGCATGCGTGCAAAAGACTGTTGCCTCCAAATCCGAGAAACCGCACGGCAATACAGCGGGCAATCGTGCGGTGTCATGATAGACCATGACTCCCTGGTATGCGTTCAGCTTGGCTGCCAGCATAGAACCTCCAGCAGGAGGCGTCTGGACCCCTAAGTCAAGCAGGAGCCGCTTGAGGGCCCCAGTCCGATCCAGGCACAAGGCCTCGGACTTGTGTAGTGCCACCTCGAAGCTCAAATGCTGGATCCTCTCCACAACTGTTGCAACCCTGCGTGTTGCTAGTTCGACCACTGCCTGGTACGACTCTCCCTTCGATAGGACTAGCGTATCGTCTGCGTAATAGACCACGCTGACCCCGTTGGGTAGGTCGCCGCATGGCGTAGATATGATAAGATTTTTATTTTGCAAATATGGGTATAAAAACGGTGACATAAAAATATAAACTACACTACAACTAGTGGCGGAGCCATGGCCGGGTGGGAATGCTCCCCTTTCGAAGAGAATAGAGCATTCATCACACCTTCCACAAGCTGGAGCCGGAGACTCTGTGTTAGCGGGGGAGCCCAGGTAAGCTGGCAGCTTGTGGTCCGCACCATTTCGTAGGGTCGTCCCCTCGGGTCTCTGTTCAGTCCCCAGCCACACGTCGCGGGCCTCCAGTTTCGCTCAGAGGGTTTGCCTCACGGCTCTGTATTCCTCGTACGCACTTAGTATGTGTGGAGCCGGATCGAGGCCTACCTGAAGGACAGGTTCATCATCTAACCCGTTTACCAGGGAGAATGGAAACACCGAGATATCGTGCGTAGGGATTAGTACCAAGACCGTCCTTGAGGAACATCGGGCACGATTACGTGCTGCGCAGCGTAGTCTGTTACGTAGACTACCCGCTGGCCCTGGCGTAGGGAGAACTTAGGCTCAATTTAAATCGCCGCGAAATGGAATGGAATGGAAGCGTCAATTAATAATAATAATAATAACGGGGAGAGGCCGGCCACCGATCGGCTTGGGACTTAGGGGCCAACCGGCCCCGAGCCGGGTCCCCGCTGCCGGTGGTTGTGTGCAGCGCATGAAATGGACTCAATCTATCAATGAGAACGTCATGCGCGCATATTACGGGGCTACAGAGGGGGGAACTAACCTCACTGCGTACCGTGTTAGGATGCTGTCTCTTTTTCAGGAACTTGAACCATCCGTCAACATCACGACCCAACGATTGTCGGATCAGGTGCGGGTTATCCAACGGAATCACAGATTGGACGACGCCGCACTTGATAGGCTGCGCTCAGAAGTACTGAGCAACCGTATCATCTCGACTCCAATACAGCCACAGACTGCGGCACCACGGGCTACAGATGCATTCATGCCGCGGTCCAATCATGGTGACGATGAAGAAGATGATAGGGTTGTCACAGTAAGTAGCCAGTGCAATGATCGACTGAGGAGCGCTCTGGAGGATGCACTCCGCGAGTACAGATCGACTCCAATCGCTCTTAGACCTCGTATACCCCGGTTACCTATGCACAAAAAAAATAGGGCGCTAGTGTGTGCTCTGGACTCGCTGCTTGAGAATGTATTCGAGAGCAGTGTATACCTCGTTGATACGCACTCGATCCTCTATTGCGGGGCTATTACGGCATGTCGTTTAGCCAACGTAAAACTACCAAGTTGTGACGGAGCTACTCGACCAAAGCCTGCCGTCCCAGCCTGGCAATGTAGGATTGAGAGGCGTATCGATGGGGCCAGAGCACTCATTGGTAAACTATACTGCTTCAGGGAGGGCAATACACGACCACGTGTAATGCGCTACGTGAGGCAAGCGTTCTCGGGGACTGGAATTAGCCCTCGAGAATATTTATCTCACGTCACGGAGCACATCGACTTCCTGAAGCAGAAAGTTTGTGCATGGGCTAGCCGTATTCGACGTTATAAGCGGCGAGTCGACCGGTACTCGCAGAATCGCATGTTCCAGAGCGATGAGAGATGGGTATACAGAGTTTGGGAGCGACCTGAACAAAATGTGACTGACGGGCTCCGCCCGGATGATGCCGTCACGAATGCATTCTGGCGCAGCATTTGGTCGATGCCCGTCTGTCATACTGAGGGTGGCTGGATGCGTGATGTCGAGCGCGTGTGCGAAGCTATACCAGAAATGGAAAAAGTGGTCATCAGCCCAACAGATGTAGCCAGAGCAGTCCCTCCGTTACCGAATTGGAAGTCTCCAGGACCGGACGGACTGCAAAACTTCTGGTTAAAATGGTATGGCAGCTCACACGCGCTCCTAGCATCTCAATTCCAGTCATCTTTAGAGTGTGGGTCGTTACCTCAGTTTCTAACAACTGGCGTTACCCATCTGCTCCTTAAGACAGGTAGTACTGCGGATCCCAAGAATTATAGACCGATAAAATACTTGTCAACGGTCTATAAACTTCTTACATCCATTCTGAGAACAAAAATTACTAAGCACATTGAAAACAACTCAATTATGTCTGCTTCTCAAAATGGATGTAGGAATGGGTCACATGGTACTAAGGAGCTACTCCTCATAGACATGGCCATAAGCCAACAGGTTCGTCGATCCCGCAAGGATTTGTCGACATGCTAAATAGATTATAAGAAGGCCTATGACTCTGTTCCACATACATGGCTCATGAGGGTGTTGGAGTTGTATAAAATAGATGCAACTCTACGCACCTTCCTTGAGTCATGTATGGGGGAATGGAACACAGCCCTTCGCTATCCAGGGTGACGATAAGCCTATATGGATTAAACGGGGAATATTCCAGGGCGACAGTCTGAGTCCACTTTGGTTCTGCTTAGCCCTAAATCCACTAAGCACATTGCTGGAGGAATCAGGGTTGGGCTATCGGTTGAGAAGAGGTGGTCAGGTTTTATCTCACCTTCTTTACATGGATGATCTGAAACTCATTGCCCCCAACAAGTTACGACTAATGGAACTACTGAAGGTAACTGAAACTTTCAGTAGTGCCATCAGGATGGAATTTGGTGTGGATAAATGTGCAGTCATGCATGTAAAGCGAGGGGAGATTATGGAATCTGAGGGGGTTCAACTCTCGGATTCCATACACCTTAGATCCCTCTCCTCGACCGAAACCTATAAGTATTTGGGAATGTCGGAAGCGTTAGGCATTAACGTTACTGACATGAAGCAAACGTTGAAGGAGCGCTTCTTTGGCCGCCTGAAAAAAGTACTAAACAGTATTCTGTCAGACGGAAATAAGGTGCGCGCCTTCAACGGTTGGGTCATGCCGGTGCTAATGTACTCTTTCGGCATACTCAAATGGACTCAGACCGAGTTAGACGCTCTGGATAGGCAGGTCCGTACATTGCTGACCGCAAATCGGATGCATCACCCACGATCTTCGGTGATGAGACTGTACATCCCGCGGAAGTGTGGAGGTCGTGGCTTTTTGAACGCAAAGACTCTACACAACCACGAGGTGTGCAGCCTCAGAGAATACTTTCTCAAAACCGACGTGGGTATGCACCGCGATGTGGTCGCAGTGGACAAGGGACTCACCCCGTTGTCCATTATTGGCTAAAGAAAACTGGCGCAAACCTGTGGTACTAACTACTGATGACCGCAAGGAAGTATGGAAAGGCAAGGAGCTTCACGGGCGCTTCTTTCGGGCTCTTCATGAGCCTGATGTAGATTTTTTGGCGTCCGTGGCCTGGTTACGATTCATTAACCTCTTCGGAGAAACTGAAGGTTTTGTCTGTGCGATTACGAAGTTATTTTGACGAACAACTCATCATCATCATCATCTTCCTGCCCTTATTCCGTTTTATTTGGGGTCGGCGCAACATGTTTTTTTCTTCCATTCTGTCCTGTCGCTCGTCACGCCATCACTAACTCCCTTTTCATTCATACAAACAACTACCGGAGATATATTATGAAGGACGGGACGGTTGACGTGTGTCGGGCATGTCATCGTCCGGGTGAGTCTATCAGACATATTATTTCTGGTTGTTCTCATCTGGCTAACGGCGAGTACTTGCACACGCATAACCAAGTAGCCAGGATTCTTCACCAGCAACTTGGTTTAAAATACAACCTAGTGGATTCTGAGGTACCGTAATACAAGTATGTGCCCGACCCAGTTCTTGAAAATGACCATGTCACGTTGTACTGGGATCGGTCTATCATTACTGACCGGACTATTGTAGCCAATAAGCCGGACATAGTGGTGATAGACCGATTATAGTCAATGCGCAATGATAGTCGATGTCACCATCCCGCATGAACAGAATCTCGTGAAAGCTGAGAAAGAGAAACAAATAAAATATCTCGACTTAGCACACGAGGTTGTCGACATGTGGAATGTGGACTCAGCTATCATTGTGCCGATTGTTGTGACCGCCAATGGCCTTATAGCCAAAAGCTTCGACGACCATCTGTCGAAGCTATCGTTGCGCGGTTGGATCAAGGGCCTGATACAGAAGGCAGTACTCCTCGATACGGCACGCATTGTGAGGAGGTTCCTGTCTCTAGAGCCCTAACCACCGGTAGCTTGGACCCTGCTCCCGACACCGGCGGAAACTATAGTTTTATATTTTTAAATGTGTTTTTTTTTATATGATTTTGTTAAAAAATATTTAAAAATGTAATTTTATATGTGTTCAAAATAAATAAAGAGATGATAATAATAATAAATCTATATTTCCATGTTTACAATTGTACATAATAGATAGTATTCATACGTGATTTGCAATACATACATGTAGAAAATTGTAAAATTAACACACAGTTATTATCTCTGACACCCAAGCTAAGATTAAACTTGTATTATGGGTGTCAGGACTATCTAAGCTGACAAATATATTACAACAGAGTTCGGAGTTCCAACATATGTTTCTTTTAAAGATATTGAAAGTAAAACCTACAAAGGTAAAAAAAAAGATTTAGTTATAAAAATTGGAGTAAACTGAACTGAAAAATTAATAATCATTTATAAAGATAAAAATTTGTGTATAGTGAAGAAATGTGTGTAGGTGTGTGTGTGTGTGTGTGTGTGTTTGGACTTGTGGGACGGGGGAAAGTTAAGGAAAAGGGAGGGTATTAATTTACGTGTTGATAATAATTCTTTCGACATCATCATAACTAAGAGTGATAATCCATTTAATGATTTGAGATTTGCAGTTAATTTTATTTAGCTTGTAAATGTTACAATGACTGTTGACATAGTTGTAAATACGACTACCAAGAATTTGAAAATGACGTTTAGCAAGTGTAGTTCTGTGCCTCATAATGGGGCACACGTTAGAGATCCTACAGAGAGCAGTGTCAAATGCCTTGGAGAGGTCCAGAAACAATCCTAAGCACTTGGACTTTTTATCCAGAGTTTCAACAACATCATCAATTAGGGCCGAAAACGCGTCTTCACATGACTTTCCTCTGCGAAAACCAAATTGATTATTAGAAAGGATGTTGTGATCTTCTAAAAAAGACGTAAGCCGATTATTAAGGACCCTTTCAAAAACCTTTGATAGAACAGGCAAGACTGAAATTGATCTATAATTGTTGACACTGGATCTATCCCCTCCTTTGTGGATAGGATGTACGACAACTCTTTTTAAAACCTTCGGAAATATACCTTTAGAGAAACATAGATCACATATGTGCGTGGCAAGGGGTACGAGAATCTGTCTGCTACTTTAAAAGTTTGAACTGATTCTATCCCATCCTGGGGCTGAATCAGCACGGAGCCCCATAATGATAGATTCAACTTCGTCATGATCAGGAGCGAGTGGGACCATTTTATTCACTTGTGGATTGTCCCTAACATATAACACGTAATTATACCGTTTATTACGTTCCAGGTTTTTTTCGGGTTATTTTTGGCGTTCTCCAATTCATTTTTCTCGTAATTCTTTTTAATCCTGTGCAGAAGTCTGTGGCAAAAATTACGATAGCTTAAATAAGTTAATTTAAGAGTGTAATTATCCGGATTTTTTTTTGTGTTCTTTATGCATGTTATCTCTATTCTTAATGCATCTTAGTAGTCCTGGGGTGATCCAAGGCTTGATTATTCGCAATTTAGAGGGAATGCTAATGGTTACGGTGTTATTACGTATGATGGACACAATAGTATCGATAAGAAACTCAGTAGTCCAATTAGCATTACTAGACAACAAAATTGAACTAAAGTCAGTTTCCGCTATTTCCAAAACGACTGTAGGTAGGTCTACTTTCGAGTGGAATTTGGACATTTGACGTTTTGTCGTATTTTTAATACTAACAAGTACCGGGACATGGTCGGTAATATGACTATCTATATTATGTAAGAGATACAACAGATTTTTGCACTCTAACCATGACATGGTCCAGACAACTTTTTTCCCTAGTTGGTGAGGTATAGGCAGGTAAGAGTCCGTGCGATGCTGCCAGGTTCATATATTCGTTAAAATTTGAATCATTCGTATTTGGGCTAATGTTGATGTTCATGTCTCCCACCAGAAACAAGTTTCTACAGGACAAAGAGGACAATATAGTATTGAGACTAGTTAAAAAGTTATCTATTTTGCGGAAAGATGGAGAGGCCTGTAAATAGCAATAATTACAGTGTCACTGAGTTTGCAGATTAGGCAGTTAGCGTCATTAAACTCTGGCTCTATAATCTCATGTTGTAAATCTGAAAGGACATAGACAACCAATCCGTCATTTTTATTTAAACTGACAGCTGACGAATAGGCTGAGTATCCGGGCAATATTGGAACATCAGTATTTTGGTTCAGCCAACATTCTGGAAATATTATGACATCACACCTAATTTTTAAAGAAGATAATAAAACTAGCACGCCACTGAAATTCTTCGCAATACTACGTATGTTTAAATGTAGCACATTCATTGATTTACTTGTGTTACCCAAAATCTGACAGCATTTTTCCGGGGGACAAATAAACGATTCGTGGGACCCGAATGTATCCAAGCTATTGATAATTTTATTCACATTATTCATTTTTACTTAATTTAATGTAATGCGCACTTAAACATGTTTAATTTCATATTTATCCTTAATAGGGCATAACAGAACTGATTATTATAATGATGTAAAGAATAATGAGTACCTACAATTGACCGAATTTTTTAAAAAGCTGCTATTGCTTTTTGATTTGTGAGAGTTTTGAGTGTATGTGGGAGAATTGTATTTTTGTGTTTTCCATTTTTGAGTTGTACAGTAAATGTTGGGTCTACCTTTTAAAGCAGAACTTTTCTCGTCATAATATTATTTTGCATAACATCGCGTAGCATAATCTTCATTTCGCAGAAAGTTGTTTGGCATACACTCACTTATCATAAATTCGAAACTCATAATTTTGTTAGTCCGAATCATCTTTAGGCATAAATTTCATGTCCATAATAATTAAAAAGCATCCATCATATCGCAGAAAATTCGCATACAAAAACATCATGCAAAATTCATGCAGCAAACATACGACATGCAGCAGGTATGCAGCACGCAAGCAGACATGCCGCACGCAAGCAGGCATGCAGCATGCAGCAAGCATGTGACATAAAGCACGCAAGCCGGCATGTAGCATGCAGTAAGCATGCAGCAAGCATGTGACATGCACGCAAGCAGGCATGTAGCATGCAGTAAGCATGCAGCAGGTATGCAGTAAGCATGCAACATGCAGCAGGTATGCAGCATGCAAGCAGGCATGCAGCAAGCATGCAGCACGCAAGCACGTATGCAGCATGCAGCAAGAATGCAGCAGGCATGCAGCATGCAAGCAGGCATGCAGCATGCAGCAAGCATGCGACATTTAGCATGCGTCGTTCTGTCACGGCTCCGGCGCTGCGGGGTTTAGGCGGCCCCACGCGAGCTTATCGTCGCAGATGGTTTCAACGCTAACCACCTGCTTCTCAGCTCGCGGGCCGCCCTACCCCTCCGCGCCTACGCGATTTTAAATTACACTCTAGGGGTAGGGCAGACAAGACTACGTAAAGTCGGTTTTGCGGCGATTCGTTTCTGTCACTAAATTTATTAGCATAACATGTTGACTTTTTATGATACAATTTTGTAATGTATGTCAAGTAATGTATATAGCAAAAAGGACGTCAGTCATAGGTATGGTTTCAGTAAAAAAAAATTCAAGCATAAAAAACACCGGCTCCTCAAATAACATTATGTAATCCCTCTAAGTAACATTATGCTAAACGAAACTACGTGTAATATTAAATATGGCAATCGTAATTATACCAAATAAAGTTCTGCCATGTTAAAAGTATGCCATTACAAATACGGACATGTAAACAATCTGCCAATCAATAGTTATGCTAAATATTTTTTATGCCTTAAAAATATTCGATTAAAGAAGTTTATGCCAAGTGTGTTATGCCAAATAAAATTCGGAGTATCAAAATTCTGCCAAATAGAAGGAACCCGTAAATGTTATTGTAAGTGTGTGAAAGTGGCTTTACAAAAAAGGTACATAAAATAAAAATAAAGATAATGCTTATATAATAACAATATTATTTTCACTTGACTAATGAAATAATTACTTTTGATCATGCAATACGTTTTGAAAGCTGGATTCCGTAAGTATAAGTACAGGCTTTTCCCCTTCCTTCCTCCGAATAAAAAATTTACCATTAGCAGTCCTACAATATTGACATCCATTGCTTTTTGCATACTTTCGCGCTTCGTAAAAAAGTTTCCTGGCAATCGCTGGGAGACGATCAGTAACATATATATGTCGAAGCGTTGGCGCATATCAGTCGGTCTGCATCAGCGCCACCTATCTTTCACTGGAGGAACTATGTAGTTAGATTGAACAGCTTACGTTTGGGAACGTCAAGTATTAACTTGGGGATGGTTAGCGTGGAGTAATAGCAACACTGAGCGAATAGTCGAGTCAAATGTCGATCCGGAGGTATAATCGATTATTCGACATTGACAGGTACTGACGTTGACAGGTAAATTGGCTACCCGGAATGGGGGTAGGTTCACGTGTCGGGTGACGGTTGATTTGGAGGGCACTTTGAATCGTTCCGTCGGTCCGAGCAGACGTTGGTTACTCCACGCTAAATTTCCCGCGTTCCTGAATTCTTAATCAAGCCATATCTCAGGCATCCTTGATTATTTTGTACTGAGTGTGTGTTACGAGTAATTAAAGGTGTTATCAAAGGTTTTTGTGAGTGTTATTTCCGATGTCGCGACCCACTGATATCGACCCTCCGTTATCAGAATTGGGATTGGACCACGACGACCCACGTGTTTAAAAAAATGAAAACGCTAGCGACGAAAAATGGATGCGTTTGTTGGAACAACAGAACCGCAATTTTCTGACGCTGATTCAAGCCATGAAAACACCTACTACGTCGTCACATGGCCTTCGTTTACCGGATTTCGATCCTGAGAAACAAGATGTAGATGCACGTGCTTGGTTGACGACTGCAGAAATGTGCTTGACGAACCAAGACCAACATGGCGCCCTGCTTATGGTCGCTTTAAGAAAGTAAGAACCGGATTGAAGAGCTGACTTAAATGGTCTGATTAGGTTTTTTTCTGGGGTTGTTCCCTAATCCTGAGCAACAAATGTTGGACCATGGTACCGCTGTATCCCCAGAGAGCAAATTACAACGTACCACCCAGCTAGTGACCGGGAAAAGAGCGATGGGTGCAAGTGCTCGTTTACGATGTACTACTTTCCGATACGTGCTTCGCGTGTGTGTGTGTGCGTGCCTGAGGTGCAGTGTGTCGAGTGCGATACCAGATCCGAAAACGATTCACACAAAACGCTTGAAGTCGAACGCTACCTGTCAAATGTTACATTGTGGAATAATTGGACGAAGCAAGCGACGTGAAGGCGATGGTGGTGCCAAGGCATCGCGTAGCGAGTGACTGGATGACGTATGTGCTGTCAAAGGAACCAGGAACAAGGTCAGGTATTCACATTCCATTTTAATTCTGATGCTGAGTGTTATATCTCTTTCACTTTAAAGTCTGTCATCACTATTTCACGGCAAACGTAAACACAGTTTTGTTACATTGAAGGGTCAGTTTAGCGTGTTCAGATTACTTGCGTAGTTTGATTGAGGTTTTATTCACAACATCTATTTGCGAAGTGATATTTTGGCCGTGAAATATTGTTGCAAGGATTCAGTTTAAATAGTATGATCGTGCGTGACACACTTCTTTTGTTAAATTGCTAAAGTTCACGACATAAACAATTGTAATTACATCTACCCTCGGTATATCCGGTAGATACCGTTTCGATTTTTGTTTGACAGTGATAACTCCTCCATAGATAGTTTTTACGTTATTGACACTGACGTGTACCTGACAGTATAGTATGCTATAAACGCGTGTTACAAAAAGTGAACTTATTCGTTTAATTGACTCATCTTAGCAAAAGACGACCATAGCGGTCCAGCGCGAAAAAAATAATAATAATAATGCGTGAGCGGGTAGATGAATTGTTGCGTGCAAATATTATTTTACCGAGTAATACGGTGTCTGTTAATTTAGCTCTTTCGGCTTAAAAACTCGACCGGTCAGAAATAATGTGCAAAGACTACTGTAAACTAAACAATAACGTGCCTTACTGGTATTCGTTGCCACGTATCTCGGACCAAATAACTCGTTTACATAGTGCGCTTTATTTTACAAAAATTAGATTGTTTATAGGCTAGGGTTAGGTTAGGGTGTTGTGTGTGTTTGTGTTGGTTGTGTAGGTGTAGTGATAGCGTGACGAGGGACAGAACAGAATGGAAGAAGATGGTGATGATGGTGATGATGGTGATGATGGTGATGATGGTGATGATGGTGATGATGGTGATGATGGTGATGATGGTGATGATGGTGATGATGATGATGATTTTTTTCAGCGGTCAGTATAAACATTTGACTATGCCAGTCGGTATCGAAACGTGACTCTGTTTTTCAACGGGGTTTTTGATAAACCTACGTCATGGTTTGAGTTGTCAATATTTTGATTATTTTGGAATCTATTAAGAACTTCGAGAGACTTAATGTTGTATTACAAACGTTGATTAAAGCCGGATTTTCATTAGATTTGAAAGAGTGGTTGTTTTTCATAATGCAAATCGAGTTGTTTAGGATATGAAATAAAGTCAAGTGCTGAAGTTAGGAGATATAGAACTTCAGAAAGCAGATCGCGTACATTCGATTCTGCTCTCTACCCTACTTTCAATGCTGTTTATCATAGCTCAGTTGGGACAGTTAATAGGTCTAGTAGTTTACTTCGGGTGGTTTGTACCTAAGTATTCTCGTGTATGGGGCCGTTCTTCTAAAGATTTAACGTGCGGTAAAGTTTCTTTTTTTGACAGCGGCGCCACGAAAACTGAATAAGAATTAATTTAATTTTTTATGAAAGAGTCGGTTAACCTTTAACGTTTCAAATTTTTCAATCGTGTCAATTAGAGGCGCAATAGAAAGACAGTGACACCGCAATAGAAAGAAAATGAAACGCACGCGTTTCAGTGGGAACATAAAAAAAAGGGCTGGTGATGACGATGAAGTTTATAGGATGATCAGATTATAGGAGATTTGATTTGTAGTCGTAGCTTAATAGAAACCGGTATCTAGCGGTCACAGTAGTCCGTAAGTACGCGGTATTCAATTCAAATGTTGATCAAACCTGGGACGTACTGTGGGAAACCATTAAGTCTTGAGAGACTTGGCGATCCTGGAGGGATGCGCAGGAGTGATTGAGGTTCTTGCTAACGGCCACCATGACCGTTATGTTTCGAAGTACGCACATAACCGCCTGCGAAAAATAACTGACGTTGACATGCACGTAGGCGATGATGACGAGACTAGCTATGACGGAAATGATAACGCTGACAAGACTAGTTGAATAATAAGTAGTCAACTTAACATTTAGAGTACCTAGCATAGTAAGAGTTTTCTTATAATCTGTAACGTTATAGGAAAAATAAAGCAACATGTTGAACAAACCTACTTTAAGGATTATTTTGATTAAAGGCTCGAAATGATTATCTTGATGGTGTTGTTTGTAACCGGATGGAGGTTACATGTGGAGGTGACCGGATAGAGGTTGCCTGTTGTGTTAGTGACCGGATGGAGGTCGATTGGTTTGATGCTTATAGCCGGATGGAGGTTATAAGTGTGATGATGAAGACCGGATGGAGGTCGATTGGTTTGATGCTTATGGCCGGATGGAGGCTATAATGTGTTATGATGAAGACCGGATGGAGGTCGATTGGTTTGATGCTTATAGCCGGATGGAGGTTATAAGTGTGATGATGAAGACCGGATGGAGGTCAGAGTATGAGCACTGCAATATTTTAATGAGTTTCCTATTATTTGAATGAGTTTGAGTGTTGTTCAACATGTCGGCTTTGAGAGATTGAGATTGTTGTGATTTTCTTCTAGATATGATTGATGATTTTGATCAGAGTACCTTTTATGCCCCACCACCTTGGGCCAGGATTGGCCGAACGACTAGAATGTGTACTGTTCGAGGATTTTCTTTCATTCCAGGTACTCCACACGAGGACGTGTGATCATCAGGACGGCCGTGTCGAAGCGTTGGCGCATATCAGTCGGTCTGCATCAGCGCCACCTATCTTTCACTGGAGGAACTATGTAGTTAGATTGAACAGCTTACGTTTGGGAACGTCAAGTATTAACTTGGGGATGGTTAGCGTGGAGTAATAGCAACACTGAGCGAATAGTCGAGTCAAATGTCGATCCGGAGGTATAATCGATTATTCGACATTGACAGGTACTGACGTTGACAGGTAAATTGGCTACCCGGAATGGGGGTAGGTTCACGTGTCGGGTGACGGTTGATTTGGAGGGCACTTTGAATCGTTCCGTCGGTCCGAGCAGACGTTGGTTACTCCACGCTAAATTTCCCGCGTTCCTGAATTCTTAATCAAGCCATATCTCAGGCATCCTTGATTATTTTGTACTGAGTGTGTGTTACGAGTAATTAAAGGTGTTATCAAAGGTTTTTGTGAGTGTTATTTCCGATGTCGCGACCCACTGATATCGACCCTCCGTTATATAGGAAAACGTTCGCCAGTCAAGTTCGCATGCTCACTGTTTAGTTTTTCAGAAGGTGGCTTCCCTTTATTGAAATCACGTACAGCACCGGAGCAATCTATTTTTCAAAGTGACAGATTGAAATTCGGTAACTATTTGTTTTGTGGGACCTTGGTTACCCTGCACTCGATAGATGTCTCGAATCTCTTCAGGTTTTATTTGCACTGCCATGGATCTCCATACACCCGTGACTATATCCGTTAAATCACTGTATTTTTCTTCATTTTTTTGGGGAAATACTACGCAGCTCGATCACGGCGGACCTATGATTCACGTGCAAATCCTGAATTTGTTTTTCTAGCTGGTCTATATACTTTCGTTGCTCTGAGCGCTCATTTTCCAGCCTGCCCATACTAATCTTTATGTCCTCGTATTTGGTATTTATTAATTTTGCATCTTCAATATAAGTCTTAATGATTTGAAGTTCTTCGTTCTGGGCTCTTAATTCTGTTAGTTCCTGCGTTATTTTAGACATAAAGTTTTGTAGGGTACTTTCCTGATTCTTATTCCATGTATTGAGCATTGAACGAATCTCCTCTTTAAAATCATTGAGTTCGCTGGTGGGACTGCTGGGGCTAAGTTCCGAGCACGACCGTTTAGATCTATGCTGTGTATTAATAAATTCAGATTCATTCGTTGGAGTCGCAATATTACTGATGGATGACGGACGTTGTCCCTGAGTCGTAGAATCGGACTGAGAGGGGGGTGGCGTTCTTCTTAATTTAGGCATATTGAAAAACTCAAAATATTTCAAGACTCTTGGGACACAGAATACAAGTACAGCAAAAGCACAAAATTGTTGTTTTGCAACAATTTTGTGCTTTTGCAAAGAACACGTACTCGTATCGGATAAAACGTTCGTAGCGATTGTAGCATTCGTAGCACCCAAGCGCGTAGCCGATGCGCGATAGTGACGAAGCGCACACTCCGTAGCTCGTAGCACCAGGACCCAAATTTGTTGCGATGATGTCAATGTTGATTTGGCGTAGTCGCGGAGTGAGCTGTCCCGACGCTCGCTGTCCGAGGTTCGAAACTCAGTAAGCGCAGTGGACTTTTTGAGATTTATAAAGTTCTTGATATTGACTCACCAGAAGCAAATATTGAAGTCCGCGGCCGCAATCACTCGCGACAAAGCGAGACTTCCGACACCAGCAAATATGTCCGCCGCGTCTTATGGGCACTTTCCAAAAAAGCAAAAATTGCGCCTCTAGCGTCAATTTCGTAGCTAAGCGAATCCTCTAGAATGCGCGATGATTCCCCGGAAGACGTGACCTTTTTTTGGCTCATATTAAGTTTGTATATTATTATACAATGGACTTAAAGATTATTATGCTATGTACAATTTTGTTACAAAAAATCGTTTCCATTCCATTCCGCAGCGGTGTAAATTGAGCATTTTTGTATTAGGTGTGGCCCGCGTGGGCAGAGCATCGCCGTGCCCACGTGAGGGCGATCGGCGGCGGCGATCTCTCGCGCCGAGCCTTGGTACAGGCCATGATCCAGAGCGACGGGGAGTGGCAAGCGGTCGCCTCTTGCTGCGAAGCAGTAATGCTAGTAAAGGAGGAGGCCGACCGCATCAGGCAACAGCGACGCTCAAAACGCCTCAGCCACCGCCGGGATTCCGATACCGATTTCCGGCCACCGTAGGACACCGTTGCGGACAGCGAGCATTGTGTAGCTTGCTGTCCGACCGGCCGGTAAATGTCCGGACCGAGCCCAAGTGGTCGACGACGCGCACTCTTCCCACGCGCCCCAAGGAGCTGTCAGCAACAGCTCCTTGGGGCCCCTGCTGTTAGTAGCCTACTGGGGCCAGGGTTATCCGAAAGGGAAACTCGGTCCCGGTACAAAAGACACGAAGGAACGAGGTGGGCTTTTTGTCAGTAAGAGTCTGACACTATCTCCCGCTCCGCCCAAGAGCGGGGTTTATCATTGGATGATTTTTTACAACATAAAAAAAGCATTATTGTACTTGGCGGTTAATAAATGTAGGAAGGGTTCACATCGGCGTTGTGTCGTCGATGAAGTATACTTACCCCTGTTCCTGGTTTTTGGGACTTGTCCTCGACAGCCGTTGGAATTTCGAGGAACACTTCCGACGTCTGGCTCCCAAACTGAAACGGCCTGAAGCTGCCTTAAGGGGCTCCTGCCCAACCTCCCTAGGTTGGCTAGACCACCTGGTCTAGCCCTTTTGCCAGATGCTCCACGCCTTTCGTACGAAGCGCTGGTGTGGGTCCCGTCATTGTGGAAGCGACCGGTGGCCAAGCTGAACGCCTGCCAGAGGGTCATGGCCATCCAGATGGTGCGGGAATACCGCTCGGCCTCCCGCGAAACGGTGAGCCTCCTTGCTAGCCTGCCACCATAGGATCTAGCAACAGTCCTTGCACGCATGTACGATTTGCACATGGAGATGCAACGCCGTAATGAAACTCCGCTGGCGATGGCTGAGAGAGTTCCGGCGGGATCACATGGTAAAATGGCGACAGTGACTGTCGCAACCCAGTGTTGGGCATGTCATAATTATGGCGGCAAATCCCTTCCTTCAAAGCTTGCTGGGGCCAAGGGATGTGCGATAGAGCCTGGAACGATGGCAAAAATAAAACAGGAGTGGGTTTTCTTGTTCGGGAAAGTCTCACATCTCACATCTCCCGCCTTGCGGCAGAAGTCATTGCATGATTTCCCACCTATGAAAAAAGCCACTCGGCTCCATAATATTTTCCGATTTGACCTCAAGACTACCTTTTTATGACGTATCTGCTAGTTATCCTAATATGTTGACATATCGGCGCGGTTATTAAATTTCCAAAAAAATTCATTACTAGTCTTTTCATTCACTAACGGTTCCCCAAAGTATTCGAAAAAAATAAAGCAAATAATGAACATGCCTAATTTTACTAAATTTTTACAGTGTAAAAAAGAAAACCATTTAGTATATGCCACCCACTTGTGGGGCGAGGCCCTCGAGAAGAATGGGAAAGCGATTGCCGTTTCCCTAGACGTCTCGAAGGCCATCAACAGGGTATGCCATACCCGCAACCCTTTTGAGTAAGCTTCCAGCGTATGGCATTTCCCCTGGTCTGATTAACTGCGTAAAAGACTTCCTGAGTGAACGGTCTCTCCGAGTAGTTGTCGATGGATGCACATCAGAGCCCATGACGACTAATGCCGAAGTTCCTCAGGGATCTGTTCTCTCTGCAACTCTCTTCCTGCTGCATATCAACGATCTGTTGGTGCCCAGTATGTGGGAATACAGATGATAGCTTTGTAGAGAGATACTTGCCCAGTGCTCGGGCTATAGTAAGGAGCTTATCTGGTCCGAAATTGAGGCTATGGTAGAACTTACGAATATCTCACTTCAGGCAGTCTCCAAGAAAGGTGGAGCCAATATGGTGGGATTCAACGCCGCCAAAACACAAGTGTCTCTGTTCACCGCCAAAAGTAGCCTATTCACCTTAGCTCCTGCATTCCGGAATGTATCCCTGAAGTGCACCAACCGTCTTCAGCTTTTGGGAGTTGAAATTTCCTCAGACCTGAATTTTGGGCGGTAGCTGCTAAAAAATTAAGCGTTCTTGCAAAGGTCCGGCGGTACTTCACACCGGGACAGCTTTTAATGTTATACAAAGCACAGGTCCGTTCGTGTGTGGATTACTGCAGCCATATGGGTGGTGGAAAGGAGTGCGAAGAGGCTAATTGGTGATCTAGATTTGGTTAAGAGAGTCCTTCTCCACTCGCTTATCGTAAACATCGAAAATGGTTTAAAAGCTAGTTACTTCATTTAATGCAATCCAACGCGATGTTTGACGAAAAGGCAACGCCAAAAAAGAGAGATAACGCCTGGAAACTCTGTTAGTATTCGGTAATTCCGAGATTTACTCGAAAATTTCACAAAACTTGCTCCAGGAAATAGCTGTTTTTTTTAAACCCTTAAAAGTTTTTGGAAAAAGTGGTCGTCATTTAGAATCTTAATAAAATTTGCAAGGTCTCTAGAGGATTACTTTTTTTACTTTTTTAAGTTTTAGGCAAATTATGAAGTGTCAAAGTTCATACAAAATAGGACATTTTCAGAGGTTTTTACTGGATTAGTTTTACACAAATTTTGAAATTGGTTTCTTTAGAAACCTAGGTAATATCCAAAAGATACTGTGTTTCCAAAATATCTAATGAAAAATGTGTAATAACGTCATAATCAACTGATTATCATAACTATGAGCGGTTGTATGAAAAACAGTCAAAATGTGAGTCGTGATGCACCACCTTAAGTCCAACCTTCAAAGCCTTGGGCACAGGCGTAGAGTAGCCAGCCTTTCGGTGTTTTAAAGGATGCATTCACTTGATTCCGCCATCTCAATTCTACTATCGGACAACCCGACGTACGTCGAATATCCATCCTTACGTTGTGGAAACCTCTCCGGTCCGGCCTAAGCGTTTCGCCTCGTCGTTTATATCACGTATGTCGAAGGACTGGAACAATTTGCCCGCTGCGGTCTTCCCGTCCAATTATAATGTGGGTGTCTTCAAGGCTAGAGTGAACAGGCTCATTATAAACTAGTGCACAGTGATGCAATCTGTGATGGTGAGCCATCAGAGATTGCATCACTGCTTACCATCAGGTGGGATCGCAGTCAAGCACTCGTTTATACCAATTTAAAAAAAATCGTTTATTCCTCTTTTATCATCTAGGTATTAAAAACCAATAATAATTAAAATGTTTCAAATGTTTACTTAGTTATTGAGGTCTATATTTGTCTGTCCTGACATACTGTCGGACGAAGGAAGGTTTTTATGTATAATTTATTATACAGAATGCATACTTTATTGTAATGCCTGAGATGACGTCGTTATAGGTGGACATTTATTTTCTAATAAATCTTGATGACTTAAAGAATCAAACCGAATCGAATTTTTCATAAATAATTTGGGGGGTTTTGTTTTCCCGTAAGAGTGCGCCCATGCACCGTGTACAAACTTACGAACCATGGAAGCATTGGAAAAATATGCAAAGCGCATACCGATAAAGTAAGCCAGTCGCGAGACGAGTCCCGGTGGCGCTGTGGCCGCGGTCGAGTTCGGGAACGCTATACTTGAAGGTTCACCTGAGCGAACTGCGGTGAGAGCAGGGTGGTCCTTACATCGTCTTGCGCGGCGCCAGGCGACGCGGGCGGCAGGTGCGGCTTGAGGCGCGGCGCGTTGGCGGGCGCGCTGGCTGTGCTCACCACGTCGGGCGACGCCAGCGCCGCCGCCAGCTCCACGCGCGCTGGCCCCGCGCCTTCCGCCCCCGCCGCGCCCGCCGCCCCCACCGCGCCGCTGTCCGGCGGCGCCGTGCCGACCCCTGAGAAGTACCGCTGCAAGTCTGACAAGTAGATCTGCCCGCCTGCTCCATCTGTTATTGTAAACGTAACGTTAACTGGCTGTGACTGTGCCCACAACTCCACTAAGCCTCAAGTTACAAAGAACATTTTGGGGTTGAGAGCTGTTAGGACCACGCTTTGCCACTCATGGACCTTAGTTTTGAACTATTATCAAGGTTTCATAGCATAAGTATAGGAAAAAATCGGAAAACTGTAAAGTAGCTACGACACAAAAGAAAAACACTTTTGCGATTTGTAAAAATCTTTGAGACACGATTCGGAAATTGCACATAAACGACCGTATCTTTTTTTTTCGATAACTTACAAGTTTGATTTTTTCACAGCTTTAAGTGACCGCAGACTTGAGTATATACACCGTTAAATTTTGATCGTTTTAATCCCGTGGAGGGTCGAACCGGTACATGAAACTATCGATTTGTCAAGATGAAATTAAAAAATAAGATACTTTTTTTTTTAATAACTCGAACCAATTCTCGCATGAGTGAACAAATAATTGGGCACGCCACAATTAAGTCCCCTCGATTAAGGCTCGATCCTGGATTTTGTAGTATAATATTTAAGAAGTTACATGAACATGAAGGTGGCTCCTCAATCTAAATGTTTGGATTGAGGAGCCACGTCAGATCTTCGAACATCATGGTTGAATATGTATCATAATTTGGTATGATTTAGTAGCATTTTAAAGTAGTTAGTAGACAAAATTTAAGCCCTGTAGTGTTAAAATTAAAAAAGTTATCATACATTGTACATGGCTCCTCAGACCATACACACGGAATATCCGTAAGGATTGCGGAGCCATATCGAATCTTAATGAAATTAAACACTTATTTAGTAGGAAGTTAAAAAATTTAGTAGGCTCGATCCTGGATTTTGTTGTATAAGGGAAGGTTCATATCTGACGGAACATGCGTCGCGTATTATCGGTCGCGTAACGCCAGAACAGACAAATGTATAGAAAAACACTTGACCGTTCACACTCAACCGATGATGCGTTACTGCGTCGAGCGTACAGCGTCTATTCCGTTTCCGTCAACGCATTGTCGGTCGACGTAAGAGCGGCAAAGTCGCGCACGCCACGCGCTACTTGTATTTTGATTGATGCATTCAGTCTAGGCGTAACATCAGCAAAGATAGTTTGTGTACAGGCCGTATCACACAACACAACCACTCTATAGATGCTAAACGCAGAAACTAACATGCGGCATGACGTATTTCCGTTTGATATGAACTGACACATTCGAGATCGCATCCCAATCTGCTGACCTGTATTATCAAACCCGCCTGGTGCCTCTAGGCAGGGATCGGATGGAGAGTAGACTGATACAGATTTCACCAGACAGGTGATGATATCGACATAATAATCATATAATCTTTTGTGCGCCATCTAGTGGATTTTTCTGAAGTCAACTAGAATGTTGAGCGAGTTGCCAAAAACATCAATAGATGGCTCTTTTTTTTTAAGTAGCAATATATACACTTCTGGACACATCTATTGGCCCACCTTAGAGTTTAGGTTTCGATGGCCCCCCTACCGAAATATGATTGCTAGATTGAACAAAAACTGTTGCTGCAGTTTTAAACCTGATACATTTTACCATCTTTTTCGATCGTATTGTTTTAAATTTGAATTCAGAATACCATACGACATGGAGCTACGCCTAACAAGTCGGATATGCGCCTTGTTAAAGGCAATTGATTTTTGAATAAAAAACATGTTTTATCAAATAATGGTTTAATTTAATAACGCGTGTTGCCTCCATGGGCATCTACCACAGCTCTCATACGATTAGGCATAGAGTTCATCAACCGCTCTATGAAATTTTGAGGGATCATCTCCCATTCCTCTTCTATGGCAGTTTTCAACTCCTGCATCGTCTGGGCAACTGGCTGACGAGCCCTAACACGTCTTTTTAGCTCGTCCCACATGTGCTCAATGGGGTTCATGTCTGGGCTTCTGGCTGGCCAGTCCATAACTGTGATGTTCACATCCCGAAGATATTCCCTGACGATGCCGGCCGCATGGGCTCTTGCATTATCATGCATAAAAAGGAAATTTGGGCCCACATAGTCCGCGACTAGTATCACATGAGGTTCTAAGCACTCACGAATGTACAGCCGACTGCAAAATTGTCTGGGTACCTTAGTGCCTATTTTCCCTTGCATGTTAGAGTTAAAGTTTTCTAAAATGTAACTAGATGGCGCTGGTATCTTCTCAGCTAAATGGCGACCTAACCTCACAAACCATAAACTCGACATTTAGTTTGACAATAGACACATGCGTCATCATTGTCGTCAACATCTGAGTATGAGGGTAGATTGATAAAAAAAATATAAAACATCTGTGACACAAGCTTAGCTAATTTCGTGATTCTTATCAACTGATTGTAAACGGGCCATAATATTGCGTCTAACATTACAAGTAACGGTTAATTTTAATGCGGTATACAAGAATACATTTGGTCCAATGGTAACATCAGCGACTTGATACGCGAGTGTAGCTGGTTCAAATCTCATAAATAAGTTTTTTACTTTTTGTTTTACATTATCTTTTGTGTTTTAGTTAGGTTTACTTTTCTTTAACAAACTAAGTCGGGAAATGTATTTTTAGATGGACAGTTTGTTTAGAAATGAAAGAAAGTATTTCAAGCAAATAAAATGTATATTATTTCACTATAAATAATATATTAACTTAAGATATATAAAGTAAGTAAATGGTCATAGTCCAAAATTAAAATACATTTTTTAATATCTTAATCAAACCAACACATTATAAACATTTTGAAAAGGACATAATAATGGTATAAAAAACGACTTATTAAGTAATTTTATTTCTTTTGCAGTAAAACTGAAAGTCTATTATTTAGTATTTTTTAATAAAGTGACTACTGATAGTTTATTTTGATAAGCAAGTTAATATGGCTTAGTGGTCTAAGTAAAGACTTTGACGCAGTAAGGCACGAGATTAAATCACAAATCTTGTATATTTTTATGCTTTCCATTTAAAAAAAAAAAATCAATGCGTTATTTTATGTAATAATCAACTAAATATTTTTCAAACATATTTGGAATAATTTCGCCTGACTTGTAATAAGTGGGTAGTAAAGACAAATAAGCATATTCATCATAAAACTGGTATTCAAATGTTACTTAGGTTAAGGGTAGAAAAATAAAAACGTTCTAATAACGCAAAAACCAGTCGTCACTCATTTGCAGTGATGTCATGCAAACAATTTTTAGCCCGTAGCATTTGCTACTCTTCCTACGTGGCTAATCCGCCACTGGCACTATTGAAATAAATAAACTGTTTTTGTCATGTTCCAAACTGTATTACAAATAATTTTACCCTATCATTAGCAGTTTAATATCTCACTTCTTTTCTGTGTTTTACCTTTATATATAGTTATTTAAATTACGTCTATAAGACGAATAAATTTTTGTATGTAAAATTGTAAATATTATTAGTTGTTTTTCATATATGTTGTTATTTATTTTTAAATTAATTATTTTTTTAATTTAATATAAATAATTTGATTTCAAAAAACATACTTAAACATTCTAAACACAAACCTACTAAAAGTAGCACGATGGATTTGAACTTACGACCACGTCATTATAAGTCTACTGTTAAGACAAATAGACCATTTTGACATATGAAATGATGTTGAAATTAACAACTGCATTACGAGACAAGGCCGTATTTATAAACTTAACGTTAATGTTACGTCTTAAAGTTCAAATTGCCATAACATTATTTTATAATATTGACTATGATCTACCTCGTTTTACTCGTTTAACCCTTCAGATACCGTCAATAAGAGACACAATAGTAAGACAATAGATGCGCGGCCACCGGTGGTCGCTTGGGGATTCATGAATTAATTCATGCATCGATTAAAATATAAAGCTCCGAATTGAATACCACTTATCTTCTGCTGATTGCAGATTCAAATTCGTCTAACTTTTGGGATGCTTTGTTTTACCTTCTGTTGCCAGATGGGTTAGATTTTTGGTTCCTCTGTGCTTAGGCTTTTTGTAAGTTATGAATAACAAACAAAAGAAATCGGTAGGAATTGTATCGAAGCTAACTAGTGGATATTTAATTGTAATATATTATGACTGGCCTGTTGGTGATGAAGCACTAGGGTTAGTGGCCCTGACTGCTATGACGGAGGTCGTGGGTTCGATTCCCACCCAGGACAAATGTTTGTATGTTGAGCATGATCATATGCTGTGCCTGAGTGTAATTTATCTATAATGTGTATGTATTTAGAAATATCTAGGTATGTTTATAAGTTGTCTAGGACTCATAACAGAAGCTTTGCTTAGCTTGGGACTAGACGGCATTGTGGAATATTATTATTAATATTCAAATCGGTAATTACTCAGCAAAAGGAAAAAAGAGCAGGTAAACAGGCTCATCAAACAAAAAGGCAATAAAAAAAATAGAGGTTTATTTCTTACAGTTTACTATTCAACAGTCAGATTATTAATCAACGAATAAGATTATAATATTACTTGTAATTTCTTATTAAGGTTATAGCTTAAATATTCATTTCCAAAATTGGAAAGAGGATTGAAGCTTATGTAACCTTAAAAAAGTAAACAAGAGGCAGAATAATAAAAAAAAAAGTTCAAAATTGCACAACAACATATCAAATGTTTAGTAGGTAACATAAAAAAAAAACAAAATTATGTTACGTTTTAAACTTGAAGTGTTCATAACTTTTATAAATTATTTCAAATACAGGTATTAAGTAAAACCACACTTAACGAAGTCTTCAGTTAATATGAAATATTAATTAAATATGATTATTTATCAATCAATAGCTCGTGTAACCACCATTTTGGTCAATAACAGCTTGCATTCGGGAACGCATTGAATTAATCAAATTTTTACACAAATCTGAACCACGAATACTCTCCCATATTTGTAAACAATGAGCCTCTAACGCATCTGGAGTACGCTCGTTTTCATTATTCCACCGTTGAACAATAACACCCCATAAATTTTCAATTGGATTTAAATCCGGTGATCTAGCAGGCCAAGGAATAGCGCAAATGTCATTATGCTGATGAAACCATACCTGCACACTGTGCGAACGGTGTATTGGACAATTATCCTGCACAAATGTTATCTGTGGCAATTCTTCGCTTGGATACACAGTTCGAACTGTAGGTAACATTGTCTCCTCCAACACTTCTATATAATTTGCACTATTTGCTCGACTTGGTATTCTTACAATTTCTCCCGGATCGGCTGCACTCATCCATCCCCACATGTTCACCGTTATATGGCCAGATTGCCTATTGGGCACTACGTGACCACTTGTGTATCGCGTATTATCTCGACGCCACAAACATAATCGACCGTGTTCACTGGACTTAAAAGTTTTTTCATCAGTAAAGATGACATTACTACAATCAAAGTTTAAGTGATCCATAGCAAACTGCAATCTTAATCTTTTATGGTTTTCCGTAAGCAAGGGTTTCACAGCATGCCTCCGATAATGCAGCCCTTCACTATGAAGAGCACGACGGACAGTGTCAACACTTGTTTCAAATAAACCAGCATAGTGGTTCGTCGGCAAAAATCCATTTTCTTCGTACTCCCTTACCATGGTTTGACGCTGCAACATGTTTATCAGCTTTGGTCTACCAGTTCTTTGACGGTGTTTCAAAGAACCCTCTTCTTCAAATCGTCGTACCCATAGAACAACTGTTTTTCTCTGCAACAATAAAACAGAAGTATATAATATTATACCTAATAATGATTACTATATAGGAGTTATTTTGTTATATAAAAGAGTAGAAATAAGATTACTTACGTTTACACCGGTCTCTCTGGCTATTTCTGACAAGTTTTTACCTTGATTATGCAAAGCAATTATTTGAGCTCTTGTCACTAAATCTATATTACAATGCATACTCATTTTGCTGAATTCACCTGATTAAAAATAAAATATGTAGAACGAAAAGAGCTCGAACGAGGTAATCGAAATGAACTTAGCGAACAATCAATAAAGCTTAGTCACAATTCTTTGATCTAAGTATTATTAAACTACCTACTAATATTTTTTTATAAATCCATATTCAACCTACCTTCTCAAGTTTTGAAACTGGCGCATAGATAATCAGATATTTATAAATTGATATTCAATTTTAATATCTGCTTCTCTTTATAAAAAAGTATAAATTATTTCAATGTTTAAAAAATCAAAATGAAACCATAAAAAAACATTTGAAGCATAGCAACGCCACCTAGTAGCAGTATAATGTAATGTTGTCGATAACAACATTTCAATCTGATTTTACGCTAGATGGCGTCATTTCTCGCTTCACACGATTTTTTTTCGGTACTATCCAACCACTTTTGCAGCCGCCTTTACCTATCAGCATTTAATGTTGGCAGCCGTGGACCTGTAACAACCTCAAGTTGAGTTTTGCCGCTCGTGGATATACCGCCCCAGACAGTCCATGAGTCACCGCCATAAGAAACCCTCTAATTAAAGCAGCATTGTGCGAAACGCTCTCCCTTACGTCGGTAGACCTTCTTCCTTCCATCATTGCCATGTAACACAATTTTAGACTCATCAGAAAAAAGTACACGGCTCCAATCTTGCTGTGTCCAATTTAAATGACTGCGTGCGAAATGAAGGCACGCTGTTCGGTGGGCTCGCGTTAGTTTGGGCCCATTAGCTGGCTTGTGTGGTACCATATCGCGTTCTTTTAACCTTCTCCGAACAGTTCGAGCGCTCACAGATACTCCGTGGAAGTCGCGAAGTTGGTTTTGTATCTCAATGGAGGTAAGGTGATGATTTCTCAAGCTGGTCGTCACGATGAATCGATCCTGCCTTTCAGTTGTGACCCGAGATCGTGGCCTTCCTTGGCGACGAACAAAGCCGCCAGTCTCTAGGTACCTCCGATAAACATTTCGGACCGCAGATCGACTTAAATTAAGTTGAGCACTCACGTTTCTTTGGCTGTGTCCGGCCTGAATAAGTGCCACAGCTTGGGCAGCGACTTCAGGTGAAGTATCCATAGATTATTGATAGAACCTCACCTTAATGTTAAGAATAAGTAATGTTTGTTGCAAAACCAAAGATATCAATCACTTTTTCAAGAATTAAATCCAAGTAAACCAATAAAACCAAGTTTTCTTAGTATTCGATTGTTTGATATCAACAAACAAGTTCCAAATTGTCTTTTGTTTCTTTAAATTCTGTGTTCGAAATTCAAAAAAAGACTATTGAATGAAATTGTGAATGATCCTGGTTCAAAACTGCATGGATATTCGTGTGTATAGTCTGAGGAGCCATATACAATGTATGATAACTTTTTTAATTTTAACACTATAGGGCTCAAATTTTGTCTACTAATTACTTTAAAATCCTACTAAATCATACTAAATTATGATAAATATTCAACCATGATGTTCGTAGTTCTGACGTGGCTCCTCAATCCAAACATTTAGTTTGAGGAGCCACCTTCATGTTCATGTAACTTCTTAAATATTATACTACAAAATCCAGGATCGAGCCTACAATTATTTTAACTTAGTACTAAATATGTGTTTAATTTCATCATGATGCGAAATGTGGCTCCTCAATCCTTACGGACATGCCACTGTGCGGAACGCCCGGAGGACACAGTGGGCACACATTCGAGGTGTGCCCTGCTGGAGCGGAGCATCGCCGTGCCTTCGTGGGGGCAATCGGCGGCAGAGACCTCTCGCACCGGGCCTTGGTTGAGGCCATGGTCCGGAGCGAGGAGAAGTGGTAGGCGGTCGCCTCCTTCCGGGAAGCAGTAATGCTAGCAAAGGAGGAGGCCGACCGCATCAGGCAACGGTGCCCTCACCGCCGCCGCCGGGATTACGATCCCGATTTCCGGCCACCGTAGACGCGGGCTCGCGGACGGCGGGTCATGGGTAGCTCGCTGTCCGACCGTCCGGTAACTGTCCGAACCGAGCCCAAGACGTTGACGGCGCGCACTGTTTCCGCGCGCCTCAAGGAGTTGTCAGCAACAGGAGGGTCCCAGCTGGGTCGAATCAGTCAGTAAGAGTCTGACACTATCTCCCGCTCCACCCAAGAGCGGGGGTTGCCATTGGATGAGTTTTGCCCACCGTATAAAAAAAAATGTGAATAAATAAAACTATTAGTAGCCACCATTCCAGAATAACAATAATCATGCGTTCGCCTAGTCAACGTTGACTCACAAAAAATAGCCAATCCTAGGATCAAACTAGGATCAAAACACGTCCTGGAATAATTCAGTTTCTCTTAAGACGTCATCGGTGTGTCGCGCGAAAATAATGGCGTCTCGGAATTACGTGTATGGATGGATTTCGTTGTCATGTGCAATTTTACGCAATCGCGGGTCTTGATGCGCAGGCGGCCCGACGTCTACAGTGCCAAACCACTTGCAATGTTTGTGTTACACGTGCTAGATTATGTATCCGAAGCTTTGTGAAGTCTATCTAACCAATGATGATGCACAGGTTTCTAACAGATCCTAAGACGACCCACTGACCTAGAACTCTTAATAATCGTTGTAAATAGTTTTGATTGGGTTACCTACTTATAAACAACTTTAACGTGTCGCTATTTCGCAAAGTTTTAAATAAATAAAAATACAAAGGCGATTTAGGTATGTAACAAAACTTTTTTTAAATCATTGTACTTTCATAATTTTGATTCCACTAAATACGCCACATCTAGCAGGCCTGTAGAGATTTATTTGTACATCTAACTACCTACCACTTTTAATTTTATTAAAGTTCGACCGTTCAGAAAATGCGTTCCTGACACGTCGCGATTGAACTGACGATGTAACTTTGTAATGGCGTTGCAGTTACGATAAAAATATTTTTGCTGGTTGTTTACCGTTTTAACATTTGATGAGCATTAAAACAACATTATTATATCAATAATCAATGAATGTTATAATTTTTTTGCCAAACTGAGTGTCAAATAACTTGGTAAACAATATTTTTCTAAATCTATACTGCGCTATTACAAGGTTATGTCAGCGCTTTATATTTGTAGTAAAAATAACAGGCAAGTATCGTAATCTGTTCTTATACAGTTATACTTATAATACGTTTTGTTTTTCTTTTTAAGAATTTGAAAATAATGGACTATAAGATAACTTTTATGAAATATAAAAATAAAACTATGACCAAACCGAACGCGCGAAAGAAAGTAGCATTTTTATATTAAGATTGAAAATGGTAACCCCAAATGGCGTTACTAGCATTTTTATACTTAGATTAAAAATGGTAACCCTAAATGGCGTTATGGGCCGCCATTTTGTGACGCTAAAACAGTCGTCTGTTGTCGTTTCGTGCGCATAGACCACGTTCTTCAAGTGTTTTCGATCTGTTTTTATTTGATTACCCGGCTTTCGTTTAATGGACTGTTTCTGCTTTTCTAACTGACATCGGCGCTAAATCGGACTTCGATTGTGTTTTGTATTGCGTTCTTTTTACTTTTGGTGCATAATAATGCCTAAACGTGGACAAACATTGAAAAGTGGAGCCCGTGAGTTAATCATCAAGCTGCAAGATTACTTTGAGCGGGAGCGGCAAAATTGCGGACCCCTGGTACCTGTCGAACAAGTACAAGAACGCGTCTCTCAGGCGCTTGGAGTTAGCAAACGAACGATAACAAATATTAATAAAGAAAAGTTCGGCTCGACTGGCATGGAAGATAATATTTTACGTACTCCGAAGAAGAAACGTAGAACTAAACCCGTGACAGATATTGACACCTTTGACGCCGATGCAATCAGAAATCATATATATGGTTACTATTCCAGAAATGAATATCTCAACAGTAAGAAGCTTTTGGCATCGTTAAGAGAAGCTGGACTGTTTAGCGGGGGTAAAACTGCTTTAATTCATGAATCCCCAAGCGACCACCGGTGGCCGCGCATCTATTGTCTTACTATTGTGTCTCTTTGACGGTATCTGAAGGGTTAACCAAAATCTTAAAGATATTGGTTTTTCGTATAAAAAACAGACAAAAGAAAAATTTTATTAGAACGATACGACATAATTTTAAAACGGATAAGTTTTTTGAGAGAAGCAAAAAAAAATTGATAACTGGGATAATGTCGTGTTCATTGACGAGACATGGCTAAACGCCTATCACACGGTTTCCCGTTCTTGGACGGATGATACACAAGCGTCGACGTCAAAAGTACCAATGGGTAAGGGGGCCCGTCTGATAATATGCCACGCAGGTTCTGCAAAATACGGCTTTGTGGAGAACGCGTTACTGGCATTTCAATCAAAAACCACAAATGACTACCACGAGGAAATGAATGCCACTACATTTAAAGAGTGGTTCCAGAACGTGCTTTTGCCCAGCCTACCAGAGCCTTCTGTAATATTCATGGATAATGCCTCCTAGCACTCGGTTCAAATACAGAAACCACCTACCAAAGCTAATATAATAATGTTACCAAAAAGGACATAGTTAATGGTATTGACACCCTACTTAAATTAAAATTAAGTAAATTAATATTATGTGCATTGCCTTATTCTAACTGTTTATCTGATCAGGAAAATGAATACATTTATAGTTTAAATAACTTGATGCATATCTTGTCATGCCGTCATAGTGACCGGTTATTGTATTTTGACACTAACAATTTTGTTAGTGATTTTGTTTTGATACGGGAACATATGTTTCTTCCCAAAAAAAGTCGACATTTATTAGCTACTTTGTTAGCTTATAATATACACCATACAGTTATTGATAATTTAACTGAGACTAGGTTAAGTGATGAATCAGTATTATCTAGTATACCTAATAATGCTGATATAAATTCTTTAAACAATTAGAAACGACAAAAGGGAAGCCTAATAGCAATATTTTATTATACCATCAAAATATAAATCGCTTCTCTGGCAAAATTCTAGATGTGGAAATGTTAATAGATAAATATCATATGGATATCTTATGTTTTTGTGAAACTTGGTTAAAACCAGATAGAATGCTGTTCAATGTAAATAATTTTTCAGTTGCCAGTGCGTATAACAGATCTTCAATAGGGGGTGGTACCTTGATATTATGTAATAATTCTTTAAGATATAAGGAAAGGAAAGATATCACTGCTTGCTCTGTTGATCGCTTATGTGAGGTAGCATGTGCAGAGGTTGAAGGCCGAACTTTCTTATGTGTCTACAGACCACCTGCATCAAACTTGACATCTTTTCTGGTCATAATAGAAGAAATACTAAATAAACTTATTAGAGATAACAAATTGGTTTTTGTTTGTGGGGACTTAAATATTGATTTACTAGTAAATTCACCCGAAAAATGTAAACTTCTCTCATTGTTTAGTTCTTTTAATTTGAAATGTATTTTTAATGAAGCAACAAGAATAACCCCTACTTCAGCTTCATGTATAGATAACAGTTTTACTAATTCTAATATTAAAGACTCATCCATAATTAGTGGCGTTAGGTCTGACCATACTGGTCAACTCTTATCTTTCGAGTTAGTAAAAAAGTTACAATTAGATTCAACTGCAGAGTTTAGACTGCTAACTAAAAATAAATTAAATAATTTTAATAATAATGTTCTTAGTAGTCTCTCAACAGCCAATTTTGAATCGCAAGACCCCAATGTCAACTATAGTACATTATTTTCTACAGTATGCCAAGAATTTAATAAGGCGTGTCCTGTTAAAAAAATTCAAGTCAATAATAAATCTAAGTTTAATGAATGGGCTACTACTGGAATAAGAAAAAGCAGAGATACTTTATATCAGCTGTATCATGAAAAATCCTTGTCGTCTGATCTTAACTTGCATAACCATGTTAGAAACTATTCAAAAATATTCAAAAGAGTCTGCGCCCAAGCTAAATCTAAATCAATAAGTAAGATAATCGGAAACTCTAATAATAAAATAAAAGCTGTCTGGAAGGTGATAAACAAGGAAACTGGAAAGACAAACCAACAAGATCGGAATGAATTGTCGCTAAAAATTCATAGTAAAGTCATCACAGACAGGTCTGAAATAGCCGAGACCTTAGTAAACTTTTTCACAAACATCCCAATTGAAGTTACGAAATCTCTTCCATCTTCATCTTTGTTAGCTGAATCTTTTTTGAAAGAAAATTTCACCAAGGATATACCAACCTTTGAATTTAAGCGTATCTCTGTTGATACAATTATAAAAACATTCAAAAGACTTAACATAAAAAACACTGAATACTTATGGGGTATATCTGTTAAGGTTCTCGGAGATATTATTGATTCAATTGCTCCTGTCTTAACAGGCATATTCAATCAATGTATAGACAGTGGTACATTCCCTGATTTAATGAAACATAGTAAAGTAGTACCAATTTTTAAATCAGGTAGTAAGAGTGATCCTTCTAATTATAGACCAATATCTGTGCTTCCAGCATTGAGTAAAATCTATGAAAAAATCATGCTCGACCAGATGTTGTCTCATTTTAATTCTAATAGGATTTTGCATAGTCATCAGATTGGCTTCACGAAAGGAAGGTCAACGACGGATGCAGGAGTGAAACTCATCAGTCACATTTTGGAATCCTGGGAGAAATCTCAGGATGCTATTGGCATATTCTGTGACCTCTCTAAAGCATTTGACTGTGTTGACCATAATACTCTGATCTGTAAATTACATCATTACGGAATTCGTGGACGAGCTGCTGATCTTGTTTTTTCCTATTTATCTTACAGGCAGCAAAAAGTATCCATTAATGGGGCGACGTCCTCGGGATCTTTAGTAAAGATGGGCGTGCCTCAGGGTTCAATTCTTGGCCCTTTCCTTTTTCTGGTTTATATTAATGACCTTCCTTATATGATGGCTAATTTATCCGATATAATTCTATTTGCTGATGACACCTCTCTTATTTTTAAAGTAGATAGAAAAGATGGGGATGTCTTGCGTGTTAACGAAAGTCTGGCTGTTCTTTCGAAATGGTTCGCAGCTAATAATCTCCTATTAAATGCGAATAAAACTAAATGTATAAAGTTTTCATTACCGAATGTCCCTCAAGTTGGCGTCAGTCTAATTCTTGATGGCAAAAAACTTGATGTTATTGCGGACACTGTGTTCTTAGGTTTAACTATCGATTCTAAACTACAGTGGGGCGCTCATATTAGAACTCTCTCGGGAAGATTAAGCTCAGCTGCATATGCAGTTAGAAAAATAAGGCAATTGACAGATGTAGCCACAGCTAGGTTAGTTTACTATGCTTATTTCCACAGTATTATGTCTTATGGCATTTTACTGTGGGGATCTGCAGCTGATGTAGACTCAATTTTCATATTGCAAAAGAGAGCTATCCGGGCTATTTATAGGATGGGTCCTCGCGAGTCCCTCAGAAATAAATTTAAAGAAATCGACATTCTCACTCTGCCTTCTCTTTATGTCTTAGAATGCATTTTGTATGTTCGTAAAAACTTAGGACTCTTTAAAATTAGAAGCGATTTTCACAACAAAAATACGCGTAGTAAACACGAAATTGTATTACCCAAATGGAGATTAGCCAAGACCAGCAAGTCATTCCTAGTAAACAGCATACGCTTTTACAACAAGCTGCCAAAGGCGGTAACTGAACTTAGTGAGGGAAAGTTCAAAACTCATATTAAGCGTGTCCTAACCAAAAAAGCATTTTACAAGGTTAAAGACTATGTCGAAGACACGCTTGTTTGGCAATGACTGCCTCTGCACATGTGGCCCCCTGGTAAATGATAAATGATAATGATAAATGATAAATGATATTTATTTTTGCAAATAGGTTTAAAAAAACACTTTTACACGTCAATTTTTTTTTTTTGTCTGTTTAAGCTAGATGAGGCCGGTGTTTCCTAGCTGACTACCCTGAGAAGAAACACCGAAACAAACTCAGGGGTCAAAGTCTCTTTTAAAGTCCATACAATAAATATGTAATGGTCAAATCACATGAGAACCATGCCGATTAATCTGAGATGGTCTTTTGAAGAAAGAACCATACAGATTTGAGTGGACCCGTCCAATCAGTGTAAGCATTTGTCAGTACTCGCAAAGCTCAACTCAGGACTACTAAGGAGCTCAACAACTTGACGAACAATACCAATGAAAGGACATTTGGGTAGGCCGCAGAAAATACTCAAATTGCCAGACAAACGATAACGAGAAATAAAAAAGTAACCAACATAGTCCTCACATTCACAATAATAAAAAGAAAGTTAATTTTTACAATGTAAAAATACTTACAAAGTAAATATTTATGTCAAAAATTAATATTAATAAATCATTAATATTGTGTCTATTTACTGCTCCACTTTTGTTTTAATGTACATATATTTATTTTTCCTTTAACGAATTGCTTTTGCAATATTTTTTATTTTTTTATTTAGACTTCAACTGCATTCAATTTGTTAGTAATTTATTTTGTTAACAGTTGTAATTATTTAAATTTTTCTGTTGTAATTATTTATATAGCCTCTTTTTGGAATGTGAATGTGAGAACACTGTATAATCCACAAACACTTAGATAACTTTCTATTACAACTTACTATATTTTTATTTTATTATGATTAATTTTGTGCTTTTGTGTACAGTGTTGACTGGTCTACACTGTTCTTACATAAATCAATCAATATTGTAATAAACACATTTTTTTTAAAAGAGTAACCATGGATTTTCTTGCCGGTTCTTCTCCATAGGAAACGACCAATTTCGAACCGTGCACTAGCTTCTGACGTTTTATAAGTGCCCTTGTAGGCCTATATGAAATAAAATATTTTGACTTGACTTTGACTTTGACTTTAATAAAAAAGAAGAAATGGTGGCTTGGTTACAAGCAAGAGGCATTGACGCAAATATGCAGATGCTAAAAGCAGAGCTAATTACATTAGTTAAAGAAAATAAAGCGGCAAATGTGCGATACGAAATCGATGAACTGGCTCTGGAGTACGGTCATCGCGTTCTAAGAATTCCACCGTATCATTGCCAATATAACGCGATCGAGCTAATCTGGGCTCAAATAAAGGTTACGCCGCCCGCCACAATACTTCCCGCCATTCAGCACGAAAAAGATGATGACCCTATTAAAAGAAGCCTGCGGGGAAGCCACAAGAGATGACTGGGCAAAGGTTGTTGAGAAGACTAAAAACCTGATTTTGGAACATTTTGACCGAGATATCAGGATTGATTCTGTTATTGATAATAATATAATTATACATGTAGGCGAAGATGATGATGAAGACACCACCTCCTCAAGCGAATCGGAGTCTGATTAATATTCTGTACGCACATTCAATTCAATGTACTTATTTTATTGCATAGAAATACAGATTGTAACTTTGTAACAAAGAATAAATAAAACAAGTTTATTATATGAATATTACCTTTTTTTGGTTTCCACTTAAATAACTAAAATATAAATTTTAAATGATTCCGCCAATTTAAAACGAAAATAATCTTAAAATAATGCGGCGGTTCATTTTGGAGGAACGGTAACGAACTCAGTGTTATGTTGTGCCCATCACTAGTCGTGACTAACTGATAGGTGTCAGGAACGCATTCTCTGAACGGCCGAAGTTTAGGTATGTCTTAGGCGCAAAGCAGTTAAGTCCGTCCTAAGTCTGTAAAAGTATGAAGGAAAATTTGCATCAGCTGGGCGAGCGAGTCATTGAACTCTCACGCGCAACCGACACGGGGCGTAGGTATTAGAGATGGGTTTCTGCCCGGTAAATACCGGGTAAATACCCAAATGCAGGGTTTTTACCCGGGTAAATACCCAAATGGTGGGTATTTACTTTTGGTATTTTTTTTGTTTTTTATAAATTTATAGCAATAAAAAATGTTCATCAAATATATTTTATGCATGAAATGTACATGGTGTCGGCAAAGAATAGTTTTCTACTCACAAATCATGTAAAAATTGCACGTCCGTATTATTTTAATATTTTACGTCTGTATTTTATTTGGGACACTTACTCAGATATACAAAACTAAGAAACAACATGTAGAACACTTAAGATAAAATAAAAAATTAAAAACAAAAAAAGAATAAAAAAAAAGCATTGAACAAGTTATTTATTGTTACAAACTTGAAAATCAGTTGAAATTTTACATTTATGCAAAAGTTACAGTTAAACTTCATTTAACAAAAATAATCAGGCCTTGAAACGTAAAAATAAACGAATGGAGCCCAATTTATAACATGGAGGTGTTCAAAACATGTAAACGATCTAAAATTCAACTAAACTTTATTTAATAAATCGTCCCAAAAAGTGTTAAAGGTTTATTATACCCATGGTTTTGGGTATTTACCGGGTAAAAACCCTGTTTATACCCAAATTGGGTATTTACCCGGTAAATACCGATGGGTTTTTACCCACCGCCCATCTCTAGTAGGTATACGTGCCTCCGCTCGGGTACAACTATTTTTTTCACACATTTTGCGAGTTTTATCTTATCAGTTGCTGTTTTTTTTTTTTTTTTAAAAGTTAAACCGCTCTACAAGCTTTGGATGAATAGTATTTTATAAGTGAAATCACCGGTTCAAAAGATTAAAACGATTAAAATTTAACGGTGTAGTTTACGTAATTTCACGTGTTAACCTCCACATGTTCTTGAGATAAAGGGTCTTGACAGACAAACATATAGACAGACAGACAAGCATAAGCAGACAGACAAGCATAAGCAGACAGACAGAAAGACGGACAACAAAGGGATCCTATAAGGGTTCCGTTTTGTCCTTTTTTAACAATTATTCATGCGACTCAACGAGAACGGCCTACAAATAAATGTGGCTAAATGTGTTTTTGGACAATCAAAACTTGATTTCCTGGGATATACAATAAATTCAGAAGGTATCACCCCAACAGAAGTCAAAGTTAAGGCTATCAAATCGTACCCACTCCCTATTATGATCGAAGAGCTCCGCCGTTTTATCGGAATGAACAACTTTTACCGTTCGAACATACCGCACGCCGCAGAACACCAAAAAGAATTGTGCAAGTACTTTAATAATGCAAAGAAGCACGATAAAACGAAGATCCAGTGGACTACAGCTGCCAAGGAAACGTTCGAAACATGTAAACAAAACATTAAAGACGCAGTACTGCTATCCTACCCATCACCGAGCGAACGATTCGTGCTGATGACAAACGCATCAAACACCAGCGCTGGAGCAGTCATTCAACAAAAGATCAACGGCTACTGGAAACCGCTAGAATTCTTTTCAAAGAAATTTAGTGATGCCCAACAGAAATACAGCACATACCGACAGGGAATTGTTGTCTATTTATATGGCAGTACGTCATTTTCGTCGAGTGTTCGAGGGACGTGAACTGGTGATTTACACGGATCACAAGCCACTGTTAAACGCATTTACAACTGACAGTAAAGCTGAGACGCCTCGTCGCACAAGATATCTCGAATACATCGGACAGTTCACCTCAAGCTTTCAACACGTGACCGGAAAAGACAACCAAGTGGCAGACGCACTATCTCGAATAGAATCAATAACCTGCCCCGGCTCAACAAACACGGCTCGACCATATTTGCCACGTTTCAGAAAAACCGCATATCATGCCATTCACGACCTTAATCACCCCGGAATAAGGACTACAAGGAAATTAGTAACTGAACAATACTCCTGGCCTTCAATGAACCGCGACGTAAACAATTGGACACGAGCGTACGACGCGTGCCAGCGTGGCAAAAATGCAACAACACACGAAGACACCAATCGCGAGCTTCCAGCAAGCAAACAGACTAGATCAAGTTCACCTCGAAATTGTGGGCCCATTACCAATTTCTGACGGTTATCGTGGGTATCTATTGACCATGATCGATAGAGCTACCAAATGGCCCGAAGCATGCCCATTAGAAGACATAACCGCAGAAACGGTCGCTAACGCATTTTACGCAGGCTGGATAGCAAGATTCAGTTGCCCAGTAACCATAACCAAGGACCAAGGAAAGCAATTTGAGTCAGACCTATTCAATAAGTTGATGCAACGCATGGGAATACACCGCACCCGCACCATTGCCTACCACCCGCAGTGCAACGGGATTATTGAACGCTATCATCGATCACTTAAGACGTCACTCGCCGCACACTTAAGACGTCACTCACCGCAAGACTTAAATCAACTAAATGGTCACATGAGTTACTTACAGGACTGCGCACCGACTGCAAGTACCGCCGAACTATTATATGGCCAAACGCTACGATTACCAGGCGAATTTTATGATGAAAAACAAAACACCGCGATACGACCTCAAACTTCATGAATAAGTTGAACGGAGAGTTAAAAAAGGCCCAGGCGCAACGAAAATCCAACCAAACTCAAGCGACATTTATTCATGACGTTTTACATACGTGTTCCCATGTATATCTACGCAATGACGCACCAAGCAAACCCCTGACGCCGACCTACACTGGCCCGTACGAAGTTATCACTCGCAACGATAAGTACTTCACTATCCAGTTACGCAATAGATGCACCAACATCTCGGTCAACAGACTTAAGCCAGCTTTCCGGATGAACACTGAGTCAGAAGCACCAGTCACAGATTCGTACGCATATGTCACAAGGTCAGGACGGTCATCGAAGCCCTGCGTACGTTTCAATAGCGAGGGAATGATGTAGCGGCTCATACTTACGGACAGAATAATATGTACATACAAATAGAGAAGCACATTCGTCGCACACTGAACTATGAGGACGTGGGCCGGCCGGCCGTGCGTCGCGCTAGCTCCGCGGAAGGAACCAGGCACGTCCTACCTTCGTTACCGAAAAGTGTTTCCGAGTGTTTCTCTTTCATTTGTAAATGTACCCTTTTATTTAGAATTCTCTTGATCACACCTATATAAGCATCGGTTTTTAACCCTTCAGATACCGTCAATTAGAGACACAATAGTAAGACAATAGATGCGCGGCCACTGGTGGTCGCTTGGGGACTCATGAATTAATAGATGACACAGATTGTTATTCGCCTTTTTATAACCAACACTCAACCCCTAAAGTTTAAACCCCGTGGACAGTAATAGGACCTAATTTCTTATATGTAATAAAATTAACGTGTAATTAAAAATTCGTCGGGCTATAAGTAACATCTATTACCTTCTAACCTAACCTGTCCTTGTCGGGGTAAAATTACATCACCTCCTTTCCTGCTCTCGTCTTTTACATACATAACCGCCTGCGCATTCGGTATTGTCACGGAGTAAGTATAAAAGAGGAGGTGGGCTAAACAACTTTGCACTGTGACTCTCAACCAGGTCCTGACGTCATCACGGTGGGCGTGGCTTAAATCAGTGTATTGTTGGCGTTCCTCCTGTGCACAACTTTGTAAACCTACTTATTTACCATCACATTCGCGATAAAAAAAAAAAAACAAAAAAATTAAGTGTTGTATTTTATGTTGTAAAAATTACTCGGATAGTCGTTCTGATTCTATGGATGCCATCAAATTTAATTTTTAAGTTATTTTATGTATAATTTATTAAAATACTACTAGAAAAATCTCTTAACGTCAGCATTTCCAAATATAATTCTACTCGACATTAGATGGCGACACTTTGTGTCATGGGAACTAAATATATTTAAGTACGTAGAGCTCAGTATTAATATATTTTAATAATCATACGTACTGAAGTTTGATCAACATTCATTCCAAAGGGTCCTTTAATCGCCAAAATATTATTTTTGTAGTTTTTATATAATTTTGTAAACAGGTCGCATCTACCATATATAAAAAGACAGGGCACTAATTAGAAGCCAATTATTTTACCGAATGTCCCTCGGCTGATGAACTTGTAAATATAAATACTTATATTTCTCTAATATGTGATTTGGTCGACCAAATTGTTTTTTAATTACTTCACATTTGGTGTAAAAAGTAGAGTATGCAACACGGGCATAAAGCTGTCTTTGTCTTGGGCGGCTTGAATTCCTCACTTCACTCTGGTTTCTTTATAACCTCCCTCTCAATGCTCGGGAGTTTAAGAATTATATAAATCCTTCACTAACGTTCGGGATTAAAATCAGCAACCTTCGTTTCGTTCGGAATGCAACATGCCGCCCGCGACTTAAAGACACTGCTTTATCCCCTAGTCACATAATCTATTATTATCGAATGGTTTCGGACGTAAACACGTGTTTAAAAAAAAAAAACTAGCTTTGTAATCGATCTTGATAATTCTTTCTATCAAAATAAGCCTTTAAAAAAGTAAAACCAAAAAAAAATAATTAAAGAAATGTTACAATAATAAAAAAGATTTTGATGAATTTCGAATGATCTTCATTCGTCATTCATCAGTATTTCAATAAAAAATATACGTATCGGATGGTTTGCAAAATTAATTTAAAAAACAGATATTCCCGCAAAATGTCATGCTTTTTTTCTTAGGGAAATCTTATTACAACATCTCTTTTAAACTTACTCCGTGGGTATTGTATAGAATACCTATAAATAATATTTCATACATTACGTACGTTTTACGTATTCTATACATTACTTAGATATTTATAATACAAATTGGCGGTAACTTAAAAATATAATAAAACAGTAAAATTGTTGACTTGCAACCATTTTTTTTTTTTTTTTTGTCGACGGGGAAAATCATCTTTGACGAAACCCGCTCTTGGGAGCGGGAGACAGTGTCAGACTCTTACTGACTAAAAACCCCGCGCCGTTCCTTCTAGCCTTCATACCAGGGCACGAGCTTCCTTTCGGACAACCCTGTCCCCAGTAGGCTTCGACCCAGCTGGGCCCCTCCTGCTGCTGACAACTCCTTGAGGCGCGCGGGAACAGTGCGCGCCGTCGACGTCTTGGACTCGGTCCATTACCGGACGATCGGACAGCAAGCTACCCACCATGGCGACTTGCAACCATGTAACAATTCTCTCACAATTTTTTTTTACGTTTACTTCCTAGTTCCTTGGATATGTTTTTATCGAGAGTGTAATATTGTTGTTGAGTTTTAGTTGTAGTTAGGTGGGATCGCAATCAAGCACTAGTTTAAATCAATTAAAAAAAAGCTTAGTTTTGTGTCGACGGCAAAACTCTAATGGGTTTTTGACTTGCATCATCTGTATTATATTTTACTTGTATAAATTCATCTATGTATGAGAGTTAATAGAGTAGGTATTGTATGAAATTGCAAATAATTAGGTAATAAAACATTCGTGTGATAATATTAAAACCGAACCATATTAATACCCCTCATTACGCAATAGTTTCATAAATTACTATTGAACAATATGACTATACCGACAGTCAAATTAGACCAAATAATAGTAGTAAGGTTACAATAATTTGCGCCCAGCTGAAAATTAGTAGGAATATTCAAAACACCGACAAAAATAAAATCTCAAAAATGTTTTGAACATTCCTACCAATTTTCAGCTTGATGCGAATTAGAGTTTACCGGACTAATACTTAGTAGAGCAACTTTCCGAACGTGTCTTTTGTTTTGTTACTTGTGTCAAATATATCCTGCATGCGGGAACTGTGGGCCCTGTGGGGAGCTCGGGGGGTGCGGTGACAGGCCGAACGCGATTTTTATATTGTGCCAAAAAAGACTAGAGCCTTAATAGCTACAAGCCTCTTGTAAATAAAATTAAAAATACGCAAGTATTTTGTTTTGTAACTTATCGTCTCCAGCTGTTGAGCATGCCGCCTGCATGCTCGAGCAGTAAAAAATTTGGTCGACCATGCGCGAGAATTTTGCAGTTTGGTCTGCGCTGATCCTTAGAAGAACATTCCACGTGGAATACAAAATGTTAACATTAAAATAGATGAAACATTACCACGTGGTTGTGCCGCGGTGGCAGTGTTGGTCGGCGTGGCGGTAGGGGCGGGCGCGTCGCGGGCGCGAACGGGCGCGCGCGCCGCCTCGGTGCGCGCCGGCTCGCTGCTGCGCGGAGCACTCCCGCCGCGGCTGCTGTTGCCGCTGCCTGCCGCCGGACGAGTGCTAGCGTTGCCACTGTTGCTACCGGTGTTATTACTGACACCAAAACATTCTCATTGTTACAACAATAAAATAAATTCAAAAATTGATTTTCTATTCTACTGGACGTTATTGCGTTGCATCGTTGCGGTTACGCGCCAATTAAATTTTTTGATATAATGAAAAATTTTAATATTATCAAAAGATTCGTTTTTATCGTACCATCAAACGATACAATGAAGACTCTACTGTAGATGACAGGCCAAGAAGTGGTCGCCCTCGCTCTGTTAAGACTCCAGCAGTTTATCACACCTGTGAAGGCGCGAATTCAAAGAAATCCCAAACGTAAACAGAAACTGTTGGCCCTTCAGATGGGATTAAGTATAACCACGGTGAAAAGGGTGTTAAATGAAGACTTAGGGCTTCGGGCATATTGAAGAAAAGTAGGACATCTTTTGACGCTCGTTTAATGAACCTGAGACTCAAGAGGGGCCGCGCTTTGTTGAAGTGGTACGCGGAAAAAAATATCGAGCAATTCTTTTTTCGGAAGAAAAATTTTTTACCGTATAAGAGAGCTACAACAAACAAAATGATAAGGTGTAAGCACACTGTAGGGAAGAAGCGAGCAACCTTATTCCGCGTATCCAACGAGGTCATTTTCCATCCTCGCTCATGGTATGGTTGGAAGTTTCTTGTTGAGGCTTAACTGAGTACATTTTTGTGAGAAAGGTGTAAAAACGAATGCAGTTGTGTATCAAAATACAGTCCTGACGAACCTTGTGGAACCTGTTTCTCATACCATGTTCAATAACAGGCACTGGGTATTCCAGCAAAATTCGGCGCCAGCTCATAGAGCGTAGAGCACACAAGACTGGCTGGCGGCGCGTGAAATCGACTTTATCCGGCACGAAGACTGGCCCTCCTCCAGTCCAGATTTGAGTCCATTAGATTACAAGATATGGCAACACTTCGAGGAAAATACCTGCTCAAAGCCTAATCCTGATTTGG
Source organism: Mythimna lalbum (assembly GCA_949319445.1). NCBI lineage: Eukaryota > Metazoa > Arthropoda > Insecta > Lepidoptera > Noctuidae > Mythimna > Mythimna lalbum. Next base: position 15,328,222 of record OX439345.1, on the reverse strand, counting down.
AGCCACTCAATGCATACTTGATTAAGGCAGCCGCCGATATTGACATGGACCTTGTTCGAGCTGCGATAAACGACTGTCTATCGCAGCCGCGCTATCCGTGGCCGCGTAGATTAATGTTCAAAATGGCGAAGGTAATTTTAAATAAACTTTATTACCATACCAATCTGTTTTATTAAATTCATTTTTGTATATAAATGGTTACATAATGAATAAACTTGTCTTAATTATTTCATATTAAACATGTGACAGAATTTATGACCAAGAAACGGCGCCAACGGCTAAGAGTTTTAATGCTGTCTTTGCAGTACAGATTGAATGGAATATACTAAAGTACCTAAAGCCATAATATTTGGACAAAGAAAACCATACACATTTTTGTAGGACCACCCGATAATATGTATTAAAAATTGAAGATTATATAAGGTTTGAAATGATAATGGTAGAACTACATTGGGCACACGTGGGCCACGTACGCCGATCTGGGCGCGTCTATACAAGGTTATTTGTAAAACACTAACAATCTTGCAGGACTGGATGTGTTTAACATCATAAACAACAACTTTTGTTCCATGTTTTTTACAATACAACACATTTACCAAAAACAAACCTTTTTGAAACCATTTCGTTGTTCTATCTAACACATTTCAACTTGGTATTTTGCTATATCTACTTACGGCTCCTGCGCACTGTTATCGTAATAATAGTAAACAGGCTTCCGAAACATTGTAATTACTTTATTGGTGGGAATGTTGCCGAGAATATTGCCCGATGTATTAATATTGCCGGCAGCGGCACATCTCTAATTCGCACCATTTCCGTGTAGTCGACATTAGAATATTGATACATCATTATGTAAACTGCCGAATTTCGCTACAAGAACACGTATGACGCGACGCAATTGCACCAATGCTACTGATCGTTTAGTGAGGATCGCCCAAAAATAGGTCAGTTCATGTTCAGCTACCCTCCGCTATTGTACTATCGCTTGCTTCGCATAGACTTCGTAATATTTAGAACGTTCAATTTAATTTCTTTTATTTTTGTATGAAAAACTGATGACCCAAAATATGATATTTTTTTTAAAGTCGTATACATTTTAGTGTCTATGATGTTCTTGACTAGCATCTAAGAGGTTACTAGTATTTTACAAATAACGCTGTATATAGCAACTAGATCTACGTCACGCGATGCGACTCTTACAAATCAGGCGTGGCCCACGTGTTTGTCTGATCTAGCTTTCCCGCTTTAATGTTACTATTTAGTTAAATCTAGTTTATTATAGCTACCCCATAGTGCCGAGAAGAGAAGAAAGTCCTCCGATTTGGCCGACGCCTCCAAGAAGTTGCATGAGTTGCTGCTGAGACATGTTGTTGAGTATGTTCTGTAGCTCCCCATCCTGTCCACCACTGCCACTACCACCACGCCCCCCAGATGTCGGAGGATTGTTCAATGCCTCATTGATGCGGCGGCAGTAATCATCATCCTTCTCACTTTTAGGTTCCTAGGAATACAAAAATTACTTTAAATATTAAATAATTGGCCAACAAAATAATATATTCATATGAAAAAAGTTGTTTAAGAACATAAGTGTTTCATAGATTCAAAGTGGAAACTGAAAGTATTTTTGAGACATTCAAGATGTGGTTTCAAAACACTGCTTCATAAATAGGAAGCGCTTAGATAGCATTTATTGTAAAATGCAAATTGAAGCTATTATCAAGGTTTTGATAACAGGGTGTTATTCACAAGGACGCATATTTTTTTATGGATCCAAAAAACCCAGACTTGTAGACTTGCTCACCTATCATGAAATGAAGACCCAATCAACCACACTATTTTATTCAAAGTTACCATGGCATGGTAGTAAATCGATTAAATAAAAAAGATGCACTATTGCATTGCATTAAAAGCAATTACATATAAGTGTGGGTAGTAGATGAGTCAAGATTCCTTGGCTTGCCCCTCTAAAAGCACCTAGGCACCTGAAACATCACTGAGTACAACACCTTTTTCCACGTTCTTTTTTCCATTTACCACAACAAAGACACTTCACACAGTGACGCAGATAGGGAATCCAATCCCGCATTAAAATCGAGATACCGCATGGCTGCGCGATTTATGTGAGCGATCCCGCGGTTCCCGCAGTACTTGATCGCGGATTCCGCGGGATTGAGGTTTTTCCAATAATCGGATACATAAAAATAATCAACTTTTCTTAAAAACTACGATTTTGTCCACAGGTTCGTAATTCAATTCTTCCTATGGACAGCAAAGTTGTACCTATGGACTGTGTTGTACCTAGGGACGGAACTCTTTAATATAATAAAATTAAATAGCAAAACAATAGAAAAGCATCTTAAGCAGACATACATTAACTATTACAATATTATTCATAAGCTTTACTTTCTTTAGAGTTCGTGGTCGTATGTGACTAGAGATTGCAATCGAATATTCGAATACTACCAAAAGAAATACTAGTCTAAAGTCTATGTTGGTAGAATTACGCACTGTCGTATTTTTTGTTAGGTAGTAAGTAAATCTGATTTAATTCTGAATTATTATTGATGAATCTGATTTATTAGTGATGCTGCAATGTCTTTACGACACCTTTGCATTTGTCATACTTTTTGATCTTATTATTAACGAGTTTAAGACTTTAAAAGTTTGACAATTTTATATTTTTTATGAGAGAGTATGACATGTATAATCTGATACATGATGATTGTATTCGTATTGTTATGTTACATTATTTACAATTTATAAATTAGAATGCATCGCATTTGTTAATTACAAAATTTTGAGTGACCATTAATTTTTTTTTTTTATTAGTAGTAGTATAGTTTTTATGTTTATTTATGTAATATCAGTAATTTGCTTTAAAATAAACGGACTTTAAAGTTACGAATAACCGAAGATAAAATATAGTAAAAAGAAAGTTACTCGTCGAAGTCATGACCTTCAGCGTTGAGGATAAACAACGCAAGGAGGAGGAGACTTCTTAATTTGTATAATAATTTTATAATAGTTTCAAATTTTGCTGAATCTACACTTATTAGTCTGTAGGAGGTAAGCTCTGAAAGTACTGGTCCGATTGCTAAAATGTTTTCACCTATACTTTATTCCTGATTACATAGTTTATATTTTATATAAGCGGGTAAAGCCGCGGGCAAATACTAGTAATTAAAATTATTGTAAAAAAGAGGTTTCGAGACAAACACTGACGCCGTATTTTTTTATTATTTTTTGCCACGAGGATTGAGAGTGAATTTTGAAAAAACTAAAATTATTGAGTTCATTAAATTCTAACCAAAACGGATTTTCCCAAAATCGTGTCTGTTACTACATACGGAACACATATGCTGATTAAAATGCGGAAAAAATACTTGATACTGCAAAAACCTATGATTAATACGACATTTTGCAGATTAATTTGCAGTTTAAGACGTTCTTTACTGCATCTTCAACCGATTGCATGTACAATCGGTTGAAGATAGTTAAACAGATACAACAAATTTTGAAATCGAATAAGTTGTGTAGGGATTTATACAACAAAAACGACCTCTTTGTACGTATTTTGTTGTGTCCTTTTTTTGTGCCTTTTTTTTTAACCATATCAGCTAATTCAAACTTTGCCTGGGCGGAGCATCGTCGTGCCCTCGTGGGCGCATCGGATCGGCGGCGGAGACCTCTCGCGCCGGGCCCTGGTCGAGGCCATGGTCCGGAACGAGGAGGAATGGCAGGCAGTCACCTCCTTCTGCGAAGCCAGTAATGCTAGTAAAGCAGGAGGCCGACCGCATCAGGCTACGGCGCCCTCGCCGCCGCCGCTGGGATTCCGATCCCAATTTCCGGCCATCATAGACGCGGGCTCGCGGACGGCGAGCCATGGCTAGCTCGCTGTCCAATCGTCCGGTAATGGACCGAGTCCATGACGGCGACGGCGCGCACTGTTCCCGCGCGCCTCAAGGAGTTGTCAGCAGCCCTTCGAGCGACTTAAAATTATTTTGTACTTTTCAGTGTTTTTTTACATTGAAGTCGGTTAAATTTTTTAAAAACCAACAAAAAAACCACATAAACTACATTTCACTGTACTAAATACAGGGTTCCTGACTCGGATAGATTTAGATTAGGTTATGGTTTTTTTTTTTAAACCACACAGAAACTACATTTGAGTATACTAAATAAAAGGCTCCCAAACTCGGATAGATTTAGATTAAGTTATGGTTTTTTTTTTAAACCACACAGGAACTACATTTCAGTATACTAAATGTTAATAGATGAATTTTATTGTCTATGAATTACTGGCAGGTTATAGTTTATGGTACTTGAAAAGATGTTCTTAGTTTGAATTTAAAATGTGAAGGCAAGAGCCGTATAGGAAAAATATATAAGACAGTTTGGTTTTGAAAAGTCTGGAGGAAAAACATATAATTTTATAGCAGTGTAATTTTATAATGATATTTTAGTTATGAAGAAGTATTAAAGTGTGTTTAGAAGTGCTTATGCAAATTATTGGATCCCAATTAAAAGAATTACCCTGACGGCGTAGTTTTTTAATAACAAGACTAAATATAGGGCACCCCGACTCAGATAGATTTAGATTGTTATGGTAATTTTTTTAAAACCACATAAACTACATTTCTGTATACTAAATACAGGGTTCCTGACTCGGATAAATTTAAATTAGGTTATGGTTTTTTTTTTTTTAAATCACACAGAAACCACTGTGGAGGGATGGTCCAAGGGGTCCCCCCCTCTACCTTAAGTCTCAAATTTGCCCCAAAAATGCATAGAATGTACGATTTTTGAGTGCCTCACCTCAAAATTTAAATCTTGAATATCTAAAAAAGTATGCATTTCCTAGCCACTTGAACGTCAGGAGACATTTGAGTGTCAAAAAAGTTTTTGTCATCTTATGTTAGGGTACAGTACAGTGTCGACTATAGGAATTAATGAAAGTCAGGTTTAAAGGGCTTTAATAAACCTCCTTTTTGCAAAACTACTGGCGTTTCGGACGCGGAACTAAACGTAGTTGGCACTGACATGTGTAAACAGTTCAAATCTTTTTAATCTGTATTTATACATCAGTTTGAAGTTTGATTGATTTTGTGTGTCACGGCGAGGATTGTCCGCAGTTATGTCGTAAATTCTTTTTTCTTATTAGTTAGATCGTATAGTGTATTATATCAAGATATTCCTTCAGATTTGCTTGTGTCCATGATATAAAATAATCATAGTTTCATTGGCGTCATGGTTTAAAAAATGTTGTATTACATTGGAGCGTGGTCCGTCGTATGTCAAAATGACCGCAAATTTTAAGTGATAAAACTTATGTGAACCCATATTTTGTGATTGAATTTATGCCATTCGTTTAATTATACTATCTAGATTTACTATAAATACATACTTTTAATACAATTAATATAATACACAGTGATTACATGCAAATTCAAAGTAAGTAAACACGGCGACTGCACGCGCTCACGCTGACACTGACACTGGAGTGTACTCTAATGTTTACATGTACAAGGTCTGTGCAGACGAGATATTATCAGTGTCAGATTTTTGTTTTCCAAATAACTTAATTTGTTTTACTGGGCTGTGTATATTAATGCATGAGTGTTTTATTATTTTTCCCATATACATGCACATACTTAACACACTTTTTAATTTTAATCGACTTATCTTTTTTTTGTTTTTCATTATAGCACTAAAATCACTATTGTCACTGTATTGGCATGCGGAATGGTGTATTGTGATGCAAATATTATTTCACCATGATATGTATTAATACAACTTAAGTGCTACTGACTACTAAAAGTAAAACTGCAAAATAAAATAAGTGACTAACTAGGTAGGTAATCAAAAAAGCATCTCGTCTGCACAGCCCCGGGCAGCCATTTTGAACAATTCAAGGTCTCGCGCTTGCTCCGAAAATCGCCATAATTCGACCTCTTTTCTTTCATTTATTAAAAATAGTTATGATGCATCAAATACTAATATTTTGGTATAGTTTTCATGGAAATATAATCTAGTTTCTTTTACCGTATTTCTAACTGTTACAAATTGCCTGGAATTATTATAAATAAACAATAATTTCGGAATATGAGAGAAAAATGTGTACTGTTTAAGATTCTCTATTTATTTTAAGTAATTTGATCTGGGTTTAGAGCATATACTTTTAAATAACCATATTGTGTATACATTAGGCTATGCTACGGTATTTTTAACTTTAATATAGCTTGTATAATTTTCTTTTGACAAACGTTTTTATCGGAAGAGTTACTGCGCAATTTATAGCGCAAAATTTTACACTCGGATCGTGACGTTTCGGTGCATTGACAGTTCGCGGCGTGGACGTTCAAGTGGCTAGATTTGGGCGGGTGGGGGCTGCACTGTTTTACCATCTTCATTATTATAAATAACAGATTTTAGCTGTATTACTCACTTGCATCCAGAAAAAGTACTTCTTAGAGAAAGACTTGAACTTTAGAACATAAACTCTGCCAGTTGTGCATTCATTCACCCGCACAAATTCACAGTCGTCAGGGAATATTAGCAAGTCATCCTCTACCTCCCCGGTAGTACGATCTTTCCAACAAAAATGCATCAATGAATCTTCTCCTTGGTACACATACAAAAGACCCTTCCTCTTGTCAGGATGAACCATGCGACCTTTTAGTGTCATTCTGCCAGCACGAAATTCAACTAGATGCTTGTTGCCTCCAGAACTACCGCCTAAGCCCGAAGTATTACCGAATAATGCTGTAGCCGACATGATGCTAGAAAAACAAAAACAAAAAATGTTTCGTGAAAAGGAACATGAACTATGAATCAAATGGTTCCAACAACAATTCCCAATTACATAAATTCTCTCGATCATTATAAAAACAGTAAATTTACCTGTAATAAATACGTCAATTATCTTAGATGACTGCTACTTTTAGAAAATTAAAACAATATTCAAACAAGTGTGAATGAAATGTGAAATAGATTACAAATGATGACAGTGGTCAATAAGAAGAATTCACAGACAGACACTTTGGACAGACAGTGCGATGACTATGAATTTCACTTAACCACAGACTTAGTGTTGCCAACCCTACCATAGAGTAAAACTGTAATGCTTGAAAAAAAATTGTAGAGAAATGTCTAGTGTGCTTCCTCAATAGAAAATATTATGCTAATTTAATGTTTTTAAAAGACTTTGATTAATAAGATCGGTAAAACTAAAAGACGTCAACGGTAGGCAAGATGTTGACACTCATCAGTTAGGTCTGATAGTGGTAATACCGTCCTCTGTCACCGGTGGACTGAGTGAGATCAAAGATTTTATATATCGTAGGATATATAAAATCTTTGGTCGGCCGTCAAGTAAAATAATTGATACCATTATTTTAAATTCATAATCTCTTGTTACTCGATTTTAAACAAATCGAATTAACTTTAATTGAACATAAAGCCGAGTCTACATTATTTGAAAGACCATGAAATAAAACAAGACTTAACTTAAAGGTCCAAGTGACCAGTTCATAAAAAAAAGAAAGCCCATGAGCTAAAGACATTGCGAATAATATGGACCGGTACAAAGATTTTATATATCCTACTCAAAGATTTTGTATATCCTACTAGAGTAGACTAGATTGACTACGAAGAAATATTACACTGTCTAAAGTGTTCTTTATTCTCATTAGCATTAAGTTCATGTGTGTTATTGACACGCAAAAGGGAAAAATGGCCTGGAGTAAGACACTGAGATAAATCCTCTCTGTCCCTTTCTCACATACTACCAGAAAAAAATAAGAAACAGATGGTAGTTTTTAGATTGTTCCAGTTATCGTTAAATAGTCTGTGTTCATGCATTTTGATAGGTTTATGCAACATAAAATGAATTGCAACTAAATATTTTATTTTAAATATTGCTTCTTGAAATTTTATACGCCTTCTTCTTGTATTTAATGATTATTTCATTTAGATTTAGTAGCTATTCGTAGTAATTTTCAAATTATGAAAGGCAACATTTAGGAGGTTTCAATTTGACAGAATTTGACATCAATAAACAATATGGCTGATGCTGCATAGGACTAAAGTTGTATTTTTAATTGTTACAAGTTTTTATCTCAATGTTTAGTAAAGTATAAAGTGTGCAAGATGTTCAAAACGATGCTGTGTAAAGTTTCGCAATAGCGATGGGTATCCTGGTTGTGGAATTTCATTTTTTTTGGTAAGTTTTCTGTTTTGTTTACAAAATATTTATGTAGGGTGACAACAAACATCGTTTTGAATTTTTTTTGACTGTGTGCAAAATTTTATAAAATTCGATTGTCTACTGTCCAAGTTTTATATTATTATAAGCAAATTTCTAAATATCTGAGAAGGCTCAATTTTTTTTTTTTTTTTTAATAATTCAAGCGCGCACCAATTTTACTAATTTTATCTTTTCTGTTGATCGGGCGCCTTTGGCCGCTCGGCGATCTTCGGCTGCTCTCATGACACAACGGAAAGCGGCGAGCAGCGGCGGCCAGAGGTGCGGCATGCGGGACGTGTCTTCGGACCAATTCAGTATTAGTTATCTGTGACCACTTCTTAAAACGACGCGCGTGCGCTCCAAAATCTTCTCCACATCGATATAGTACATTCGAGAATTATATTCATTTTAAATCATAGTCTACTGTCTTTAACTTTAGTCCTTAGGTAGGTCCCTAATAAATGCCGCACGCAATGCTGCATGTATGTGAGTTAACCGTTAACTACTAGTAATATATTATTTTTTATGTTTTGTTGTAGATTTCCAAGAAACGAGAACCATCAGCAACAGTGGCTTTGAATTTATGACATTAAAAAATTTTTTTTTCAGCCACAGTTTTATTTGTGGTTGCCACATTACGTCTGAAGATGTAAAGTTAAATCAACACTAAAACGTAATTCTATTCCATCTATATACCCTTTTGTAAGTTCATCCGTTTTTAAAAATCCATTCAGTAGTTTTTGAGTTGATTGCAAACAGATATAGACAAACGAACATAGTAGGAGACTTTTTTTGATGTGGTAAAATCTCCAATAACTTATCCTGCTCTAAGGTAGAGCGCCTTACGCTCCATCCTAGAGCGGGACAAGTTATTTGAGGTTTATACTGAATAAATCTACCCGTGTCCTTCAGTTGCCCTTTGTGTTCCAGGACCATGGTTTCCCTTTCGGAAATTCCCTGTGGCGCGTTAATGTATTATTTATTGTTTATTTTTTAGTTAATACGTGCAATTTGACGAAATAAAAAATGTCCAATTTTATGTCACGCATCAATCTATTTTTAATAAGGTAAAAATAAAAGAATAATATTAGTTTTATTATAAACTAACTGGTTTTTTCTTTCAGACAAACCTTATTCTGATAGGTGTAGCTGTTCAGAAGTAATCTTCTTACGTAGGTACACACACATTAGGCATTTTTTTATCAGTGTAGGTACGAGTATTTCATACTCGCATAAGAGGATATTGCTATCTAAATATATATATAAAAGAAAGTCGTGTTTGTTACAACATTTATAACTCAAGAATGGCTGTACAGAAATGGCTGAAAATTGGTGGGTAGGTAGCTTAGAGCCAGGTGACGGACATAGAATACGGTAGAGTATGGTCGAGTAGGGTAGAGTAGGGAAGAGCGGGAGCGAAGCCGCGTGGGCAAAAGCTAGTTATAATATATACGGACATCAGCAATTTCCTAGTCATTACAGGGAAAACTCTGTTCCCTTTTGGTAAGTGCATGTCTATTTTGATGTATCAAAAATATCATTAACTAACTTTTGAGCAAAATTGTCCCGTAGTATGTAGCTAGTGTATGGACACACTAGTAGAACGAGATGACAGGACTCTTTCTGACTTTCCTTTTCAGGTACGCTTTTGAGGTTGTCGAAGTCAATCTAGTACTAGGATATATAAAATCTTTGATCCTACTAGAGTAGACTAGATTGACTACGAAGAAATATTACACTGTCTAAAGTGTTCTTTATTCTCATTAGCATTAAGTTCATGTGTGTTATTGACACGCAAAAGGGAAAAATGGCCTGGAGTAAGACACTTAGATAAATCCTCTCTGTCCCTTTCTCACATACTACCAGAAAAAAATAAGAAACAGATGGTAGTTTTTAGATTGTTCCAGTTATCGTTAAATAGTCCGTGTTCATGCATTTTGATAGGTTTATGCAACATAAAATGAATTGCAACTAAATATTTTATTTTAAATATTGCTTCTTGAAATTTTATACGCATTCTTCTTGTATTTAATGATGATTTCATTTAGATTTAGTAGCTATTCGTAGTAATTTTCAAATTATAAAAGGCAACATTTAGGAGGTTTCAATTTGACAGAATTTGACATCAATAAACAATATGGCTGATGCTTCATAGGACTAAAGTTGTATTTTTAATTGTTACAAGTTTTTATCTCAATGTTTAGTAAAGTATAAAGTGTGAAAGATGTTCAAAACGATGCTGTGTAAAGTTTCGCAATAGCAATGGGTATCCTGGTTGTGGAATTTAATTTTTTTTGGTAAGTTTTCTGTTTTGTTTACAAAATATTTATGTAGGGTGACAACAAACATCGTTTCGAATTTTTTTTGATTAGGTGCAAAATTTTATAAAATTTGATTGTTTACTGTTCAAGTTTTATATTATTATAAGCAAATTTCTAAATATCTGAGAAGGTTCATTTTTTTTTTTTAATAATTCAAGCGCGCACCAATTTTACTAATTTTATCTTTTCTGTTGATCGGGCGCCTTTGGCCGCTCGGCGATCTTCGGCTGCTCTCATGACACAACGGAAAGCGGCGAGCAGCGGCGGCCAGATGTGCTTCATGCGGGACGCGTCTTCGAATCAATTCAGTATTAGTTATCTGTGACCACTTCTTAAAACGACGCGCGTGCGCTCCAAAATCTTCTCCACATCGATATAGTACATTCGAGAATTATATTCATTTTAAATCATAGTCTACTGTCTTTAACTTTAGTCCTTAGGTAGGTCCCTAATAAATGCCGCACGCAATGCTGCATGTATGTGGCTTAACCGTTAACTACTAGTAATATATTATTTTTTTATGTTTTGTTGTAAATTTCCAAGAAACGAGAACCATCAGCAACAGTGGCTTTGAAGTTGTGACATTTAAACATTTTTTTTTTCAGCAACAGTTTTATTTGTGGTTGCCACATTAAGTCTGAAGATGTAAAGTTAAATCAACACTAAAACGTAATTCTATTCCATCTATATACCCTTTTGTAAGTTCATCCGTTTTAAAAAATCCATTCAGTAGTGTTTGAGTTGATTGCAAACAGATATAGACAAACGAACATAGTAGGAGACTTTTTTTGATGTGGTAAAATCTCCAATAACTTATCCTGTTCTAAGGCTTACGCTCAATCCTAGAGCGGGACAAGTTATTTGAGGTTTATACTGAATAAATCTACCCGTGTCCTTCAGTTGCCCTTTGTGTTCCAGGACCATGTTTTCCCTTTCGGAAATTCCCTGTGGCGCGTTAATGTATTATTTATTGTTTATTTTTTAGTTAATACGTGCAATTTGACGTAATAAAAAATTTACAATTTTATGTCACTCATCAGTCTATTTTTAATAAAGTAAAAATAAAATAATAATATTAGTTTTATTATAAACTAACTAGTTTTTTCTTTCAGACAAACCTTATTCTGATAGGTGCAGCCGTTCAGAAGTGAGGTACACACACATTAGGCATTTTTTTTTATCAGTGTAGGTATTTCATACTCGCATAAGAGGATATTGCTATTATAATATATACGGACATCAGCTATTTCCTAGTCATTACAGAGAAAACTCTGTTCCCTTTTGGTAAGTGCATATCTATTTTGATGTATTAACTAACTTTAGAGCAAAATTGTCCCGCAGTATTTAGCTAGTGTATGGACACACTAGTAGAACGAGATGACAGGACTCTTTCTGACTTTCCTTTTCAGGTACGCTTTTGAAGTTGTCGTAGTCAATCTAGTACTAGGATATATAAAATCTTTGGACCGGTAATACCTACAAAATAGACTTGCATACCTACAAATAACCCTACGCCTAAAGATGGCTGCCATTGCTAGGGAAGCGCGAATCAAAACCAAAAAGTATCGATATCCAGAGTTTCTCACAGTTCTTCTGGTACATGGGTTACTTATACACCGTTAATCCTTTGAACCAGTGGTTTAACTTATAAAATAATATTCATCTAAAGCTTGTAGAGTGGTGTAACTTTTAAAATAAAAAAAAAGCAGCAAATAAGAGTTCACTAACTCATCGCTCATCTGATTTCACGTAATGATTCCAAATTTTCCTTCATACTTTTACAGACTTAAGACGGACTTACTACTTTGTGCCTAAGACATACCTAATAAAATAAATACTTATGCTAAAAGTGGTAGGTAGTTACAAGTAAGAAATAATCTCTACAGGCCTGCTAGTTGTGGCGTATTTAAATACTGAATCAAAATTATGTACAATGATTTACAAAAAGTTTTGTTACATACCTAAATCGCCTTTGTATTTTTATTTATTTAACACTTAGCAACAGATTAAAATTGTTCACAAGTAGGTAACCTCATCATCATCATCATCATATCAGCCGAAAGACGTCCACTGCTGGACATAGGCCTCCCCCAAGCGTCGCCACCTAGGTAACCTAATCAAAACAATTAAAACGATTAATAAGAGTTCTGGTTCAGTAGTGGGTCGCCTTAGGGTCTGTAATAAACTGAATAACTAATCACCTCTGAATCATCACTGGTTAGATAGACTACCCAAAGCCATTCCTTTGGATACATAATCTTGCACGTGTAACACAAACATTGCAAGTGGTTTGGCACTGTAAACGTCGAGCCGCCTGCGCATCAAGACCCGCGATTGCGTAAAATTGCACATGACAACGAAATCCACATACGTAATTCTGAGACGCCGTTATTTTCGCGCAACACACCGATGCGCGATTAAGGCTTACGAGAAACTGACGTGTGATTCCTGCGCTCATGGCAAGCGGGCTTCGCGCCGCCCGCATGGCCAATCAGGAGGGTTTGGAGGCGGAATTTGATCCTAGGATTGGCCATTTTTGTGAGTCCATGTTGACTAGGCGATCGCATGACTATTGTTATTAGGAAATGGTGCCTACTAGTGGTTTGCATTATTTATTCACTCGAATTGGTTCGAGTTATTAAAAAAAAGCATCTTAATTTTTAATTTCATCTTTACAAATCGATAGCGTTTCATGTACCAGTTCGACCCTCCACGGGATTACAACGATCAAAATTTAACGGTGTCTAACAATACTTTTAAACTTAGGATTTTTAGATTACACCTTCAGCTTAACTGTAACAAGTCCTTTATTTAGTTCTTTTCATGAATTTTCAAAATTATAATCATAAAATTCACACAAACATACAAGGGGCTATAGTACGAGACCCGTAGAAGAAATCTCTTGCCTTATCTGTTATTCGATTATGATAAATATTATGTGCTAGACTATGCCTTTATTAAGACATTAGGACTTATTATTAGACATAATGTTTTGAATAGGTAGCCTAGCTAAATCTGCTGTCAATGATGTTAAACAATAAAATTTGTATGAGATCATGAACATTTTACATTTTCGACTTTAAACAAATACTTACAAATTGAGTTCTATTGCTATTAATAGCATCCATTAGACTAAAAACACTAATTAACATGAAAAAAAAATCGATTAAATAACACGTCTCTCACGTCACGTCTTTCTTTAATTCTTTATTGTACACTATAATCTATCTATATATATAAAAATGACCCCCGTTTTCCGTTGTCACGACTTGGCATGAAAACGGCTTGACCGAATTGGCTGATTTTTTTTTGTTGTGATTGTTATTGTGAGGAGAAGGTTCTTATGGAAAAAAAAATTAGGGTAGTGTAGGGTAGAGTAGGGTAGAGTAGGGTAGAGTAGGGTAGAGTAGGGTAGAGTAGGGTAGAGTAGGGTAGAGTAGGGTAGAGTAGGGTAGAGTAGGGTAGAGTAGGGTAGAGTAGGGTAGGGTAGGGTAGGGTAGGGTAGAGTAGGGTAGAGTAGTAGGGTAGAGTAGGGTAGAGTAGGGTAGAGTAGGGTAGAGTAGGGTAGAGTAGGGTAGAGTAGGGTAGAGTAGGGTAGAGTAGGGTAGAGTAGGGTAGGGTAGGGTAGAGTAGTAGGGTAGAGTAGGGTAGAGTAGGGTAGAGTAGGGTAGAGTAGGGTAGGGTAGGGTAGGTTAGGGTAGGGTAGGGTAGGGTAGGATAGAGTAGGGTAGGGTAGTGTAGGGTAGAGTAGAGTAGGGTAGAGTAGGGTAGAGTAGGGTAGAGTAGGGTAGAGTAGGGTAGAGTAGGGTAGAGTAGGGTAGAGTAGGGTAGAGTAGGGTAGAGTAGGGTAGAGTAGGGTAGAGTTGGGTATAGTAAGGTGGAGTAGGGAAGAGCAGGAGCGAAGCCGCGCGGGCAAAGCTAGTCTATAAATAAATCCAAGATACATAAACAAAAAAACAACAGAATGATAAAGTTTTTCTTAAAATTCGGCTACTAACCTATGCATGGTTAAATGAGGTTGATAGGGGTTTTTCCTTGCACCACACTGAATTATTGAACATGTAGACATTTCAATTTGCACCACTAGACACTCACAGCTCAAAACAAATTAGTCGGGAGTGTTTTATTTCTACAAATCGCAATTCAAATCCAATGTTGTTGTTCACTTGACGTACTACATACGTGCTCCGTGGATGGCAGGCGAGGTAGGTACCTTGAAGGAAATATATAAATGTTGCCAGGCAGAGAATAAACAAACAGCATGACGTCTCTTTCTTCAATTATGATTACTCATTGGTTAAAAAGAAATAAAGTGATGTTTCATATTGTTACGCCGTTCAATTTCAACACATCATATCTCCGAGAACAGAAACTTTAGTCGAAGTAAAATTTCCAAAGAAAATTAGGCAACGAAGATGTGTTTTGGTTGAAGATACTGGCCGGTACCCGGAGCTCATCACTGCGAGGACATTAGTTATGACGAAAGGGAGATCTAAGGTAAGGATTGTGAACCTTGGGAAAGAAGAGGTCCAACTGAAGAAAAACATTGTTGTTGGGAGATGTGAAGAAGTGAATTATCTCCGCCAAATCAATACATCTTCAGTGAAACAAGACGCAATAAAAGGTAAACCTGATCACATCCAGCAACTTCTGGAAAATTCTAAGAGCAATTTATCGGCTTCGGAACTACAGCAAGCCAGGGAATTTTTGCTACGGTTTCGAGATATCTTTGCAACGGGAAAAGAATGCGGAAGAACAGGTCTCGTTAAGTATGAGATAGATACAGGTGATGCTAGACCAATTAAACAGAGACCGCGCCGTATACCCTGGGCTAAGGAAATTGAGGTAGCAGAAATGGTAAAGGACATGGCTGATAGCGGAATAATTGAGCCTTCTACGAGCCCATGGTCCTCTCCAGTCGTTCTGGTGAAGAAGAAGGACGGCAGTACAAGATTCTGTGTTGACTACAGAATGCGGAATAATGTGACGAAGAAGGACAGTTATCCCTTGCCGCGGATAGACGATACGCTGGATATGCTCAGTGGTATGAAGTGGTTTTCTACCATTGATTTGAAAAGTGGCTACTGGCAAGTGGAGATCAGCGAGAAAGACAAAGAGAAGACTGCGTTCAGTACTGGTATTGGCAACGGCCTGTGGCAATTTAACGTCATGCCTTGGGTTATGCAATGCTCCAGCGACATTTGAACGCCTCATGGAGAGAGTCATGGTTGGCCTTCTTGGTGACGTCTATCTGGTATATTTGGATGACGTCATTATAATGGGCCGCACTTTTAAGGAAAACCTAAGGAACATGGAGAAACTGTTCACAAGGATTCGAGGGGCTTATCGAAAACTAAGCCCAAAGAAGTGTGCCCTGTTCAAGAAGGAGGTCAGCTACCTGGGACATGTAATTTCCGCCGATGGAGTGAGAACCGACCCTGAGAAGATAAAGGCAGTCTAACAGTGGCCGGCTCCTAAGAACAAAACGGAAGTATGTGCATTTCTAGGGTTGTGCACATACTACAGATGGTTTGTTATGAGTTTTTCGGACATTGCAAAACCGTTACATCAGCTGACTGAGGATCGGTAAATCCCCTCTTTGAGGCGTGGCTGGAAAGACCTCACGGCGTCCTTACCTTCCGCATGACGCAGGTCCTCACCGGACATGGCAAGTTCGGGAGGTTCCTGCATCGGATTCAAGCGGAAGAGACGCCCGGGTGCCGCCACTGTGCGGAACGCCCGGAGTACACGGTGGAGCACACAGTTGAGGTGTGCCCTGCTTGGGCGGAGCAACGCCGTGCCCTCGTGGGGGCGATCGGCGGCGGAGACCTCTCGCGCCGGGCCTTGGTTCAGGCCATGGTCTGGAGCGAGGAGGAGTGGCAGGCGGTCGCCTCCTTCTGCGAAGCAGTAATGCTAGCAAAGGAGGAGGCAGACCGCATCAGGCAACGACGCCCCCGCTGCCGCCGCCGGGATTCCGATCCCGATTTCCGGCCACCGTAGACGCGGGCTCGCGGACGGCGAGCCATGGGTAGCTCGCTGTCCGATCGTCCGGTAACTGTCTGGACCGAGCCAAGGCGTCGACGGCGCGCACTGTTCCCGCGCGCCTCAAGGAGTTGTCAGCAACAGGAGGGGCCCATCTGGGTCGAAGCCTACCGGGGTCGGGGTTATCCGAAAGGAAAGTAGAGCCCCGGTATGAAGGCTAGAAGGAACGGCGCGGGGTTTTTAGTCAGTAAGACTCTGACACTGTCTCCCGCTCCACTCAAGAGCGGGTTTCGTCAATGATGATTTTCCCCGTCGACAGAAAAAAAAAAAAGCTGACTGAGGATAAACGAGGTTTTATCTGGGACAAGAACTGTGAGTCAGCATTCAACGAGCTAAAGCAACGGCTATGTGAAGCGCCTATACTGTGGTATCCGAGCAGGGACGGAAGATTTGTCGTTGATACCGATGCCAGCAACACGGGAATTGGAGGCGTGTTGTCACAAGTGCAAGGCGACAGACAGGTCGTGATCGCTTACTTCAGTAAGGCACTTTCAAAGCCAGAAAGGAACTACTGCGTGACTCGACGAGAACTGCTGGCTGTGGTAAAAACATTGCAGCATTTCCACAAGTACCTCATAGGAAGGGAGTTTACGTTAAGGGCGGATCACGCTGCATTGAAATGGCTTCTACAATTTAAAAACCCTGAGGGCCAAGTCGCAAGATGGCTCGAGCAGCTGCAAGAGTTCAACTTTGTGACGGAACATCGCAGTGGAAAAGGGCATAACAATGCTGACGCCTTGTCGCGACGTCCGTGCAATGAGGACTGTAGACACTGCCAACAGAATGAAGCCCGAGAACACGTGAATTTAATTAGGACTGAAGGCAACTTCAAGAAGTCTGCTATACTGGACTGGAAGCGTAACGGAACTAGGCCTCAGTGGAGTGAAGTATCGTCACATAGTCCTGTCACAAAGAGCTACTGGGCACAGTGGGACAGTTTAGTCCTAGAAAATGATGTGCTTTGTAGGAAATGGGAATCGAACGATGGCAAGGAGGTGACCACACAAGTGATAGTACCACGATGTGAAGTGGTCCCCCTGCTACAAGAGTGCAGACAGAGACACGATGGTGCTTCTGAAGGACACCTAGGAATTAAGAAAACTCTACTGAAAGTGAAACAGCGGTATTACTGGCTCAATTGTAGAGATGACATAGAGCAATGGTGTCGGAAATGTACAGCGTGCGGATCTTTGAAAGGACCACAGACTAGAAGCAGGGGCAGGCTTCAGCTGTACAATGTGGGAGCCCCCTGGGAACGCATTGCCATCGACGTCGCTGGACCTTTCCCAGTTACGGATGACGGAAACAAGTACATAGTGGTGATCCAGGACTACTTCACAAAGTGGCCCGAAGTCTTCGCCATACCCAATCAGGAAGCGACGACAGTGGCGAAGAAAGTGGTCGAGGAAGTAGTATGTCGGTTTGGCGCACCTTTGGAAATCCATTCCGATCAAGGCCGTAACTTCGAATCTGCGCTGTTCCAGGAAATGTGTACTCTTCTGGAAATTTATAAGACACGCACAACACCTGCGCATACTCAGTCGGACGGAATGGTGGAAAGGTTTAACCAAACCCTGGAGAATCATCTGGCTAAGGTTGTCGATGACCATCATAAAGACTGGGACCGGTATATTCCACTATTTCTGATGTCGTACCGATCGGCAGTGCATGATAGCACGGGACATACCCCAGCAAGAGTGAATTACGGCAGAGAAATGAGACTTCCAGTCGATGCCATAACTGGCGTGCCACCTGACAGGACTAAGCCAGTTACGGACTACGTAAGTGACCTTCAAGATCAATTGGACGAAGTGCATAAACGAGTACGTGAGAATAGCATGAACACCAGCGTTAAAATGAAAACGAGATACGACCGTAATGCCAACGCCCAGGGATTTGAGGAAGGTGCACTGGTTTGGCTCCACAACTCGCTTCGACGAAAAGGGAAGTCGCCGAAACTTCAAGCTCGATGGGAGGGGCCTTTAGATCGTACTAAAAAGGATCAACGATGTAACCTACCGCATCAAGGAAGGGTTAAGAGGGAAGCCTAAGGTTGTCCATGTGGACAGATTGGCGCCGTATCACGGATCTAATAATGCCCCGAGCATTATTAGATCCGTGATACGGCGACGACGGCGACGAGCATGACTAAGAGGGCACTGTTACGCCGTTCAATTTCAACACATCATATCTCCGAGAAAATAAAGAGTGGCAACGAATAATTAAAACGCATTGCTGTTCGAAAGCTCTAGAACCAAAGTACCTACCTAGCCTGGCAAGATCTGGAACATTCCAGCATAAGTACCCGTTGTACCTACTATTTGGTAGGTATGTAATCTGTAGGTATCTGTAGGTGGATAAGGGAAATGGTACTTTCCGCCATTAACAATAGAGTCGAAATTCGCGTGAGTGACTCGCGAAGGACAAAGCAATAAAATTGATTTATGGCCCCGCAATGCGACTCTATTATTCTGGAACTATCCTGAGACGTCAGTATCTAGAATTTTCTTTACTCCGCGTATAAATACGAGCCCCCGAACGGAAGTGAGTCAGTTCTGATTTCGACTGCGATCAAGAGCGATCTACCTAAGTGTGCAAAGTGATTTTATCTAACGACCGAGGCGATAGTATACCGGAACTGTAGTGCTAACTGTGATTTGGATTATTGTTGACTGGACTAATTATTTATTGTTTGTGGTAAATAAAGTTCTTTATTGGTAAATCGGCATTTAATTACCTACGTACGTAACAATATTTCTGTATAGATTTAATAGATATTTGTGTAAGCCAATAATATATAGAACATTAGGGCTTCTCCTCTTCTCAAAGCTTTATTGTCAAAACTTCTTGACAGATTAGTGTTGGCTAGTGAACTCAGTGTTGCCAGTATGATTACCCAAAAAAGGACGGTTGGCTTTCTGAAAAGGTACGGTTTTAACTTCAAGGTACGGTTGGGTTGGTTTTTTTGTTAGATCTAAGTAAATTGTAGCAAATTGTAGATCTCAGTTTATCTGAATAGATTAAGATTTATTTAAACAAATGTAGAATTTTCAAAAAAAAAAAAAAACATTTGATTCAATAAAATCAATTATCATATCTAAAATGTTTTAGGTACCGATATTATAATTCAACTAAACAAAATTATTGTAATTTCGTTTCAAGTTTCTGACAGGTACGTAAACAACAGAACTTTGCACATTTGTCTAAAAACAATAAAATAAAACAATACTTTTTGTTCCTTTAAATATAGAAAATAATATTGCTTCATATCTGAACTTCCTCATCACGTTTAAAAACAAAAAATAATTCAATCCATCAGTAACGAATTTAATGACTTTACTCCATTCCGTAACTCTGTATTGATTTATAAACTCATTTCTATAAATTGATTTACAAATGAATTTCTTCGATATTGGGAATTGGAAATAATGTTTGGTCACTTTACCATATCCTTTTAAAGAAACAGTTTTTTAAACGTAAATTCAGAATGTTGAGAAAAACAGGAGAAGGCTATTTTTGTTTTTTGTTTTTTATCCTTTGTAGTTTGTAGTGAAAAATAAATCACTAATATAGAAAAGGTACAAAAAAGTTACGGTCTACTGAGGTACGGTTGTGTGATGAATAGTACGGAAAACCGTACTTTTTGGTACGGTCTGGCAACGCTGGAACTCAGTGATGTGAACATTAAGTTCGATTCTTCATCCCGCCCGCTGCCAATTGTATAGTTATTACAAGATAAAAACACTTTCAAACCGCTCTATAAATACATTAAAAACACAATGAAAACCTTATAAAAGGTGAAGTATTACGAAGTGCAGTGTTTCGGAAAATGAAAAAAAAAAACTTGGCTTAAAGGTCCAAGTGACCAGGTCAAAAAAATCCTTAAAAAAAATAGCTACGTGACGTGTTGTAGGTACTTATTAGGTATATCAGATCGGTAAATCGGTATTGCAGTAAGAAATTATTTACCAAGTTCAGTAATTTAATTAATTCTTGTTCAGTAGTAAATTAAGTTTACTATTACTTAGTATCCACTGAAAGACCAAACATCGTAAATTTTGTAGATCGCTTTGTGATTTCTTTCTTCAATCAACATGAGTGGTGTACAAACAGGTATGTTAGTTTGTTTGTATTGTTTTTATTATTATATGCTACACATAATAATTGTTATAGGTCGATGATTCCTAAGCTATTTTCCAAGAAAGCATTTATATGCCCACACCTAATCCAACAGCTCACTAATTTTGTTGATCACTGATTTTGACGCGAATTACCGTCGTTTTCGTAGAAAAGTACCTAGCCGTAATATGTCTATAACAATTGGTTTGGAGAATTATATTTTGCTTTAAAAACTGTGCCCTAATTATATCAACAAAATCAAATATGTAGGTAGTTGGGTTAGAATAATCACAAACCTGAAAATTGTGCCACTAAAATTAATCAAAAAAGAACTACTTAACCCAGAGCCTTTGGTCTGTATAATTTTGAATTTATGTGTCTAGATAGTCATGGAGATGAAACTATAATTACTTAATAAAATATATGGTAAAAATGTAATTAACTACTAATTACCTTTTTTTTATTGCTTTTATGAGTATATACTTGTAACAATGCTAGAATGAAATAATATGTTTATCTTAGTTATCACAGATTTGTCATTCAATAGTTGAGTAATGTGGCACATGGTGATCATTGGTTGTATTTTTTTTGTACATAATTTGTTATTAATTTTTTATCTTAATTGTTATTAAAGCAGTTCCATGACCTGTATATCTCAGAATAAACCATTGAAGCATAAAATGTAAACTATCTGATCGCACACCCAATTTGGGTAGAAAATCAGATTCAAAAGTCAAAGTCAAAAAGTCAAAAACATTTATTTCAAATATACCAATTACAGGCACTTTTGAATTGTCAAAATGTCGGTCAGTCAAACAAACAAGTGAAGCTAAAATGCACGTTCCAAAGAGTAGATCTCTATGGAGCAGAACGTGCGAGAAAGTCCATGGACACTCTTTTAAATCTTATGTGTTACATATAATGTTTGGTTACATATTTCTTGTTGCTTCTATTATGTGAGCACAATGTAGATAATAATAAAAAATAAAAAAAAAATAAAAGATAGAAACTGAATTAAGCCACTGGCAGCAAAGAGATGACCAGTCTCATCTGATGGCACCCGTTCACGAGCATGACGCGTGCATCAGCCCCAACCATTTTGAAGCTCAACCATTTTGAAGGGAACTGAATGACCCAATAAAATGCGCCACCAGCAGCGAGACATTTGAGTGAGCATGACAAACTCTCAACTGCCATGCTCGCAATGTCAAAATAAAAGAATAAAAAGTTGTAACCTAATAAAAATGCTCCATGGTACTGCACATTCACAAATTTGAAAAAAAAAGTGCTTCTACATTATACAATGCTATTATTTCCAAATATTAATCCTAAGCCCTATTGAAATAAACAAATGAAATAAAAATAAAACAGTGAAAACAACAATACCGACACCTCCAACGTATGTTATCGTAACTATCAAATTAGCGAAAATTACATTTTTAGATTTACAACTACTTTATAACATAGACTTTCGTTTGATTTAATAAAAAAAATATATATTTACAATAGAACCAAAGATACGAAGACTGCATATTATCGTATTTTCATCTTTACCGTAGTAAAATATTGTATAGTGCAGTTAATGCACTATACGCGGGGCGTGGGGGGCCGCTGCGCCGCGCGACCGAATAGTAAGTATTACTACCGATTGATTACGCGGGAGTAGTGCATGAGCGCTGTTACCGCCACATTTTTTAAAAAAATAATGTGATTTCTGTTATTTAATAGACTGTATAAGATAATATAGCTATCAACCATGTCATCTAGGTCAAACC
The DNA here is from genome assembly GCA_949319445.1 of Mythimna lalbum. Classification (NCBI taxonomy): domain Eukaryota; kingdom Metazoa; phylum Arthropoda; class Insecta; order Lepidoptera; family Noctuidae; genus Mythimna; species Mythimna lalbum. The sequence continues at coordinate 15,305,720 of OX439345.1, read as the reverse complement.
GAATGATTTATGCAGTAATACAATATGATACGTTTGATTCGCATAAACCGGTAAACGCTAATAATTCAAATTATAATGATGATTTGTGTACCTACAACCCTTTTGTGAAAGATGCTACAAGGATAGAAGGTAAGTGACATGTTTTACAATTTTAATAACGAATAAATAAAATAATTGTATAAATAACATGAAATGGTCTAATACCCATAGTAAAATGTCGCAAGTATAACTTACGATAATATACATCGAATTAAGATATTTCTCAAATATCGTAAGTACTTACTTACGATACTTTACTATTAAAACAATGTATAATTGTGCTTCGTATTTGTACTTACGATATTTTTCGTTGGAATTTCTTTCTCTTTTTATATCCTATGTTGCACTTAAGATATTTTACTTCGATATAAAACATAATTTACTATAGTATTCTTTTAAAAAAATCTCAATAAAACGATATTCTTGTTTTTATTTTACAGAGTCGCCGCTTCCTTTTGATGCAGATAGTGATGAGATAAAACAATTAATAGATTTGTAAACTGAGTCAGATGAAATACGTCATAGTATTTCACTCACGGAACAAAGTAAGTGCCAGTGTATTGATAGAATAATAGTTAGTAGTAGTGTCTAACGTTTACACCTAAAGTTTAAAAGTCGACTCGTAAATTAATTAGGACATTAATTTACGAGTCATAATTATTGTAAGTTTAACTATATTCTTCTTTGAGTTTGAATTAATCGATATTAATAATATTAATTTAATTATATTGTTTATAATATTATTATAAAGCAATCCAAAAGCTACTGTACCTGTCTGTTACGCTTTCATGATAAACAGATAAATTAATTTTGATATTGAAGTACTTTTAACCTTAAGGAAAGACATAGGTTCCTTTTTAGCGACATACCATGCGGTCAAAGTTGCGAGCAGAAGTTAGTATTATAGCATAATATAAAACTATTTATTCTTTATTTTAGACCCCGGTAAAGAATCTCCATCAGCTGTTGAAAATATAACAGGACATCCATCTCCGGAATGCACATAAATAAATCATCTGAATTTTGATTGTAAAAACCACTTTGGCCCCTAGTTTGTTGAAAAAGATATTCCACCATTACAACCTGTTGATACAACTTTTACTGATTTAGTTTATACTTCGCAAGCGAATACGCCTCTATCTTCGATGTCAGAGGCGACACCACAAGCTTCTAGAAAACGGAAGACCAAGCCGAGAAAGGACAAGGGAAATATCTGACGTAACCATGTTACCGAATTGAAAGACAACAAAAGGAAAATGCTAAGTAAGGCGTGGTAAAACTTTGGGTTCTATGTGTCAAACAAAAAAAACGAAGGATTCTAAGGGGTTGGAATCTAGGCATAAGTTTACTTTAATTAACAGACTGCCAAGGACTGTTGTAGAAGACCAGGTAAACTATTTGACTGTATGCAAAAAGATGTTTCTAAACACATTTTCTTTAAGTGAACAGTATGTCTATACAACAGTTTTTAATATGGCTGAACAGGAAGGTACTGAGCCTCAAGTCTGCTATTACAATAGTGTCAGAATGGTCTATCATTGACTTCATAAATGTTTATTTTGACAAGTTTTGGTAATCTACTAATATAATGGCGTCGTAATGACTTTCCAATGGTCAAACACACTTCATTGAAAGAAGTGGCCTAAAATGGTAATCTCGTACATAATGACAAACGAATATCTGACGTATGTGGTAATTTGCAAAACTTTTGACAGTTATTTTGAGCAGTGACCTACCATTAGAACGTTATTGTGCAGTTATTGGTTTTAATAAGCTCGATATTGTCATTCTACCACCACTTTATTACGAGACCATTGACCGATCAATGATTGATCATTATGATTTAACAGATTACGAACTTTTAGCAAAATGACAATGGGATCATGTTGGAATGGCGAATTTATAAAAATAGCAGACTCGAGCCCCTGGTTTATTCAAAGACTGAAGAATTTTGATTTAGTTTTTTATGAATGTATAAGTAAAGTTTATCTATTTAAGTTTATGAAAAAGGTTGTTGTTAAGTTGATAAGGAATCTTTTGATGAATAAGCAGAGAATTCATAATAATATTTAAGTTTTTGAGAGATTTTGTTTGTTGATTTTATGAGTTTTTTTTAAATACTATTTACTTTGTATGATAATGATTTTATTTGTTATTGTAAATTAAAGCTACTATAATAAATTACTAATTTAACGAAAATACTATTGATAAATATTTTAAGTTTTTTATTTGTCTGACAGAGAATATCTATTTGGACTATTTATATTATATATTTTAGTATAATAGAAGATGTTTTATTTAAATTTTCCCCGTTTATTAACGATGCTATTGCACTTACGATACGAATTAACATTTTTGTACCATTGTATATTATGGTAACTGTAACCTACGACTAAATATCATTTTATTAGTTCCAAAGTAAGTTATCGTACGTGTAACATACGCTACTTAATCCTAAAAAAATATCGACGTAAAGTATAGTAAGTACTACATACAACCAAATACCACTGATATTTTCCATAGTAGAAATCCGTAAGTGACTGTTAAGAAATTCTAATAACAAATTCAATAATCCTTTTTGAAGATAATATTCCATTCTTAAAAATATATCTGTATGCCAATTTTGGTTCCTAAATGAGGTTATTTGACTTCACTGTCATCAATAAACTGTATGCATACCTTTGAATTGCGATACTGTAAAGTTGATCAAATACAGTTACGATATTATACGTAGGAGGTGTCGATACGAAAAGGGCAGCAGCATCTCTTCCAATATATATATAAAGACTAATTTGTAGCTACAAATGTATATGGCTGTGGAGCAGGACCGGCATTTAACCAAGCATTTTTATCAAGGAGATCCCAAAAAAAAACAATCTTCCAATTTATAATATGCTTGTCTACATAGTGTGTGTTTAATGCATGTTTTAAATTTTGACTCGTTTAATTGGAGAATATCTAGTGGAATTTTATTATAAAATTTTACACAGTACCCCATAAAAGAGCTAGCTACTTTAGCTAACCTGAATCGACGTAGATCTAACTTGTCCTTACTTCTAGTATTAAAATTGTGCCTATCACTTATTTTAGTAAAAAAATGAATATTTTTCCGGACATAGCTACCTTGACATTTTAATTGTATAGTTTTTATTTTGACATTTTGTATTTGTATAGTCGATATTATTATTTTAAATTATTATTGACATTGAATTTAAATATTTTATTGAAAGTTGATAATTAATTTCTTTAGTTTGCGTTTTTCTTATAATGTGATACTTTTGCACGCCTGACTGTGGTTGAAAATGACGGACAATGTTTAAAACCAGCTAATTAGATACTTTAGTTATACTCTACCAAAATAAATTACTATTATTCTTCTTTGTATCACATTTGCATGCTATGTAAGGCAGAATGTACATGGATCCTATTATATTATAAACAACTTATTTTTATGTACCTACATTCTAAGCAAATATTCTATTCTATTCTATTCTATATTTTCATAAATGTATTGACAAGGTACCGTCATGATTTTTATATCTTTAAATAATTCCGAGAATCGCAGCTGCGAAGATTGTATATGGCTCCGATAGCTCTTTTCTGCAGAATAAAAATAGACTCTGTCTGCAGCCCGTCCCCATAGCAAAATACCGTAAGACAGATACTATGAAAGTAACTAAAATAGACCAGCCTCGCGGTATGTACATCAGTAAATTGACGGATTTTTCTCACAGCATATGCTGCTGAACTAAGCCATCCTGCCAGAGATGTTAAATGAGGACCCCATTGTAGCCTCGAGTCGAGCGTGATTCCCAGGAAAACCGTGTTTTCGACGATTTCTAGTTTCTCCTTGTTCAATATTATTTCCAAGTCATAACTTAACATTTGGTAACGCAATTCTTATGCACTTCGTTTTTTTTTCCATTTAGTATTAAATTATTAACAGTAAACCAGTTTTGGACCTGCTGTAGAGCGTTGTTTAGGACATCAATATGTGTGGAACGTCTATTGATCTTAAATATTAATGACTTATCGTCAGCAAACAATACTATATGTGGTTGTTTTTTCAATAAATGCGGTAGATCATTTATGTACACCAGAAAGAGGAAAGGACCCAATATAGAGCCCTGTGGTACCCCCATTTTTATTTTTAAGCCCTGTGAATTTACACTATTTATTTGAACTTGCTGTTGCCTGTCATTTAAATAAGATTTCACTAGGCTTAGTGCAAGTTTACCTAATCCGTAATGTTCTAACTTTAAAAGTAAGGTTTCATGATTAACACAATCAAAAGCCTTTGAGAGGTCACTGAAAATACCAATAGCATCTTGGGCTTCCTCCCACGCTGCAAATATGTGTTTTAGTAAGGAGACACCAGCATCAGTCGTACAACGTCCTTTGGTGAAACCGTACTGCTGTTTGTGTAAGATTTTATTAGTGTTAAAATAAATAAGCATTTGATTGGGCATAACTTTTTCAAAGACCTTACTGAAAACCAGAAACAGGTCTATAATTATTGGTGTCATTATGGTCGCCGGATTTAAAAAGAGGTATAACTTTACTGAATTTCATTACATCTGGAAAGACTCCTTGGTCCACACAAATTAAAAATTAAAGCCAAGTATAGTGCCACGGTCTCGATAATAGATGTACAAACTTTAACAGACATTCCCCATAGGTCTTCGGTTAATTTTATTTTTATTTTCCGGAAAGCCTTTATGACTGTCATAGGTTTATATGTTTGAATTGAAATTCAACCGGACAGCCTGGCACGTTTTCTTTCAATAAAGCAATTGAGGCCTCTGGCGAGGAATTTAAAGCTTCCATTGTCTTAAGAGGTACGTTGGAAAAAAAATCACAAATTCTTGGGCTACTTCTATGTTAGAAATTATGGGACCATGTGAAGTCTCCAATAAAAAATCCGTGTTTCGTACCTTATTTCTACCCGTTTCACTATTAATAACTTTCCAAACGGTCTTTATTTTATTAACCGACTTCGAAAAGGAGGAGGTTCTATGTTCGGCTTACCGATATTTCGGTCAATTGTGGACCGATTTTGAAAATTTTTTTTTTTGATTGAAAAGTTATGCTTCCAAGTTGGTCCCATAGAAATATTGTTATGATCTGATCATGAACTTCGAAGATATGAAACAGAACTCCTCATAGAGTCATAGCAGAATTGTCGCAACAAGTAAAATTGCTTTGTTTATACGTGTAGTCGATGACTGACTGAAAGAAAAGGGGGAGTGGATGTATCGAACTGATCTGAGTGATAATGCCGGAAGGTAAATTCATGTAATATAACCGTATTTGGGATTATTAGAATCGTTATGAGATGCACTCTGGCTATAAGGTACTTAATTTATGTTTAGCTGAAGGTTAGATACTTTTTAGTGGTGCTACCATAACTAAAAAGTGAAAAATAAAAAACTTTACAAAAAAAAATTGAACTGACTTCAAAAAGTAAAAAATAATTTTAATTTTGGAAGTCGGTGTTAAATAACGAAGAGACAAAATTAGGTATCTATTATACAAACACCGACTTCGGTTCAATTTTTTTTTGTTAAAAGTTTTTTATTGAGCATTACGCATGTTGATATTTATTGTAAAGGGATATATTAAAATGTTTAAAAAAACCAGCCAAGTTCTTCTCAGAGAACTTTTGCGTAGATGTAGTTTTAAGAACGAAATCTAAAAAAAATCGCATGATAATTTTTAAACTTCGCGCACGACCTTACTCATAGATCTAAACTCACCTCCCGCACGCGCACCCCTGCCTTGGTGACGCTCACTTCGCAACGGGCCGTGCAGCATAAAGCGTAATATTTTAATTTCGCCACAACTTCAAAACCAAACGTCCAATTTTAATCATTCAAAGACCAAATATTATCTACATAAACTGTACTTAGTGATGAAATAGTTTATTTTAATAAGTGTTAGTAGCATGAGTAAAATAAATGCGTTTAAATGTAGTCCAATAAAAATTCAAGATTATTTGATAAAAAAATGGTTGTTGTGCCTCACTCGACATAGATAGGTATATCTTTTATAGTTTAGGCAGCTTACGCAAAATAAGTAACTTTTGTGGTTGATTTTTTACACCTTGTGTCTGAAAAACCCAAATATCTTACGGAACCCTATTTTTTCCAAAATAAAATTTAGCCCATGTTACTCGTGGATAATGTAGCTTTCGAATGGTGAAAGAATTTTTAAAAACAGTCTAGTAGTTTTTAAGCCTATTCAATACAACTCTATCAAGTAGCTCGAAAAAAGGCGGCTTATCGGAGCTCCTAAAGTCCTAATACGCGGGTGGGTTTATTGACCTTTATGTGACGTCATGACGTATATTTTGTAAAGCGTTGTAAGCCGATGGCGTCTGCGGCTTATCTTAATGTCCATAGTGTACTTAGGCGTTTTGTAATGTTTCTCTGTATGTACTTTTATAATTACTGATTGTGCCATTTCTCAATTACGGTAGAGAGTGGTTGTGTTCTAAACTTCTGAAGGGAAGCCGATGGGAATCGAGTTGTATGGAACCTTCGTCACTGAGTATACACTGTTAGCCTGGGATCAGCTGTTTTAGTGTGTACAGTGTAAGGTAATCAATAGGGTATTTTACTCTATATCTAGAGAAAAAATCTAAAAATATATTATTAAGATAGCTTAGGCAAAAAGCAGTCAGTGTTAGTTTTAATTCATAAAGTAACAAAATATTTTTTTTAAATTTAATTCAAAGTTTTCAGTTTTTATTATCAGTACTTTTATCACCATGAAATATCCACCATACAACAGAACAGTAAAAACAGTGGAAGTAGCTTGAGAAAATGTTTGTCCCAGAACCGGTGTCGCCAAACTCACACATTTACGATTTACTCTTACTACAAACTCAAAAATACGATTGGCTAAAAACAAAAACCGGGCGTAAACGAATTGCAAAAAAAATATTATACAAAATGCAACTTTAAAATCAACAACCTATAAATCAAATTGACAAAAACAAGAAAGAAATACATCTTAGACTACCAAGTACCGCCACTCGTCGCTAGATGGCATTGTTCAGTAGGAACCACGTAGGAACTATATGCACCACAGAACAGAAAATATAGGTAGAAGTGCCCCTAACGTGTTTAAGCACGGGAACCAGTGTCACCAAACTCACACATTTGCGTATCAAATTGTACATTACACACATAAAAAACTTTTTACAAAAAAAATTAAACCGACTTCAAAAAGTACAAAATAACTTTAATTTCGGAAGTCGGTGTTTCAATAGATACCTAATCTTGTCTCTTCGTTATTTAACACCGACTTCCGAAGTTAAAGTTATTTTGTACTTTTTGAAGTCGGTTTAATTTTTTTTGTAAAAAGTTTTTTATTTTTCATTTTTTAGTTATGGTAGCACCACTAAAAAGTACCTACCCTTCAGCTAAACATAAATTACCTTATAGCCAGAGTGCATCTCATAACGATTCTAATAATCCCAAATACGGTTATATTACATGAATTTACCCCCTCCCCCTTTCCCCTCCCCCTTTTCTTTCAGTCAGTCATCGACTACACGTATAAACAAAGCAATTTTACTTGTTACGACAATTCTGCTATGATTCTATGAGGAGTTCTGTTCCATATCTTCGAAGTTCATTATCAGATCATAACAATATTTCTATGGGACCAACTTGGAAGCATAACCTTTCAATAAAAAAAAAATATTTCAAAATCGGACCACAATTGACTGAAATATCGGTGTACATACATACAAAAAAAAAAAACATACATTCAGCCGAACATAGAACCTCCTCCTTTTCGAAGTCGGTTAAAAACAGTAATATGATTGGCTACGAAGCTACGAATTACAAACTTAACTTTTACAAATCATATTCTTATTGCTTTCATAAATTAGGTCTTATTACAACATAAGAAAGTTGTTATTATTTGACATGACACAAACAATAAAGAAGTTTTAACCAATTGACAACGAGTTCGGCTACTCAACGCTAGATGGCGCTGTAAGCAATTTATTCTATTCAGAACGCTAGTGCCTTTGAAATAGATGTCATATTCACCTGCACATGTAATAGGCGAATCTCGCCTGCTGTTGACAAACGCGCGATATCTAAGAGGCACTTCCTCTACTTTTCTTTATTCCGTGGTATGCACGTATAAATAAGGGTGGTATTTGAATGTCGTTACACTGACACGTAAGCAGCATGCTACTCAAATAGTGACGTAGCCCAATTCGATAGAAAGAATATCGATAGTATGAAAACTTATTTAAAACATAATAACCATGTTTAAGGCAAATCAAGATTTTTCTTATTTTATAATGCAAAAAAAATATTGTATGCGATAGTGCGATAGTATTAAAATAATGGAATTAATGTGTCGCAGGGCAAATTTTAAACGTAGTAAAAAGGATATTTATTTGCATGTAAATTGGTTTGTATTTGTTCATTTTTAACCAACTTCCAAAAAAAGGAGGTGGTTCTCAATTCGGTTGTATTTTTTTTTTAATGTTTGTTACCTCAGTACTCCGTCGTTTATGGACCGATTTGCAATTTTTTTTTTATTCCTTACTTGATATGCTTCGAGATTGGTCACATATTTTTCAAAATCCAGTTCTGATGATGGTATCCATGAGGAATCCAGGGAACTCCTCAAATATTATAGGCAACTATATAGTTTTTTTTTTTGGTATTTTTTTGGACTTAAGCACTTACAGTCAAAAAGTTACATTTGATGAAGTGGAACTGGTAAAGAAGACCTGAAATGGCTAACGGAACTTCATACTCAAACAGATATCACATTGAACATAGTTAAGCGACTATGACGAAACAAATAAATGAATAGTTCTGAATAGTTATGTTGTTATGGCACCGAAACTCCGTAATTAATCAATGTATCCTCGCCGTGTTTGGGCTCATTAGAATTGTCATGAGATGCACTTTGGCTATAAGGTACGAGCTGATGATGGAGCCGGAAGGCACGGGAACTTCATGATAAAACAATGTGTCCTAGCAGGGTTTGGGTTAATTGGAATTGTCATGAGAAAAGGGTACTATGGCTACAAGTGTACCGCAACTAAAAAGTGAGAAATAAAAACTATTTAGAAAAAAAAAACTACCGACTTCACTAAAAAAAATACACTAAAACGATCAAAATAACTTTAATTTTGTAGCGACATCTATGACGCCACATAAGAACTACGAAGAAAACACGAAATCCTGCATCGCGCAATCAGAGTTCTCCGCGCAATTTGAACATATACGACAGCCCGACATCAACTATCGGGCAGTCGCCCACCAGACTATAACACCCAGTCTGGACGGAGGATCCTCCCTTTTCAACGGAGGTATGTGGGACTTTACTCTCTGTTCCGCATACTTCCAAACTGGTGACCCTCGACAAAGAACGTCAGCGCAGCCTTCGTGCAGCTACTACTTCGTGACGTCATCATCACTTCCTCAAGCTTTCGAGCAACGAGCCAAACAGCCAGCACCCTCGGCTAAGGGTATCCTGACCACCAGTATGTCTACCTGGTCATACCTGGTCACCACCTCAGCCGCATCAGCGACCTTGGCACACCGCACCTTCGGCCAGTCATATGAAGAGCCATGAAGAACCACACCTGGTCGACGACAGCAATCAAGCCCTACGTCGCACAAGCACCGCTCCGACTCACTGGAGCCAGCAGCACTACTCCGACTCACTGGAGACTGCAGCATCGTCCCGACTCACTGGGACAGCACCACCCCGACTCACTGGGACATCATCCCGACTCACTGGGACAGCACCACCCCGACTCACTGGGGCATCATCCCGACTCACTGGGACATCATCACCCCGACTCACTGGGGCATTATCCCGACTCACTGGGATAGCAACACCCCGACTCACTGGGGCATCACCGCAGACAGTTCCGACTCACCGAGAACTATGCGGCATCGGTTCCGACTCACTGGAACCAACCTACCGCTGGCCTGGCACACATCAAGAAGCATCAAGAACCATCGATCTCCGATCTCCGGAGGGGAGTGATGTAGCGACATCTATGACGCCACATAAGAACTACGAAGAAAACACGAAATCCTGCATCGCGCAATCAGAGTTCTCCGCGCAATTTGAACATATACGACAGCCCGACATCAACTATCGGGCAGTCGCCCACCAGACTATAACACCCAGTCTGGACGGAGGATCCTCCCTTTTCAACGGAGGTATGTGGGACTTTACTCTCTGTTCCGCATACTTCCAAAATTTCGAAAGTCGATGATAAGAAACAAACAATACCAAGAAACACCGACTTCCGAAATTAAAGTTATTTTGATCGTTTTAGTGTATTTTTTTTGTGAAGTCGGTTATTTTTTTTTTGTTCCCAGATTTTTTTATAATAAAATCGTTGTCCTTAAAATGCTGCGTACATATAGTGCTGTTTTTTAACCGACTTCGAAAAGGAGGAGGTTCTATGTTCGGCTGAATGTATTTTTTTTTTGTATGTATGTTCACCGATATTTCGTCAATTGTGGACCGATTTGGATTTTTTTTTTTTTATTGAAAGTTTATGCTTCCAAGTTGGTCCCATAGAAATATTGTTATGATCTGATCATGAACTTCGAAGATATGGAACAGAACTCCTCATAGAATCATAGCAGAATTGTCATAACAAGTAAAATTGCTTTGTTTATACGTGTAGTCGATGACTGACTGAAAGAAAAGGGGGAGGGGAAAGGGGGAGCGGGTAAATTCATGTAATATAACCGTATTTGGGATTATAAGAATCGTTATGAGATGCACTCTGGCTATAAGGTAATTTATGTTTAGCTGAAGGGTAGGTACCAGTGGCGAATCGTGAAATATTGAGAGAGGTAAGCCGGAGCAAAAAAAAATGCTTGCCTACTACGAGCGCGGGTGCGTAGGTGTAGTCTTGAGTCCTTACCGAAAATCTGTGATTGGCATCCTGGCTTCAGTCTTGTATAGGCAGATGTATCTTCAGTCCACTTTTACGATGATATGATGTAAATTAAACAAAACTTAATCGACTAAGTACTAATAATACTACTTATACTCTAAAGCTATTCGTCTATTCTTTCTTACAAAGTGCGCTAAGACATTATCATAAAAGCCGGGAAGATTCTTAATTTTTAGTAAAGAACGTCTTTCTTTTACTTATAGAAAGAATGGCTAGGTCAGATAATCGTTCTTGTTTTTGAGCATTACGCATGTTGATATTTATTGTAAAGGGATATATTAAATTGTTCAAAAAAAACCAGCTCTGAGAAGAACTTTTGCGTAGGTGTAGTTTTAAGAACGAAATCTAAAAAAAATCGCACGAAAATTATTAGACTTCGCGCACGACCTTACTCATAGATCTAAACTCCCCGTCCCGCGCGCGCATCCCCCCGCCTTGGTGACGCTTGGGCCGTGCAGCATAAATCGTAATATTTTAATTTCGCCATAACTTCAAAACCAAACGTCCAATTTTAATCATTCAAAGATCAAATATTATCTACATAAACTGTATTTAGTGATGAAATAATTTATTTTGATAAGGGTTACCGTAAAATAAATGCGTTTAAATGTAGTCCAAAAAATTTCAAGATTATTAGATAAAAAAAATGGTTGTTTGACCTCACTCGACATAGATAGGTTAACTGTTTTGCGGACTTTTTACAATTAATTAGAACATTTTATGGTTCTATCTTTCATAGTTTAGGCAGCGTACGCAAAATAAGTAACTTTTCTGGTTGATTTTTTACACCTTGTGTCCGAAAAACCCAAATATCTTACGGAACCCTATTTTTTTTTTCAAAATAAAATTTAGCCTATATTACTCGTGGATAATGTAGTTTTCGCACAGTGAAAGAATTTTTAAAAACAGTCTAGTAGTTTTTAAGCCTATTCAATACAACTCTATCAAATAAATCGAAAAAAAACCGGCTTGCCGGAGCGCTAATAAGCCGGTAGGTTTATCGACCTTTATGTGACGTCATGACGTATAAATTGTAAAGCTTTGTAGCCCGATCGCGCCTGCGGCTTATCTTATAGCAATATGTTGTTGAAAAGCAAATTTTGTTGATTTAATGTCCATAGTGTACTTAGTGTAGGCGTTTTGTAATGTTTCTTTGTAGTTTTATAATTACTGATTGTGCCATTTCTCAATTACGGTAGAGAGTGGTTGTGTTCTAAACTTCTGAAGGGAAGCCGGTGGAAATCGAGTTGTATGGAACCTTCGTCACTGCTAGACATGACCAAAGCACCAAAGCCTATGACAAGGTACAATTTAGGATACTGCTAAACAAATTATACGGAATAGGTATACGCGGGAAGGCTCACAAATCGCTAACATCTTATCTGAAAAACAGGAAACAATTAGTTGAAATAGAATACTAACAAAATAAAGAAATCGAAAAAATTCGATCCCACAGTAAAGTGATTAATGTTTCTATCCCTCAAGGTAGCGTCATAGGATGTTTATTATTTTTAATTTACATCAATGACTTACCGAATACGATAGAAGGCCCCTGTGTCTTATTCGCGGACGATATATCCATCTTAGTCTCATGCCAAAACAAATAATTTTTTTTTTTTTGTCGACGGGGAAAATCATCTTTGACGAAACCCGCTCTTGGGTGGAGCGGGAGAGTGTCAGACTCTTACTGACTAAAAACCCCGCGCCGTTCCTTCTAGCCTTCATACCGGGGCACGAGCTCCCTTTCGGACAACCCTCCCCAGTAGGCTTCGACCCAGCTGGGCCCCTCCTGCTGCTGACAACTCCTTGAGGCGCGCGGGAACAGTGCGCGCCGTCGACGTCTTGGACTCGGTCCATTACCGGACGATCGGACAGCGAGCTACCCATGGCTCGCCGTCCGCGAGCCCGCGTCTACGGTGGCCTGAAATCGGGATCGGAATCCCGGCGACGGCGGCGAGGGCGCCGTTGCCTGACGCGGTCGGCCTCCTCCTTTGCAAGCATTACTGCTTCGCAGAAGGAGGCGACTGCCTGCCATTCCTCCTCGCTCCGGACCATGGCCTCCGAGAGGTCTCCGCCGCCGATCGCCCCCACGAGGGCACGGCGATGCTCCGCCCAGGCAGGGCACACCGCGAAGGTGTGCTCCACCGTGTCCTCCGGGCGTTGCGCACAGTGACGACACCCGGGCGTCTCTTCCGCTTGAATCCGATGCAGGAACCTCCCGAACTTGCCATGTCCGGTTAGGACCTGCGTCATGCGGAAGGTAAGGACGCCGTGAGGTCTTTCCAGCCACGCCTCAAAGAGGGGACTTACCGCCATAATCGTGGCGTGCCCAGCACTGGGTTGCGATAGCCGTTGACGCCATTTCACCATGAGATCCCGCCGGAAAAACAAAGTAGGTATAGAAGAAACTTTAAATTCCATACTCACTAAAACAAGCAACTGGATGAACGAACATAACGTCGAGATAAATTGCACCAAAACAAAATTAATGACTTTCCACCCTTACCAAAAAACACCTTTGCTAGCTTTGGTATCACCCTTTGGGGAAACAGCACAGATGCACAAAAACTTTTTATCCTGCAAAAGAAATTGGCTTCCTTGTATATTCATTTTAGAAACATGCAAACTTGTTCGAAAACATCAAGAATTTTACTCAAAACGTGAGGACATTCACACATGCTATCTACTCAGACAACGATCTAGGCTAAACTTGCCTAGTTCTCGATTAAAAATGCATTCTACAAGCCCCCACGTTATGTCCATTAAAATATATAACAAGCTACCCGCAGAAATAAAAAAAGAAGAGAAAATAAAATTATTTTTGAAAACCAAACAGCTTTTACTGAGTAAATGTTATTACTCGATAAGAGAATACCTAAGTGATAAACTTATAAAGTCATAACTTAAGTACGCTTTCGACTTTACATTGAATTTAATTGTATTTAATTCATATTATTATTACAACTTTCAATAGACGTATAAATAATAACAATGTACTTAATTAAATAAAAAAATAATTTAATAATAATGACGATATAAATAATACCTGATTTAATTTACCTATTTTTATATACGGACATAATAATAATAAACTGCATGTATAATTTAATTGAAATAAAAATGCAATTAATAATAAAAACGATAATTACAACAAAAAAAAATACATGAAATAATGCAACCTTTTCTCATACACTGACATAATAGTAATAATACAAATAAATAGTTGATAAACAAAATAATAATGACGATATAATAATACCTGACTTCATTTAGATACCTATTTTAATACGCGGACATAATAATAATAAAATGCATGTATAATTTAATTTAATTTATAATAAAAACGATAAGAACAAAAAATATATATACTTGACATAATTCTCCTATTCTCATACACTAACATAATAGTAATACACATAAATAATTGACAAACACAATTAGTAATTATGACGAAAAAAAAAACCTGACAATATTTTTTTTTATTTATACACGATAATGCTATGCTGCCCATCCTGCATTACCACCTGCAGCTTTCAGGATCTATACGAGGTCAACAATAGAGCCGTACAGGTTGCCAAATATTGGTCAGAAAAAGTATAGTTTGAGAGAAAAAAGAAGAAAAATGACGATAATAAATAAATAAAAATATTGGACAAAATTTGCGCATTCTTATACACAGAAATAATATACATACATCACCTAATTTAAATAATTTAATATTAATGACGGCACCAAATAAGCATAAAATACCTGATATATTTTACTCATACTTATACAGATATAGTAAACCTAATTGAATACAGCAAATTAGATCTACAATCATTATCTATTCAACTCCGTAAATTGCTAATTAGCCCTCTTCCTCTCTCCTACTTTTTGCCGTGCCCATATTGATCTATAAATTTTCAAAACCATATATGTATACATATGGATTGCAATAAAGAATTGAATATTGAGTTAGTTGGCATCGGCCCCTCGTACGCTTTCCAAAGGTCCAGGACCCCAGGATTCTGTGATATACACACAAATAATAAAAAAAAAATATTTCGGAACTATGGGCTTGGTTGGTTACTTGGTTCTTGTTTCACATGACGTATTATAGATATAATACGTAATACATGATGTGAACCAAGAACCAAGACTGCCTCAATAAATGGATCTATCTAATACTATTTTTTTTCAATTCGTACCAGTACTTTCTTAAATTAACGTGTTCAAACAAACTCTTCAGCTTTATAATATTATGTTTATAATAATAAATATGATATTGAGGGGTCTTGTGCTTTTAGTTCTTATGAATTAAATTTTTCGTCCCTGATCATTTATTCATTTTTTGTACCTAACAACATCTTTAAACTGAAACAGAATTGAAGCTAATAGGATTTTCAGTTTAATGGTTTGAGTATAATTGTACATTGATCTTTTAAAAGATTCCAATCTCATTCTGTTTTCCCATACCATCAAATATGTTGAGAGTTAAAATGATAAAAAAAAACCTGCTTTATTCGCGATAAAAACTATCCAATTATTTCAGTGGTTTTGCCACCTGTGAGTCATTTGTCGTGCAAACTGCAGACTTTTTTAGTGTATTTCGTCAAGTTACAAATGACGCAACACTATCGAGGTCCAGCGCCTGCGCCACCGCCCGGCCCGCTCGCTTGCCTGCGGCACTGTCAATAAACTTTAGCGGCACAAGGTGAGCTAAATCTATGGTTTTATTGTTATGTTAGCTCTTTGAAACTCGTTGCGTGGTCAAAGACCCTGCGTGATTCACTGATATCGCATTATATAAATCAATTTGTTCCATTTAGTTTATAAAATGTAACAAATTTTAGTTCCTATAATATAAATTTTGCAAATGTTTTGGAGGTCAGATGGGTAATTTATACACCGCCGAGATCGGAGCTCGCGTTATTGGTGAAAGTGGTGAACACGAGCAATCAGGCAGCGGCGCGAAACGAACGCAAGCTGGCTCGCTTGGAGGGGCTTGACGTGGCGGAAGAAACAGACATCATTCTGCGCCGCCGGTGGACGCATTCATGTTTCTCGAATCGACCATGAAAATTGCGAAAAACAAAATGTTTGTAAAGTGACAGTAACTATTTACTTATTTATAATGTAGAGTGACGTAAACAAATAAGTGATCTCAGTTTTCTGCCAACACGTATGTTTTTTACCGCGTGTAACATAAGGACAATTATCTTGAATTATATGATCATATATATAGAAAATATGCTTAATTGCCGCGGATTACGAGGCAGATAGAATGGCAAGTGATGGAACGCCGAGCATTGGCGTGGAGCCAACCAGCTTGGAGTACATGGAGGATCCTTACTTTGTGCCACCGGATGATGACTCTACGCCGAGTTTCGATGTAGCTGTAGATGAACTAGATGAGCTAGAGGAGTTGCCGAGCTGGCCACAAAACGACCCTGACGCCGACTGGCGCATGCTGCCTGACCTCGCCGATTCCGCTCTCTGCATTGAAACCGAGTTCTACGTGGACAATCGACGTCGCCGTCTTAGAATATTTAGGAAAAAAATGCGAGAAGTACGGGTTACTTTTCAAGATCTATCTAAGCCTTATCTTGCCAAGATGTCCAGTCACACAAACTACAAGAAGTTCTTAGGGATCGCAGTTGGAGGTTAGTTAAAGATAAAAAAACATGAAAGCTTTTAAATTATTATGATCGTAATGTATCGTGTAATATGTAACACTCGAGCGTAAACAGGGTGTGGCGTAATAATGGATAACCCTGAAACTGTCGATTGGCCAGATTATCATCTATCATTTACCCCACTTATATCACCATATGCCCATGGATGTCCAAATTATTGATATTATTGATATTTTTACCGACTTCCCAAAAAGGAGGAGGTACTACGTTCGGCTGTTTATATGTTTTTTTTTTGTGTTTGTTCATCGAATACTCCACCAAATGTGGACGGATTTTCAAAATTCTTTTTTTGTTCAAAAGTAGATAGTTCTAAGGTGGTCCCATTGTCACCAAATTAGGATCTGATGATGGGATCTTGGAGAAATCGAGGGCAACCCTCAAATTTTATAGGCTCACTTATTGTTTTCGCATATTTTATGAAATATCTTGTGTATGGTCGTCACCATCTCAGGTAGCTGGGCTGATGATGGAAGGTACAACTCCTTAACAGTAAGAAAATACTCGAACAGGCAAGAACTGTTTTAGTAAATTGTTTTGATGTTTGATAGAGCATTTGCCACATTTGGTCTCATGATCATCAAGTCATGACCTGATACTGCAGTCAGGATAGTCTGCAGAGTATCTAAGTCCTCGACAACTAACAGCTGATATATCGGGTTTAGGCTCATTGAAAAGGGATCGATTTGTGGATTAACGTACTGCTAATAAAGAACACCGAAGTACATAGAGACCTAATGCTAAAGCCAGGAGCATCAGAAAAAGTACAAACCTTGAAATTACAGCACCGTAGTCGTGTTTGGGCTCATTTTAAAAAGGGCTAAATTATAAGCTCAATGCAATGTTGACATAAGTCTGGCCTGATGCTACAGCCTGGATTATCAGCATCTAGTCTAATGACTGATTGAAAGAAGAGTGGGAGAGGATATATGGGTACTTACCTATTTTGACAGAATTAAGATTTTTTCTAACGTACATGATGTTTTCATACAGTTCTCTTAGAGTATCGCACCGGCGGAGATTGTAAATAGCACTGATGGCTCTTTTCTGTAGTATAAAGATTGAGTCCATGTCTGCAGCCCGTCCCCATAGTAAGATACCGTATCACATGATACTATGAAAATAACTAAAATAGACTAGCGGTATCAACATCCGTAAATTGGCGGATTTTTCTAACAGTATATGCAGCCGAGCTAAGCCGTCCTGCAAGCGATGTTAAGTGAGGACCCCATTGTAGCCTTGAGTCAAGCGTTATTATTCCCAAGAAAACTGTTTTATCGACAAATTCTAATTTCAATAATAAATTTCATTTCAATTCAATCCGATTTCACAATCACTAATTTTGACGTTCGGTAAGGAAAATCTTATACATTTAGTTTTTTTTTTTCCATTAAGAACTAGATTATTAGCCGTGAACCGGTTTTGGACCTGCAGTAAGGCGTTATTTTCATCGTCAAGATTATTAGACCTTCTATTTATCTTAAAAATCAAAGAAGTGTCGTCGGCGAACAACACCATATTAAGTTTATTTTGCAACAAATATAGTAAATCATTAATCATCATCATCATTTCAGCCGATACACGTCCACTGTTGGACATAGGCCTCCCCCAAGCGTCGCCAAAACGAACGTTCCTGTGCGTCTCGCATACATCGGTTTCCCGCAACCTTCACCAGGTCATCAGTCCACCTTGTTGGAGGCCTTCCAACGTTGCGTCTTCCGGTACGCGGTCGCCCTGCCCATTGCCACTTAAGTTTGGCAATTTTTTGTGCTATGTCGGCAACTTTAGTTCTCCTGTGAATGTCTTCATTTTTGATTCGATCACGCAAGGAAACTATCTTTTCTCTTTTTTCTCTCTTTAGGTGACTTTAAGCCTTCTGATGAGGCCCATTGTGAGCGATCAAGTTTCGGAGCCATATGGCGGAGCCACACGCACTGATCATAGACTTTCGTCTTAAGACACTGTGGTATGTTGGACGAGAAGACACCGCGTAGCTTCCCGAACGCTGCCCAGCCGAGTTGGATTCGACGGTTGACCTCTTTCTTGAAGTTTGACCTACCTGTCTGTCCGAGGTAGACGTAATCTTCCACAACTTCGAGTGTAGAGTCTCCGATCTTGGCAGGAGTGAGCGCTACATGGTTGTTAATCATGATTTTGGTTTTATCCATGTTCATTTTAAGACCCATTCTTTCGGAAGCTCCCTGCCTCACACCCCGCTGCAAAAGGATAGGTTTCGAGATCTGGTCCTGAAGTCGGACTGACATAGTGGCGTTTTCGTATAAACACTTCAGCACTTCGATGTACCGATAGTCAATTTGGCACCGTTGGAGAGACTGCAGCACCGCCCAAGTCTCAATCGAATCAAAGGCTTTCTCGTAGTCCACAAACGCTAGGCAAAGAGGCAGGTTATGCTCCTCGGTCTACTGTATAACCTGCCGTAGCGAATGTATGTGGTCAACGGTGCTGGAACCTTATCGGAATCCGGCTTGTTCGGGAGGCTGGAAGTCGTCAAACCTGCGCGCGAGATGGTTCGTGATGACCCAAAACTGCTTGTAGACATGGCTCAGAAGTGAGACTTGCCTGTAATTCTTAAGCAGGGTATTGTCACCCTTCTTGAAGAAAAGTACCACCACTTCTCTGCTTCATCGCCTGTGGCGTTTTTCCCTCGAGTATGACGGAATCGAATAACTTCTGAAGGTTTTCCATCCGCCTTCATGAGCTCAGCCGTAATTCCGTCTTCGCCCGACGCCTTGTTGTTCTTCAACTGCTTCAGAGCCATTCTTATCTCGTACAGGCTGACGTCCGGGATATCTTCAGTGTAGTGTCGAGTCGATCTAGCTCTTGGTTCGTTTGCTAAATTTGCAGCGGGTTTGGAGATTGACCGATTGACGTGTATAACTGTCCTCCCTCCGTCCTGAACTCCGATTTGGCGGATATGACTCTGCCATCATCGGTCTTCACTTTCGAGAGCTGGCTCTGCCTAATAGACAGATCCCGTGCAAATAGTTTGGAGCCCTTATTCTGCTCAATCGCGTCTTTAATCCTCTCGGTATTAAATCTGCGAAGGTCGCGTTTCAAAGACTTCGAGATCCGTTTATTGAACTGCCGGTACGTGCACGCGTCATCTGAAGACTGCAAAGTCATTTCACGCCTCTTCTTCATGAGCTCGAGAGTTTGATCAGTGAGCCCCTTGGTCTTACTTGTACGAGTCTTAAAGAACTGAAACCCGACTGTACGGACAGCTTCCATGAACCCATCATTATATTTGTCCACGGAGCTTCCTAGGCACTCGAAACGATTTTGAAGTTCGAGCTAAAAGCTCTCAGAGTTTTGGATTTGGATCTGTGCAGGACGGAGCGTAGACTTCATCAGACGAGATCTTTCAAGCTTGACATTGATATTCAATGTGCCTCTTACCATACGGTGATCATTCCCGGTTTTCACCGTATTGATCACAAAGACATCATTGAATATTTGCTTCTTCGTCGACATGATGAAGTCAATCTCATTTTTAATTACACCATCAGGGTTTAGCCACGTCCACTTCCTGTGCTCACGCTTTCTGAAGAAGGAGTTCATCATGTAGAGGCTCTCCTTCTCCATAAAACTAGCCAGTAGGTGTCCCCGGCGGTTCCGATGTCCAAATCCAAATTGCCCCACTCGCAGCTCATCACCGTCTCGTTTGCCCAGTTTCGTATTAAAGTCCCCCATGACCACGGTGAAGTGAGTCTTAGAACCATGCATGACTCTAGTTATATCCTCATACATGGATTCCACTTCGTCGTCGAGGTGTGCCGAGGTCGGGGCGTAAACCTGTATGACCTTCAGCGAATATCGTGATGATAGTCTGAGTATAAGGTACGCCACTCTGGTCGACCCACTCTCGATCCTCACCACATTGTTCACGAGGGACCTGTGGACAATAAACCCGACACCACCTTGGGACTGCTGGTCACCCTCCCGGAAATAAAGCAGGTTACCGGATTTGAGAATTATCGTGTCCTTCCCCTGTCTTCGGACTTCAGATAATCCCACAATACTCCATTGTAACCCGCTCAATTCTTCCTCCAGTTCGGTGATCTTCTCGTCGGACCGGAGTGTGCGCACGTTAAACGTTGCCAGGTCCAGTCGTCGACGGTTAAACGTTCCCGCCCAGAGATTTTTAGCACCCCTGACCCCAGGGTTGCGCCCACGCCCGTCCGCGTCAGCACAACCGGTGGAGGGTGACGTTGGCTTGGGTCCCGACAGATTTGATTAGGACCCCTTATACACCCGATTCATTAATATAAACTAAAAATCAAAAAGGTCCTAAAATTGAAACTTGGAGGTACCCCCCATTTTCACATTTGATCCCGACGAATTGAGACCGTTTACTTGAACTAGTTGCTGTCTGTTATACAAATAAGATTTTAACAAGATTAACGCTGCGCTTGCCTAGTCCGTAATGCTCAAATTTCAGGAGTAATGTTTCATGAACCACACAATCAAACGCCTTAGACAGGTCGCAGAAGATGCCAATAGCATCTTGTGCTTCTTCCCACGCATTAAAAATGTGTTTTAGTAAAGAGACACCAGTGTCAGTTGTACAACGTTCTTTGGTGAAACCGTACTGTTTATCGTGTAAGATGTTATTGGTGTTAAAATGATTTAACATCACCTTTTCACATATTTTGCTAAAAACCGGCAACTCGGACACCGGCCTATAATTATTAGTGTCTTTACTGTCCCCGGATTTAAAAAGTGATATCTCTTTACTATATTTCATTAGATCTATACGCAAATTAAATATTAAAGCTAAGTACGGCGGTATAGTCTCAATAATTGAAGTACTCATTTTGATAGACATACCAATAGATCTTCGGTCAATTTAACCTTGTAGTCCAGTCATTATAGTAAGTTCACCTCGGAATTAGAGATACCCAGCTGTAAGTCTGTAAATACTTGTATATTGACACCCTAAAAGTTATTTCAAAACCTACATATAGTAGGGTATACTAACTATTAAATTTCAAGGTTTTGACCTTGAAATTTAATAGTTGCGTACACCCTACCATATGTAGGTTTTTAGACAACTTTTAGGGTGAAATTCCGAGATTCTTACCTAATTTAAGCTTAAATGACTGGACTATTGATCTGTTTAAAAGCTTTTATTACTGTTATGGGGTTTAGATACTTATTTTTTTTTATAATATTAGTAAGGATTTTATCCGTATGCAGCGCCCCTTAGTGAACTCCACTGCGGGTGACGTAACCTAAAAAAACCACAACAGGTTAAAACCTTTTTTTGTTAATATATTATATACTAGCTTTTGCCCGCAGCTTCGCCCGCGTAGGTACATAAAATATAGCCTATGTCACTTAGGAATAAATTAGCTTTCTATTGGTGAAAGAAGTTAATCAATCGGACCAATACTTTCAGAGATTACCCCCTCTACATACAAACTTACAAATTTTACCTTTTTATAATATTAGTATAGATAACTTAGTTATTAATATAAATTAAAAACTGCGCTAAACAGATTTTTATAATTAAAATTTCGTTACATTCGTCTTGACAACCTAAGTGTTCTTAGATAGGTGACGTTAAAAAAAAACCAACATATCGACTGTGAGATGCTATATAATATTTATTTTTATTTATTTATTTAAAACTTTATGCACAAATGTACAAAGGCGAACTTAATGCCTTAGGCATTTTCTTCCAGTTGACCTTTGGGTGATGCAGAGAAAGGTAGGTGCAATAAAAGAGTGCGAAAAAGGCAATTATAAGAATAATTATACTAATGGACCATTGAATAGATATACCAATAAACTAAAGAATAAATATAATACAATTATACAATATATAATTAAATTAATACACTACATACATACACTAAAATAGTCAGACAATGGGTCCAAATCGACAATAGGAAAACATTAACGGTGTGATGATACTACTGCCAACTTTTTACGAATTTAATATAATAATAATAAATAATATAATAAAATATAAAATAGAATATAATAATAATAATATCGCACACCCAGAACAACACTGCACTAAGTCTAAATAGCTCATGTTTTCAGAATCGACGAAAAACCGTTATCTCATGTTATGTGACAGTTATTGCGAGTGTCCTGCACATTGCATGTAAAGATGAAGATGTGCTTCTTTACATGCAATGTGTAGGACACTCGCAATAACTGTCACATAACATGAGATAACGGTTTTTCGTCGATTCTGAAAAATGAGCTATTTAGACTTAGTGCAGTGTTGTTCTGGGTGTGCGATATGTTAGAGTAAAAACAAAAAAATATATTTAATACTGCAATATGGGTACAACAGTCGATATGTTGATTTTTTTAACGTCACCTACGTTAAAAAAAAATACAAGGTGATTGGAAGATGGGTGCAAAGCTTTGAGGGGGATATAGTAAAGACCATTGAGAACCATTTTAGCCATGGTTGTATTAGACGAAGTCTTAGCAATTTTTTTTAACCTAATTTTTAAGTTTTATTTCGGAAATCCCCAAAATTTTATGTAAACTGCTTATTTATGGCCAAATTGAATGATAAATGAATTCATTTATTTTTATTTTAATAGAGTAATGTGTAAGCAATCTAGAAAAACATGTTTTAGGCAACTGTGTCATTAGACATTTTTTTTACAGCCACTTAAAGTTCAGAAAAAATTTAAAGTTTTCATCAATACTTTTTTTAGGGTGCGTCCACATCTGGCGAATGTGCCGCAAATGTGCAGCTCGCGAGCCGTTTGCGAGCTGCCCGCGAGCTGCGCGCGTGCAGTCACGGCAATGCTTTGATGCGCCTCTTTAGCGTAACTCATGCAAGGATCGTAAAAGGTGTGCGCGCGGCTCGCGATCTGCGCGCACTTAATTCTCGCACTTACAGTTCCGTTTTCTGGCTCAGTACTTTCGAACATGTCGGACGACACTAGTGCTTTTAATAATTCTCCTCCATCCACTCCACGACAACACATACTTAGCCTCTAGTAATCAGAAACGAACTGAGCGGGTAAACAATCATTTAATAACTAAGGCGCCGCCCGCGCGCTGATCGCGTATGGCGCTTAGGTCGCGCGCGAACTGCGCGCAGGCGGTGCAGGAGCGGCGCACGAACAAAAATGCACGCGCGCAATTCGCGGGCAGCTCGTAAACGGCTCGCGAGCTGCACAATCGCCGCACATTCGCTAGATGTGGACGCACCCTTAAACTTTGTTTTAATAAAAACTTAGGGTGCTCTTTTTGTTCAAACCATCTTGAAAATATGCTTGATAATTGTTCTTTTTTTTGAGGTATCATTTACGTGGATATCTTACAAATTATTAAAGTTAGGAGTTACAAACCAATTTGTGGGAGAAATTTTAACTTTTAGTCAGACTAATTAAAACAAACATTTGAATTAAAATGATTTATTTTTCATGTTCAAAATGGCGGCCGTGATTCCTAATACAAGCACGACTCCGTCTTCTAACTTCTGTAGTGGTTATTTTCAACATCATCTCCTGCTTCCTTTTTTCAAACGCTGAATTTATTTTCTGTATCAAATTCTTCTCTAGTGTTTATTTCTTCATGTGTATACAACAGTTCCTTGGTCCGGCCCCACTCAAAAAAGTCTAACAGAGTCAAATCTGGTGAGCGAGCTGGCCAAGGGATGGATCCATCCCTACCGATCCAGCTGTCAGGAAAGCAATTATTAAGGTATTCCCTTACATTTAACGTTCAATGCGCTGGACAGCCGTCTTGTTGAAAAATGTCTGTTCGGTCTTGTGATGTATGTGGGTAAGCGCTATATATTGTACGGGCAGTCTTGGAATACAAAGCTAACGAACGGACGTGTCGGTGTTTTATTTCTCGCACTTGCGGCTAAGGACATTACAGTGGCGACGAGTGGATGGATTGCGTGTAAAATACGGTTATACATTGTGTTGAATAATGTCTATCGGCAAAGTGAGCGAATTTGACGTAAAGACGGGAGTGTGGTCGTTGTATATAGAACGACTGGACATGTAGGTACTTTACGGCGAACGAGGTAAAAAGTGAGCGTAAACTACCTACTTTGATCGCGGTTATGGGGGACGAAGCATACGAATTACTAGTAAATCTAGCAAGTCCTAGTAAGCCTTCAGAGTTGAAGTACGAAGAAGCCGTCGATTTACTGGCACAACATTTACAGCCGGCGCCATCAGCGTTAGCGGAACGGTACAAATATAGACCGAGGCGGCAGGGGGCGGAAGAAACTGTAGCAGGTTATGTCTAGGGAATGCAAATCTCGCGAGATTGGGGCTCGAGCGAGATCTCGCGAGATTATGAATACAATATCGCGAGATCTCGCTAATTTCGAGATCTCGCGAGATTGGCAGTTTTGTTTTTTTTTTGCAAATAATCACAATATACATCGGATTCCCGCGACCCTGACCAGGTCGTCGGTCCACCATGTTGGAGGCCTTCCAACGCTGCGTCTTCCGGTACGAGGTTGCCACTCCAGAACTTTTCGGAATCCGATGGATGCGTGACGCACAGCACCGGTCATTATGGCGACGCTTGGGGGAGGCCTATGTCCAGCAGTGGACGTATTTCGGCTGATATGATGATGATGATGATGAATCACAATATTTGAATAAATTAGGAAAAAAATAATAAAAATTATAAGTATTATTAGATAACCATAGGCGCGGGCTTGCGGACGGCGAGCAATGGGTTGTTGGCTGTCCGACCAACCGGTAGCTGTCCGAACCGAGCCCAAGTCGTTGATGGCGCGCACTGGGTCGAAGCCTACTGGGGCCAGGGTTAGTTCCGAAACGTAGCTCAGCCCCAGTATGAAAGGCACGAAGGCAGTAATAGTCTGACACTATCTCCCGCTCCGCCCAAGGGCGGGACATGTCATTTGTATGATTTTTTCCCACCAAAAAAAAAGTATTATAAGATAAACATTCATTTTCACAAAACATTTTTTTGCATTAAACATTGTTTGACGTATCTGTCTATAATATTTTAACGTCCGTATTAATCCGCGCTTCGAATAAGACGTTTTCTATGCTCGAGTACAATCTCGATAATCTCGCGAGATCTCGCCCTTTTTTCGTCCGAGATCAATCTCGCTAAAAAAGGCCGAGATCTCGCGAGATCGAGATTGCATTCCCTAGTTATGTCGCAGAATTGAAAAGGTTGGCGCGGTTCTGCAAGTTCGGTTCCAACCTAAGCGAAAACCTGCGAGATCAGTTCGTCTGCGGGCTTAGAAGTGACACGATACGTCAAAGATTATTTGCGGAGGATGACGCTCTGACGTATAATAACGCAGTCAAACTAGCGACTTCGTTAGAAGCTGCGGAGCGGAACGCGGCGGTGGTAGATGCAGCGGGGACGTCTAGCATCAGAGGGGACAGCGCGGCGCAGTTCGGAGACTTGCATGCCATGGCCGTAGCGGGCGGCGCGGCGAGCGACGGGCGCTCGGACGCGAGCGGAGGCAGCCGCCGCGGCAAAGGAGGCGCACGAGCGCAGCGCGGAGCGCGCGGTGTAGCGCTTAGCGTGGCATCAACAGGCGGGAACATGCAGGGAAAGCGAATGCGTAACGGGAGCATGAGGACTTGTACGGGCTGCGGAGCGACCAGTCATGGTTACGAGACCTGTCGGTTTCGGGAATACGAGTGCAGCCGGTGCCGTCGGAAGGGTCACTTGCGGCGAGTGTGCCCGGAGCAGGGTGCCGCGGGTTTAGCGGACAAAAAAAAACGCACTATACATTATGCGAATTCGGAGGAACCGAGAGAGGGGCAGATGACCTGGGAGGAGAAAGAGGACTTCCATCACTTATGCCTCAACGATTACCGAGCGGTTAGTTTGCCAATGTCTATCGAGAATAATACGATAAATATGGAAGTGGATACAGGCACGGCGGTGTCGTGTATCAACAGTGACACGTATAAGAGGTTTTTTAGGCATTTAAATTTAGAAAAAACAAGTGTTAGGTTTAAGTTTTATGATGGGTCTGTTTTAAAGCCGTTAGGAATTATAAAGACAAAAGTAAAATATGCGGGGGTAGAAAAAAAATTAGATTTGTTTGTTATTGAAGGTGGGACAACATCACTGTTAGGAAGACAATGGTTGTCGGAATTAAATATAAAATTACCTATTTTTAGTAGTTGTAATAAAGTGGATTATGTACAATTCAATAAAGAAATACAATTGTTACTAAACAGGTATAAGGAGTTATTTGATGGAGGTTTGGGGCGATACACAGGAGGCAAGGTAACATTACGGGTACGGGACGGAGCGGTGCCGGTATTCCATCGCGCGCGGCCGCTGCCGTATGCGCTGCGCGACCGAGTCGACGCAGAGTTGGAACGCATGCTGCGCGATGGCGTCATCGAACCTGTCGACTGTTCAGACTGGGCTTCGCCATTGGTACCGGTAAATAAGGCGGACGGCTCATTAAGGATTTGTGCAGATTACAAGGCCACCGTAAACCCTGTTTTGCTTGTAGATCGGACCCTTTACCTAAAATTGATGATGTCATAGTAAGGTTGAGTGGGGCGCAATATTTTTCAAAAATAGACCTCTCGCAAGCCTATAACCAAATTGAGTTAGATGATACAAAAAAATATACCGTGATAAATACGCATAGGGGTTTATACCGGTACAATAGGTTGGTTTACGGCCTCGCGTCTAGCTCCGGTATTTTTCAGCGTACAATGTGCAATCTGTTGGGTAATATTTCTAATGTGGAGGTATTTTTGGATGACGTAATAATCGGAGGGAAAAGTAAAGAGAAACACATAAGGGCTTTAGAAACGGTTTTTAGTAGACTGCATCAAAAGGGACTAAAGTTAAAAACTAATAAATGCGTTTTTCTGGTAAAAGAAGTGCTTTTCTTAGGGTATATTTTAGGAAGGGATGGTATAAAGACCGACCCTAGGAAACTGGAGGCCATAACTAAAATACCTAGGCCAACCAACGTCACCCAGTTACGATCATTTATAGGATTGATAAATTTTTACGCCAAGTTTGTACGGAACATGAGTGCTAGGTTAGTGCCTTTGTATGAGTTACTCAAGAAGGGAAAGGTTTGGTATTGGTCGCGCGACTGTGAGCGAGCGTTTAATAACATTCAGAATGTGTTAGTTAGTTCAGAAGTATTAGCTTATTACGACCCGGACTGCCCTCTTATCTTGACTTGCGATGCGAGTGCGCGCGGGATAGCGGGGGTCCTCACACAGCCGGCCCGGGACGGCCGCGGCGAGCGGCCGATAGCTTATATATCGCGAAGCGTTGGCTATAATATTTTGTGTCAATAAGTTCCATCAATACTTATATGGCCGCCGGTTTGTGTTGAGAACGGACCACAAACCGTTGTATCCATTTTCGGACCGCATACGGACATACCGACTATGGTTGCAAGTCGCATGCAAAGATGGGCTATAATTCTTTCGGCTTATACTTACGATATAGAATACGTGAAAACGAATGAGAACGGAGCCGACGGGCTGTCGCGGTTACCGGTCGTCATTAACGAACGTAAACAAATGAGTCACGCGGTGCCCGAACAAACGTATTTACATTTTATTCAACAAGCTTTATTGTTAGATTACAAAGAAATCAGACGCCAAACAGGAAAGGACCCTCTGCTATCTAAAGTTTTGAGTTACATACGAGATGGTTGGCCAACTGAGTGCGACATAACGTCACTACAGCCATTTTTTAACAGACAAAAGGAAATTTATGAGGAATTGGGTTGCGTTTTGTGGGGCCATAGGTTAGTGGTACCGGAGAATTGTAAAGAGAAGGTCTTGCACATGCTCCAGGCTATGGCACGGAGCTATGTGTGGTGGCCTGGCTTAGACGAAGTAGTGGAGCACATGTGCCGTGCGTGCGAACTGTGCGCAGCGCAGGCCGACGCGCCGCCGCGGCAGGCGCCGTGCATGTGGCCTTGGCCGAATCGTGCGTGGTCTAGGTTACATTTAGACTTCATGGGACCCATATTTGGTAAAACTTACTTAGTTACAGTCGATGCCACGTCTAAATGGGTAGAAGTTTTTAACATGACAAGTACCACGGCCGGTCATAGATAAACTGTGCGAACTCTTCAGTAAATTCGGGCTACCCAAACAAATTGTGTCAGACAACGGACCACCTTTTACCAGCACGGAATTTCATAACTTCGCAAGCAATCATGGAATAGAACATATATTTACAGCCCCATATCACCCGGCGTCAAATGGCCTAGCGGAAAACGCAGTAAAAACTTTAAAACGGGTTATAAAGAAAGCCGCACTGGGTAAACAAAACATAGATAGGGCATTATGGACTTACTTGTTACATTATAGGAACACCGCACATTCAACAACAGGAGAAAGCCCAGCTATGTTATTGTTAGGCAGACGATTACGAACTAAGCTAGATGTATTAAAACCGGATAGGGAAACTACAGTCGCTAAATCACAGAAACGACAAAAAGAGGCAGCAAAAGGGGGGCATAGGGAAGTAGGCCCGAATGAGGAGGTATGGTACAGACAATTTTTGAAGGGGGAGAAATGGGTACTGGGGCGGGTAGTACAGTGTGTCGGGCCTAGTAACTACAAAGTGAGAGGTAGCGGGGGAGAGGTAGTGCACAGGCATATCGATCAAATAAAAAGAAGATCAGTCAGACAATCGTTACTATCTGTCCCAGAGATTGATCAGCAAGTGGTCGCTAATCCGGGTAGGGACTGTGGTAATGAGCCGTCGGTGTTATGTGAGGGGGGTCAGTCTGCGCAGTCCACAGATGAGTCAGGGTTGAGGTCTCCGCCTCCGCCTCCGGCACCGGTGACACAGGGTGAGGTCGCCGAGGCTGGGTCCCCGGCAGCGCCACCCTCCCCGGAATTTCAAGATGCCTGGCCGAATGTAGTATCGCCCCAACCTCGAGAGCGCTTTGTTAGGCAATGTCGAATTAAAAATAAACATAATTATAAGGTCTAGTTAGTAATAGTTATAAGAGGTGTTGGGTATTTTTAAGCTATCAATATTATGTAAAAGCTTGTTGTGGAGGAGTGTGATGTATGTGAGTAAGCGCTATATATTGTACGGGCAGTCTTGGAATACAAAGCTAACGAACGGACGTGTCGGTGTTTTATTTCTCGCACTTGCGGCTAAGGACATTACAGGTCTCTTACAAAGATCGTGACATCTGAGTTAAATCAATTTGCAGAAATTGTAAATAATTTTCGCCTTTCAAAGGATCCGGTAAAAAATGGGATCCAATCAACGTTCTACCAATTATTCCAGCCCATACGTTAACAGAGAATTTTCTCTGAAACGACTTCTGCTTCTTAAAATGTGAATTGTTGTCTTTGTAGGCCCATTCATGGATGTTGTGGAAGTTTGTTATACCCTTGAAAATTTGCTTTCATCCGTCCACAAGAATGATTTCAGGAACCATGCATCTTCAATGTCACTGTTGAGGAGGAAACGGCAGAACTGAATTCTCTTTTGGGATCTTGCTTTTCTAGACCTTGCACACTCCTGCCATGAAACGGATACTTATCATTTTGGTGCATTGTATGCAACACCTTCCATTGTGATTTCGAGCTACTGCTCTGGTACTGGTAGTAGGATCCGCTATGCTTCCAAAATGTGCAAAAAATTCTTAGAATTGAACTATGTTACCATTTCGAACTCATAAAGCATTCTTTTATACAAAAATTTAGTTTTTGGTACATTGTCTAAAATTTAAAATTTCTCCCACAAATTAGTTTGTAACTCCTAACTTTAATAGTTTGTAAGATATCCACGTAAATGATACCTCAAAAAAAAGAACAATTATCAAGCATATTTTCAAAATGGTTTGAACAAAAACAGCACCTTAAGTTTTTTTTAAAACAATGTTTAAAAAAAGTATTGATGAAAACTTTAAATTTTTCTGAACTTTAAATGACTGTAAAAAAATGTCTAATGACACAGTTGCCTAAAACATGTTTTGCTAGATTGCTTACACATTACTCTATTAAAATAAAATAAAAATGAATTCATTTATCATTCAATTTGGCCATAAATAAGCAGTTTATATAAAATTTTGGGAATATCTGAAATAAAACTTAAAATTTAGGTTAAAAAAAATTGCTAAGACTTCGTCTAATACAACCATGGCTAAATTGGTTCTAAATGGTCTTTACTATATCCCCCTCAAAGCTTTGCACCCATCTTCCAATCACCTTGTATAACCGACTACAATGTTAAAAAAACACTGAAAAATACCAAGTAAATTTAATTTTGGAAGTCGGTGTTTCTTATAATAGTTTAGTCTTTTCGTTATTTAACACCGACTGCACGACGTAGAAAGTTAAATGTATTAGTTAAGTTTATTTTACACTTTTTAGTTATGGTACCACCACTAATAAGTACCCCTCAGTCAAACTTAAATACCTTATAGTCAGAGCGCATCTCATAACGGTTCTAATAATCCCAAACACGGTAAGATTACATTAATTTACCTTTCGGCTTCATCATCAGATCAGTTCGATATATCCTCTCCCCCTCTTCTTTCAATCAGTCATTAGACTAGATGCTAATAATCCCGGCTGTAGCATCAGGTCAGACTTATGTCAGCATTGCATTGAACTTAAAATTTAGTCCTGTTTAAAATGAGCCCAAACACGACTACGGTGCTGTAGCTTCAAGGTTTGTACTTTTTCTGATGCTCCTGGCTTCAGCATCAGGTCTCTATGTACTTCGGTGTTTTTGATTAGCAGTACGTTTATCCACACATCGAGCCCTTTTCAATGAGCCTAAACTCGATGTATCTGCTGTTAGTTGTCGAGGACTTAGGTACTCTGCAGACTATCCTGACTGCAGCATCAGGTCATGATTTGATGATCATGAGACCAAATGTGGCAAATGCCCTATCAAACATCAAACCAAAGTACTAAAACAGTCCTTGCCTGTTCGAGTAACTTCTTACTGTTGGAGGAGGAGTTGTACCTTCCATCATCAGCCCAGCTACCTGAGATGGTGACGACCATACGTAAATACACAAGATACTTCATAAAATATAATAATAATAATAATAACTTTATTAGGAACTCAACTTACAATTTACAAAAATAACAGTGAAACTACATATGCGAAAAACAATAAGTGAGCCTATAAAATTTGAGGGTTGCCCTCGATTTCTCCAAGATCCCATCATCAGATCCTAATTTGGTGACAATGGGACCATTTCAGAACTATCTACTTTCGAACAAAAAAAGAATTTTGAAAATCCGTTCACATTAGGCGGAGTAATCGATGAACAAACATACAAAAAAAAAACATACAAACAGCCGAACGTGGTACCTCCTCCTTTTTGGGAAGTCGGTAAAAAAGCAACATATCGACTGTGAGATTCTATATACTACTCTGTCAAGAAAGTACCGGGAAAAGATCAATAATACATAAAATGTCTGTTATTCATCCAAATTTATTTTATCACCTTCATAGTATGCTCCTTTAGAAACGATACACTTGCGCCAACGAATAATCCATTCATCAAAACATTTTTTAAACGCTGCTTCCTGAATTGAGTTCAGTTCTCGCCGCGAATTCTCCTTTATGTCTTCTATCGATTGAAAACGGGTGCCACGAAGTGGTAATTTGAGTTTAGGAAAAAGAAAAAAGTCAGCAGGAGCCATATCTGGTGAATATAGTGGTTGCTGGATGGTGTTTGTTGAGTGTTTGGTCAAAAATTCGTTCACAATGATAGCCTTGTGCGTAGGCGCATTGTCGTGGTGCAAAATCCAAGAATTTTCTTTCCACAAATCTGGCGTTTTTCGTCGAATTTGCTCTCTTAAACGCCGCATAACGGCATAACTCAAATAATATTCTTTATTTACCGTTAGACCTTCCGGTAAGAATTCAGAGTGCACAACACCGCGATAGTCAAAGAAAACAGTCAACATGACTTTGACTTTTGATCGACTTTGGCGTGGTTTTTTCGGTTTCGGATCAGTTGGAAGGCGCCACTCCGAAGCTTGTTGACTAGTTTGCATGTCAAACTCGTAAACCCACGTGTCGTCACCAGTAACAATGCGTTTCATGAATGTTGGGTCCGAACTGACTCGTTCTAGCATGTCCTCAGCGACTTTCATGCGATTGAGTTTTTGGAGAAAATTCAGATCTTTTGGGACTAGCCGAGCAGCTACATGTTTCATACCCAAATGATTAGTTAAAATGGTACGGATCGACTCGTAAGATACAGAAAGTTCGGCGGCTATCTCTCTCAGAGTTGAATGGGGATTTTTAGTCACTATTTCCTTCACTTTTGCGATGTTAACTTCAGTTGCAGACGTTGACGGCCTACCAGAGCGAGGCAAATCTTCCATCACATCTCGACTGCTTTTGAACGCTTTGAACCACTCATGAGCACGAGTTTTTGATAAGGTCGATTCACCGTAAGCCTTCTGTAAAATTTTCAGTGACTCCGAACACGAAATTCCATTGGCGATGCAAAATTTAAGACAAACTCTTTGTTCGATATTTTTGTCCATTATGAAATTCGCAATACACACTATATATGATATTACTAAAACCAGCACTGTATTTAATATAAATAACAGATGCAACTCAAACTCCGCGCCAAAATGGAAAACAGTTGTGCCAATCTAACAACTACAAAAAAAACAAAAATTTGAATTTGGAACCATAAACAAATCATCCATTCCCGATACTTTTTTGACTGAATGTATGTTAGAGTAAAAACAAAAAATATATTTAATACTGCAATATGGGTATTAAATTAAAGGGCTTTTCATGAGGATTTCAAAGCGGTATGTCATGACCATATTAAAAAAAAGTACAACATGAAATATATGCTATTTATTTTGTTCTGGCGGTTACTCGCGACTTCTCTTTTTTGGAACAATCGTGTAGAAAAAAAATCGGCGTTGATCGATTACTGTGGTAGCTTACCTTGATCGACGGATACCGGCCGACAAACCAATCAATCGATTGCCGGTCGATGGCATCGGTCGACGTTGATCGATTAACCCCGGCTACATTCCAACAGTTTCTTTCGAAATGTATTCACAAGAGAACGCATTCTACCATCGATTGATCGACTGGTGTGGGAACACCCTTAAGCCCCGATCTTGCGGAAAAATTAAAAGTAGCCTAAGTTACACCTTGTATGTCCGGCTTTTGTCCAGACCGAACCCAAATTGTGGGCGTGTTCTACGCGTCGGAACCCACATTAGATGGAATGATTTTAGTCTAGTTTATTTTAATGGGTCCCGACTGTTGCAGTCAATGTTCTTTATTAGAATTTATTTGTTTTAATTAATACAATTATTTATTAATTATATTCTTTATCAATTAACTACGCTACTGGACTGAACTTCTTTCTTTGTTATTTAAAGTATTTTTTACGCAGGTTTTTTTTTTACCTCTATAACTTAAAATATCCACGTCTGCTGTTGAAATTCATACTAATAGTTCATTATACTGTTTATAAACATAATATTGTTTCTAAATGACTTTTTTATTTCAGTCAACAATTGTAATTGTATTTGCAATCTAGAAAGTATTTTGATGACTATAGTAGGTATTGTAGTATATGTACTGTTCACCTAAAATTATGTTTTGGCGCCGAGTTTGTCGCTTCTGACATACCGCTGTTAAAACCGCGATGGTTTGTGCTGGTATGTAAATACGTTAATATAAATGTATCTTAATGTAGTTGTTTGTAGGCACATGCAGAACAAATCAGAAAAAAACTCAGTGCATCAGCCTATCAGTGACGAAGGTTCCATACAACTCGATTCCCACCGGCTTCCCTTCAGAAGTTTAGAACACAACCACTCTCTACCGTAATTGAGAAATGGCACAATCAGTAATTATAAAACTACAAAGAAACATTACAAAACGCCTACACTAAGTATA
Source organism: Mythimna lalbum (assembly GCA_949319445.1). Taxonomy (NCBI): domain Eukaryota; kingdom Metazoa; phylum Arthropoda; class Insecta; order Lepidoptera; family Noctuidae; genus Mythimna; species Mythimna lalbum. Next base: position 15,271,157 of record OX439345.1, on the reverse strand, counting down.
CACTATGGACATTAAATCAACAAAATTTGCTTTTCAACAACATGTTGCTTTAAGATAAGCCGCAGGCGCAATCGGCTTTTTAGCGTTTAAATTTCTATTCAAGAATACGTCACGACGTCACATAAAGGTCAATGAACCTGGGGCGCTTTATAGCGCTCCGGCAAGCCGGTTTTTTTTCGAGTTATTTGATAGAGTTTTATTGAATAAGCTTAAAAACTACTAGACTGTTTTTAAAAATTTTTTCACCACTCGAAAGCTACATTATCCACGAGTAACATAGGCTAAATTTTATTTTGTAAAAAAATAGGGTTCCGTAAGATATTTGGGGTTTTCGGACACAAGGTGTAAAAAATCAACCAGAAAAGTTACTTATTTTGCGTACGCTGCCTAAACTATTAAAGATAGAAACGTAAAATGTTCTAATTAATTGTAGATCTTATAAATATCTATAAAAAAGTCCGCGTAACAGTATACCTATCTATGTCGAGTGAGGCACAACAACCATTTTTTTATCTAATAATCTTGATTTTTTTTTGGACTACATTTAAACGCATTTATTTTACTCATGCTATTAACCCTTATCAAAATAAATTATTTCATCACTAAGTACAGTTTATGTAGATAATATTTGGTCTTTGAATGATTAAAATTGGACGTTTGGTTTTGAAGTTATGGCAAAATTAAAATATTACGATTTATGCTAAGCTATGCACGGCCCAAGCGTCACCAAGGCGGGGCCCGGGAGTGCGCGTGCGGGGGGGAGTTTAGACTTTAGAGTATAAGTAGTATTATTAGTACTTAGTCGATTAAGTTTTGTTTAATTTACATCATATCATCATTTCACCACAAACGGCTTTTATCAAAGCCACTTCTATTATGCTTGTAAGTAGCGTTGCCAGGCGTCCGGATAAAGTCGGACATAGTCAGGCTTTTAAGTGGCGTGTCCGGCCAAATTTGAGCATTTTTGGCTTTTGTTAGGCTTTTTAAAGACCATTTTGTTTAGAATTGTCATTAGAGTTTTGCCTTACCTTGTATCGCTAGCACAAGCAGAGTGGATATGTAATAGTGTAGCAATAATATCACTTAATCTTATGGTTTTTTCATTAGAATTTAAAAAGATTTCAAGATTTTATTAGACTTAAAAAAAATGTCGGCCTCTTTGACCAAACATCCGGCTAAATAGGATAGATTGTCCGGCTTTTCAGTTCCAGGACCTGGCAACCCTACTTGCAAGACACTGTTTCAATATCTCAGTGCTTACACGTATAGTAAAAGTGGACTGGAGATACATCTGCCTATACAAGACTGAAGCCAGGATGCCAATCACAGGTTTTCGGTAAGGACTCAAGACTGCGTGCCCGCGCTCGGAGTAGGCAAGCATTTTTTTTTGCTCCGGCTTACCTCTCTCAATATTTCACGCTTCGCCACTGCAGCCTATGTACTTTATAATCTTAAAAAAAAGTTAATATCAAAACGGTATTACTAGCATATCATAGTCAATAGTCTAGTCGTTTCTGTATTGAGATTTGCTATCATTTATTGGGGAAATTGTACCGAAAGAGAGAGTATTTTTAAGGACCAGAAACGCTGCCTACGAGCAATATTTATTTTGAAGGTTACTGACAGCTGTGTTCCGATTTTCAAAGGTCATAATTTATTGACATTCCCATGCCTTTACATTTTAGAAATTGCATTTTTTGTTAAATGTAATCAGGAACAATTTTTAACTTTATCGGAAAGCAGATGCCGTGATATAACTTTACGATCTCAATACCAAAACTTGTTATGCACAGGTCGATATAGGACTGCTCTGTTAAGAAAAAGTATTTTTGGTAGGGCACCGGCTATTTTTAACCACATTCCTAATTTTATAAAAAAGGAACCAGTAACAATTTTCAAAAAGAAACTAACTGAACTTCTATTAAACAAATGTTATTACTCTGTATCGGATTTTCTAGCATTTAATTGTGTATCTGTATAATTTTTATATGTTTGATGATGAACTTGCATCAATATTTGCATGCCAAAATGTGAATGTACAAGGATACTCTAATAATTATTTTGATCACTTTATTGTAAATTACCTACATTCTGAGCAAATAATATTCTATTATATTCTAAACAGAATAAAAAAAAAGAATTGAAAATGGGAACGATCGCACTTTTGCGGCCGGTAAAATTCTTTTATTTAATCTTATCGACGCCCATCTATATAATATGCGATGTGTCCTCCAGCGTCACGCAACAAATGTAAAAAAATATTTTCTGGCGTTTTTGTTTCTTATTGAATATAAAACAAAACAAGAACTTATTATGTGTGAAAAAGTTAAAAATATGCTATAAAACAGGACAATTTTCCATAAAAACAAAATAAATTTCTTGTAAAAGTCGTAAATTTATTTTATACTATTATTACTTCTAATCAAGTAGTTGCGCTGAGGGCACGAAAATCTCGAACTTGTATACAAGTGATTGGCGTTCAAAAGTTTAAGGGGATGCAACTCGACACACATTTTCACTGTTTTTCATACAGACGCTCTTACCCGATTATGACATTATTACACATTTTTCATTAGATATTTTAAACACAGTATCACAAGATACTGTGTTTAAAATATCTAATGAAAAATTTACTAATTTACTAATAGAAGCCTAGATAATGTCCACAAGGACATTATCTAGGCTTCTATTGAAATCAATTTCTAAATTTGTGTAACACTAATCCAGAAAAAACCTCTGAAAATCTGCTATATTGCATACATTTTGACACTTCACAATTTACTCAAAAAATTAAAAGGTTTAAAAAGTAAAACTATAGAAGCCTTGCAAATTTTATTTAGATTCTAAATAACGACAATTTGTTTTCAAAAACTTTTAAGGGTTTAAAAAAAAACAGCTATTTCCTGGAACAAGTTTTGTAAAATATTCGAGAAAATCACGGAATTACCGAATACTAACAGAATTTTCAGGAGTTATCTTTCTTTTTTTTTGCGTTGCCTTTTCATCAAACATCGCGTTGGATTGCGTTAGATGAAGCAACAAGCTTTTAGACCATGCTCGATGTTGACGATAAGCGAGTGGAAAAGGAGCCTCTTAAGTGCATGACTGAGTAGGTACTCGTACATAATAAATCCTCACTACGTTTCTCAATCCTTACTACATTTTACTAAAAGTATTTGAAAAAATGCGCATAGAAAATAATTTACAAAGAACTAATAAAGCGTCCATACCACGCACATTATTGTCACAGTGGTTGAGCGATTGACTGCTGCGCTTTGAGTCAGGATTCCACTCCCGCGCGAAACAAAGTTTTGTATGACTTACAAATACGAGGGTTGCACTAAAAGTATTGGGAATGGAATATTTCCACTGTTCTTGTAATATTAAAAAATCGAATACTATTTATATAACTATTTATTAAAAAAAAGATTCTCGTTCGGACCCATAGCTCGCCGTCCGCGAGCCTGCGTCTACGGTGGCCGGAAATCGGGTTCGGACTCCCGGCGACGGCGGCAAGGGCGCCGTTGCCTGATGCGGTCGGCCTCCTCCTTTGCAAGCATTACTGCTTTGCCGAAGGAGGCGACCGCCTGCCATTCCTCCTCGCTCCGGACCAGGCCTCGACCAGGGCCCGGCGCGAGAGGTCTCCGCCGCCGATCGCCCCCACGAGGGCACGGCGATGCTCCGCCCTGGCAGGGCACACCTCGACGGTGTGCTCCACCGTGTCCTCCTGGCGTTGCGCACAGTGGCGACACCCGGGCGTCTCTTCCGCCTGAATCCGATGCAGGAACCTCCCGAACTTGCCATGTCCGGTGAGGACCTGCGTCATGCGGAAGGTAAGGACGCCGTGAGGTCTTTCCAGCCACGCCTCAAAGAGAGGACTTACCGCCATAATCGTGGCGTGCCCAGCACTGGGTTGCGATAGCCGTTGACGCCATTTCACCATGAGATCCCGCCGGAGCTCTGTCCGCCATGCCTTGACATGTTGCGGCAGTGGACTTTCACCCCGGCGTTGCATCTCCACGCGCATGTCGTGCATGTGTGCAAGGACTGTTGCCTCCAGATCCCACGGTGGTAGGCCAGCCAGAAGGCTCGCCGCTTCGCGGGAGATCGTGCGGTGACCCCGCACCATCCATATTGCCATGACCCTCTGGCAGGCGTTCAGTATGGACGCCGGTCTCTTTGCCAGCGACGGCGCCCACACCGGCGCCCCGTAGAGGGCCATGGACCGAACGATCCCCGCGTAGAGCCTCCGGCAGGAGGCGTCTGGACCCCCAAGATTGGGCAGGAGCCGCTTGAGAGCAGCCCCAGCCCGGAGAAGCTTGGGAGCCAGACGTCGGAAATGTTCTACGAATTTCCACCGACTGTCGAGGACGAGTCCCAGATACTTCATCGTCGACCCGACGCCGATGCGATCTCCTCCTACCGTAAGTTGGAAGTCCGGTGGTGGCGCGTTCCGAGGGCCGTGGAAGCACATTGCCTCGGATTTATGCAGCGCCACCTCGAGTCCCAACTCCTGGATCCTACCAACGGCTATCGCAACCCCGCGTGTCGCTAGAGCGACCACCGCCTGGTGCGAACTTCCCTGCGCTAGAATCAGCGTGTCGTCTGCGTAGCAAACCACGCTGACCCGTCAGGGAACTCGCCGCGCAGCACGTAATCGTAGCCGATGTTCCACAAGGGTGGGCCTAGAACCGACCCCTGCGGAACACCGCACGACATCTCTCGACGTTTCCAGTCTCCCTGGTGACCGGGGTAGACAATGTACCTGTCTGACAGGTACGCCTCGACCACTCGACAGAGGTATTCGGGCACCCGGTGGTACTGGAGTGCCCTCCGGATCGTACTCCAGGGCAGGGAGTTGAAAGCGTTGGCAATGTCCAAGGACACTGCCACGACACACCTACCCTGGGACACCGCTTCCCCTGTCGTGAGGGCTCGCACGCGCATGATGGCGTCTATTGTAGAGCGCGCCCTGCGAAAGCCGAACTGTCCGTCCGACAAGTCCGGCCCCACCTGTTTTAGCCGCACGACGAGGTGGTTTGCAATAACTCTTTCAAAGAGCTTGCCCACCTCGTCGAGCAGCACAATGGGCCGGTATGCGGACGGAGAGTCCGCAGGGCGCCCTGACTTCGCTACGAGGACCAGTTTCCCCGTCTTCCAGCGAAGTGGGAACTGGCCCCCTCTCCAGGCATGCGCTTAAGAGCCCTATCAGTCGAGGCCCGAGAGCCTCCATGGCCAGGACCCAGGCTTTTCCTGGCAAGCCGTCGGGTCCTGGGGCGGTGTTTTTGGCAGATTCTCGGTCTTGTCACAAGGTCTTGTCAAACTTGTTTAGTCGTTGAGAAAATGGAATTGACTCGAGAAAATTCAAGAGCGATGATTTATTATGACTTTCGAAGTGGTTTAACACAAAAACAGTGTGTTGACCGGATGATTTCTGCATTGGTGATGAAGCCCCATCCAAAGCAATTTACCGCTGGTTTGCTGAATTTCAACGTGAACGTGTCAAGCTCAGTGATGATCCCCGTCAAGGTCGTCCAAAAACTACAGTCACCCAAGAAAACGTTGATGCTGTGCGTAAGCTGATTGAAGAAGATCGACATGTGACATACCGCAAAATTCAGGCAACTTAAGACAATGGTATGAGTCAAATGCAAATAATCTTGCATGAACAATTAGATGTAAAAAAGTTGTTTTCCCGATGGATAGCGCATTCGCTCTGTGAAGAGCAGAAAGCGGCTCGCGTTACTTGGTTCGTCAGAACTCTCGAAAGATTCCACGCAGGATTCTCAAATGCTGTATACAACATCGTATCAGGTGACGAATCCTGGATATATGCGTACGAACCCGAAACAAAAAACCAGTCACGAGTTTGGGTGTTTGAAAATGAGTTAAAGCCAACAATAATTGTTCGTTCACGGAGTGTTGCAAAAAAATGGTGGCCACGTTTGTCTCCAAAACCGGCCATGTTGCGATTATTCCTCTTGAGGGACAAAGAACGGTTAATGCAGAATGGTATGCTAGCATTTGTTTGCCACAGGTCGTTTCTGAACTCCGTAAAGAGAACTGCAACCGCCGCATCATCTTCCATCACGACAATACGAGATCTCACACGCGCACAGAACCATCCGCCGTACAGCTAACGCATTATACGAGTCATGGATTGCAAGAAAATGTTATTTGAACATGCTCTTATTTGTTGTTAAATTAGATTTTTTTTTTTCGTTTATGTTTTGGGTTTTTGGTCGGTAATTCATTATAACGCTGGTTAATTAGAATAATAGTCGGCCACAGATCGCTGGAGATTAATTTGTTTTTCGGAACCATTATTATTTCCCGTTTATAAACCACGACCGCTCAGTCAAGAGTAATACCAACTGAGAAGAATACTTGTTTACTTGGGCCTAACGACTCGACGAGACTTGTCTTCTTTGCCCGGGTGTCGCCACTGTGCGCAACGCCCGGAGGACACGGTGGAGCACATCGTCGAGGTGTGCCCTGCTTGGGCAGAGCATCGCCGTGCCCTCTTGGGGGCGATCGGTGGCGGAGACCTCTCGCGCCGGGCCCTGGTCGAGGCCATGGTCCGAAGCGAGGAGGAATGGCAGGCGGTCGCCTCCTTCTGCGAAGCAGTAATGCTTGCAAAGGAGGAGGCCGACCGCATCAGGCTACGGCCCCCTCGCCGCCGTCGCCGGGATTCCGATCCCGATTTCCGGCCACCGTAGACGCGGGCTCGCGGACGACGAGCTATGGGTAGCTCGCTGTCCGATCGTCCGGTAATGGACCGAGTCCAAGTCGTCGACGGCGCGCACTGTTCCCGTGCGCTTCAAAAAGTTGTCAGCAGCAGGAGGGGCCCAGCTGGGTCGAAGCCTACTGGGGACAGGGTTGTCCGAAAGGGAGCTCGTGCCCCGGTATGAAGGCTAGAGGGAACGGCACGGGGTTTTTAGTCAGTAAGAGTCTGACACTATCTCCCGCTCCACCCAAGAGCGGGTTTTGTCATAAGACGATTTTCCCCGTCAACAAAAAAAAGAAGACTTGTCTTCTTTCATACATTTCTATTTCTCTTTTAGTCATAATTTGAGTTTTAGCAGATAGATACCATTTTTGGATTTCAGGTACCTACCGAATAAATTAGGGTATAACTTTGGCACAAGCTTAGTAACCAATAGAAACATGAGAAACTGTGTTTCTGTTCGTTAATGAGTTCGGATCAAAGTTAACCCTCAGGGCCAAAGTAACCCCATTTTACGTTATATGAAACTAAGAACGAAACTATGTACCATTTACCTTCAGCTGAAGAAGCGATGGCCGGAGCTGGCGCTGCAGGAGACGTGAACACCCCCGACGAGCTGGCAGGGCTCACGCCCGAGCAGGCAGAGCAGCTCCGCGCAGAGTGGAGTCGCGAACTAGCGCGCGTCGAGGACGAGATCGCTACACTGCGCACCGTTTTGCAAAGCAAGGTATGCTGCCACGTTTCATGATCATGTGAGCTTGTCACCCAGAATCTATGTAGAACTCTACATTCACCACAGTCGTTTTGACGACCAAATTACGACAGCATGATGGTCACTGGATGGCACTTCGATGGTCCTATAACTGATAATACCAATAATTCACACAAAGATTGTAGATAGATAGATAGATAAATTCTTTATTGTACACCAAAAACAAAAAATAAAAATTACATAAGAAACTTAAAATTAATAGGGTGTCACAATGGGCGGTCTTATCGCTAAAAGCGATTTTTTACAGACAACCTTTGGATGGATTTGACCGAGGAGGAGAAAAAGATACGCAGGTAGTTCGTGGTGTAATATTTACATATACACAATACATAAACTAATAAATTACATATATTATTAATAATATAATATATATAAATATATATGTATAATTATAAAAGCAGAGAAATTCTGTACTTAATGACAAACATTCAGGAGGAAAGATAGTGATTGTATTTCGTATTCGGTAAGATAAGTCGAATTAGCTTCACTTTTTTGACTGTCTGTAAACTAGCTTTTGCCCGCGGCTGCGCCCGCGTGCATAAAATACTATAGTGTATGTCATTTAGGAATAAAACAGCTTTCTATCGGTGAAAACATTTTAGCAATCGGACCAGTACCTAATTTCATAGATTTCCTCCTACAAACAAAACCATCAAACTTTACCTTCTTTAATACCTATAATAACGTATTTGACTCAAGGTGGTGCATCGTGACTCACATTTTCACTGTTTTTCATACAACCGCTCATAACTGATTATGACGTTATTACACATTTTTCATTAGATATTTTGGAAACACAGTATCTTGTGGATATTATCTAGGTTTCTAAAGAAACCAATTTCTAAATTTGTGTAAAACTAATCCAGTAAAAACCTCTGAAAATGTCCTATTTTGTATGAACTTTGACAGTCCATAATTTAGGACCCTCTTAAGAGGGTCCTTCTCTTAAAAAAAATCCGAAAATTACTCGAAAATTTCACAAAACTTGGTTCAGCAAATAGCTGTTTTTTTTTTTTAACGCTTAAAAGTTTTTGGAACAAGTTGTCGTCAAGCCGTTAGAATCTTATTAAAATTTGCAAGGTTTTTAATGGTTTATTTTTTTTTTACTTTTAATTATGAAGTTTCAAAGTTCATACAAAATAGGTGATTTTCAGAGGTCTTTACTGAATTAGTTTTACACAAATTTAGAAATTAATTTCTATAGAAACCTAAATAATATCCACAAGATACTGTGTTTCCAAAATATCTAACGAAAAAAATGTAATAACGTCATAATCAGTTATGAGCGGTTGTATGAAAAACAGTGAAAATGTGAGTCATGATGCACCACCTTAATTAAAGACGTAAAAAAGATTCTATCGACTTTATCAATAATTATTGCTCAGAATAAGGCTCTACAAATCTCAATTCGTTAATTGCAGTTTACGTACCTATACTAAAGCTAGGGCTGCGGGAATGTTCGAAACAATTACCGTAGGTAGCTATAGAACGCAAAGAGCAACTGATGGAAAACACGTGGGTTTTTGTTAGCAAAAGTCTGACACGCCATCTCGCCTCCATCATCTTGAACAGAAGTTATTTGATTTCCTACCTCAAAAAAAAACAAACATTAAAAAAAATCTTCCTACTTGAGCTTGTTGCTATAGAATTCGCGGACAAAAGCTACTGTCGGCCAACACTTCTACTATGTTCTTTTTTTGTTTCAGATCCGCCAAAGCTCCGAATTAAAACGAAAACTTGGCATAACAGTCTGGAAGGAAATTACCGAAGACGTTAATCAGGGTTTAAAAAATGTAAAAGAAAGCCAAGTGTGAGTACCGGTTATGATCCAAATATTTGCATTAATGTGTTACATTCGTACATTCAAATCAGTTTGGCCTTTTTGTTTTTTTTTTCTCGAGGGTTAGAACAATTTCATATTTTGGGTTTGGTAATGGTATGGCAAGAAGGCAAAATGGTAGCGATTTAATAGTAGTTACTTATTTCACGTTTGATTTGTTGTATGACAGCTATCAAACTGTAGAAACACGCGTGGCTGCGCTTACACAGGCTGTGACTGAATCACCAATGTAAGTAAAATCGACAACTTGAACTTCAATAACAACTTTGTTGCACTTAAGAAGTGGAAGAGAGTTTGATTATTTGAGATTTTTGAGATTGGAAACGGAAAATACATGCGCTGCGGTAGTCATCGTGTATACGAACAAGCACATACATACGTTGCGACAGAGAGCAACCCACATGCAACTGAGTGCAGTTAGCTAACACAACTGAGTTTAAAAGCCGTCAGTATGTATTATTTTAGAATATTGGCACTGGTATTTAAAGCAGGCGTCAAAGGGAGTTGAGGATGCAAAATATAAGGACCGCCTTCTGTGAATAGTTTTGGACTCAGAAAAGTATGCAGATTATGATTCTGGATGTTGAAGAGAGGTACATATATAGGTCCATTTTTTTTGTACACTCCTCTTCCTGAAATAGCAAGTAAATTGACTGAACAAATGCAAATAATCGTTTTATTAATTGTTTAAATAACATTATCTAATTATTTCTTATCCTACTAATATTATAAATGCGAAAGTTTGTATGTATAGATGGATGTATGGATGTTTGTTACTCTTTCACGCAAAAACTACTGAACGGATCTCGATGAAACTTGGTACACGAGTAGACCATATCCCAGAATAACACATAGGATACTTTTTGTCCTGGAATTATGTACGCGGGTCAAGCTGCGGGCAAAAGCTAGTGATTAAATATATTTATAGGAAGTCAACTAAAAAACAAGTGAGTCGGACTCGCGCACTGAGGGTTCCGTCCAAAGAAGAAGTAGCGAAAATGCCCCACTTCCGACTGCAAAGATAAGTATCTCAAAAAATCGCAAAAAAAATGTATAAAAAAATGATATACTTCATGCTAACACATTAAAAAATTGCTCTAAATATTAATTCAGGGGCAGAATACTTGTAATACCTGTAATACTAACTTTTGATTTTAGTTTTACAATGGGATTAAAAAAACTTTTTATAAAAAAAAAAATTAAACCGATTTCAAAAAGTACAAAGTCGGTGTTTTGTATAATAGATACCTACCTAATTTTGTCTCTTCGTTATTTAACACCGACTTCCTAAATTAAAATTTTGTACTTTTTGAAGTCTGTTTAATTTTTTTTGTAAAAAGTTTTTTATTTTTCACTTTTTAGTTATGGTAGCACCACTAAAAAGTACCTACCCTTCAGCTAAACATAAATTACCTTATAGCCAGAGTGCATCTCATAACGATTGTAATAATCCCAAATACGGTTATATTACATGAATTTACCTTCCGGCATTATCACCAGATCAGTTCGATACATCCCCTTTTCTTTCAGTCAGTCATCGACTACACGTATAAACAAAGCTATTTTACTTGTTACGACAGTTCTGCTATGATTCTATGAGGAGTTCTGTTCCATATCTTCGAAGTTCATGCTCAGATCATAATAATATTTCTACGGGACCAACTTGGAAGCATAACCGTTCAACCAAAAAAAAAAATTTCAAAATCGGTCCACAATTGACCGAAATATCGGTGACATATATACAAAAAAAAAAAAAAACATTCAGCCGAACATAGAAACTTCTTTTCGAAGTCGGTTAAAAAGTAATTAAACACTGTAATAGCTCATTTTGATAATAGATCAAATCACCATCAGGTGAGATGGTGGTCAAACGCGAGCCTATCAATATATACAATAGATATTATACTACGTTAATAATATTAACATAAGTATTTAAAAAGTATTATTTTTTAAGTAACTCCTTACTGACTATATTATTATGATCTATTTATTTTGTAAAATAATTTCGGGAGATGCGTGTGAATTTGGAAGTTGCAACTTCTTCTTTACACATGCAAACAGTTCAATTCCCGATTTGAGTTTTTCCGAATCACAAGAATTCTTTTTTTTACGTAATAGCAAATTTTTATTTTTCGGGAATTGACTAATACAAGTCTAGAATTCTAGATCAACGGATCAACTAATTTTGAAATCCTTGGGGTTGTCGAAATACACGCTTTTTTGCGACATAAACGGCCGTATCTTTTTAACTCAGAAGTTTGATTCTTTCTCATCTTCAAGGGACTGAGAATATACCTAGTCAGGGCATAAATTCTGTCACATGTTTAATATGAAATAATTAAGACAAGTTTATTCATTATGTAATCATTTATACACCAAAATGAACTTAACAAAACATAGATTCTTATGATAATAAAGTTTATTCAAAATGATCTCCGCGATTTTGAATATCAATCTACGCGGCCATCGCAGCTCGAACGAGGTCCATGTCAATATCGGCGGCTGCCTTAATCAAGGATGCCTTAAAAGGACTCCAAATCAGGATGAGGCTGTGAGCAGGCCTTTTTCTCCAAGTGTTGCCATATTTTGTAATCAAACGGACTCAAATCTGGACTGGAGGAGGGCCAGTCTTCGTGCCGGATGAAGTCGATTTGACGCGCCGCCAGCCAGTCTTGACTCTTGTGTGCTCTTCCCTCTATGAGCTGGCGCCGAATCTTGCTGCTGTTTTTGAACATGGTATGAGAAACAGGTTCCACAAGGTTCGTCAGGACTGTATTTTGATACAAACTGCATTCGTTTTTACACCTTTCTCACAAAAATGTACCTCAGTTAAGCCTGGGCACGCCACGATTATGGCGGTAAGTCCCCTCTTTGAAGCGTGGCTGGAAAGACCGCAGGTCCTCACCGGACATGGCAAGTTCGGGAGGTACCTGCATCGGATTCAAGCGGAAGAGACGCCCGGGTGTCGTCACTGTGCGCAACGCCCGGAGGACACGGTGGAGCACACCGTCGAGGTGTGCCCTGCCTGGGCGGAGCATCGCCGTGCCCTCGTGGGGGCGATCGGCGGCGGAGACCTCTCGCGCCGGGCCCTGGTCGAGGCCATGGTCCGGAGCGAGGAGGAATGGCAGGCGGTCGCCTCCTTCTGCGAAGCAGTAATGCTTGCAAAGAAGGAGGCCGACCGCATCAGGCAACGGCGCTCTCGCCGCTGCCGCCGGGATTTCAATCTCGATTTCCGGCCACCATCCACGCGGGCTTGCGGACGGTGAGCCATGAGTAGCTCGCTGTCCGATCGTCCGGTAATGGACCAAGTCCAAGACGTCGACGGCGCGCACTGTTCCCGCGCGCCTCAAGGAGTTGTCAGCAGCAGGAGGGGGCAGGGAAGCCTGCTGGGGACAGACTCCGAAAGGGAGCTCATGCCCCGGTATGAAGGCTAGAAGAAACGGCGCGGGGTTTTTAGTCAGTTAGAGTCTGACATTATCTCTCGCTCCACCCAAGAGCGAGTTTTGTCATAAGATGATTTTCCCCGTCGACAAAAAAAAGCCTACTGGGGCCAGGGTTATCCAAAAGCGATCTCGAGCCCTGGTATGAAGGCTAGAAGGAACGGGGTGGGTTTTTAGTCCGTAAGAGTCTGTCGCTATCTCCCGCTCCGCCCAAGAGCGGGGGTTGTCATTAGATGATTTTACCCCACCATAAAAAAAGAAAAAAAAACATCCTCAAATCTGCAGTCCCTTGAAGCTATGAAAAAATCGAGCTTCTAAGTTAACAAAAACAAATAAGCGTGTATTTCGACAACCCTAACGAATTCAAAACTTATAGGATGATCTAGAATTCTGAAATTTGGCACTAAGCAAGATCTTAATAGCACTTATATTAGTCAATTTATGAAAAATGAATATTTTCCGTTACGTAAAAAAAAAAGTATTCTTGTGATTCGGAAAAACTTAAATCGAAAATTGAACTGTTTGCATGTGTAAATTTGTACGGAACCCTCAGTGCGCGAGTCCGACTCACTTGTTTTTTAGTTGACTTCCTATAGATATAATCATAGAAACAATTATATATTGTTACTTAAACAATTAATAAAATCATTCTTAGCATTTGTTCAGTCAATTTACTTGCTGTTTCAGGGAGAGGGGTGTAAAAAAAAATGTACCAATATACCTCCTGGCAACATCCAGAATCATAATCTGCATGCTTTTCTGAGTTCAACACCATTCACAGGAGGCGGTTCTCATATTTTTCATACCTAACTCCCTTTGGCGCCTCCTCTAATTGGCATTCTTTTGCTCGCTTATGTTTTGTAGTAGGTTCTGTGGCACTTTATATTAAACCATTAACATCTTTGTGTGTTTGTAATAAGTTTTCTCTCGGTGGGGTAACCAAACTGTATGCTTAAATTTTTATTTCGTAACACAAAACATTTTCTATGGTTGTTACAGCTCTTAAAGTTAGATCTCATCATATCACGTTTGTATTGGTGGGAGTATATTTGACCCTTTAACCGTTTGCGTCCAATTGGTCCGTCGAGTGTTTTCGTGTCTTATTCGCCAAAGTTGTGTGTTTGTGACTGGGTACTCCATCTCGTTCAGCTATCGGCTGTGATATGCGAGCCTGCCGGAATAAACGCGAGAGTGTTTGTCGGATATAAAATTAAAAAAATTCAAATACATTAGGTTTTTTTTAGCATTTTGCAGGTCAGAATCAAGTTGTTGATGTTGATTAAAATATGATAAGTAGGCAGCTATTTCACGAAAAGTGTTATTCAATAGGGTAATACGAACTAAGAGGGGGTTGTATTGATGATTATATATTTATAGCTGAAAACCAACGCTGGATGTTTGACGCCCAGCAATTGCTGAGTTGGTGGTGCCGAGGAAAATTTTAATTTCTTCGCTTTGACCATCCAAATACTTCATTTTGATTATCTCGCCCACCATCGCTCTCGAAGATAGTCGAGCACATGGCGAGTTCGTCAAAAAACGCGCTTCGAATGTGGTCTTAAATGAGGGGAACTTGCCTCAGGGGATAATTTGAAGTGAAAGCACTCCGAAAAAGTTAAATCACTGCACTGATAAAAAATAAAGTTCATTCTTAAATGGGTTGGGTACGAAACAAAGTTAAAATAATGGTTTCCGGTAACCATGTTAAATCAAAGGGGTATAGACGATGATTACCGAAGCACATAATTTTCATATATGTATGTAAACTATCAATGAAGATTAGAAAATGCATGAGTTACCGCTTATTGTATTTAGTTTTGAGGACGCGTTGACAAAATTCACTCGCTCAATTTTAGGGCCTGCGCTCACTTGAGACAAAACCGTTATAACTACGACTAGAGATGGGCGGTGGGTAAAATCTCATCGGGTATTTACCCATAAGCATGGCTATTTTAACACTTCGACATGCTGTGATATTCCAATTTTTTTATATTAAAACTACTATAATCAAAGTAATATAAACCGCCAAATATAATACTAAAAAATACGGCCATGCAATTGTTAAATAATCTGTTCGAAGAAAACTGCTTTACCAACACCATGTACATTTCAAGCATAAAACATATTTGATAAACATTTATTTATTGCTAAAAAAATGTATAAATGACTTAAAAAAAAAATCGAAAAATTAAATACCCATCATTTCGATATTTACCCAGGTACAAACCCTGCTTTTGGGTATTTACCGGGTAGAAACATCTCTATCTACGACACGGGGCGCTGGGGCTTATCACCATAATTATCAACAATTATGGTGATAAGTCCCTTCTTTGAGGCGTGGCTGGAAAGACCTCATGGCGTCTTTACCTTCCGCATGACGCAGGTCCTCACCGGACATGGCAAGTTCGGGTGGTTCCTGCACCAGATTCAAGAGTAAAAGACGCCCGGGTGTCGCCACTGTGCGGTACGCCCGGAGGACATGGTGGAGCACACAGTCGAGGTGTGCCCTGCTTGGGCGAAGCATCGCCGTGCCCTCGTGGGGGCGATCGGCGGCGGAGACCTCTCGCGCCGGGCCTTGGTTCAGGCCATGATGCGGTCACCTCCTTCTGCGAAACAGTATTGCTAGCAAAAGAGGAGGCCGACCGCATCAGGCAACGGCGCTCTTGCCGCCGCCGCCAGGATTCCGGTCTCGATTTTCGGCCACCGTATACGCCGGCTCGTGTACGGCGAGCCATGGGTAGCTTGCTGTCTGACCGTCCGGTAACTGTCCGAACCGAGCCCAAGACGTCGACGGCGCGCACTGTTCCCGCGCGCCTTTTGGAGATGTAATCAACAGGATCCCAGCTGGGTCGAAGTCTACTGGGGCCAGGGTTATACAAAAGGAACTCGAGCCCCGGTATGAAGGCTAGAAGGAACGGGGTGGGTTTTTAGTCAGTAAGAGTCTGATGCTATCTCCCGCTCCACCCAAGAGCGGGGGTTGTCATTGGGTCATTTTTGCCAACCAAAATAAAAGTGCTGTTGATAAAATATGGATATTTGTTTTCGAATTTATTTTATCGGCTTTGTTTTAAAAAAACAATCGCAAGTCGGCTCAAAAATAATTTACTCAATTTGTAATTTATGAATTGAACATTTTATTGAAATGAAAATAAATGCATGAAAATGTAGCGTTCTCAGTAATTATTCTTCAATTTTAACAAAGCATTTATGCGTACCAAACAGTACCAATATTTCTAAAATGGTTTACAAATACAGTGCCTTCCAAAAGTTTGTTGAAACTAATTCAGCATAAAAACAAAGTCACATAATTTCTAAAATACGTGGTTTCAATAAATGAACTGTTCACTATTTATGTTCGGATATTTTTATTCTAATACGTAGAATAGCGAATTCCCCGAAATTATTTTCTTTCATAATTTATGTTTATGTGCTCACTACTAGATTTGAGCGTGACTTCCTAGTTCCAACAAGACAACGGTCCAAAGCATACAGCAAGAATAACTGGGTTCTGTGTAGGGAATGCAATCTCGATCTCGCGAGATCTCAGCCTTTTTTAGCGAGATTGATCTCGGACGAAAAAAGAGCGAGATCTCGCGAGATTAACGAGATTGTACTCGAGCACAAAAACGTCTTATTCGAAGCGCGGATTGACACGGACGTTAAAATAATATAGACAGATACGTCAAACAATGTTTGATACAAAAAAGGTATTGAAAAAATTCGTGAAAATAAATGTTTATCTTATTATTATTTTTTGGTGGGTAAAAATCATCCAAATGACATCTCCCGCCCTTGGGCGGGATATAGTGTCAGACTATTACTGCCTTCGTGCCTTTCATACCAGGGTTGAGCTACGTTTCGAAACTAACCCTGGCTCCAGTAGGCTTCGACCCAGTGCGCACCATCGACGACTTGGGCTCGATCTGGACAGTTACCGGACGGTTCGGCAGCAAACTACCCATTGCTCGCCGTCCACAAGCCCGCGCCTATGGTTACCTTAAAATACTTATTTTTATTATTTTTTTCCTAATTTATTCAAATATTCTGAACATTTGCAAACGAAACACTCAAAACTGCCAATCTCGCGAGATCTCGATATTAGCGAGATCTCGCGATATTGTTATTCATAATCTCGCGAGATCTCGCTTGAGCTCCAATCTCGCGAGATTTGCATTCCCTAGTTCTGTGTCTGGGTGTAATTTCTCTATAATAAGCATGTTTATCAGTCGTCTAGTACCCATAACACAAGCTCTGCTTAGCTTGGGACTAAACGGCGTTGTGTGATAGTTGTGGAATATTATTATTATTATATATTATTAATGAACTAATTACACTAAAAAGCGCTATGTAAATAAAACTCGAAAAGGTCACCTGCTCAACTGATTCACTAGAGTTCACTTGCGGGGTCAACGCGCACGTGCTTACTTACTTTCAAACGCACCGTTTAACGCTGACAAAGAGGTCCGTTTACCGACAACACTTTGGCGGCGCGACTCAAAGAAAAAAGTCGGCAAGATACATACTTACCAACCAAAATATTGGGACGACTTGTAAACAAGTTTGTCACTAACAAAATAGTAGGCAATTTCATCGCCATTACCAGCAAGCAGAATAGACGCCAAACAGCACTAGAAAAAAATAAAACCAATGTGTCTGGTACCAACAGTCAAGTATGGTGGTTCCCTTATGATCTGGGGATGCTACTCGGGCCATGAAGACGATGGTTTGGTATGAGTCATCAAGAAAAAGAGCAGTATAAACAAATATAGACCAGGTACAACAGCAAAATGCCGTTCCGTCAGCTTTAATTAAAAAGATGGCGGGGGAGGGGTTGAACAACATTATAGG
Source organism: Mythimna lalbum (assembly GCA_949319445.1). Taxonomy (NCBI): domain Eukaryota; kingdom Metazoa; phylum Arthropoda; class Insecta; order Lepidoptera; family Noctuidae; genus Mythimna; species Mythimna lalbum. The sequence continues at coordinate 15,253,530 of OX439345.1, read as the reverse complement.
ACTAGTGCGTAATGGTAATCAAAATGTTACAGTTTGGTAACGAGTGCCATTATACAGGGTTATTTGTAGAACACTAGCAACCTCTCAGGACTGTGTTACTAACATCATAAACAACAACTTTTGTTCTATGACTTTATAAAAATATTATATTTTAGTTCATTAGATTTTCATACAAAAAAAAATTATTTAAATTGAACGTTCTAAATGTTGCGAAGTCTATGCTGGCGTATCAATTTACACGAAAATGGTGCGAATGCTTGCTAGGTAGGTGTGATAACAATGTTTCGGAAACCTGCTTACTATCACTACAGGTACAGCAAAATACAGAGTTGAAATGTGTTAGATAGAGCAACGAAATTTTGAAGGTTTGTTTTTGGTAAATGTATTATGTTTTGTAAAAAGTCATGGAACAAAAGTTGTTGTTTATGATGTTCTTAACTAGCACCTAAGATGTTGCTAGTGTTTTACATATAACCCTGTATACCTAAGTGCAGTGCAATAAGAGTCACTTTATGAGCAACTGTATTGAAACTTACTATTGATCAATTTAGTCCAGTCAAATTAGACTAAATAATAGAAGTTAGGTTACAATAATTCGCACCCAGCTGGAAATTAGTAGGATTGTTCAAAGCACCGTCATAAATAAAGTTTAGAAAGTCCTCATCGATCTGACACATGAAAAAAGACTCAACAAAACGGCGTGTTTTATCATAAAATTAGCTGAGACAATATTGTAGATCAGATAATTATCTACTTTGATTCTAATTTCAACTCAGAAAAAGCACTAAAGAAGGCACGCTACGACCGCATAACCCATATTGGCACAAATCCCTCTGCACAGCCGTCCGGTAGCACAGCATTCTGGTCCCTTGCCGAGGCGAAATTCTGTCGGCCCACTTTGCCTCTGCTGGTAAAGCCTGATGGAAAACTAGCTCATACAGCAAGAGAGAAAGCATATCTCTTTGCATCTCTCTTTGCATCTCTCTTTGCCCATAATTCTCGTCTTGACACTAGCAATGCTACTCCACCGACTTTGCCTCACTGTAACTCTTCATTGCCCGAGGTTCACACAAGGAACAGAGAAGCTGCGTCGTCTAGACGTAAATAAAGCTAATGGACCAGATGGCATGCCAGCAATTGTTCTCAAGGCGCCCAAGTTGCCTCCTGTATTGACGCGCTTGTATCGCCTCTCATTTAGGACTGGTATAGTGCCCAAGTCCTGGTAGCTTGCCAACGTGCAACCCGTGCCCAAAAAAGGGCAGTCGTGCCGATCCTGCCAACTCGGCCGATTTCGGTAACCTTACCTTTACCTTTCGGTACCTTTCAAGATTATGGAGCGTGTATTGAACTCGCGCCTCATGGCATACCTGGAAAGTAACGATCTCCTCAGTGATCGGGCCGGACAATACGGGTTTCGCCGCAATCGGTCTACTGGGGACCTACTAGTGTATGCCACCCACTTGTAGGGAGCGCCACCTCGAGAAGAATGGGGAAGCGATTGCCGTTTCCTTAGACGTCTCGAAGGCCTTCGACAGGTATGGCACGCTAGCCTTTTGAGGAAGCTTCCAGCGTACGGAATTTCCTCTGGTCTGATTAACTGGGTAAAAGGCTTCCTGAGTGAACGGTCTCTCCGAGTTGTTGTTGACGGATGCTTATCAGAGCCCATGACGACTAAAGCCAGAGTTCCTCAGGGGTCAGTTCGCTCTGCAACTCTTTTCCTGCTGCATATCAATAATGTATATAGGATAACTTCATTTACCTGGGCTCCAATATTAGCAGTGATGGGTCGTGCGAGAGGGAAGTTCGCAGGAGAATTGGAATAGCTAAGAGCGCTATGTCTCAGCTTAATAAAGTCTGGAGGGATCGTAACATTTCCGTAAAGACCAAAACCAAATTGGTACGGACACTAGTGTTCTCGATCTTTTCATATGGCGCTGAGACTTGGTCGCTAAAGGCTGCAGACCGCAAACGCATCGATGCCTTTGAGATGTGGTGCTGGAGAAGGATGCTCCGTATCCCTTGGACAGCATTTCGGACCAACGTATCCATTTTGCAAGAACTGAAAATCTCCTCACGACTGTCGTCCGAGTGCCTTCGCAAAGTTCTACAATATTTCGGTCACATTGCAAGGAAAGACGGTGGCAACCTCGAAAGGCTCATGGTGACCGGCAAAGTGGATGGAAAAAGGCCCCGCGGGCGCAGCCCTATACGTTGGTCCGACCAGATCCGCACCGCTCTTGACTCTACGATGTACAGTGCACTTCACATCGCCAGAGACAGAAACAGATGGAAAGACATCATAAGGGATAAAGTCATGAAGCAGGGAGGTCACGACCCTCAGCATTGAGGAACACGACGCAAGGAGGAGGATCAATAATGTGCTGGTGCCCGGTATCTATGGGTATGCAGATGATAGTACAGTTGTAGAGAGTTACCTGCCCGGTACTCGGGCTAGTAAGGAAATAATCCGGTCCGAAAGAGAGGCTATGGTAGAACGTTCGAATATCTCGCTTCAGGCAGTCTCCAAGTGGGGCGAAGCCAATCTGGCGAGATTCAACGCCGCCAAAACACAAGCGTGTCTGTTCACCACCAAAAGGAGCCCGTTCACCTTAGCTCCTGCTTTCCAGAATGTATCCCTGTAGCAGTGGCGAAGCGTGAAATATTGAGAGAGGTAAGCCGGAGCAAAAAAAAAAGCTTGCCTAGCCTACTCCGAGCGCGGGCACGCAGTCTTGAGTCCTTACCGAAAATCTGTGATTGGCATCCTGGCTTCAGTCTTGTATAGGCAGATGTATCTTCAGTCCACTTTTACTATACGTGTAAGCACTGAGATATTGAAACAGTGTCTTGTAAGTAGGGTTGCCAGGTCCTGGAACTGAAAAGCCGGACAATCTATCCTATTTAGCCGGACGTTTGGTCAAAAAGGCCGACATTTTTTTTAAGTTTAATAAAATTCATGAAATCTTTTTAAATTCTAATGAAAAAACCATAAGATTAAGTGATATTATTGTTATACTATTACATGTCCACTTTGCTTGTGCTAGCGATACAAGGTAAGGCAAAACTCTAATGACAATTCTAAACAAAATGGTCTTTAAAAAGCCTAACAAAAGCCAAAAATGCTCAAATTTGGCCGGACACGCCACTTAAAAGCCTGACTATGTCCGGCTTTATCCGGACGCCTGGCAACGCTACTTGCAAGCATAATAGAAGTGGCTTTGATAAAAGCCGTTTGTGGTGAAATGATGATATGATGTAAACTTAATCGACTAAGTACTAATAATACTACTTATACTCTAAAGCTATTCGTCTATTCTTTCTTACAAATTGCGCTAAGACATTATCATAAAAGCCGGAAAGATTCTTAATTTTTAGTAAAGAACGTTTTTCTAGAAATAATTGCTAGGTTAGATAATCGTTCTTGTTTTTGAATTACGCATGTTGATATTTATTGTAAAGGGATATATGAAAATGTTTAAAAAAACCAGCTCTGAGAAGAACTTTTGCGTAGGTGTAGTTTTAAGAACGAAATCTAAAAAAAATCGCACGAAAATTATTAGACTTCGCGCACGACCTTGCTCATAGATCTAAACTCACCTCCCGCACGCGCACCCCCGAGCCCCGCCTTGGTGACGCTTGGGCCGTCCCGCATAAATCGTAATATTTTAATTTCGCCATAACTTCAAAACCAAACGTCCAATTTTAATCATTCAAAGACCAAATATTATCTACATAAACTGTACTTAGTGATGAAATAATTTATTTTGATAAGGGTCAATAGCATGAGTAAAATAAATGCGTTCAAATGTAATCCAAAAAAAAATCAAGATGATTAGATAAAAAAATGGTTGTTGTGCCTCACTCGACTTAGATAGGTATACTGTTACGCGGACTTTTTTGTAGATATTTGTAAGATCTACAATTAATTAGAACATTTTACGTTTCTATTTTTAATAGTTCAGGCAGCGTACGCAAAATAAGTAATGTTTCTGGTTGATTTTTTACACCTTGTGTCCGAGAAACCCAAATATCTTACGGAACCCTATTTTTTTCCAAAATAAAATTTAGCCTACGTTACTCGTGGATAATGTAGCTTTCGAATGGTGAAAGAATTTTTAAAAACAGTCAAGTAGTTTTTAAGCCTATTCAATGCAACTCTATCAAATAACTCGAAAAAAACCGGCTTGCCGGAGCGCTTTAAGCCGGCAAGTTTATTGACATTTATGTGACGTCATGACGTATATCTTGTATAGAATTTTAAACGCTAAAAAGCCGATTGCGCCTGCGGCTTATCTTAAAGCAACATGTTGTTGAAAAGCAAATTTTGTTGATTTAATGTCCGTAGTGTATACTTAGTGTAGGCGTTTTGTAATGTTTCTTTGTAGTTTTATAATTACTGATTGTGCCATTTCTCAATTACGGTAGAGAGTGGTTGTGTTCTAAACTTCTGAAGGGAAGCCGGTGGGAATCGAGTTGTATGGAACCTTCGTCACTGCCCTGTAGTGTAGCAACCGTTTTCAGCTTTTGGGAGTAGAAATGTCCTCAGACCTGAATTTTGGGCGGTTCATTGAGTCCAAAGCTAAGGTAGCTGCCAGAAAACTCGGTGTTCTTGCTTAAAGCTCGGCGGTACTTCACACCGGGACATTTTTTAATGCTATACAAAGCACAGATCCGTTCGTGTGTGAAGTACTGCAGCCAGATATGGGCTGGTGTTGCAAAATACCACCTGGCAGCTTTGGACTCGGTGGAAAGGCGAAGGTGATCCAGATTTGGTTAAGTCCAATCTTTAAAGCCTTGAGCACAGGCGTAGGGGAGCCAGCCTTTCGGTGTTTTACAGGATGCATTTTGGAGAGTGTGCGCAGGAATTGCATGATTTGATTCCGCCATCTTAATTCTACGTACGGCGAATATTGTTGTAGGTATATAATGCTTTGTTGAAACTTCTACGGTCTTGACTAAACTTTTCGCCTCGTCGTTTATACCGCGTACGTCGAAGGACTGGAACAATTTGCCTGCTGCGGTCTTCCCGTCCGTTTATAATTTGGGTGTCTTCAAGGCTAGAGTGAATAGGCTCTTAGTAAATGAATGCGCCTAACCATCAGAGATTGCATCACTGCTTACCATCAGGTGAGATCGCAGTCAAGCACTAGTTTACAACAATAAAAATAAAAAAACTCGGTACCTCCACGCACTCTTGAGATAAAGGGTATTAACAGACAGACACACAGAGAGACAGACAGACATACTACTCTGTCAAGAAAGTACCGGGAAAAGATCAATAATACACAAAATGTCTGTTATTCATCCAAATTTATTTTATCACCTTCAAAGTATGCTCCTTTAGAAACGATACACTTGCGCCAACGAATAATCCATTCATCAAAACATTTTTTAAACGCTGCTTCCTGAATTGAGTTCAGTTCTCGCCGCGAATTCTCCTTTATGTCTTCTATCGATTGAAAACGGGTGCCACGAAGTGGTAATTTGAGTTTAGGAAAAAGAAAAAAGTCAGCAGGAGCCATATCTGGTGAATATGGTGGTTGCTGGATGGTATTTGTTGAGTGTTTGGTCAAAAATTCGTTCACAATGATAGTGTTACGTACGTAGGTAATTAAATGCCGATTTACCAATAAAGAACTTTATTTACCACAAACAATAAATAATTAGTCCAGTCAACAATAATCCAAATCACAGTTAGCACTAGAGTTCCGTTATACTATCGCCTCGGTCGTTAGATAAAATCACTTGGCACACTTAGGTAGATCGCTCTCGTTCGCAGTCGAAATCAGAACTGACTCACTTCCGTTCGGGGGCTCGTATTTATTCGCGGAGCAAAGAAAATTCTAGATACTGACGTCTCAGGATAGTTCCAGAACAATAGAGTCGCGTCGCGGGGCCATAAATCAATTTTATTGCTTTGTCCTTCGCGAGTCACTCACGCGAATTTCGACTCTATTGTTAATGGCGGAAAGTGCCATTTCCCTTATCCACCAACAGATACCTACAGATTACATACCTACTAAATAGTAGGTACGACGAGTACCTATGACGGAATGTTCGAGATCTTGCCAGGCTAGGTAGGTACTTTGGTTCTAGAGCTTTCGAACAGCAATGCGTTTTAATTATTCGTTGTCACTCTTTATTTTGTCGGAGATATGACGTGTTGAAATTTAACGGCGTAACAGTGCCCCCCTCTTAGTCATGCTCGTCCCGAGCATTATTAGATCCGTGATACGGCGCCAATCTGTCCACATGGACAACCTTAGGCTTCCCTCTTAGCCCTTTCTTGATGCGGTAGGTTACATCGTTGATCCTTTTTAGTACGGTGTAAGGTCCCTCCCATCGAGCTTGAAGTTTCGGCGACTTCCCTTTTCGTCGAAGCGGGTTGTGTAGCCAAACCAGTACACCTTCCTCAAATCCCTGGGCGTTGGCATTACGGTCGTATCTAGTTTTCATTTTAACGCTGGTGTTCATGCTATTCTCACGTACTCGTTTATGCACTTCGTCCAATTGATCTTGAAGGTCACTTACGTAGTCCGTAACTGGCTTAGTCTTGTCAGGTGGCACGCCAGTTACGGCATCGACTGGAAGTCTTATTTCCCTGCCGAAATTCACTCTTGCTGGGGTATGTCCCGTGCTATCATGCACTGCCGATCGGTACGACATCAGAAATAGTGGAATATACCGGTCCCAGTCTTTCTGATGGTCATCGACAACCTTAGCCAGATGATTCTCCAGGGTTTGGTTAAACCTTTCCACCATTCCGTCCGACTGAGGATGCGCAGGTGTTGTGCGTGTCTTATAAATTCCCAGAAGAGTACACATTTCCTGGAACAGCGCAGATTCGAAGTTACGGCCTTGATCGGAATGGATTTCCAAAGGTGCGCCATACCGACATACTACTTCCTCGACCACCTTCTTCGCCACTGTCGTCGCTTCCTGATTGGGTATGGCGAAGACTTCGGGCCACTTTGTGAAGTAGTCCTGGATCACCACTATGTACTTGTTTCCGTCATCCGTAACTGGGAAAGGTCCAGCGACGTCGATGGCAATGCGTTCCCAGGGGGCTCCCACATTGTACAGCTGAAGTCTGCCCCTGCTTCTAGTCTGTGGTCCTTTCACAGATGCGCACGCTGTACATTTCCGACACCATTGCTCTATGTCATCTCTACAATTGAGCCAGTAATACCGCTGTCTCACTTTCAGTAGAGTCTTCTTAATTCCCAGGTGTCCTCCAGAAGCACCATCGTGTATCTCCTGTAGCAGGGGGACCACTTCACATCGTGGTACTATCACTTGTGTGGTCACCTCCTTACCATCGTTCGATTCCCATTTCCTACAAAGCACATCATTTTCTAGGACTAAACTGTCCCACTGTGCCCAGTAGCTCTTTGTGACGGGACTATGTGACGATACTTCACTCCACTGAGGCCTAGTTCCATTACGCTTCCAGTCCAGTATAGGTCGAATATCTTCATCTTCTTCCTGGGACTTCTTGAAGTTGCTTTCAGTCCTAATTAAATTTACGTGTTCCCGGGCTTCATTCTGCTGGCGGTGTCTGCAGTCCTCATTACATGGACGCCGCGACAGGGCGTCAGCATTATTATGCCCTTTTGGACTGGTGATGGTTGGGGCCACGGTCCTGGCTACATTAAGTCTTATCGACTCCTCGTTGACTTGGGTTCCGGAGTCCACACGTCCCCTCCACGTCCACGTCCTCTTGGGGCAATCGGTACGAACGTGCCCTTTTTCTCCGCACTCGTAACACGTCGGAACATAGCGGGACTTTGCCGAAGAAGAAGACACTACTTCTCTGTGACGTGGTTGCGTTGTAGACGGGACCGCCAATTCCCTCTTTTTCTTAGGACAATCGGTGCGAATGTGCCCTTTTTCTCTGCACCCGTAACACGTTGGAATATAGCGGGACTTTGCTGGAGAAAAAGCCACTATTTCTCGGTGACGTGGTTGCACTGAAGGCGAGACCACCACTTCCCGAACAGTGTGCGTACGTGATTCTTTTCGTACGGCTTCCACTTCCAACGCGTGAGCTATCGCACTCTTCAGAGTTTGGTGGTGTCCGAGTCGCACCGTAGCCCTTACTTCTGTGTCCCGTAGACCGTCGATGAATGCTTGCACCAAATTAACTTCCACCGTCTCTGGTGTCATCGACCTGTATGCACGCCGGACCAGCCGTTCAACCTCGACTCCCCACTGCTGGAGGCTCTCGTTCGACCTCTGCGTTCTTTCGCGAAGTTGCGCACGGAAAACATGCTCGAGGTGCTTGTCACCGTAGCGAGTGTCCAGTCCCTCCATGAGGCGCGCCAATGTCCTGCCGTCCGGAGGTAGGTTCTCTAGGACCAGCAGAGCGTCCCCTCGTAGAGCCAAAGTTAATGCCGCGAAAGACTGCTTATCATCCCAGCGGTTTGTTTCAACCAATATCTCAAATTAGTACTTAAATGCCGTCCAGGAAGACGTGCCATCAAAACACGGCACATCAAATTTTGCGGCTGATGCACAGTGGGTATGCGATGGTGAGCCAACAGCTATGGGTTCGCGTGCTTCGAGCTTGACAATTTTTTTATTGATGTCCAGTAGTCGATCTTCATGGCCATCAATTCTTGTTTCGAGGCTATCAGCTCGGGCGGAAACCTCCTTGACCTCTAAGGTGAGATTCTTTACCTTCTCACCCAACGTAACGAGGCCGTGGTCGATTTTATCGAGGATCAGGTTCTGCTTAGCCTCTTGATTGCGACGAGCGGCTTCCTGTTCACGGCGAGCGGCTTCCTGTTCGCGGCGAGCGGCTTCCTGTTCGCGGCGAGCTTCTTCCTGGTTAGCTGCGATTAGGTCCTGAAGCTTACGCTGGTTGGCCTCCATACTAGCTTGCATAGCGGCCAACACCGCCGCGAGGTTCAATTCCGAGGATGGTCCCGTTGGCACCTCAGCAGCTGCCGTTGCTCCCATACCAACCTGATCTTCCTCCTCCATACGATGACGCGCAGCATCCATCTCTGCTTGCCTCCTTGTTCGTGGTCGCTGTTCGTCGTCCTTCTGTGGTAACGGCATCCCACTTCTGACACCAGTTGTTACGTACGTAGGTAATTAAATGCCGATTTACCAATAAAGAACTTTATTTACCACAAACAATAAATAATTAGTCCAGTCAACAATAATCCAAATCACAGTTAGCACTAGAGTTCCGTTATACTATCGCCTCGGTCGTTAGATAAAATCACTTGGCACACTTAGGTAGATCGCTCTCGTTCGCAGTCGAAATCAGAACTGACTCACTTCCGTTCGGGGGCTCGTATTTATTCGCAGAGCAAAGAAAATTCTAGATACTGACGTCTCAGGATAGTTCCAGAACAATAGAGTCGCGTCGCGGGGCCATAAATCAATTTTATTGCTTTGTCCTTCGCGAGTCACTCACGCGAATTTCGACTCTATTGTTAATGGCGGAAAGTACCATTTCCCTTATCCACCAACAGATACCTACAGATTACATACCTACTAAATAGTAGGTACGACGAGTACCTATGACGGAATGTTCGAGATCTTGCCAGGCTAGGTAGGTACTTTGGTTCTAGAGCTTTCGAACAGCAATGCGTTTTAATTATTCGTTGTCACTCTTTATTTTGTCGGAGATATGACGTGTTGAAATTTAACGGCGTAACAATAGCCTTGTGCGAAGGCGCATTGTCGTGTTGCAAAATCCAAGAATTTTCTTTCCACAAATCTGGCCTTTTTCGTCGAATTTGCTCTCTTAAACGCCGCATAACGCTCAAATAATATTCTTTATTTACCGTTAGACCTTCCGGTAAGAATTCAAAGTGCACAACACCGCGATAGTCAAAGAAAACAGTCAACATGACTTTGACTTTTGATCGAATATGGCGTGGTTTTTTCGGTTTCGGATCAGTTGGAAGGCGCCACTCCGAAGCTTGTTGACTAGTTTGCATGTCAAACTCGTAAACCCACGCCTCGTCACCAGTAACAATGCATTTCATGAATGTTGGGTCCGAACTGACTCGTTCTAGCATGTCCTCAGCGACTTTCATGCGATTGAGTTTTTGGAGAAAATTCAGATCTTTTGGGACTAGCCGAGCAGCAACATGTTTCATACCCAAATGATTAGTTAAAATGGTACGGATCGACTCGTGAGATACAGAAAGTTCGGCGGCTATCTCTCTCAGAGTTGAATGGGGATTTTCAGTCATTATTTCCTTCACTTTTGCGATGTTAACTTCAGTTGCAGACGTTGAAAACACAAATCTTCCATCACATCTCGACCGCTTTTGAACGCTTTGAACCACTCATAAGCACGAGTTTTTGATAAAGTCGATTCACCGTAAGCCTTCTGTAACATTTTCAGTGACTCCGAACACGAAATTCCATTGGCGATGCAAAATTTAAGACAAACTCTTTGTTCGATATTTTTGTCCATTATGAAATTCGCAATACACACTATATATGATATAACTAAAACCAGCACTGTATTTAATATAAATAACAGATGCGACTCAAACTCCGCGCCAAAATGGAAAACAGTTGTGCCAATCTAACAACTACTTTGAATTTGGAACCATAAACAAATCATCCATTCCCGATACTTTTTTGACTGAATGTACACAGACTGACGAACGGACTACAAAGTGATCCTAAAGGGTTACGTTTTTTTATTTTGAGCTAAGTACACGACCTCAAACGTTTATATTATAACGATTACCTCTTTCAACTTTTTAAATCATCATATTTCAAAAACGGTGGATCTTAGAAAAAAAAAATTCGACAATTTTGTAGATAATTATCTAAATATACAATCAGCAGAGACTGATCGCACGCGATTCTTATATTGTGTCAAAAAAGACGAGAACCTTAAAAATACCTACGTATGCAGTCGCAGTGTACGTTTCGATCGGCGACGTATTTATTTTGTCCGTCCGTGCTTCTCAAGGCGCATCGCAGCGCGGACTGAGGCTTGGAAGTGGTGCGTTCACTAGTACGTTGGAAGCCTCAGTATGAAGAAATATTGAGAGTGGTTTTATTTTGGTCATAAATCATACAATTATTGATAGTATAGGTAGGTTTAAAATAATTAGCTGCATGCGTAAAAGACTATTGCTGTATTGTTTTATGAGTTTCAAGCTAAAAATGAGCACTGGATTTTGCTTACGTGTACAAATTCAGACTCGTTTCTTTTTATAATTTTCTTCGATTTGTGCGTTGGTAAAATCATATTTATATGAAAATTCTATATGAGACCTTTAAATTTTTGATGAATATATTGTATTTTATTTGATACTGTGACACCTCATTGTTATGATGCCTAGAAAATCATAACGGTATCCAAAAGGCCGAGATATTTGTCAAAAAAAGTAAATACGTCCGTAAGCTTATTTATAGTTTTTAACCTACCTAGTAGACGCTTTACTAAACAAATATTGTTTCTCTTCCTGTAGTTCTTACCGGAAAGAAAATGGTCAACTTTATTAATTATTACTTACAGATTTTTTACTCGCTGCATATTCATATTCAAGCAGTTTATCGTATTTCCTTTAACATTTGTCCATTTTATTTACATAATTGCTAATATGTAACTCCCTTAAAATGAATTAGTTATTATTTTCATATTTCCGACTTCCTTCACTGATAAATAAAAACCCAAATATTAGATAGTAATTAAAGGTTGCAATCTAATATTCGAATATTCTTTCCAAATTTATATTCTAATAGGAAATAAATATACCTAGCCAGGTCATAAATTCTGTCACATGTTTAATATGAAATAATTGAGACAAGTTTGTTCATTATGTAACCACATACAGGGTTATTTGTAAAACACTAGCAACCTCTTAGGTGCTAGTTAACTTCAAAAAATCATTTCACATACACTCATTTGTCATACATTCAAAACTCATAATTTTGTTGTCAGAATCATCTTTTGGCATAATGTTCATATCATCTATCTTCTATCTATCTTCTATCTCTATATTATAAAAATGAGCCCCGTTTTCCGTTGTCACGACATGGCGTGAAAACGGCTTGACCGATTTGGCTGATTTTTTTTTTATTGTGATTGTTATTGTGAGGAGAAGGTTCTTATGGAAAAAAAATAAAAATTAGGGTAGTGTAGGGTAGAGTAGGGTAGGGTAGAGTAGGGTAAAGTAGAGTAGAGTAGGGTAGAGTAGGGTAGGGTAGGGTAGGGTAGGGTAGAGTAGGGTATAGTAGGGTGGAGTAGGAAAGAGCGGGAGCGAAGCCGCGCGGGCAAAAGCTAGTAATAATTGAAAAGCAGAACCATCATATACAAGGTGTAACGTTAAATGCGCAAAACCTGAAATTAGTTTTTAATATACCACTTTTTAATATAGGTTACATTTTTCGAAAAAATCTTCATTAAAAACTTCTATCTGTCTATTAATGAATAGGTCAAGCCATCACGTGCGCAAACCCGCCGAAATAGGTAAACAAATACAAATAGTTCTAATCCAATCAAATTTTCTAATACACGGGATAATAAAAGTTCTTTTTTCAATACAGATATGAATTTTAAACAAACGAAAACTGAAAAAAAAATCCACATAATTAGGTCAATCGAATTAAAAATCATTTGGAGTGTCTGAGGTTTTGCGCATTTAACTATACACGTTGTATGGACCAGTGTCGATAATATTTGAAACATAATAAAATCATAGTAAAACCCATTGGAAAAGGAAGAGAATGTAACAAAAATGAAAAAAAAAATTACGTGCGATCTGAGGTCGGGAAATTGATGGATATGCGGTTTTATAAGTAAAAACACTACATGTCCTAAGTATGTAAAAAAGTTAAATTTCAAAGTTTGACTGGCCTGTTGGTCTAGTGGTTAGTGACCCTGACTGCTATGCCGGAGGTCGTGGGTTCGATTCCCACCCAGGACAAATGTTTGTGTGATGAGCATAATCATTTGTTCTGTGTCTGGGTGTAATTTATCTATAATATGTATGTATTTAGAAATATATAGGTAAGTATGTTTATCAGTTGTCTAGTACCCATAACAAAAGCTCTGCTTAGCTTGGGATTAGACGGCGTTGTGTGATAGTTGTGGAATAAAAAAAATTAAACAGATCTACTACTTTTGTATTTACACTTTTTTCACATAACCTCAAAATTTTGGGCACGCCACGATCATGGCGGTAAGTCCCCTCTTTGAGGCGTGGCTGGAAAGACCTCACGGCGTCCTTACCTTCCGCATGACGCAGGTCCTCACCGGACATGGCAAGTTCGGGAGGTTCCTGCATCGGATTCAAGCGGAAGAGACGCCCGGGTGTCGCCACTGTGCGCAACGCCCGGAGGACACGGTGGAGCACACCGTCGAGGTGTGCCCTGCCTGGGCGGAACATCGCCGTGCCCTCGTGGGGGCGATCGGCGGCGGAGACCTCTCGCGCCGGGCCCTGGTCGAGGCCATGGTCCGGAGCGAGGAGGAATGGCAGGCGGTCGCCTCCTTCTGCGAAGCAGTAATGCTTGCAAAGGAGGAGGCCGACCGCATCAGGCAACGGCGCCCTCGCCGCCGTCGCCGGGATTCCGATCCCGATTTCCGGCCACCGTAGACGCGGGCTCGCGGACGGCGAGCCATGGGTAGCTCGCTGTCCGATCGTCCGGTAATGGACCGAGTCCAAGACGTCGACGGCGCGCACTGTTCCCGCGCGCCTCAAGGAGTTGTCAGCAGCAGGAGGGGCCCAGCTGGGTCGAAGCCTACTGGGGACAGGGTTGTCCGAAAGGGAGCTCGTGCCCCGGTATGAAGGCTAGAAGGAACGGCGCGGGGTTTTTATTCAGTAAGAGTCTGACACTATCTCCCGCTCCACCCAATAGCGGGTCTTGTCATAAGATGATTTTCCCCGTCGAAAAAAAAAAAAAAAAAAAACCTCAAAATTTAAAAATACGTAATAATTAAGAAAAATAATTTTCGGATTCGAATTTTTAGGCATTTTCTGAGAAATTTTACGAAACTAGAGCTCTCAACGAACAAAAAACCTAGAGAAGTTTTTTAAAAAAGAACTTAATTACGAAACACTATTGGTTTACATAGGGCCGACGGAGGCCCCATGCAGGTCCTTCTATTTCTGGGTGGTTATAAAAAAAAAACCATGGCGGCTAGCAGGTATGCAGCGTGCAGGCAGCCATGCAACATGCAGGGAGCATTGTTTCTGTCACGGCTGCGGCGCTGCGGGGATTGAGCGACCCCACGCGAACTTATCGTCGCTGATGCTATTAACGCTCACCTTCGCAGCTTCGGCTTGCTTCCGTGGCTGAGCCTCAGCCGCGGCGGCGGGCCTTCAAACCACCTGCTCCTCAGCTTGCGGGCCGCCCTACCCCTCCGCGCCTACGCGGAATTGAATTACACTCTAGAGGTAGGGTAAACAAGACTGCGTAAAGTAAGTTTTGCAGCGATTCGGTTCTGTCACTACATTTTGTAGCACAACATAATATTGACTTTTTACCAGAAGATACATGTATTTGATGTTCAAATACATACCCATACCAAATAATCGTATCTCTAAATAAAGATTATGCTAAACTAGGGCATTCAAACTCGGATAGTTATCAACTCCGGAGCTAGTTACGATGTTGAGCAATCAAATCCGGAATTCTGGAGTAGAAAAGGCCCTTTATTTTAATCAATAGAAGACAGCCGTTGGAATTTCGAGAAACATTGCATCACTGCTTACCATCACGTGGGATCGCAGTCAAGCACTAGTTTAATTGAGATAAAAAAAAAACATTTCCGACGTCTGGCTCCCAAACTAAAACGGACTGGGGCTGCCCTCAAGCGCCTCCTGCCCAATCTAGGGGATTAGTCCTTTTGCCGGATGCTCCACGCCGTTCGGTCTATGGCCCTTTACGAAGCGCCGGTGTGGGCCCCATTGTTGTGAAAGCGACCGGTGGCCAAGCTGAACGCATTCTAGAGGGTCATCCAGATGGTGGGGGGATCCAGCACGGTCTCCCACAAAACGGTGAGCCTGCCACCATGGGATCTAGACGTAACAGTTCTTGCACGGTTTGCTCATAGAGATGCAACGCCGGGGTGAAACTCCGCTGGCGATGGCGGACCGAGTTCCAGCGAAATCTTATGGCAAAACAGCGACCGTGACTGTTACAACCCAGTGCTGGGTACGCCATAATTATGGCGGTAAATCCCCTCTTTGAGAAGTGGTTGAAAATACGTCAAAGCGTCCTCACCTAACGCACGATGACACTTCACCAGAAATGGTAAGTTTGGAAGAAACGCCCAGACCGCCCGAAAGACACGATGGAGCAATATATATGCAAGTGATCGACTCCTGCGAAGCAATAATGCTAGCGAAGGAGGCGGCCGCACACGTGAGGGAACGGCCTTCCTCAAGCCCCAGCCGCATCAGGCTACGGCGCCCTCGCCGCCGCCGCCGGGATTCCGATCCCGATTTCCGGCCACCGCAGACGCGGGCTCGCGGACGGCGAGCCATGGGTAGCTTGCTGTCCGATCGTCCGGTAATGGACCGAGCCCAAGACGTCGACGGCGCGCACTGTTCCCCGCGCCTCAAGGAGTTGTCAGCAGCAGGAGAGGCCCAGCTGGGTCGAAGCCAACTGGGGCCACGGTTATCCGAAAGGGAGCTCGTTCCCCGGTATGAAGGCTAGAAGGAACGGGCTGGGTTTTTAGTCAGTAAGAGTCTGACACTATCTCTCGCTCCACCCAAGAGCGAGGGTTGTTATAAGATGATTTTTGCCCACCGAAAAAAAAAAGGATCGGGTTTTCTTGTCCGTAAAAGTCTTACATGGCCAAGAGCGGCAGAACTCATTGAATGATTTCCTACCTATGAAAAAAGCACTCGGCTCCATAATATTACGAGTATCTTATTTGACCCCAAGACCACCTTTGTATGACGTATTTACTAGTTAGTTGAGAGATCGGCGCGGCAATTAAATTTCCAAATACGCATCCTAGTTCGTACATTCACAAATAATCCCCAAAGTATTCGACAAAAATAAAGCAAATAATGAACATTAATGTTACTAACTAAAACACTTGTTTTTGACAAACAGAGATATCTGAAAGTAAATTATCCTTCAAACGTAAAATTCGGAACTACTACTTGAAGTCCTCTCAACTTTAGTTCGGTCTTCGTCAGAATTGTTATTATTGAGTTATCGTAATGGTTTGATAATTTTCATAGTATTTATTAGTTTATTAATATAGCGTATTTATGTATTTTATTATTATAAATAACTTATTTTATATTTTTCCGTTTGTAGTATCTGTTATTTGTTTATTGTGCAAACCTACCACAGTGTTGTCTTTTTTAACCCAAAGGTTGACTGGTAGAGAATGCCTTGTTGCATTAAGTCCGCCTATGTACCACTACTGTACATGAAGTTTAAATAAATAAATAAATAAATAAATAAATATATTCCACAAACGAATTTTTAATACGTGTCAACTTTGCAAGAAGAAATCAAACAACTGGTTAAGTTTTTTGTCGTTTTGTAAATAATGTTTGCATGGTTTTTGAAAACCAGTTTCAACTCCGGTGTTCTATTTCAACTCCGGATTTGAAAAATGCTTAAAATCCCTCCGGAACTTCGGTGTTTTGAAACTCCGCAACTCCGGATTGAAAGCCCTATGCTAAACGCATTATTTATGCGTAATATTAACTACTACCTGCTCCCAGCGGCTTCGCCCGCGTGATAGCAGGAAATTATCCCAAGGGAACATACTTCCGGGATAAAAAGTATCCTATGTCCTATTCCAGGACATGATCTATCCGTGTACCAAGTTTCATCAAAACCAGTTTTGCCATTTAATTTGTTATTGTTTTTGTTTTAATTTGTTATTATTTTTTGTTTTTTGAAAATTATTTGTGTGGCTATACGGGCAGAATAAACATGTTTTCTTTCTTTTATTTAGGCGTGAAGACGTAACAAACAAACTCACTTTCGCTTTTATAATATTAGTAAGAATGGCAACGGTAATAATGCAAAACAAAGTTCTGCCACGATAAAAGTATGCCATTGTGAATTCGGACACGTAAATATTCTTCCAAACAATAGTTTTAAAAACATTCGTTAAATAAGATTATGCCAAGTGTGTTATGCCAAATAAAATTCGGAGTACCCAAATCCTGCCAAATAGAAGGAACCCGCAACCTCAACCTCGTTGACCGTATCGTCGCTTTCCATCAGGTGAGATAGCGGTCAGGCGCAAACCTATCAATAATAAAAAAAAACCCAAAGAAATACTACACTAAAGCCTATGTTGGTAGAATTACGCACTGTGGTAATTTTTGGGTTTGTTCTTCGTTTGTCCCGAAGTTTTGTCCCACATTCCAAAAAAATATTTATTCGTCCCACATCACTATTGAAGTTGTGTTTAAAAACAACCATCATGTTTTAGTTCGCTTTATTTAGTTTAGAGTTATTATTATTGTTTGTTGGTTTTACTGTATTTAGTTGGCAAAGTAAACTCGCTTTCAATGGATGCGTGACATACAGGACCAGTCATTGGCCTCAGGCCTCATATTGGCCTCATATACACCTTGGACATAGGCCTCCCCCAAGTGCTATAATGTATTTGTTTATGTGGTGTACAATAAAGAATATAATAAATGAATAAATATAATGGCGATACTTGGTGGAGGCCTATTTATTTATTTATTTATTATATACTTTATTGTACACCATTACACATACAAAAAGGAAACTTAAAACTAAAACACATACATACAATGGGCGGCAGTGGCGAAGCGTGAAATATTGAGAGAGGTAAGCCGGAGCAAAAAAAAAAAGCTTGCCTAGCCTACTCCGAGCGCGGGCACGCAGTCTTGAGTCCTTACCGAAAATCTGTGATTGGCATCCTGGCTTCAGTCTTGTATAGGCAGATGTATCTTCAGTCCACTTTTACTATACGTGTAAGCACTGAGATATTGAAACAGTGTCTTGTAAGTAGGGTTGCCAGGTCCTGGAACTGAAAAGCCGGACAATCTATCCTATTTAGCCGGACGTTTGGTCAAAAAGGCCGACATTTTTTTTAAGTTTAATAAAATTCATGAAATCTTTTTAAATTCTAATGAAAAAACCATAAGATTAAGTGATATTATTGTTATACTATTACATGTCCACTTTGCTTGTGCTAGCGATACAAGGTAAGGCAAAACTCTAATGACAATTCTAAACAAAATGGTCTTTAAAAAGCCTAACAAAAGCCAAAAATGCTCAAATTTGGCCGGACACGCCACTTAAAAGCCTGACTATGTCCGGCTTTATCCGGACGCCTGGCAACGCTACTTGCAAGCATAATAGAAGTGGCTTTGATAAAAGCCGTTTGTGGTGAAATGATGATATGATGTAAACTTAATCGACTAAGTACTAATAATACTACTTATACTCTAAAGCTATTCGTCTATTCTTTCTTACAAATTGCGCTAAGACATTATCATAAAAGCCGGAAAGATTCTTAATTTTTAGTAAAGAACGTTTTTCTAGAAATAATTGCTAGGTTAGATAATCGTTCTTGTTTTTGAATTACGCATGTTGATATTTATTGTAAAGGGATATATGAAAATGTTTAAAAAAACCAGCTCTGAGAAGAACTTTTGCGTAGGTGTAGTTTTAAGAACGAAATCTAAAAAAAATCGCACGAAAATTATTAGACTTCGCGCACGACCTTGCTCATAGATCTAAACTCACCTCCCGCACGCGCACCCCCGAGCCCCGCCTTGGTGACGCTTGGGCCGTCCCGCATAAATCGTAATATTTTAATTTCGCCATAACTTCAAAACCAAACGTCCAATTTTAATCATTCAAAGACCAAATATTATCTACATAAACTGTACTTAGTGATGAAATAATTTATTTTGATAAGGGTCAATAGCATGAGTAAAATAAATGCGTTCAAATGTAATCCAAAAAAAAATCAAGATGATTAGATAAAAAAATGGTTGTTGTGCCTCACTCGACTTAGATAGGTATACTGTTACGCGGACTTTTTTGTAGATATTTGTAAGATCTACAATTAATTAGAACATTTTACGTTTCTATTTTTAATAGTTCAGGCAGCGTACGCAAAATAAGTAATGTTTCTGGTTGATTTTTTACACCTTGTGTCCGAGAAACCCAAATATCTTACGGAACCCTATTTTTTTCCAAAATAAAATTTAGCCTACGTTACTCGTGGATAATGTAGCTTTCGAATGGTGAAAGAATTTTTAAAAACAGTCAAGTAGTTTTTAAGCCTATTCAATGCAACTCTATCAAATAACTCGAAAAAAACCGGCTTGCCGGAGCGCTTTAAGCCGGCAAGTTTATTGACATTTATGTGACGTCATGACGTATATCTTGTATAGAATTTTAAACGCTAAAAAGCCGATTGCGCCTGCGGCTTATCTTAAAGCAACATGTTGTTGAAAAGCAAATTTTGTTGATTTAATGTCCGTAGTGTATACTTAGTGTAGGCGTTTTGTAATGTTTCTTTGTAGTTTTATAATTACTGATTGTGCCATTTCTCAATTACGGTAGAGAGTGGTTGTGTTCTAAACTTCTGAAGGGAAGCCGGTGGGAATCGAGTTGTATGGAACCTTCGTCACTGATGGGCGGCCTTATCGCATTCTGCGACTTCTTCCAGGCAACCTGGGATAAACAGTATTTGCCTGGACAAGAAATGGGGCTGTCATAGGTGTAACAAACTATAATTAAATATATTATAATAGATAAACAGATATATACATATGCCGTATAATAGTTACATAAATAACTAAACTATTGACAGAAATATATGTACATGAATGACGACTATCGATATTCACAGCGACACCTATGTCCATCCTGGCCTATGTCCATCAGTGAATGTCTTTTGGCTGAAATAATAATGATGATACTAATATTACAAAAAGGGGGAAGTATTTTGTTTGTACTGAATAAAATAAAAATAGTTAATAATTTCACCAGTAGAATCCTACTTCATTACATAGAGTGACATAGGCAAATGTTTTTGCTATCACACGAGTGAAACCGCTGGCAGAAGCTAGTATGTAATTCGTATTCATAAAATAGTTTTTGCTGAGTGTACAAAAACGTCACAATTGCCTATACAAAAAAAAAATAGGACAAGGAATATAAAATAGGACAAATCGAGAACAAAATAAATAAAATATCATTTTGGAACGAAGGAAGCTTACAGCCACACTACATCGGCCCTAAGAACCAGGATTTTTTTGTGGGACAAAACTCAGTGGGTCGAACGAAAAACAAACCAATTTTTGATATTATAGTAGGTAAATCTGGTTTAATTCTGAATAATTATTGATGAATCTGCTTTATTAGTGTAATAATGCATATGATGTCGCAATGTCTTTACGATACCTTTGCATTGTGATTCTTTTTGATCTTATTATTGACGAGTTTAAGACTTTAAAAGTTTAAGAATTTTATAAATAAACGTACAATTCTGAATATCATCGAATCGGTCAAATATCGTAATCTCGGTTTTTGCAAGAGGAATGCTTTTGCAAAAAGCATTCCTTTTTGTATATGTTTACAACAAAATTAATAGACTTCTCAATCTTTACCCGCTGACCATGCCCGATTGTAAGTTAAAGGTACGGAACTGGCTCATTACTCTTGAGTATGATAGTGTCAAGAAAATAATTAATAATTCTTAGTAATCCAATTTTTAATTTTAAATACACATATGAAAATATATTTCTGGACATACACACATATATAAACACGCACACATACACGAACACTAAAAACGCGGCACGATTAAGTTAGATAATCAATTTTAGAATTAGTAATTTGTTACTAAAATTTTCAAATTTTCATAATATTTTATGAAATAAATATTAAATATATTTCAAAATAAATTTTGTTGATAAGAATTAGAATTGAATTGAGTCTAAATGAAATTAGGAGGGCGCTGACTTTTGACATACAGGCGTGCCTAGTTCGGGACTCAGAGGCTTCATGAATTGTATTAACCTTTGGCTGCTCGCCCACGTCCGATACTCGGTGACTGATTTTTTGTAGGAGAAAAATAGAACACACTGATAGCAGCAATAGTGCAACGCAAACGTCCTACAAAAAGTCGGTCAGAAATATAGAAAAATGTTACAAACATACAAAATACATACGGCCCGATTTATCTGTCCTACAAAAAGTCGACGTGGGCGAGCAGCGTTATAATTATGACAATAAAGAATTTATTATTATTGTTTTTAATTGTTTTAACATTTCATGTATAATTGTGTGATTTATAAGAAACGTAAGTTTTCTATGAGTAATGTTTAAGACTTTAATAATATTTTTTATTTTAGTATCTACACTACTACACAGAGTGTATATTTTTAAAGATAAATGATAATTCTAATCACATTGTTATGTTAATTTATAAATAAGAATGCATCGCATTTGTTAATTACAAAATTTTGATTTACCATAGATTTGTTTTTTATTTATTAGAAGTAGTAGGTATAATTTGTATGTTGATTATGTAATAGCAGTTATTGGTTTTATAAGAGACTAACTTTAAACTAAAGAATAACCGAAGATCCCAACAAAGACAAGAGACCCTCAACATTGAGCATAAACGACGCAAGGAAGAGGAGAGAGTACCTACTTAATTTTTATAAGAATTCTATAATTCTTCAAAATTTTTATGAATTTACTCTTATAGTATAAAAGGTAGTTTGTTTTTTTGTTTGTAGGAGGCAATCTCTGAAAGTGCTGGTCCGATTGCAAAAATTTTTTCACCGATAGAAAGCTGCTTTATTCTTTAGTGACATAAGCTATATTTTATTTACGCGGGTGAAGCCGCAGGCAAAAGCTAGTAATTCAATATAATTATTCTACGGTGCAGCCCCTAAAATGCGTATAAAAAGGTTTCGAGAAAAACGCGGGTAAAACAATGTATCATCATATTTTTAACAGTTTTCCTGTTGCAAGTACTAGTATTATAATGTATTTCGGCATACGATGTTGAGCAAATTTGTTTTTTTTTGCCAAGTAAACCGTCGAATCCAAGACTAGATTACAAGAATGTGTTCCTTCTATTAAACCCGTTCAGATTCAATATTTAACTCAAAAACGTAAAAAATCTGTCACAGCGTTTTAGTGCCTCCACGACAGTATTGTGCTAGGTTTACACTTATTATTATTATTATTAATGTGCTAGGTTTACACATCTCTATAAAAATAATAGTTCCTAAAGCAATAAAAGCGGACATTTTAAGCGTTTTTCTATTTTAAAAAAATATTCGAATAATATTCGAAAGGCACTGAATTTTTTTTCGAATATTGACAATCTCTAATATTAATGTTTAGTTGTGCTAACAGTGCTTTCCCTTTAAAAAATACAAATGACTACCGAGTAATTTACCCCTTTGTCAAAATCTTAACAATTGGAGCACCCGTCCCCCCACAAACAGGCTTTATGGAGGCTACCATATCAATATTCCAGCACTTGGGCCCTTGACCCCAAAACTTGTCTGTGCTTTTTGCGTCAGAAACACAAATAGATCCGTTTTTGCTACCTACTCTCATCTAATTCAGAGCCGAGTCAATTGATTGGTAGACTTTTTGTAACAACATTGCTTGTTTTTTAGATACCAAAAAACTGAATCTGTGATAAAATCGACTGCGGAGAAGACAACTTCGATTCTCGGCGGTATCACTGCAGGAATGACGACTAAGATCGGTCAGATGCGAAACTCTGATTCGTTCCGCTCTATCGAAGAACGTGTTGGCACGGCTTACGAAAATGTTAAGGTGACGAAAAACTTTTACCTGTTACTTGACTTTTATCATTTATCAATATGGAAACATCTTATCAGGCGGTAGCACGTAGGCACGGAAAATTAAATGAGTAGCGAATAACTATTTTTGTAGATACCAGTTGTTTTGGTGAGTCATATCACTGAGATATTAGAGTGATTGCCTCTGTCAAGGAGATATTATTGTCGCATCTAGAGACTAAAAACTGAAAACACTTAGGTAATTCATAGTTTCGTGGACTAAATAATTAAATATCTTAGGTTGAGACTATTTTGTTCAAATTTCTCCGCTAATTAATTGCTTTTATAGGCGAAATTTTAACAGCATCAAATGTTTATAAAATGTATAAAATTGGTTTCCAGTAGACATTTAACTATCGACAGTATTATTGTTGTAACAAAGTAAAAAAAAATGAAATCCTATTTTTACGTTAGGATATTGCTATTATGAAGCCTAAATTAATAAGTTTGTATAACTTTTCAGGGTAAAGTGACATCTAGATCGAATTCAACGCAGAGCTTCGACGAAGCGCTGCGCGACGCGTCCCGCTCGGCCAGCGGCGCCACGTCGCCCAGCATCCCCGAGAACAAGCCGCTACCCTAGGCGCCGCGAGCTCGCAGCCAAGCCGCACCAGCGCCACGTATCCATGCCGCACCAGCGCCATGTGTCCTAATCGGTCTCTCTACGGGCACTAACAACTTTCATACAAGGAATATTGCATACATTCGTAATGCACCCTTATTCGATATACAACACCATTTTATATGTGCTATTAGATAGTATTTAAAATTGTGTACTTGTATTAAAATATTTATATACGTATCGGTGATACTGCATGTTTGTTAATAAGGTTATTGGGTTGTTAATCACTATCTTTTTAGTTAGATAATCGCATGGGAAAGACACTCGGTGGAAATTTGTAGAATTTGCAATTTTGATTTCGCAAAACGCAAAACCAAAATACATGCAATAATGATGTAGGGCGTGTCTTTGACAAGATGGTCGATAATCTGTAACGATGGTTTAGCACAGCATTGTGTATCACGAGTGCGCTATATCGTGTGCATCTCTGTTGTATACTGCGGCGTGGTGGAGTCCTTTAAATTCGTTTATTTATGAGGCTGCTGGATAAATGCTTCCTAATGTATCTCTTGTTTGTTTTTTCGTGTCCTATGTAATAGCATTCCATACTATGATCACTGATTAAATTAATTATACAAAGAGTTAAAGACATTTTAAAACTGTATTCAAAGCTTCAATTCAGTATTTCTACATACATGTAAAGTAGATGTTTAATATGTTTTTGTCATAAATGTTTAAACACAATTTTGTAACTCCTTATTACAAGTATAATGTTGTAAGACACAATAACTTGCCGATGCCTGTTAGGTCCATTATTACTATAAAAATGATATTTTTGTAAGATGCTTAGCTTTCCTTACTTATAAAACAATCAACTATTTACAATACCTTTAAAGACGGTAAATAAAATTTATGTATTGATATGCTTTTTTTATGCTCAAGAAACCTTATTATGATTGTATCATTATGAAATGCTTATCATATCAGACTATCAATTCGGCTTCCGGAGAGAACGTGCCGCGGTTTAATATTTTACCCCACTCTATGATACTTTGTACAAGGAGTTGTTAGCAACAGGAGGGGTCAAAGCCTACTGGGGCCAGGGTTATCTGAAAGGGAGCTCGTGCCCCGGTATGAAGGATAGAAGGAACGGGATAGGGTTTTTAGTAAGAGTCTGACACTATCTCCCGCTCCGCCCAAGAGCAGGTTTTGTCATAAGATGATTTTCCCCATCGAAAAAAAAAGCCCACTCTAAGATTAACTATTAGAAAGACATTTAAAAAAAAGAATAAGTAATGTTCATCAGCTTTCCTGGACATACGGCATACCTTTGATAGAGTTTGGAATAAAGGGCGACAGCTATAAGGGCCGCCTTCAAATTAAAACGCCGCAGACTGTAGTACGGCACTGGCGCACCGTGGCAGTGCGGTTGCAGGTTGTATAGTCTGCGCACATTATTTTTACACTTCGCAAAGACTGTACTCCAGTTACTCGTCATGGTACTGAATTTCCACATCAAAAATACATCGAAGTATTTAGGATAACACCTAGACCGCATATTCAATTGGACCCGCTTGGGCAGGGCAGCGCCGTGTCACAATGATCTCTCGCGCTGGACCTTTGTACGAAGCGAGTAATGGCAGGCGGTCGCCTCCTTCTGCGAAGCAGTAATGCTAGCAAAGGATGAGGCCGACCGCGTGAGTTAACCGCGCTCATGCCCCAGCCGCCACCGGGATCCCGATCCCAATTGATGAGAGCAGTGGCTGAGTGGTAAGGTCAGAAACAAACACCTCGAAACAAGCCAGGCGCGTTACTTTGTGTAATTTATTTCATCACCACTGCTCTCAAAACGGTGAAGGAAAACATTGTGAGGAAACCGGCATGTCTTAGAAGTAATCATTCGAAGACATGTGACATTCACCAACCCGCACTGGGCCCGCGTGGCGGATTTCGGCCCATTCCTTCTCCTAGAGAGGAGGTCAGAGTCCCAGCAGTGGGAACATTAAAAAGGCTGATGATGATGATGTAGGCGCGGGCTTGCGAACTGCGAGCAATGGTTAGCTCGCCGTCCAACCGTCCGGACCGAGCCCAAAACGTCGACGATGCATATTGTTCCACGCGTGCCACAAGGAGTTGAGTGCAAACCATACCGTAAAACCGTGCAACTTTGCCCAGATTTCTTGCGATTTTGTATTTCGCACTGTATATGTAAAAAATAATGTTACTTTTATTTATTTATTATATTCTTTATTGTACACCACAGAAACCAATATACAGGACAAACATTTAAAGAAGTAATCAAGTAAGTGTACTATGGTCTTATCGCACATGGCGATCTCTTCCAGACAACCTTTGGATGGACTGAAACTCCCTTCTTTCTTTTTAGATTTAGAGTTGTCGGTGTACAAACATCAGAAATAATAAGATACATTAACACAAATACATACATACAACACAAAAAAAATGGCTGGCGGTGTTTGTTACTAGACCGATACCGAACCCAAAAAAGTGATAAAAAAAATCTTGTCTGTTTGTTCAGGCATCACGCAAAAACTACCGGTTCGATTACGATGAAACTTGCTATAATTAGTCTTTAATTTCCTGGGCACACTGGGTACTTTTTATCCCGGAAAAGTATATACAATAAAAAAACAAACTTAATTTTGCGGTTCGATCCCTACCCTACCCATTACTGTACCAACCGAATATAATAAGTTTGTCGCAGGTTACGTCAAACGCAGTGGAGTTCACTAAGGGGCACTGCACACGGTTAAGATACTATAATATTTTATCTTAAGAGGCCTTCTTCACTCGCTTATCGTAAACATCGAAAATGGTTTGAAAGCTTTTTATTTCATTTAATGCAATCCAACGCGATGTTTGACGAAAGGGCAACGCAAAAAAAAGAGAGATAACGCCTGGAAACTCTTTTAGTATTCGGTAATTCCGAAATTTCAAAACTTGCTCCAGGAAATAGCTGTTTTTTTTAAACCCTTAAAAGTTTTTTGAAAAAATTGTCGTCATTTAGAATCTTAATTTTGCAAGGTCTCTAGAGGATTACTTTTTTGACTTTTTTAATTTTTAGGCTAATTATGAAGTGTCAAAGTTCATACAAAATAGGAGATTTTCAGAGGTTTTACCTGGATTATTTTTACACAAATTTAAAAATTGGCTTCTTTAGAAACCTAGATAATATCCACAAGATACTGTGTTTCCAAAATATCTAATGAAAAGTGTGTAATAACTTCATAATCAGTTATGAGCGGTTGTATGAAAAACAGTGAAAATGTGAGTCGTGATGCACCACCTTAAGATACAATATCGCTCGCCATACAATACATTAATACACAATACATTAATACATTAATTGGACTATCACACACGAAGAAGATAATAAATAATATTTTATATATAATATATATTCGTATCTTAAGATGAATTTGTATGGCGAGCGATATTGTATCATCATCATATCAGCCGAAAGACGCCCACTGCTGGACAAAGGCGACCGGTCCTGTGCGTGATATTGTATCAACACATATTATAAAACAAAGTCCCCCATCGCGTCTGTCTGTTCACGATAAACTCAAAAATTACTGCACCGATTTTTAAGCGATTTTTACAACTCGATAGCGTGATTCTAGAGAAAGGTTTTAGTATATAATTTGTTAAGTTTTTGTATTTATTTCTGTGTACATTAACGATATTTGTACAAGATGTCGGGTAAAAATAAGCTGAAAGGGGAACCGTGTTACCCCGAATTTAACGCGAGCGAAGCGCGGGCAAAAGCTAGTATACTAATAAATATCAAATATATAGTTGAACCAGAAGATTAAATGTAATATATAATATAAATAGATAAAATATATACATAAAAAAAAAAAAACAGAACGAGAGAAAATTACCAATTGAAGAAATGGCAGCTGATTTTGTATGAGTAAGTACGATTTTTATTTAAAACTAGCTTCTGCCCGCGACTTCGTAGGCGGATCCTGTTGCTTATGCCAGCAGACGGGGTCGTCAAAATCGAAGATCTAAAACGTCTGATGTCGAATTCTAAAAGCCCGGGGACAGGAAAACAACGTGATGCGCGAGACGATTCGAGACGTTCCAGATCTGTCCCTTCCACTTACGCGCGTGACAGTGTGCACACACCTCAGACATTGTGCCAACGTCTCCGTGTTCAATGCAATTATTAAATGGGTTTTAGGAAAAGGCGCTCTTTTATTCCCAAAAAGTGTTCTCATAGTGCGATCTAACTCGACGCCAACGCCATCTAGTTAGAAAACGGAAACTACGATTATTATTTACCCAAATATTATAGTATCTTAGCCGTGTGTAGCGCCCCTTAGTGAACTCCACTGCGGATGACATAACCTACGACAAACTTATTATTTGCGGTTAGTACAATAATCGAGTCTAGGGATCGAACCACAAAATTAAGTTTGGGTTCGATCCTTAGACAAAAAGTACAAAAAATTTTTTAATTACATTTTTGGGTTCGGTGTCGGTCTAGTCCACACCCCCTGCCATTTATTTTTTTGATATTTTCAATGTACAGAACTTTCACTTCTACAGATTTATTATACACTAGCTTCTGCCAGCGACTTCGTACGCGGATCCTGTTGCTTATGCCAGCGACAACGGAGTCGTCAAATTCAAAGATCTGAAACGTCTGGTGTCGAATTCTAAGAGCCTGGAAAACAACGTGATGCGCGAGACGATTTGAGACGTTCCAGATCTCTCCCTTCCACTTACGCACGTGACAGTGTGCACACACCTTGGTGCCATAAACAAAAATAAACAGAAAGCTCCGAACTGCTAAGCTATCGGGAGTTACATGTGTTATTGTGAGTCAACCATAAAAGATAGACATATGATGTCTTGGGATATTTTTTATATAATTTTAAGGAGAACATTTCCGTCATACATGATTTCTGTGTAGCTTTAACCATTAAGGCTGCAAACGCGACGGAAGCTTAAAAAATGGAGTAATTTTTCTCGTTTCCCCAACATTTCCCTTCACTGCTCTGCTCCCGTTGATCGTAGCGTGATGAAAAGTATACTATAACCTGCCCAGGAGTATGAAGAATGATTGTACCAAGTTTCGTTAAAATCCATCGCGTAGTTTTTGTTTCTATAAAGAACATACAGACAGACAGACAGACAAAAATTTTACTGTTTGCATTTTTGGCATCAGTATCGATCACTAATCACCCCCTGATAGTTATTTTGGAAATATATTTCATGTACAGAATTGACCTCTCTACAGATTTATTATAAGTATAGATTTTAGAATTTGCATTAAATAGGCATATTTTTAAAATGTAGGTACTACACTGCGATGGCCCCGCAGTGTAGTAAATTTTTTTTGCGATACAGGGTCCCATAAATTATAGGTAATTCCTTAAATAGAAATGTTAAAATTTCAAATTAATTATTTTTTGTCATGTTATCTTAGATTGTAATAAAAAAAAAACTTGATACTGGACTGATAATACAAACATTCAGGAATGACATGAAAAAACAGAACGAGAGAAAGTCACTAATTGAAGAAATGGCAGCTGATTTTGTGTACCTAAGTACGATTTTTATTTAAAATATCAATAATTTAAACATCCATGGGCAAATGGTGATATAAGTAGGGTAAATGATAATCTGGCCAATCGGCAGTTTCAGGGCTATCCATTATTATGCCACACCCTGTATATCGATGTCTTTAACTTATTTCAATTTTATATCCAGATACCCGCAATTGGGTTCCCTACTTGATTTCGAAAATTGATGATTCGATTTTTATTATATCGAACATGGTATGTCGACAATTCAGTTGCTTGTAGGTACGACGTTTTATTTGTGGTTTTATTCCATCAATACTTTATTGATGCGGTATAACGTTTGTGCGAAAAACCCTACAGCGATTATTGCTCATTAGTTCGATAGTATGTCGGTTCGAAACGCCTAATGTTGTCCGTGAAATTTAAATAATAATCTTATTATGCATTATAGACGTTAAGAGGGTCCTTGTCCACTCGCTTATCGTAAACATCGAACACAGAACAGAAAATATAGGTAGAAGTGCCCCTAACGTGGCTAAGCACGGGAACCAGTGTCGCCAAACTCACACATTTGCGTATCAAATTGTACATTACACACATAAAAAACAGTAATATGATTGGCTACGAAGCTACGAATTACAAACTTAACTTTTACAAATCATATTCTTATTGCTTTCATAAATTAGGTCCTATTACAACGTAAGAAAGTTGTTATTATTTGACATGACACGAACAATATAGAAGTTTTAACCAATTTACAACGAGTTCGGCTACTCAACGCTAGATGGCGCTGTAACCAATTTATTCTATTCAGAACGCTAGTGCCTTTGAAATAGATGCCATATTCACCTGCACTAGTATATAATATGTAATAGGCGAATTTCGCCTACTGTTGACACAGGCGCCATATTTAAGAGGCACTTCCTCTAGTTTTCTTTATTCCGTGACATCGAAAATGGTTTAATAGCTTGTTACTTCATTTAATGCATTCCAACGCGATGTTTGACGAAAAGGCAACGCAAAGAAAGATAGATAACGCCTGGAAACTGTTAGTATTCGGTAATTCCGAGATTTACTCGAAAATTTCACAAAACTTGCTCCAGGAAATAGCTGTTTTTTTTAAACTCTTAAAAGTTTTAGGAAATAAAACTTTTAACAAAAAAAAAATTAAACCGACTTCAAAAAGTACAAAATAAGTTTAATTTCGGAAGTCGGTGTTTCTATAATAGATACCTAATTTTGTCTCTTCGTTATTTAACACCGACTTCCGAAATTAAAATTATTTTGTACTTTTTGAAGTCGGTTTAATTTTTTTTTGAAAATAGTTTTTTATTTTTCACTTTTTAGTTATGGTAGCACCACTAAAAAGTACCTACCCTTCAGCTAAACATAAAATACCTTATAGCCAGAGTGCATCTCATAACGATTCTAATAATCCCAAATACGGTTATATTACATGAATTTACCTACTGGCATTATCACCAGATCAGTTCGATACATCCCCTCCCCCTTTTCTTTCAGTCAGTCATCGACTACACGTATAAACAAAGCAATTTTACTTGTTACGACAATTCTGCTATGATTCTATGAGGAGTTCTGTTCCATATCTTCGAAGTTCATGATCATAACAATATTTCTATGGGACCATTTGGAAGCATTACCTTTCAATCAAAAAAAAAATTTTCAAAATCGGTCCACAATTGACCGAATTATCGGTAAACATACATACAAAAAAAAAAACATACATTCAGCCGAACATAGAACCTCCTCCTTTTCGAAGTCGGTTAAAAAGTTGTCGTCATTTAGAATCTTAATAAAATTCGCAAGGTCTTTAGAGGATTGCTTTTTTGACTTTTTTAATTTTTAGGCAAATTATGAAGTTACAAAGTTCATACAAAACAGGACATTTTCAGAGGTTTTACTGGATTAGTTTTACACAAATTCAGAAATTGGTTTCTTTAGAAACCTAGATAATATCCACAAGATACTGTGTTTCCAAAATATCTAAGTAATGAAAAATGTGTAATAACGTCATAATCAGTTATGAGCGGTTGTATGAAAAACAATGAAAATGTGAGTCATGATGCACCACCTTAAATATCATACTGTTGGATACTTCTACCATTGCCCAGAAAAACGGACTGGCAACAAAAAATAAGAACTACCGCAGACAACGGGACGCGCTATCTTTTTGGTTTGGACTCGGTTCAGGTTGCGTGCGGAAGTGCGGGAAAACGCTACCCGCCAGCTGTTCGGTGCAATCTGGTATCATGTATTTTCATTACTTTCTTGTTGATTTATGATGACTCTGTTCCTCTGATCGTAATATTGCTAAATTGATTAATATTCTTATAAAACTCATGTCAATAGTATTTAGGTTAATAAATGTTTTTTTTTTATGTACTTTTACTTCTGTGTCAATATCAGAAGTGGGATTACAATCCAACCCCAATTTGAGCCAACTGACTAGCATGAATTTCATAACAGAGGAACTTCGTTGTCACCCACGTGCGTGAATTTTTGTTCGTTTTTTTGTTGTTTAGTGAACATAGAACTTGTTTTGACGTGTGAATATGCCAAGGGCGACCGTTACATGGTCGTGCAAGCATCAATCAATTCCATCAATCATGAATGACGATTTTCGTCAATCAGTACAAAAAAAACGTTAACCATCGCTTAGCCAAACACCGCGGTCTAGCCGTACAGAATCGCGAACGCTAGACACAATATCGCACACCCAGATCAACAAAGACGTAAGTGCTGATACGTCAATTTTTTTTTTTTTATTTCAGTTTTGAATAGTTTAAGTAAAGATACATGCGCTTAATTTTTTTCGTTACGTTTTGACTTAAAATGAAGATTTTATGCCAAAAAAAATTGTTTGGCGTCAATTACCTAAGTTCAATATTTTTTCAATTAATGAAGTCGATAAACGAACATAAGCACGCAAAATTTCATTAAAATACACATAATCATGCTTAGGTTTTTGTTTCATTCAATAAAGCAAAAATGTGTAATTGTAATTCGTATTATGCTTTTTAATGCCTAATACAAGAACGGTTTTCATAAAATAATACCGATTACATCCCATTAGAAATAAATAGTACATTGTTACACTAGGGGTGAAAGTTACTTATTTCGTCCCGAGAAGGAGTTGGCGGCCGAGCGTAGCGAGGTCGCTAATTCAAGGGACTAAATAAGTAACTTTAACCCCGAGGTAAGCACTGTGCTTTTCATTACGAATACAAGGAATATATAAAATTATAAAAAGTTTGTTAAACCTGAGATATCGTACCTACATATGATTTTAGGTAGGTATCTTTCTTCTGATTTAGGCGGTAAAAGGTTCCACTACTGCTTTAGCCTCTTCTCTCATTAAATTATTATTATCACTATTTTAATCTGATGAACATATCATGTTGATACATATCTCTGCAGCACGGAAATGTAAACAAAACTCAAAAAAAACCAACGTCTGATTTGCCACTTTCCCGCCATTTTGATTTTTTTTTCTGTAGCCGACCAGCTATTCAGCCTCATTAATGAAAAATTAGAAATTAATTGTAATATTTTACAAATAAAGTATTTTAAAGAAATACTTGAACAAATAAGTCACTTAAAAATATAATATTATTTAATTAATACTTATCTTTAAGTTATTTGAATTTTATATCGTGTTGTGATTGGCAGGCTGTATGGAAAATTGGAACATGGTTCAATAGAAATGTGAACATAGAACTAGTTTTTTTTTTTAAATAATTTGACAGCTGTCAGTTGAAAGTAAAACTCCCTAGGGATGAAAAGTATCATCATTTCAACCCGCTCCACAGGCAACTTCAGACCTACTTTCAGAGTATGAGTAATGAAAAATAATCAAACAAAAACAGGCGTATTTCCATGTTTATGGGTGCACTCGTACACAGTTTCGAAATAATCATGCTTACGCCTTTTTTCCATTCACGATTTGATTAGTTGGCGGAAGTAATCACGAAATCCTCACATACACAAGTCGAAAGGTCTGGGTACTTATCCTTACAATGCATGCGCGGGTGGGGATTGTTTATTAAGTTTTCATAACTCACGCGCCGCTCAGGGATAACAGCACGTAATTATTTGTATTTCCACGTTAAAAAGATCATCGAAAGAAAATGAAGAACCCTTCTCTCCAGCAGCATCTCAGTATGCACCGAGTTTAAATCCGAGTAGGTCTTCTAGTCCAGTTCAAAGTTTTTATATGACAATGTCGTCTTTATTGGTGCGAGATGTTACGATGGCGCTAACGGATGCATATACTACGCCCCCAACGAGATCAGATTTTTTTTTTCATTTTAGCCCTCTCTCTAAACATCACCATAAAAAAATATTGAGTGCTTTCAGCTCGAACTCCACAATGAGTTTCGAGTGCCTAGGGAGCTCCGTGGAAGAATATAATGATGGTACGTACGAAACTATCCACACGGTCGGGTCTAAAATTTTCAAGACTCACCGTACAAATAAGAAAAAAAGGCTCTCGGATCCGACCCTTGAGCTCATGAGGAAGAAGCGTGAGATGATACTGCAGTCTGCAGACATTACGTGCAGATACCGGCAGCTCAATAGACAGATATCAAAATCTCTGAAACGCGACCTTCGTTGCTTTAATACCGAGAGAATTAAAGAGGTGATTGAGCGGAACAAGGGCTCTAAAGTTTTTACACGAGATTGGTTTATTGGACAGGGCCAGTTAACAAAACTGAAAACCGACGATGGCAGAGTAATTTCCGTCAAATCGGATCTTCTGGGAGAGATCAAGACCTTTTGTGGACAATTATACACGTCACTAAACACATCACTAAACACACACACATCACTAAACCATCGCAACCTTACCTACCTGAGTCTAGAGCATCGACTCCGAGTTGCTAGCCTGTCGGTTTTCTACCGGTTGCATTTCGGGGAGTGTGCGTCGGAATTGCAAAACATGATTCCGCCTAGCCCGTTCCATCATCGGAATACCAGAGGTACGGCGATGCGCCACCGGTACATGGCGGACATCCCATCTACACGCACAAAATGATTCGGAAACACATTCATTGTGCGTGCAGCTAAGGAGTGGAATTCCTTGCCGGAGTCTGTGTTTCCTGATAAGTACAACCCGGGAATTTTTAAGTCGAGAGTGAATAGGTTTCTTCTAGGTAAGCGCGTTCCATCGTCGACTGCATCGTTGCTTTCCATCAGATGAGATAGCGGTCAAGCGCAAACCTATCAAAAAAATAAATTAAAAAATCCCGCTGCAAATCTGGCTAATAACCCAAGAGTTAGATTGACTCGACACTATACCGAAGATCAGGGACGTGCGAGCAATACAAGCCAAAAAGCCCGGCTTGACCTACCACTACCACACACCTAAATCATAGATCACGGCTAATCAATTAAATAAATCAAAAATCTAAACTTAAAACTTCGCGCGCCTACGCGGTTACGCTCAGTTGCCACTTAGTGCGAAATTCAAAAATTCATTAATAAGATACGATACTATAAGCGAGGTTGCCAATCTGACCGCAATCTCTCCGATCTCACTCTAACACTTAACAAAAGAAAGAGATGAAGACTAATGTATTCCTGTCTCTTTCTACCACGAATGCTTCATATGAGGCTTGCTTTTCTGTCTCTCTTTTTGCTATAAAAACATCAAATTTTGTGTCTGTGTGGGTAAAATATGAGAGATTCATCGAACATTTTTGTATTAAAATAAAGCTGGGCTTTGGAAAAGTTATGAATGAATATTACGAGAGACCTCCATTTTTACGCATGGAGGCGCCCTCTATGACGCTTAAAGTACGAACTACGAACTACAAAATACAAATTAGTTTAAATTTGCTGTGATCGGTTAACAACACGTAATTGTTTTGATAGTTATTTTTTTGTTTTCTGTTATTTAACTTTGTTGTGTGTAGCGTATTATGTGCGGAATCGATATTGTTTAGGTAGAGTTTGAGTTTTAGAGATAAATATAATCTTGTAACTTTACTAATTAGAATATTTCTCTGAAAAGTAAATCACATAATAAGCAGTTATTTTTTCTCAAACGATAACAATGCTTGGAATACATCAGGTATGACTCAAATAACTTCGCTGGTGCCATGAAAATGTATCAGAATTCTCAATAGCTGTTGAATGCTATTTCATTTATTCTGTTTTGGTAAACCGAAAATAGAAACTTGATTCTCTTTTTCGAAAGTTAAGAGTTATGTGTGTGATAAAGAAGAACTAAAAGCTAGCTGTTTAAATTGTGAGTATTTTCCAATAATATTACATTTCGTAAACAATTTTATTTAATGATAAATTTTATTAAATAATACGGACGGATTAATACAATCTTTTGTGCGCCATCTAGTGGATTTTTCTGAAGTCAACTAGAATGTTATGAGCTAGTTGCCAACAATATCAATAGGTGGCTCTTTTTCGTTTTTTTAAGTACCAATATATATTTTAATAATATCTATCAGTAAAAAAATTTACCTATTAAAATCAGCATTATACCGCCAATTTTTTCGGGATATTAGGTGTGGTGTGGGTAGGTAGATGAATTAAGATTCCTTGGCTTGCCCCCTCTAAAGGCACCTGGCACGCCACTGCCGAAGATATCCCGGACGTCAGCCTGTACGAGATTAAGATGGCTCTGAAGCAGTTGAAAAACAACAAGGCGTCGGGTGAAGACGGAATTTATGGCCGAACTCCTGAAGGCGAGTGGAAAACCGGTCATTAATGCCCTTCAGAAGCTATTCAATTACGGAAGCTTCGGAAGCTATTTAATTGCTATTCCGTCATCCTCGAAGGAATAACGCCACGGGCATGGAGCAGAGGTGTGGTGGTACTGTTCTTTAAGAAGGATAACGATAATGCCTTGCTTAAGAATTACAGACTTCTGAGTCATGTCTATAAGCTTTTTTCCAGAGTCATTACGAAACGTCTTGCGCGCAGATTCGACGACTTCCAGCCTCCCAAAAAAGCCGGATTCCGAAAAGATTTTAGTACCCTGGACCACATACATACGCAGAGGCAGATTATAAAGAAGACTGGGGAGTATAATCAGCCTCTCTGCTTAACGTTTGTGGACTATGAGAAAGCCTTTGATTCGATCGAGACCTGGGCTGTACTGCTGTCTATACAAAGGTGCTGAACTGTTTGTACAAAAACGCTACCATGTTAGTCCGACTCATGACCAGACATCGAAACCTATCCTCTTGCAGCGAGGTGTGAGGCAGGGAGACGTTGAGTTATTTCTCCGAAACTGTTCACGGCTGCAGTGGAGGATGTCTTCAAGGTTCTGAAATGGAGAGGACTAGGAATAAATGTTAATGGCGAGTACATCACTCACCTTCGGTTTTCCGACGACCCATGGCATGACGAGTCATGGCTGAGACTACGGAAAACTCAGTATAATGCTCGGTGACTTCAGTAGTGCTTCCGAAGAGTGGGACTTAATATGAACAAAATAAACAAACAAAACATTAAGATCGGAGACTCTACACTCGAAGTTGTGGACAATTACGTTTACATGGGACAGACGGTCCAGTTGGGTAGGTTTAACTTTGAGAAAGATGTCAATCGCCGAATCCGACTCGGCTGAGCAGCGTTCTGGAAGCTGCGCGGTGTCTTCTCTTCTAATATACCACAGTGTCTCAAGACGAAAGTCTATGACCAGTACGTGTTGCCAGTGATAACTTATGGCTCCGAAACGTGGTCACTTACAATGAGCCTTATAAGAAGATTTAAAGTCACCCAAAGGGCGATGGAAAGGCTATACTCGGCGAGAACGCCACTGAGGTTACCGAAATAGCTCGAAGAATCGCCAAACTTAAGTGGCAATGGCCAGCGCACATTGCACGCAGAACAGACGGTCGGTGGGGACGAAAGGCCAGAACCTTTAGTCCCCACCGACCGTCGTACCATGTCGTACGTGTCGTAGTGGCGACCACGTACCGGAAGATACAGCGTTGGAAGGCCCCCAACAAGGTGGACCAAAAACCTGGTCAGGGTCGCGGGAATCCGATGGATGCGTAACGCACAGGACCGGTCGTTGTTATTAGTTTAGTTTTACGTTTTAACGCTTGGAGGAGAGCCTTGGGGAGGCCTATGTCCAACAGTGGACGTCTTTCGGCTGATATGATAATGATGATGATGAAATAAAAAAATACATTTTAATAACTTTAGTACCTACTGCAGCATTATCATGCTGCTTAATTCGTTTAGCTTAATAAAAACTTTTCCGTTTGCGTTAGTTTACCTTTTTCTAATATTATTTTTTTTGATTCGAACTTAGAATAGAAAAATTTGTTTGGTTGACAAGGAAAAATTATATTTGTCAATCGGCGACGAAATTTTCTAAAGAAAAGTGCTTGATGAACACGATTTTAAAAGGAAATGTGATTATAATGATCTAACTGCAAAATGTTTTGTGAAACTCCGTAGTAAATAAAAAAAACGGATAAGTTTTATTGAATATAAAGAACCGATTATTTGTCAATCGGTTCTTGGAGCATTCCATATTCAGGGAGAAATTAACAGAAGTGGACTGTTCTCCATTGCAATTGATAAATACGTGCGCCAACTAGCGCATGACAAAACCAATACTAGAGAATACCCCGGTGGACATCGTGACGTCACTCCACGTGAAGTTTTTCCTGATCCATTTTTTTTTTCTAATTCTATAGTAGTAGCAAAGTATTATTTGAGTAGTTTTTTTTACGCTATCTGTTTTATATAATCACAGCAATTCGTGTCAAAAGGTTGCGGAATGAACTGATTTCTTTGATAGTTTTCGACCATAGTTAGTTCGCGCCTGAGGCTCAGTGATTGCAATCCCTTACACCTATAGGCATTATTTCAAAAATTATAAATTTTTATTTTTTTTTCATATCCTTTTCGCCACTTTACCGAAACCCTATTTTTATATTTAAAGTCTCCGATTTTTTTTTATTTCCTTTTATAATTTTTTCTATGTTGGTATTTTTTACATGCAAAATTATACGTATACAAGTAGTGATTTTCTTTTTTTTAACGCTACAAAAATGGCTCTCCGGCTAACAGAAGTAAGTGTTTTTACTTAATAACATATAAAATTTAAACGATTCTACATAAAGAATTTTTTTTTTGCCTTATTGAGAATGGTCACTCCCTCTGGGAGCTAATGATTCTTAAGCTTATTTGTTTCAGGACGTGGATTCTTTCATTCAAGAAGGGTATTCTAGGATTTATACCACCAGTACAGATGTTTGAAGCTGTTTTTTTCCTTGACATATTATTTTTTCATGAAATGTAATGATTTTTAATGGAAAATAATTTTATGAACTATATAACACATAACTGCCTTTTATTTTATCCACTTATCGCAGCAAATATAACGATAGGTTTCCTGATTTTTATTCCATATCCTTAGCTAGCGGTAGTTAGAACCCGTAGGGTATATATGGTGACGTATGAATTTATAGGCTTCGGTTTTCAAGGTAAGCTTAGTATGAACGGTTATTTAGCCGATATTTTTGCTTTCTAGCTTGGCGTTTGCTGACTGCTGTTTGCTGGATTATTTTTGTCCAGTTGTTCATGCCGTGCCTATTTTTTCGCTAGGATTTAATCGACTTTAGTCTGTTCTTTCATTCGTTATTAGGTCTTTATTAGTTGCATCATGTCAGAAGAGGGGTTCCCTATTGGTGAGACACCATGTCGTGATAGTCCCATCATTTCGCGACCACAACCTCCTCCTATTCCGCCAAGAGCTTATCGCGCTTCCTCACAAAGTGTCGTTCCTTCACCAGTAAGATCTGATGAATGCCTACAATTTACCAGGCAGTTCTCTCTTACTAAGTGGAAGATTAGTTTCGATGGAAAGACCTGCGTTCGGGAATTTTTCACGAGTATAGAAGAATGCAGGGAGGCCGACAATTTGTCTGATGGATATTTAGTTAAGCGATTCCATGAAGTCTTGTCAGGTGTCGCACTTCAATATTTTAGGTCAATCCGTCGTCCGGGTCTTTCCTTCTTTGAGATCAAAGAAGCCTCTTTTAAGACATTTGGTACGACAGATTTTGAATTTAAGATAAGCCAGGAGGTCCGTAACCTTCAGCAGAGACCGGAACAACAGATAAGAGAATTTATTATCGAAGTGTCTTACTTAAATGCAAAACTGAATAAGCCTATTGAAGAACCGGAGTTGTTGCAGATCATCACTCACAATATGTTGCCAAAATACACTCCTTGCTTGTCCATCCAAAGATTTCATGACATCAATAATTTAATCGAAGTCGTTACTCATTTCGAGTCCTTTCTAGAACCTCCAAAGGCGGTAGCCAGTCTCGTTTGTGTTGCCGACCAGTAGACTTCACAGGTTAACTCACCAAAACCCAGGCCGAACAAAACTTCCCATCAACCAACAACTAGTAAGCCTCGGGTTTGTCTTAGTTGTAGTCAGTCTCAGCTTTGTTTAAAATGCAATAAAGTTGGTCATTCTTACCGCTCTTGCCCAGAGATCACAGGCATGATTTGTTTTAAGTGTCGTACTCCTGGATTTATTACTAGAGAATGTCCGAAATGTAATCCAAAAAAATGTATAGATCACTGGCGATACGCTTCTTTCCGTAAAGTATCCCCAGTGTTTACAGATAAAATATATCTGCAGAAATTATTGAAAATACAAATACACCTGGAAGCAGCAAGAAAGCAGTCACAGAAATAAACTCGTCCTTTGACAACCTTATTATTCAAACCAACATAATAACGCAAACTCTACAGCAAAGTACCGAAACACATTTTTCTCTAAATACAAGTCTGGCAGAAAAGAAAAATAACCAGCAAACTGAAGCACACATAGCTGCACACAACAACAAAGTTCATACTCAAACGTTAAACTTAAATAAGGAACCAAACTTTTCATCAAATTCGGAAAACTATGAAACAAATAAAAGGAAAATAATTATCATTGCAGATCAGCAAGGGCGTTTTATTCAGAAAAGTCTGCAAAAACTTTTAGGTGAAGGTTTTCTAGTCCGTTGTTTCTGGAAGCCAGGAGCATCTTTTCAAGAAGTTTTAAGAACAGAAAAAACAGAAATAAATAATTTGGATAAAAATGACTTTGTGATTGTTATGGGAGGCATAAATGAAAAAAACCCAGAAGCAATTCAGTTTGGTCTTATAAACTTTTTAAATGCTACGATAAATACTAATGTTTTGGTCTCTGAAGTTCTCTTTAACACATATCTAAATGAAAGTAAGTTAAATTATAAATTAAAATTTATATGTTCTCAGTACACTCACGCAACATATGTGGACATGAATTTCAGCTTATATGTTCCAAAATATCGCTTTTTATCGTTACATACATCACAATTATTGCTTAAAGAAATTTTGAGAACTGGTTATCAACAAAATTATGACAGGTACATCAAAGATAGACTCAGCAACATCAATAAAAATCCAACCTCAATTGACAAAAGTACTCAGACGGTAACTCAAGCTGACCAAGACAATGTAACTACAGAACATGACAAATTTCACACGAGTAATGAGCTTTTTCGCTTATAAATTCATAAATATTCTTCATCAAAACATAAACGGTCTACTAACTAAATTAGATGAACTTACAGGGCATATGTACACATTAAGCAAAAACGGCAACAGCAACCCGGTGGATGTACTTTGCATTACTGAGCATAATATGACTATTGAAGACACTAAGGTACTTAAAGTGCCTAATTTTATATTAGGTGACGCTTTCTCACGAAACAATAGGTATGGCGGCTCTTGCATTCTAATAAAATGGGGACATAATTTTAAGGTCATTCCTGAAGCGAAGAGACTAAGTATTAGTAATATATTTGAATGCAGTGGTATTGAACTACTTGAACACAAAATAGTAATACTATGTATTTATCGACCACCGAAAGGTGGAAAGGATAACTTTGACTTATTTTTTACTAGACTAACAGAGCTTTTAAACAGAATAAGTTACACATCTAAAAAAATTATAATTTGTGGAGACTTTAATATTAACAGGTTAGACAACAATAATGTATCCCGACAGTTTGAGCACTTATTAGCAAGCTATAATTTACAATTGACAATAAATGAACCGACTAGATTGAGTAGCATGACTTGCATTGACAATATAGCACATAATATTAAAGGCTCAAAATCGAAAGTTCTAGATCTGTCACTGTCTGATCATACTGCACAATTAATGACATGCCCTGTGAAAAAAAGTTACCGAACAACACACTGGTACAAATCTAAACGAGATTATTGTGAGGATAATATAAGTAAGTTTATAAACTGCATTGAAAATCTTAGTTTTTCCGAATGCTACACAGTCAGTAACCCCGAAAAGGCTTATGATTCTTTCATTGCGCTATTTAAGCTGTTTTATGATCTATGTTTCCCTATCATAAAAGTTAAAATACCTACAGTTAGGAAGCCCAAATGGTTAAGTAAAGGTATTAAAGTGTGTTCCAAACGAAAACGTCAGCTTCTCTGGAAATACAGGTTAACGAAAAGTCCGCAGGACAAAAAGTATTTTAAAGACTATACAAAAAGACTAAGAATTATAATAAAAAAGACGCAAAAATCACAAAATAATTACTTTATAAATGCAGCTACCAACAAAGCAAAAGCAGTTTGGCAAATCGTAAATAATTATAAAACGGTGACGCCTAAGGAAGATATTAAGAAAATTAAAGTTAATGACAAAGTTGTAACATTACCGCAAGAAATAGCTGAATCATTTAATGCTTATTTTATTGAAGATGTTAACCCTATACCTAAGAAAAATGACAATTATCTAAAAACATTGACATATAATAGTTGTAATTCAATATTTATGAAACCAACAAATCCGCATGAAGTTGACCAAATAATAAAAGGACTTAAAAATACTAATAGCACAGGTTATGACGATATAAATACTAAAATAATTAAACGTGTATCTCATCTTATAGCTCCAGTACTTAGCACCATTATAAATCTATGCCTGGAACAAGGAATATTTCCCTCAAAACTAAAAATAACTTTGATAAATCCATTGTTTAAAAAAGAGGATAGAGAACAGATGAAATATTATAGACCCATAGCCTTAATACCTATTATTGCAAAAGTTTTTGAAAAAGTTATTTATAACAATATATATAATTATTTTGAATCCAATAACCTATTCACAAAGGAACAATACGGATTTCGTAAAGGCAAATCGACTAATGACGCACTTTTAAATTTCTTAAAGACAGTTATGACAGGACTTGACAACAAACGACAAGTAACTGCAATATATATGGATATGACGAAAGCCTTTGATCATGTAGATCATAATATCCTCATAAATAAATTAGAAAAGTATGGAGT
Source organism: Mythimna lalbum (assembly GCA_949319445.1). Taxonomy (NCBI): domain Eukaryota; kingdom Metazoa; phylum Arthropoda; class Insecta; order Lepidoptera; family Noctuidae; genus Mythimna; species Mythimna lalbum. The sequence continues at coordinate 15,211,252 of OX439345.1, read as the reverse complement.
CAGAGGAAATGCATTAAATCTTATAAGATCGTATTTAACAAACAGATTTCAAATAACCCAAATATCAAAATTAGCTGACGCAACAAAATTCGAGGAAAAGTTTAAGTCAAAACCTAAAATTGTAAACTACGGAGTGCCTCAAGGAAGTATTCTCGGCCCACTCTTGTTCATTATATATATCAATGACCTCCCGAAAGCCATAAATAATGAAATGATATTATTTGCAGACGATAGTACAGCTATTTTCATTGACGAAATTCAAGACAATTATGAAATGGATATAAATAAAGCCCTCGAAAATATAATAAATTGGTTAAGGGCAAATAATCTAAAAATCAACATTGACAAAACATGTTACATGTCCTTTGCAAATAAAAATAAAAAAATTAAAAATCTTCATATACATTACAAGGGTGAAACGGTGAACGAAGTAAAGACAACAAAATTTCTTGGTTTTCAAATAGATTCCGAACTAAACTGGAAAACGCAAGTCGACCATGTATCATCATCATCATTTCAGCCGATACACGTCCACTGCTGGACATAGGCCTCCCCCAAGCGTCGCCACAACGAACGCTCCTGCGCGTCTCGCATCCATCGGCTTCCCGCAACCTTCACCAGGTCATCAGACCACCTTGTTGGAGGCCTTCCAACGTTGCGTCTTCCGGTACGCGGTCGCCACTCCAGAACCTTTCGGCCCCAACGGCCATCTGTTCTGCGAGCAATGTGCCCTGCCCATTGCCACTTAAGTTTGGCAATTCTTTGCGCTATGTCGGCAACCTTAGTTCTCCTGCGGATGTCTTCATTTTTGATTCGATCACGCAAGGTAACCCCGAGCATAGCCCTTTCCATTGCCCTTTGGGTGACTTTAAGCCTTCTGATGAGGCCCATTGTGAGCGACCACGTTTCGGAGCCATATGTCATCACTGGCAACACGCACTGATCATAGACTTTCGTCTTGAGACACTGTGGTATATTGGACGAGAAGACACCGCGTAGCTTCCCGAACGCCGCCCAGCCGAGTTGGATTCGACGGTTGACCTCTTTCTCGAAGTTCGACCTACCTAACTGGACTGTCTGTCCGAGGTAGACGTAATCTTCCACAACTTCGAGTGTAGAGTCTCCGATCTTGATAGGAGTAGGCGCTACATGGTTGTTAATCATGATTTTGGTTTTATCCATGTTCATTTTAAGACCCACTCTTTCGGAAGCTCTACTGAGGTCATTGAGCATTGTGCTGAGCTCCTCCATAGTCTCAGCCATGACAACTATGTCGTCAGCAAACCGAAGGTGAGTGATGTACTCGCCATTGACATTAATGCCTAGTCCACTCCAGTCCAGAACCTTGAAGACATCTTCCATTGCGGCGGTGAACAGTTTCGGAGAAATAACGTCTCCCTGCCTCACACCCCGCCGCAAAAGGATAGGTTTCGAGATCTGGTCCTGTAGTCGGACTGACATAGTGGCGTTTTCGTACAAACACTTCAGCACCTCGATGTACCGATAGTCAATTTGGCACCGTTGGAGAGACTGCAGCACCGCCCAAGTCTCAATCGAATCAAAGGCTTTCTCGTAGTCCACAAACGCTAGGCAAAGAGGCAGGTTATACTCCTCGGTCTTCTGTATAACCTGCCGCAGCGTATGAATGTGGTCTACGGTGCTGAAACCTTTTCGGAATCCGGCTTGTTCGGGAGGCTGGAAGTCGTCAAACCTGCGCGCGAGACGGTTCGTGATGACCCTTGAAAACAGCTTGTAGACATGGCTCAGAAGTGAGATGGGCCTGTAATTCTTAAGCAGGGTATTGTCACCCTTCTTGAAGAAAAGTACCACCACACCTCTGCTCCATGCCTGCGGCGTTTTTCCCTCGAGTATGACGGAATTGAATAACTTCTGAAGGGCCTTTAGGACCGGTTTTCCACCCGCCTTCAGGAGCTCAGCCGTAATTCCGTCCTCACCCGACGCCTTGTTGTTCTTCAACTGCTTCAGAGCCATCCTTATCTCGTACAGGCTGACGTCCGGGATATCTTCAGTGTAGTGTCGAGTCAATCTAGCTCTTGGGTCGTTTGCTAGATTTGTATCGGGTTTGGAGACTGACGTGTATAACTGTCCATAAAAAGCCTCGATCTCTCCCAGAAGCTCCGATTTGGCGGATATAACTCTGCCATCATCGGTCTTCAGTTTCGTGAGCTGGCTCTGCCCAATAGACAGATCCCGTGCAAATACTTTGGAGCCCTTATTCCGCTCAATCGCGTCTTTAATCCTCTCGGTATTAAATCTGCGAAGGTCGCGTTTCAGAGACTTCGAGATCCGTTTATTGAGCCGCCGGTACGTGCACACGTCATCTGAAGACTGCAAAGTTATTTCACGCCTCTTCTTCATGAGCTCGAGAGTTTGATCTGTAAGCCTTTTGGTCTTACTTGTACGAGTCTTAAAAAACTGCGACCCGACTGTATGGACAGCTTCCACGAACCCATCATTATATTTGTCCACGGAGCTTTCTAGGCACTCGAAACGATTTTGAAGTTCGAGCTGAAAGCTCTCGGAGTTTTGGATCTGGATCTGTGCAGGACGGAGCGTAGACTTCATCAGTCGAGATCTTTCAAGCCTGACATTAATATTCAATGTGCCTCTTACCATACGGTGATCACTCCCGGTTTTCACCGTATTGATCACAGAGACATCATTGAATATTTGCTTCTTCGTCGACATGATGAAGTCAATCTCATTTTTAGTTACACCATCAGGGCTTAGCCACGTCCACTTCCTGTGCTCACGCTTTCTGAAGAAGGAGTTCATCATGTAGAGGCTCTCCTTCTCCATAAAACTAGCCAGTAGGTGTCCCCGGCGGTTCCGATGTCCAAATCCAAATTGCCCCACTCGCAGCTCATCACCGTCTCGTTTGCCCAGTTTCGCATTAAAGTCCCCCATGACCACGGTGAAGTGAGTCTTAGAGCCATGCATGACTCTGGATATATCCTCATACATGGACTCCACTTCGTCGTCGGGGTGTGCCGAGGTCGGGGCGTACACCTGTATGACCTTCAGCGAATATCTTGAAGATATTCTGAGTATAAGGTACGCCACCCTGGCCGACACACTCTCGATCCTCACCACATTGTTCACGAGGGACCTGTGGACAATAAACCCGACACCACCTTGGGACTGCTGGTCACCCTCCCGGAAATAGAGCAGGTTACCGGATTTGAGGATTATCGTGTCCTCCCCCTGTCTTCGGACTTCAGATAATCCCACAATACTCCATCGTAACCCGCTCAACTCTTCCTCCAGTTCGGTGATCTTCTCGTCGGACCTGAGTGTGCGTACGTTAAACGTTGCCAGGTCCAGTCGTCGACGGTTAAACGTTCTCGCCCGGAGATTTTTAGCACCCCTGACCCCAGGGTTGCGCCTACGCCCGTCCACGTCAGCACAACCGGTGGAGTCGCCGGGCACTTGGGGCCTGTGCCTTATATTACTAGTCATTGGGGGGGGTTTGGACCATAACCCGCCACGCTGGTCCAGTGCGGGTTGGCGGGTCGCCATAGCCTCGTCTGTTTTTCAGCAGGGTGTACCACGTGCAGGTGAGGTTGGCTTGGGTCCCGACAGATGTTGATTGGGCCCCGTATACACCCCGTCCATGTATGCAAAAAACTAAATCAGTTTTCCTACGCCCTCTATATGTTAAGAAAAGTAACAAATGAGAGTACTTTGTTGAGTGTCTATCATGCTTATGTGGGCTCCACACTAAGATATGGTATCCTCTTCTGGGGCAATTCAGCAAATAGGGAGTATGCTCTTAAAGCTCAAAAAAAATGTCTCAGAAGTATATGTGGACTTAGAGAGACTGACTCATGTAGACCAGTATTCAAAAGATTGAAAATTTTGACCTTACCTTCGTTATATATATTTGAAGCAGCAATTATGATAAAACGCGATATAGATAGCTATGAAACATTAAGAAGTGCGAGACATAAAACTAAACTAAGAGGCTTTGTAAGTAGAACTGTAAAGTATAAATCAAGTGTGTTTGGGATGGGAATAAAAATTTATAACAAACTACCAATCTCTATCAAAAATATCCCATCCTTAAATGTTTTTAAGTTCAGGCTTAAAGAGTTTTTATTAAGTAAAGCATACTATTCAATTAATGAATTTCTGAATGACCGAATTTTTGATTAATATATATAATATAATATAATTATCAAACAACTTATTTGACTATTCAATGCTATTATTATGATTAATTATTGTTTTATTATAAATGGCGATTATGAAAGATGTGACATATTTATTTTTTTGACTAATTAAATAATAATATAAATTGTATTTGTGTGACGATAAAATCTGATGTTTGACAATGTGGATAAAATGTTATAAATAATAATGGATGTAGTAATAATTTTGTAAGACTTATTTTTTTATAAATATGTAATGATAAAAATTGACTTAAATATTGTACACCTATATGGGTATGTTGCAGCGACCCTAATGCAATTGTAAGAACTTAACCCTTCAGATACCGTCAATTAGAGACACAATAGTAAGACAATAGATGCGCGGCCACCGGTGGTCGCTTGGGGATTCATGAATTAACCACCTGTAACAAACAATAAATTAATTTGAATTTGAATTTGAATTACTTCAGATTCATTTGATAACCGACCGTTTATAGAAGTATTATTATGCGGTAGAGTCGTTAAAGCATTACTTGACTCTGGTGCTCAGATGTCACTTATTAGCGATAATTTTATTCAGCAACTTGGTATTTCTTTGACATCAAAAGACGCTTGTCCCCGTGTTATATCGGCTAATAATTCACCGATTAATATTCTTGGTTCTGTATCAGTGGCGAAGCGTGAAATATTGAGAGAGGTAAGCCGGAGCAAAAAAAAATGCTTGCCTACTCCGAGCGCGGGCACGCAGTCTTGAGTCCTTACCGAAAACCTGTGATTGGCATCCTGGCTTCAGTCTTGTATAGGCAGATGTATCTTCAGTCCACTTTTACTATACGTGTAAGCACTGAGATATTGAAACAGTGTCTTGCAAGTAGGGTTGCCAGGTCCTGGAACTGAAAAGCCGGACAATCTATCCTATTTAGCCGGATGTTTGGTCAAAGAGGCCGACATTTTTTTTAAGTCTAATAAAATTCATGAAATCTTTTTAAATTCTAATGAAAAAACCATAAGATTAAGTGATATTATTGCTACACTATTACATATCGCTCACTTAGCAGTATAATGGCACATTTACAAAAATAGCGAAATTGAGTTTTTACGGCCTAAGTGTTTAAAATTGTATAATAAGTAAAGCGGTAAAACGGCACGGTGTTAGTTTTCCTATTTGTTGAGAGAGGGCGTTCAGTGTCATTGTAGTACTTCGTACGTTCCCCCCGCTCCCGCGCATAACAACGGCTTATTTGTCAGTTGTGCGGGGCGCTCCGCAAGGTACAATCGCTTCTAAATCTGTGTTGGCGTAAGTGGCAAATGTGACATTTTATTAACTTGGTAAGTTAGTAGAAAAACGGCACATTTGACAAATATGACATCGCTATTTTACTTAATATAATTCATATGGTAAAACAACGACTTATTTGACAGATGTGCCGTTTCAATTAGATTACGTAAATGTTATTGGTACTTATGTCGTGAGTTTGATTAGTGTTTTTGTGTATGGGTTAGAAGGCAGGTTGGCATACTCTAAGACTAGGTCTAACTAATTATAAAAAAGCCCTAAGTAGCAGTTTTAGAGTGGGCCGACCTGCTCCCTAATCTTTGTGCTTATCAAAATAATAAGTATAAATTTCATTTTAAATTGTAGAAAAAACAAATAAGGCGTTTGATATACCTACTTATTGTAATAATGGCGAACCGTATGGAGCGATTGGTACAATTAGGAAAAAAAGGTTTGACTGCAGCACCTTTTTCTAAAACCAATCCAGACTTAAATAAAAGCGGTATGTATCCTAAATATTTTTTTATTATTATTTCATTTTGAATATTAAAATTTAACAATGGTTGTATTTATTACATCTTGTTATAATTGATACATCGTGCTATACATCGCTTATAATCCAAAATTTTCTTTCATAGGGGAAACAGTATCATCAATGACAGTCGATATAATTGAACCTATAGCTTCGACAAGTAAAGATTTGGCGGAAGTTTCAATATCTCCTTTGAACAGCAATACTTCTGATAATATAAATGTTCAGGAAATAGATGCTATTTGCGAAGGTACTGTGAATCAGTTTTATAAATTGTATTTAAGTATTTAGTCTAATAATAATTCCTACGTATGTAGAAATTAGCAAATGATTGTTTTTGAATTAAAATAAATACACTTAAGGTACCAAAGAAGATGATCAATCAGTAGTGCCACAAAAGCGGAAACGTTCTATATCCTCATCGAGCAGTGACTCATCATCGAGTAGTAGTTCTAGTAGCAGCTCAACGTCTTCATCGAGTAATTCATCCAGTAGTTCTTCAACGTCTAGTAAATCCCAAAAAGGAGGTACGTATATATTGATTAAATACCATAATTAATTTCGGTTCAAAAGACAGCAAAAAATAAACTGAAAATGTTTTTTTTTAGATTTTATAGCAATGATTTTATATTTTTTAAATATTATTAACAGGTAAAATTGAAAGACTCGCGTAAGTGTTGAATGTACGATTTCTATTCGATTTGAGGAAATTTTACTTTGCAGATTCATTGCCGGATGATACCCATATAGAACAGTTAAGAAGAGCAAATAATTTTGATTATGAAGCACTTGGTATGACTGTACCTGAAAAATTTATTCATGTTCCTGATACTACTAATATGACTGATAACCAAACTACTGATGAAAATATAGTGCAGTTTGAAGAAATAATTGATGAAGGTAATTAATTAATTATTTATATTGATTATTAAAATTCTTGGATTGTTAGATACAATACAATTATGTTGAACAGGTAATGCTGAACGAACAATACTATCTCCCACGATACTTCAAACAAATAACAATGAAAATGTGCTTAATCAACAAATGGATATGCAAATATCTTCATATTTTCAAGAAGGTTCTGATGCGACAGGTAGAAAAATCAAAGACCATGATTCTGCGGAGTTTGGTAAGCATAATTTTCAAATTTTTCTTTACTCCGAATCAATTGTAACCAACAGCAATATTATATAATCTTAATTCTAGGTAAAGAAAATTCGAAGCCAAGTTCTCCTTTTGTTTGCTTGAACGAAGGTTCAGACTTTTCTGCAGATAGTGGCAGTGAATATCATCCACCGACATCACATCCAAGGCGTGACAGATCGTCATCTACGAGTTCATCTATAGTTTCTTTAACCAGTGCAACTTCTAAGAATAAAAGAGGAAAGAAAAGAGTGAGAAACCAAAACAAGTGGAAAGAAAATGTCAGGAAAACGTTAAAAAATTCAGGAAAAGATTATGTATCTAAGAAAGGCAAAAAAATTGAAGCCAAAAAAATGAGACCTCCGTGCCATAATTGTAAGTTTTTATGTTGCGATAAATTTACAAGAGATGAACGTCAACAAATATTTAATACCTATTGGTCCTTAGGATCTTTGCAACGTCAAAGAGACTTTCTTAGCTCTTGCATTAACATTCAAAACATAGTATGCCGTCGTGTACAAAATGTAGCACAACCAAGAACGCCCAATAGTTGGTTTTCTTTTCTGAAAAATGGTCAGACCCGAAGAATATGTAAGACATTTTTACTAAATACCCTTGGCATAGCACAACGGACGCTTCGTACAGTTATAGAAGCAAAATCTTCTGATTGTGGAATCGCGCCGACCGATCAAAGAGGTAAACACGGTAAACAACCGAAATCGGATCCAGAAGTACTAGAATCAGTTCGTCAGCATATTAATTCAGTCCCACGAATTGAAAGCCATTATTTACGTGCTAATACCAGTCGCCAGTTTATTGATGGTGGACTTACCTTGGCTGCCTTACATCGCGACTATGAATGCCAACGCAGAAGTGCCGGTCAAGAAGCAGCTACATTGTTCATTTACAGTCAGATTTTTAACAGGGAATTCAATATATCGTTTTTTATACCAAAAAAAGACCAATGTAATTTTTGTGAATCTTACAAAAATGCAGAAGGTGATAAGAAAACAGAACTAGAACACCAGTATATAAACCACCAAAGAGAAAAGGTTTTAAGTCGCACAGAAAAAACAGTAGATATTGCACTTTCTCGTGAACCTCAAAACAAAGTCATAGTGGCCATATATGACTTACAAGCACAGTTACCTGTGCCAATCGGCAACTCATCAGCGTTTTACTATAAATCGAAATTGAATTGCTACAATTTTACTGTAAGTCGACTATTAGTAACGTATTTAACTCGTGAATGTTTTATATTATCTAGTATAAATAATATTAACTTTATTTCAGATAACAAATATTAAAACGGATACAACTACTTGTTACTTTTGGCATGAGGGCTTGGGTTCTAAAGGTTCGACCGAAATAGGAACTTGCGTCTACAAGTTTCTAGAGAAAGTTGCGGAAGAGCATCCAAACTCTGATGTTATTTTTTATAGTGATAATTGTTGTGGCCAACAAAAAAATCGGTACGTATCAAATATTTTACGGTGAATATTTTGATATAATTATTAAATTTATAATAATTTCTAATGAACACGTTTTTATTTTTAGATATGTGTTCAGCATGTATTATTATGCTGTCGAAAATTTAGCTATAAATTCTGTGTGCCATAAGTTTTTAATAAGCGGCCATAGTCAAAATGAAGGTGATAATGCCCATTCTCTGATTGAAAAATCGATAAAAAGGGCTAAAAAGTCTGGACCCATCTACGTACCAGATCAATATGTTAATTTGATACGAGATGCTAAAAAAAGAGGAAACCCTTTCATTGTTCATGAGATGCATTTCAGTGACTTTTATGACTTGAAAGCACTGACTGAAGAGCAAGCCATTAATTACCAGAAAGACACTAATGGGGATATAATAAAACTGACTGAGTTAACAATGATTAAATTTACTAAAAATAGTGACTTCTATGAATTTAAAACATCTTTTGAAGGAGAATGGGTCCAGGCTAAGCTTAAATTGGTACGACGAAAAAGAAAGCAACCATCACAAATTAATTTAAAAGCAGCTTATGATTCAAAAATGAATATTTCTGATTCAAAGAAAAACGATTTGTTACAATTACTTCGTTCTAACATAGTGCCCAGCTATTATGAAGGATTTTATAATAATATTTAAATAATTATAAGAAATATCTACCTTTTCTTTTTATTCATACTCTTATTATATTCATTCTTATTAATTAAGTAATGAAAGAAGATTGGTTTAAATCTTCGTAACTAAAAATACCTACTTAACTATTCGCCAATAATCTTTGTCTCTCTGTAGTTAGCTGTGAGTTAAATTTGCGCATGGAATACTCGCATTTAAAAGCTTTACATAGGTATGATAAAAAAAAGTTATGCATCACAAGCGTTACCTACAAGCGTGAGTTTTTCATGCACAAATTCATCTAGCTGTTAACTTCACACAGAAAAAGGTCCGTGTCGAATAGTAAAGGTCTAAATCATGAACCTACTGTGCAAGTTCCTAATATTGCCTAATATGCTTATAGTTTTGTTTACTGCTTAGTCAATTAATAAAGATACTTAAAGATAAAGTAAACTTCCTTAAAATTTTTTAGTGATAAGGTAACACTTGTTTTGAATCTCGATTTCATTACAGTACCTTTATCTAAACTTAAACTGCCATTTTTTAAGTGCTTTTGTTTTTAGAACGGAGAGTAACTATCTCACCATAAATTTTAAAATGTTTGATGATTATGACCTACCTTTACAATTAAGAGAAGATACGTGATTATACTTTATTTGTTATAGTTTGATGATAACTATTTCTTAACGATTCACGAGCCAAATATAGGTTATTATAATATTTTAGTTAAACTTTTTAATGTATGTTGATTTCCAATAAAAACTTTTGTTTTCTATTTACCAATTGTCTTTATTTCTTGGTTTTCACATCCTGTATAATTATGGCTTTGGGGGCATATATGACATTTTTGGAGGTTGTTAAAAGTATAACGGCACAATTGCGTGGCTCTTCTTCTTCTTTGACTGTTATGAAGTAACTCCTGGAAACCTGAAGTGGATTTTTTATCCCTAAGTATCTATTAAGGTCTATACTAGTTGCTAAAACCATAAAATCCATGATTAAATGTAAAATAAACTCATAACTTCGTTTCAAACATTTGTAAAATCTTTGACCCTCATTTCTGTAAAATGAGAAAAAAGTAGATGTGTCATTATACTGCTAGGTGAGCGATATCCACTCTGCTTGTGCTAGCGATACAAGGTAAGGCAAAACTCTAATGACAATTCTAAACAAAATGGTCTTTAAAAAGCCTAACAAAAGCCAAAAATGCTCAAATTTGGCCGGACACGCCACTTAAAAGCCTGACTATGTCCGGTTTTATCCGGACGCCTGGCAACGCTACTTACAAGCATAATAGAAGTGGCTTTGATAAAAGCCGTTTGTGGTGAAATGATGATATATTATGATGTAAATTAAACAAAACTTAATCGACTAAGTACTAATAATACTACTTATACTCTAAAGCTATTCGTCTATTCTTTCTTACAAAGTGCGCTAAGACATTATTATAAAAGCCGGGAAGATTCTTAATTTTTAGTAAAGAACGTTTTTCTATAGAAAGAATGGCTAGATCAGATAATCGTTCTTGTTTTTGAGCATTACGCATGTTGATATTTATTGAAAAGGGATATATTAAAATGTTTAAAAAAACCAGCTCTGAGAAGAACTTTTGCGTAGGTGTAGTTTTAAGAACGAAATCTAAAAAAAATCGCACGTAAATTATTAGACTTCGCGCACGACCTTTCTCATAGATCTAAACTCCCCTCCCGCACGCGCACTCCCGGGCCCCGCCTTGGTGACGCTTGGGCCGTGCATAGCTTAGCATAAATCGTAATATTTTAATTTTGCCATAACTTCAAAACCAAACGTCCAATTTTAATCATTCAAAGACCAAATATTATCTACATAAACTGTACTTAGTGATGAAATAATTTATTTTGATAAGGGTCAATAGCATAAGTAAAATAAATGCGTTCAAATGTAATCCAAAAAAAAAATCAAGATGATTAGATAAAAAAATGGTTGTTGTGCCTCACTCGACATAGATAGGTATACTGTTACGCGGACTTTTTTGTAGATATTTATAAGATCTACAATTAATTAGAACATTTTACGTTTCTATCTTTAATAGTTTAGGCAGCGTACGCAAAATAAGTAACTTTTCTGGTTGATTTTTTACACCTTGTGTCCGAAAACCCCAAATATCTTACGGAACCCTATTTTTTTACAAAATAAAATTTAGCCTATGTTACTCGTGGATAATGTAGCTTTCGAGTGGTGAAAAAATTTTTAAAAACAGTCTAGTAGTTTTTAAGCTTATTCAATAAAACTCTATCAAATAACTCGAAAAAAAACCGGCTTGCCGGAGCGCTATAAAGCGCCCCAGGTTCATTGACCTTTATGTGACGTCGTGACGTATTCTTGTATAGAAATTTAAACGCTAAAAAGCCGATTGCGCCTGCGGCTTATGTTAAAGCAACATGTTGTTGAAAAGCAAATTTTGTTGATTTAATGTCCATAGTGTATACTTAGTGTAGGCGTTTTGTAATGTTTCTTTGTAGTTTTATAATTTCTGATTGTGCCATTTCTCAATTACGGTAGAGAGTGGTTGTGTTCTAAACTTCTGAAGGGAAGCCGGTGGGAATCGAGTTGTATGGAACCTTCGTCACTGTTCTGTATATCTTCCAGTTAAATTTAACTGTAAAACTTTTATTCATGAGTTTTTAGTGGCAAGTTCGATGTCATCTTCTGTTATTTTAGGTATCGAATTTTGGAATAAATTCGGTTTGACGTCTATTTTTAGTCAGGCTTTTGATAAAAATATTGATGGTAATATGTTTATCCCTTCTGTTCAGCCCTCTCCCCCTCAAGTTTCCTCTGTTAGTAAGGTTCGTGTGCACCGTAAAGGTTTGAAACATAAAGTCCCCGATGTTTTATCCAGGATCCATGCAAATCCTGTGTCGTTTGACCAGGGTCCTGAACATACTAATGACCGTTGGTATAAGAAGATTTATATAGGTGCTCGAGACTCGCCACAAATGTTCCCAGCATACGCTATAAACAATGGTATCCTTATGAGACGCTTGCCTGTTTCTAGTCCTTTATCTTCTGAACCATGGCATGTGGTGTTACCAGCTGAAAAGGTTCCAGACGCTATTTGGGAAATTCACAATAGTTTTCCTTCGATACATCCCGGTGTTACTAAAACGTATCTAAAACTTAGGGAGTTGTTCTACTGGCCAAATATGTTCCGTGACGTCACTTCGACGTTAAGTCAATGCGAGGTTTGTAAAGCCTATAAAATTTCGAACACGCAACCTCGCGGTCAGATGTGCTACCCTAAAGAGGTTTCCTTGCCCTTACAGATGATTTCTATCGATATAATTGGTCCATTGCCCTGTGCTTATTATGGTTATAAGTATATCCTTTCTATGGTAGATTTATTTTCGAAGTATGTATGGCTAGTTTCTCTGAAAAGGATTGACGCTCTTTCTGTTATAAAAGCGTTAGAGTCTGAGATTTTCTTTAATTTTGGGGTTCCGCGTACTATTCTTTGTGACAACGCCACAGTTTTTCGTAGTAATCAATTCCTTAATTTTCTCAGATCTTTCCATATTCAATCACCTACTTTTACGCCATATTATACACTCCAAGCAAATACGGTTGAGCGATACAACCAAAGTGTTATTACGTGTTTAGGTATTTTGGTTGGTGAGAACCAAAGAAGTTGGGCTAAAATGTTACCTAAAGTTAAGCTTTACCTCAATTCTTGTGTTAATCTAGCTACTGGCTTTACGCCTAACTTTCTTATGTTTGGTAGAGAGGTCCTTATGGATAGCAGTCGTATATATAGTCAGACTCGAAGCTCTAATTTGGCAGACAGTCGGGCTCGACATGCTTCAAACCTATCTTCTCTCAACGAAGTTTATGCAAAGGTTGCTGATAATCTTTCTTTAGCTTTCCTCCGTAACTCTCGTGCATATAACTCTAATCGATCAGCCATCACTCTGAATGTTGGTGATACCGTATGGAGAAGGAACTTTTCCAAGTCTTCTGGAAATGATTTTTTCTCTGGGAAGCTTGCTCCACGTTTTATTAAGTGCCGCGTGATAAGTGTAATTTCTAGGACCACCTATTTGCTACAGGATTGTGATTCAGTCCACTCCGGACAATATCATATCAAAGATATCTTAAAATAAATTGGATTAAATTCTCTTTATTCCATTTTATCATTAACATTTGCTTTCTAAAACTTTTTCCTCTTTGGTTTATGGCATATTTCTTTGCATAAGTTTTTTAATTAAGTTAAAAACCTTTTTAAATTATCCGTTAATAATGACATTTATTTATTTTTATGTTATGTCAACCTGCGTTCTTAGGTTGCCTGCGTAATTAGGTTGTTTTATTTCTTTTGTTTAACACAAATGATTTGTCATTCAACAATCAACTTAAGTTAACTTTTTCAAACTTAGTTGTTTGTTTTTTGTCCAATTTCTTTCGTTTCTTTAACTAAGGTTGGACTTTACGTGTTGACGTTATTTATTTTTTTGGGAATTCCCGGGTCTTTTCTTAATGTTGTTAGGTAATAGTTTAGTCTTATGTTAAGTTAGGCTACCTTTAATTAGATGTATGATCCCCGGATTTTTTTTCTTGTTGTTGCTAGGTAATAGTTAAGTCTTATGTTAATTTAGGCTAGCTTTACTTAGATATATAGATCCCTAATTGTTCTTCATAGTTGTTAGGATGTGGTAGGTTAGTGTTTGACTCTAATTGGACAGTATACATTTTGATTTATGAGTTCGTTATTTTCTTTCATATTCTCCATTTTCGTAATTGAGATTTATTTATTTATTTTATTTATTTATTTATTATTATTTAGTACAGCAAAATAGCCAATAACACTAAATTATGTTTAAAACCTTTCACTCTGTCTTCTCACAGAATCGCAAACTTTCTAATAATATCGTCTTCCAAGCATCAGCAAACAAATCCAATCCAGGGTTGGTCTCCACGAGCGCGTTGAGCATCGTTAGCATACGCGGTATAGGGGAGGTGGATCTAGCTACAGTGCGACAGAATGGGACATTAAATAGTTTATGTTTTCTAGAGCGATTGTAATTAATTGGAACAAATAATTGACACAACTCCGCATGCAAATCGGACGCCTCAGTGTAACCATTAATAATTTTGTAAGCTGTTGTAATTTGGCCCACAGCCCGCCTAACCTTTAATGAGTTGCAATTTAAGCATCCTAAGATGAACTTAGTAGGATACATAAATGGGTAATATCCAAATAATCGTTTATAAAGGTACCTTAGAAAAGCTTTTTGAACTTTCTCCAGCATGAGTGTATATGTAACCTCATGAGGGTTCCATACACAAGCGCTGGTTTCCAGTTTGCACCGAACTAAGGCATTATACAGAAGTTTTATAACTGCTTGGTTTTTAAAATCTTGACAGTTGCGTAAAATAAATCCTAAACGTCTAAATGATTCTTTAGCCAGGCTTATTATGTGCGTATGGAAAGTTAGTTTGGTGTCAAATTGGACACCGAGGTCTTTTACAGTAGAGACTCTGGTTATAAGTTCATTGTTTATCCTGTAGTCGTACTGTATAGGACTCTTTTTGCGGCCAAAGCTCATTATTTGGCATTTAGAGATGTTAAATTCCATCTTGTTGGTGGTGGCCCATTCACACAGGGCATCTATATCATGCTGGAGATCTATACAGTCCGACTCAGAGCTAACATTCTTAAAAATCTTTAGGTCGTCAGCATAAAGTAAACATTTTGCATATTTTATTATTTGTGGCAGATCGTTAATCATAATCAAAAATAACAGGGGACCTAAAATGGAACCCTGACTTACGCCTGATCGTGTATGATAAGCGTGCGAGTTATATGAGCCAAGACGAACAAATTGCTGGCGGTCCCGAAGATAGTCAGTAATGAAGAGAAGAAGACTCGGTGAAAATCCTATGGCACTTAGCTTGCGTAGCAAGATGTCATTATTAATTCTATCAAAGGCCTTGCGGAAATCAAAATACAGCACATCCACTTGCTGTCCGCGGTCCATTTGAGTAGAAATAAAATCAACTAGAGTGAGCAAATTGGTGTCGACTGACTTTTTATTGCGAAAACCATGTTGCTCATTGCACATACAAATATCGACTTGCCTTTGAATTTCCTTATACAAAATATGTTCAAATACTTTAGCAGGGGTCGATAATATGGCAATAGGCCTGTAGTCCTCAACAGATGTTTTTACTGCTGTCTTGGGTATAGGCGTAACCCTAGACAGCTTCCATTGTGTCGGGTATTTTCCAGTGCTTAATGACAGATTAAATATATGGCATAAAGGTTTGGCTATGGACTCTTCAGATAGTTTAAGAACTTTAGCTGGAATGCTATCTGGCCCAACGGAACTACTAGGCTTCAACTTACTTATACCGCGTTCTACATCTTTCGGAAAAAATTTAACTAAGCTGACAGAATTACTGTTGGTATGTGTATCAAGAGCACATATTTGGGATATGTTTAAGTCAGGTGTTTCTGGTAAGAAGACACTCGCGAAGAAATCAGCAAAACCATTAGCCGCATCAATACCTGACAGTGTTTGACCCTGGTAGTTGATGGTGGGTTCAAAGCCTCCTTTGCACCGCAGAGTGGATATGTGTCTCCAAAACTGTCGCGGGTTGAATTTGATATTATTCTCAACACTATGTAAATGTGAGTTATAAGCGACATTGATACGATGTTTTAGGTTTGCTCTTAAGTCAGAGAATGCCTTGTAAGCCATAGGACATTTAGACGCTTTCCAAATATGATGTAGCTTGTGCTTATGTCGTAGATCTGTAATAATATCTCTAGTATACCAAACAGGATATCGTTTGCGACTAGCTCTATTTCGTAATTTCTTTGGTATACACTCATTAAAAATATTGTAAATAGTTTCATAAAAACAATTTGTGCTAGAAGTAATATCAGTTGACTCTAGAACGGTACTCCATGTTTCCTGATTAAGTAAAGCAGTAAGACGTTCATAATCGCATTTATTGAAGTTCCAGTCCTTAGACTTATCACTGTTACAAGGTGGCATAGGACGAACATGTGGAGCTGCGTCAAATTTTAAAGTGATATCAAGTGGTGGGTGGTAATTATCGGGAGGTACCATACCTTCTGTCTCGCTAACTGATACTTCAACGCTATCGTGGACCAATACTACATCAAGCATACCTCCATGCAAATTCTTCACAGCGTTCCTCTCAGTCAAACCACAAAAAGACAAAAAGTAACAGAAATAGTTGTTAATATTAACCGAAGCACTATTCAAGTTTAAATCGCCACATATAAAAACACTTCCCTTTATAGTATGTATAACACTTTCTACTTTACAAAACCACGACATGTAGTCGTCATCACTAGCACTTGGTTTTATGTACACGACACACACAAATATCGAGCAACCATTTAGGTTACACGTAACCCAGAGATCTTCACCACCATCCGTTTCAAGATCCCGACGTCGAATCATGAGCAGGCCCGCTCGTGACAGAAGCATAACGCCGCCACACGGAGTTCCACGATCTCGCCGTATAACATTATAACCATTACTCGTAAGTTCAGAGTCTTCAATTGATTGATCGAGAAATGATTCAGTTACAGCAATTATATCATGTTCCAGCAGCAGCAGATTAGTTCTCCACATCGTAAGCTTGGTCTTCAGTCCGCGAACGTTTTGATAACAGATGTCGATAGAAGTTTTGCCAGGTTTATTGTTGGTTACTGCGTGAGGGACGAAAAGTATGCTGGGTCTGCGTAAATTCCTTCTTATTAGATTTATAACGACGAATAAATGGAAACCAGAGTTTGATTTGAGCATTTACAGGCCAGACATCGACTGAATAAATCGTATCAAAGTGAGGAAGAGGAACTCCAATTTTATATGACTTATAATGACCTTTGGGTTTGAGTTCATCAACCGTACAAGTTGCTGTTGGACATAGCTGGCGCAAATAGTGACGAACGTCTTCAACATTGGACTCCATATTCCAAACATGTATGTACTTCCTTACTTCGGCAGCTTTCAAAGTTGTTACGTTAGCGCCTGCCTTGCCAGACAATGATTTGTGTCTATTGTACAGCTCTAGACCCGTCTTAGTATGCTGTTTTGGTGAAGCTTCCATATAGCTGGCAGAATTATTCAGCCCTGCCTCTGTGTTTCCAGGTGAAGTTTGCTCAGGTGTTATTTTCTTCAGTTTTGATTGTTCCGGTTGAGTTAGTGTACCTTCATCGACAATGGATATGGGCCTGGCAGGATCAACGAGATTTTCTCCAGAAAACTGCTGCTTAATCGACTTCTTTTGCCGCTTGCGTTTTTTATGTGCTGAAGGGACAGTAGTTTCCAGAGGTTCATCAGTCGACGGTTTCTGATCATCTTCTAGGTGTGTCTTTACGTTACTCTGGAGACGTTCCTCTTCGAACTTTTTCAGCTTGGAGTCCATCATGGCCATTTGGTTCGAGTAAACGTCAAGCTTATCATGATAACAGGTAATTAAGGTCATAGCTTGACATAATTGATCGCTGAGAGTTAGTACTTCGTGACGTAGAAGACGTATTTCGGAATTTAGCTCACCAGAGTTTGACGGTTGGATCTCATCCACCTTAGGTATTGACGAGTAATTTCTTCTCAGTGTGACGTTGGGGTCATGACTTTCAAATGGGTTTCCAATTGACACTAGGGTACTATTATTCTCTGGACAAAAAAAACATTCTTGGCAAGTCCAAGAGTTCACATCTACGTCGTGTATATTTTCATTGCGAATACATGAAATGTGGAAATAATTATTGCATGCAGTCATAGTGCAATGTAGGTATTGTTCATATGCATCAATCGTCCCATCACAATTAAAGCAAATCATTTTGTAAAAGCAATAAATAAAAAAAACATTAAAATATTTGAACGTCGGGCGCGCAGGTGTTCAGCATGCAAAAGGCGCGTAAAGCGAATCAATCAGGCGCTGCAATAGAGTTTCGTTTCAACAAACAGGTCCGCACAAAGCAGCTGACAGCGCTTGCGTCACTGCGTCAAGCTTGCAGGTGTTCAACGTGCAAAAAGCGCGTAGAGCGAATAAATCAAAGCGCTGCCGTGGACTCCCGTTTTGTCAACCAACACTGCATAGAGTAGCTGCAAGCGCTTCCGTCACTAACCGCATGCGATAAAACGAAAAAAGCACAGCGCGGGCGCTGTAGCGGGCTTGCGTCTAATCAGAATAAAGTAGTTTAAAGCACTTGACAACGCTTAATGTACACTAAAAATGCGTAAGGTACGCTTCCCTGCGATTTGAAATGTTTATAACAGTTGACTTGTAATGTTTTGAACTTTAAACTATTTTCATTAGTTTACCACACAAACTAATCACACAGTCAGTTTATTCAGTTCTTAACAAAGAAAAGTATATAAGTTACAATGTTCACTGATCACTTTATACCACTTATTTCTATTTTATTTTCGGAACGGTAACGGACACGATGTCGCTACTGGCGCGGCCCGCCGTGAACTCCGTGAGTGAGATGTCGTGAGTTAGCGGGGATAACGTTTAGATGTGGAGGCCTCCGTGTTTATTCAGTATGTACGGTTCGTACATTTGAAGAGTAGTTGTTGTTGAGGGTGGAGCACGAAGAGAAAAGATCACGTAGTTTCCGTAAGGTTTATTCCGTAAGAATATTTGTTTACAAAGAGAACTGTTGACGATTCCTTTCTCTAATGTTAGTCACCGCGTAGCAGTAATTGCACTCATCGATTTATTGTAAATTATGTATATTTATAGTAATAATAAAATGACGCACATCGGGTGCGAGACCCGGCGTCAGCAAAATGTACAGTTTAAGACTGTACATCTTGGCAACCCCAAAAGGAGAAAGAGATCAGAAAAGAAAGGAAAAGCCATCACAAAGTTAATATAGTAAATTAATTAGTCAAATTGAAAGGCGATGTTCCTGTGCCCAAGTCGAGACTCCCGCTGCAAGTCCTCTGTCGTCTGTGCCGCCCGAGCTGCGACTGCTCCTTGCTGGTACTCTTGTTGACGGATGACTTGAAGTTCAATATCTTCAGATGGAGGGCTAGTAGTTTTGGTCCTGGCGTTGTTTGTGCAGTAGTGCGCACAGCGATTCCTCCCAACCACCACAAGTACAGCTATGGTGGCGGCCGTCAGTAAGAAGTAACAGATCGCATATTGATGAATGTCGTGACTTGTTATTGCTGGTAGTGAAACTTCATTCTTCCTTTGAGTTGCAATTTGCTGTTCAATTGTTGCAATTTCTTGATTTGTGGCCTTTGACTGAAGGATATTTGGGGCATAGTGATATGTCAAGTTCACTATTTTATTAATAGATGTGTCAAATGTTGGAGCTGTGAGCTCATAATCCATCTTCATGTCACTGTGGTATTGGCGTTGCGCGTAAATGGTTAAGTCAATAGATTGCAGTACACATCCTTGAGGTAATGTCACTATGCTCGATGATGAGATGGTGTGTGATGTGACGTCATTACCACATATAATTCGTAAGGAACACGTTTCGCAGCAAATCGCCAGCCAGCTGTTTTGTGTTTGTAACTCTATCCAAGCGTCCTTGCATGACGCGTGTTCGACGTCACAAGGCCCGCTGTTATGATGAGATAGCAGTTTCGCCTCACACGGAGCACCTTTGCTGTGTAGTTCAAATGACGGCAGGTTGTTCTTGCACAGGAAGTTCCTTGATTTTTGTTGCATGCAGTGTTTCAGATTATCTTCAGACAAAGATACGTAAATGTTCTTCTTGAAGTTGACCGCAATATACTTCTTTGATAACTGCACATATGTAGTTTCTTTGGCATTGTTAACCGGTAAAGGTATAGCTTTGTATATGTAGAAGTCTTCGTTCGCTACGAGTGGGATATGTGCTTCGAACAAAAAATAGTTTTCAGTAACTCTTGTTTTCACATTAATCAGTTTGTGGATGTCTTTGATGTTTTCTTTGTAGTTTTCAACTGGTAACGATAATGATTTCGGAAGACTTCCAGCTATTTCCGACAGTTTTTGTATTAGACGCACCGGAGTTATCAGATGGATGTCCACATGTCCTTGGTAGACGTTAGTTAGAGTGTTGAACAGCATCTCCTGGAACGTCCTCAAGCTGTTGATCAGTAGGTACGTTGTCAGTGAGGCAGAGTTGATGTAGGTAGTTGCCGTAAGTATTTCCATTTCCGTTTCGATGGATGCTATATTCATGTTGGTCGAGTTAATGAAGTTATCAATGAAGGTGAATTGACGCTGAATATTGTCTTCGCTTTGCTTCAACACTTGATTCTCGAGCTCCACAATAGTCGTTTGATTTTTGATTAGCTCAAGTAAGTAGTTTTCGTTGGTCTGCAAAGATTGGATGTCGTTTTGGTATTTTTTAGCAAAGTTTTGATCCAATATTCCAAATAAACTATTAGCTATGTAGCCAACTCCATCGACTAGGCCTCGCTTCTTCCTGTTGCTCAGATGTTTGTGGGGGTTTATAAGTATAGCGTTGTAGTAGTTTAGAAGTTCTATTTCATGGTTTAGTTGTTCCATGGTTGATCTGCAGTGTTGTAGATTCGTTTTATGGCATACATTTTTGATGTTCTCGAAGTAAGTTTGAGTTCGACGAGTTCCTTCCCAATAGTTCGTTAGATTGTAGTACATCATGAGTATCCATTCATCGTGCACAACTTGCATTTTTCCGACCGCGTCATAGTATATGGGCCGCTCGCGTTCCAGACTTGTAATCTGAGCTGTTGACGACGTTGGGCGCGTGCCGTCAGTGGCGCTATATGATCCAGTTACAAATGTAAACAATGATAGCATTGTTATTAGTAACGTTGAGGTAGGTTTCTTTGTCCTTTGCCGCCGTTGATTGCTCGAGTTCTGTTGAGGTTTGTTTTTTGTTTCGTTTTCCTTGACTTCTTCAGTTTCAGAGTTTAATGGTAATGGCGATAGTTTTGTTATTGGGCGCTTGATGATTCCTGCTTGAGTTTTGACGGTAGTAACTCGAACATATCCATCGGATCCTGGATGAGTCTCTAGTATACGGCCTAAGGCCCATTTTCCCGGCGGTAAATTGTTTTCTTTCACCAGAACTACATCGCCTTCTCTGATGTTTCTAGAAGGCTTGTTCCACTTACTACGTGTTTGTAGAGTAGTAAGGTAATCGTTTGACCAGTTTTTCCAATATTGTTGAAACATATGTTCAGTCAGCTGCCACCTACGACGTAAATCGATGTTATTTACATCTTTGTAATCCGAGAGCGGCATAGACAATATTGGGCTTCCTGTTAGGAAGTGTCCGGGGGTGAGACAGTTGTAAAACTCTTCTGGATCTTCAGTCAGCGGGCACAGAGGTCTTGAATTCAAGCAGGCTTCTATTTTCGCTAACATCGTTATGAACTCCTCGTACGTTAGTTTTTGATCCCCTAATACTCGTCGCAGATGATGCTTCATCGACTTAACGGCTGCTTCCCACAAACCACCAGCCGTTGGCCAAGCGGGGGCGTTGAAATGCCACTCCACTTCTAGTTTGGCCAGTTCGTTGAAGAGGTCAGGTTTCAGTAGTTGTTTGAACTCTTCGAATTCTTGACGAAGCACCTTTGCAGCGCCGACAAAGTTTGTACCACAGTCAGAGTACATGTGCTTGGGGGTGCCCCGCCTCGCACATAGTCTTTGGAAAGCTGCCATAAACGTTTCTGTGCTAAGGTCGGACACGAGTTCTATATGAACTGCTTTTGTCACCATGCATATAAATATGGCGACATATCCCTTGGAAGTTTTCACCCCTCTACCCTTGTTGTGTTTGACATCTACATGGCCAGTGAAGTCTATTCCTGTGTGTGTGAAAGGTCGGCATGGAGTGATCCTTTGCTGTGGTAGGTCACCCATTAGTTGATAGTCATCCGTCTTGTTGAAGCGGTGACAGCGTACACATCTTCGTAGTTGGTTCTTGACGGCGCGGTTGCCGCCGACAATCCAGTACCGTTGTCTTATATAGGTCAGCGTTAGCCGAGCTCCTCCATGTAACGTCGTTGAATGAGCTTGTTCTATAAGAAGTTGTGTAAATCGTCCGTTATGTGGTATGATGATTGGATTCTTCATCTTCCCGGGTAAGTTTGAGTGCTTGAGTCGACCTCCGACACAAATCAATCCATCTTTGTTTATATAGGGATTCAGTTTGTAGATTGCGCTTTTCTTTGATATGGTTTCATTTTTTGCAAGTTGTTTGTATTCGGATTCGAACTGCAATTGCTGCGCATGAATTATTACACTTTTACGCGCTGCGCTTAGTTCACTTGTTGTTAGGTACGGAGTTTCCGATTTCCTTCTATTGCGCATATTTGTAATGAAGCGTAATATCCATGCGATGACCCTATTTACTTGTGTCAATGAACTGCATTTGTACAATAATTTTGTTACTATGCCCTGTTCGTTGTTTACTTGAGATTTCCCGATTTGAACGTGATTTATAAAGCCAAGATTCGTTTGGAAAGCGCAGGGGAGTTCTTCCGATAGGTCTTGTTTTGTCAAAAATTCAGGGCCTTCCCACCATAGGGTGAAGTCCTTTAGTTTGCTTGGCAATAGTCCTCTTGACGCACAGTCTGCGGGATTCTGCTCTGATTTCACATAACGCCACTGTGCAGCTGGTATGATGCTTTTGATCTTTGTAACTCTGTTGGCTACGTATGTCTCCCATCTTGATGTTTCTCCTTGAATCCACGCTAAGACGACTTGCGAGTCTGACCAGGCACGAGTTAATGTGTTATATCCACTGAAAGTTAGCTTGGTTTTCTCTATAAGCTCAGCCAGTAATTGAGCGCCACACAGTTCCAGTCTAGGTAATGTTGTCTTCTGTGTTAGTGGAGCCACTCTTGTTCGGGCTGCTAGTAGAGTTATTATCGGTTGGCCGTGTTCGTTGAACACCTTGCTGTAGATGACACAAGCGTAAGCCTTTTCACTTGCGTCACAGAAGCCTAATAACTCTACACATTTTTGGGTGTCACCAATCCATCTATTTATAGTTATTTTGCTAACGTACGGCAGTTCCGTTTTCAGTTTCAGCCATTCTGATTCGATGTCACTGGGCGTAGTCATCCCAGCTAAGTTTACTCATCCAGAGTTTCTGGAATAGTAGTTTGGCTTTGACAGTCACTGGGGAGAGCCATCCCAGTGGGTCGTAGAATTTTGATATGGCTGAGAGTAAGGACCTCTTTGTCATTTGTTTGGAGTTTTCAGCAGGCCAGTTAAAGTGGAAGGCGTCGCTGTTTGGATTCCAGCCGAGTCCTAAAGTTTTAGTTGATTCTTCACCTTTGAAATCAAACATGTGTTGAGTTGAAATTTGATCCTTGTGTAAGTCTTCCACTATAGCTCGGTCATTGGCTGTCTACTTTCGTAAGTTCATGCCTCCTCCTTTCAATAGACGAATCAAGGATTGTTGCAGTTCTTTCGCTTTTGTGAGATCGTTATGGCCGCTAATGACGTCATCGACGTAGCTTTCTTCAATGAGAATCTTGGCAGCTTCCGGGTATTTGTGACCATCGTCAATAGCAAGTTGCTTCAATGTTCGCATAGCTAGCCATGGTGCACATTTGGTTCCGTAGGTTACGGTGCAGAGCTGGTACTCTTGAAGATGATGATCTTGTGAGTCCCGCCAAACGATTCTCTGTAGATGTTGTTGTTCTTTTGAGATCCAAATGCAGCGGTACATCTTCTCAATGTCGGCCGTAAATGCATATTTGTAAGTTCGCCATTTAAGGATAAGGGCCTGTATGTCCTTTTGTAAGTTGGCACCTTTTTCCATGACATCGTTCAAACTGAGGCCACTTGTAGTCCGCTGAGAGGCGTTAAATACGACTCTCAACTTTGTTGTTGTCGAGTTTTCTCTCAAGACGCCGTGATGAGGTAAAAAGTAGATGTCAGTAGGTATCTGAGCAGCGGGTTTCATGTGACCCAGATCTGCATATTCCTCCATGAATTGCTTGTACATTAAAGAAAGTCTTTCATTCTTTTTCAGCCTTTTCTCTAACTGGAAAAACTGCGAGACAGCGATTGTTCTAGATTTTCCCAGTTTCTCTTCGTAGTTTGGAACGAGAGGCATTTTGACGATGTACTTCCCATCAGATGTTCTTTTTACAGTTTCCTTATAAAATTGTTCGCACTGGTCGTCCTTGGGAATATCTTTTGTAGTTTGAATTTCTTCATTCTCCCAAAATTTTGTGAGATCCTCTAAGTTAAGTAGAGTAGCGTGGCAGTCAAACGTTCGCTTCATTTTCCCGCATAAAATCCACCCAATTTGCGTATGTTGTGCTACTAGGGAGCTGTTATCGCCTTTTAGTACCCCCTCTAGGATGATTTCGGAGTATATGTCGGCTCCTAGTAATAGGTCGATTTGTCGAGATATGTTGAAGTCTGGATCTGCAAGCTTCAAGTTTTCCAAGTGCGCCCATGCGCCTCTCTCGAACGTTCTTGTAGGCAAGTTGTTTGTTAGCTTCGTCAGGATCAGAGCTTGAGTTTCAAAGCTATAATCGGAGTGAATCGATTGGCAGGTAATTTTGAGTTTCCCTCTGCATTCTCTGGAAACCGAGCCGATTCCCGATACTGATGCGTTGATTCCGCTCCGAGGAAGGCGTAAAAGTTGTGCAGCATTTTCTGTTATCAAGTTTACTTGTGATCCTTGATCGAGTAGCGCGCGTAGTTTTACGTAAGTCCCATCTACAGATTTGACTCTCAGCAGGACCGTCGTCAGCAGGACTTCCATGTTGTCTTTAAACAAATGGTTGGATGTTGGCTGTTGAGCTGAAGATGAAGAACGATGTTCAATGTTGTTTTTTCTAGTTGATGACGTTATGTTTTGTTTGTCCGAATTGTGCAATAGTGTGTGGTGCTTCAAGTTACAAGCATTGCACTTCGATATCGTATGATTCAGAAATGATTCCTGCTGTTGTCTTTGTCTGTTCCAGTTTATCTTTTTTCTCACTCGTACTTTCGTCCTTTTTTTTCTTAGAAAGGGGGTATTGCAGCATTATCATGCTGCTTAATTCGTTTAGCTTAATAAAAACTTTTCCGTTTGCGTTAGTTTACCTTTTTCTAATATTAATTTTTTTGGTTCGAACTTGGAATAGAAAAATTTGTTTGGTTGACAAGGAAAAATTATATTTGTCAATCGGCGACGAAATTTTCTAAAGAAAAGTGCTTGATGAACACGATTTGAAAAGGAAATGTGATTATAATGATCTAACTGCAAAATGTTTTGTGAAACTCCGTAGTAAATAAAAAAAACGGATAAGTTTTATTGAATATAAAGAACCGATTATTTGTCAATCGGTTCTTGGAGCATTCCATATTCAGGGAGAAATTAACAAAAGTGGACTGTTCTCCATTGCAATTGATAAATACGTGCGCCAACTAGCGCATGACAAAACCAATACTAGAGAATACCCCGGTGGACATCGTGACGTCACTCCACGTGAAGTTTTTCCTGATCCATTTTTTTTTTCTAATTCTATAGCAGTAGCAAAGTATTATTTGAGTAGTTTTTTTACGCTATCTGTTTTATATAATCACAGCAATTCGTGTCAAAAGGTTGCGGAATGAACTGATTTCTTTGATAGTTTACGACCATAGTTAGTTCGCGCCTGAGGCTCAGTGATTGCAATCCCTTATACCTATAGGCATTATTTCAAAAATTATAATTTTTTTTTTTTCATATCCATTTCGCCACTTTATCGAAACCCTATTTTTATATTTAAAGTCTCCGATTTTTTTTTATTTCCTTTTATAATTTTTTCTATGTTGGTATTTTTTACATGCAAAATTATACGTATACAAGTAGTGATTTTCTTTTTTTTTAACGCTACACTACCTACCTATAAGAAGTACGAAAAAACCAATAATTGTGATTAATATAAATAAAGTTTAATATTTTTTTGTATGTTTAGTAATTGGTATAATATATAATTTTAAGATTTTCGTTGATGCCAGTATTTGAGCTCTTTCTAAGAATTTGTATTTAGTTACCGTTCTGGGTTAAACTTATCAGAATATTATAATTCACTGTTAATTTTATTATCTGTTATCAGGTTCTGTTATGACTATTATTATAATAAAGTGCAATTTTCTAAAAACCTTTTTTATTACGCCACTGAAATATATTTTATCTAGAAACTTAAAATTACTTACAGTTAAAGTTTAATTAAACATAATGTTAAAAAAGCTCGTATTTAGACTTACACATACAGACTTACACTATATTTTAGTTTTATGTTTTAATAAACAAAGCTGTAAAAGCGTCATACAATTCGATATGTAAAAGAAAATTAAGCAAAAAAGGCCTTAAACAGTACTTAGCCTCTATTTTCTCATAGTATAAAACTTCGAAACAGACGTAGGTACTTGCATGAGTAGTTACAGTATAAAAAGTATTTAGAAAGCGATGATTGGAATAAAAACCATTACGTTTGAGGATTGGTCATAAATAAATAAGGAACACGTCTGTAAAAAATTAAACATTAAATATTGATTACCAAGATAGTTTAAGGTGTTT
Source organism: Mythimna lalbum (assembly GCA_949319445.1). Lineage (NCBI taxonomy): Eukaryota > Metazoa > Arthropoda > Insecta > Lepidoptera > Noctuidae > Mythimna > Mythimna lalbum. The sequence goes on along the minus strand of OX439345.1, from coordinate 15,184,489 downwards.
CAAATATAAACAAAAAAAAAAGGTTGTTTTTTTACTATTTTTTTATATATAACAAAAGACCATAGAGTCAAAAACGAAATAGATATACCAGGTTAAACAGTTTTTTTGCTCTCCTGTAAAGTTAGTGAATTCCACTTACGCCTTTATTGGCCTGGGTGTGCGATATTATCTTGACTGGAAATGATCGAAAATAAAATCACGTCTAGGTACTCTCATTTCGCAACCGGAATGAACTGCGCTGTACGCGGCTCAAGCTACAGTATGTAAAGACGCGATTCACTCCGTAAACCCAAGACGTTCTCATTAGTTTTGTTTCAAACTTGGTCTCGTCTATCTATAACGTGGACTCTTGGTGCGATGAAGTAGATCGCGCCCTATTAGCCAATCGCGGGTGTGATCAGGAATGCTTGTTACGCGTAGTCGGATGTTTAAAGGGCGACGCGAAAACGTGGTTGAATGAATGGGCTACCTCTGATAGATCGTGGAGTAGTTTTAGTTAAGACATATTAGTTTAAATCACTTTGCCCTCTAAAATAAGATTATGCCACGGTACTTTTTGAGACTTTTTGCGCATCGTCAAAGGCATTAGTGAAGAGTTGATGACACGAATTTTGTGGTCCGTGGCATAGACGATACACAAGTGCAGGCGGCGGCGGCATATATTATGCTGAACTCCTTTCAGAAAAGTTTCCATATATGCGAAACCAGATCAATTTAAGGATGACTCAACTAAATCTATTACTGGTCTGCTTACCCTCCATCACAAAAACGCGATGCCAAGGCATGCAGACTCGAATAAACGTAAGATCTGTTTTAACTGTAAGGTCATTTCTCTCACCAAGCCAGTGTCCAAAGTACACTCCAACGCTCCAACCCGCATGTTTTGTACAAAGTTAGGGCATACTAAGGACGTTTGTTTTGCTAAAGAAAGATAGGCTGGATCACAGGGTCAGCAGAACAAGCGTAACGCAAATTATTGTCAGGATCCTGCGAAAAAAACAACGGCATAACCACCACCGTAGTACATAGCATACCGATCGATGTCTTAATAGGCAGTGACGCGCTTAATGTGGGAGAATAATAATAAACAGACAAAACGATTCATTACAATAGACCCGATATTACAGTTCATGACAAAATCAATAAAATAGTCTACTTGATAGACATAGCAATACCTAACTCACACAATATTCAAACCACAATATCAGAAAAGCTCAGTAAGTAGGTATCAAGATCTCGCCATAGAAATTAAAACCCAATGGAAAGCTCGAACTGTCCATATTGTACCGATTATTCTCTCGACTACAGGCATAATACCAAAATCACTAACACCGAGCCTCAACACTCTACAGATGCCAGCTCAAACACTCTACATGCTTCAAAAAGCCACGATCCTCAACACCTGTCGCATCACAAGAAAATTCCTGACTTCTTCAACACTCACATCTACCTTTTCAATTTAAACTCCACCTTATATACTTGGTTCCGGCCCGTGTGTAAGGTTTATCTCTCTTCAATGAGAAGAAAAACACAAAAAAATAACAAAAAATAATAATAATTTATTGTTTCCAAAAAAATAATACACCTTAAAATTTTTGTAGACCTTTGAGTTGCACATTAAGTTAAATCTAGTGAGGAACATTTGTGTCAACATAATATAAATTCATAAATACAATTGGACTATTACGAAAACCAAAAAGTAAATTTAAAAATTAAAGCTAACATAACATAAATTTATAGATTTAATTGGATCATTACAATATAAAAATATATATAAAATAGTGAAAAGGCCTCCTGTGTGTAATGTGTGACTGAGTGAGTGTGTGAGGGAGGGTGAGTTGGTAAGTTACTGTACTATTGAAAATAGGTTTTCAGTTTCTTCGTAATTTAGTTTGTGAATGTAGGTAAATAAAGTGTCTTTACATTTTTTTCTATTTAAAGGATAACTGTCAATTTTCTTATTTATTTTCTCGTACAGAAAGGGACCTAAGTAACAAAAGAATTTGCGAGCGTATGGGTGTTTGAAAGATGATTGTTCATTTAGTGTAACAACTTTTCGTCTACGCTTAGCCAGGTACGTGGATCTGTCATAATTTGTGTATGCATGCTGACGAATAACTGCTTGCAGTACAAAAAGTTTTCGCACCGTGAGAACTTCACATGAATTGTACAAGAGATGGGTAGGGAAGCGATAAGGCCGAAACGTGCAAGTTTTCAGTATAGCTCTTTGTGCCACTTCCAATGGTTTAAGTATAGTTTTCGACGCACCGCCCCATACCGAAATGCAATACTGGATTACTGACTGAGCAAGCGCAAGGTACACTCGCTTAATCAGTTTAGGCTCAGCTGCGTGTCGTATCTTTTTGAAAACGTATATTAATTTACGCACCCTGGTAGCCACCATATCTGTGTGAAGACGAAATGAGAGGTTGTTATCGATGAGAATTCCTAGGTATTTTATTTTGTTCGTATTTTTTATAACAGGGCAAGAACATATTTCTCTATTACAACAATTGTGTGCTATTATGGTAAGTGACGAAGATGGTGCATTTATGTTACTCATGGAGAAATTGACATATTGTGTTTTGCTATAGTTAAAAGATAGAGTATTTCTTTGTAGCCAGTGGCTCACTATATTAAAACCGTTTTGAGCACATTTAAACACGTTTTCCCAAGTATCTGCCGAGAACAAGAGCACTGTATCATCCGCGTAAGAAATAATTTTTCCATCGGTTAGATTTAGGTCGCAGAGATCGTTAAGGTAGATAAGAAAGAGCGTCGGACCCAAGATACCACCTTGACGCACGCCGAAAGACATGGGAAGGTCACTACTAAAGTTCTCATTTATTTGAACACGTTGGTAGCGATTTGTGAGGTAATCTTTAAATATTTTATGTTGATTTCCTCTAAGTCGTTCAAGTTTTTGCAAAAGCAGTGGCACTGAAACCGTGTCAAAGGCCTTTGCCAGGTCTAAAAATATACCTAAGGACCTCTTTCCCGCATCCAGGCATTTTACCACATAATCCACTAGTCCATGGGCCGCATCACTTGTTGACGTACCAGCTCGGAAACAAATTGATTTCTGGAGAGGTCATTCGTTTCTAAATAGTGTGTCAGCCTTTTATTGAGGATACGTTCTAGCAGCTTCGAGATCGATGGCAAAATTGAGATGGGTCTGTAGTTGGTGACAAGGCCTTTGTCACCAGATTTATGAATTAGGTACACCACTGACTTTTTTAGTAGGGTAGGGAATATTCCTTGGGTTAGGCAGGCATTAAAAATATGAGTAAGTGGGGCCGCAAGAGTGCATTTATTGTCTTTGAGTAAACTGTTAGGGATCAAATCCCACCCAACTGAGCAGGTGTTTTTTAGCCCCATGATCAGGCTCTGTAATTCGGTCTCATCTGTTTCAAGTAAGACAAATGATGTTTGTGAGCATTTAGGATCTTTCGTTTTAAAGTGAAGGTGATTTGGATTTACACAGTCTATGAATTTATCTGCTAAATCTTTACCCACGCTTACAAAGAAATTATTTATTTCTTCCAACGACTCTCTTTCGCTTCCAGTATTTATTAGTTCGGTTGCATATTTTTTCGTTGTTTTAGTGTTTGAAATAGTTTTGATTGCATCCCATAATATTTTTTTATTATTATTTCCCGCAGTTTCCAATAGTTGTTTTTCGTATGAATTTTTAACCTTTTTTAATAAATTATTGCAGAAATTTCGGTACCTGGATTAAATAACTTTCAGTGTATCATCATTGGGTGACTTTCGTAACTTTAAATGCAATTTGTCCCTGTGTCTCATGCAGCGTATCAAACCTGGAGTAATCCATGGTTTAATAATTTTGTTACGCTTCGATAATGTAAGAACAGAGGTGTTTGCTGCAATTTCACGCTGGATTGAAGTTATAAAATACTCCATGGCAGAATTTGGATCGGATGAGGAGTAGACTGGTTGCCAGTCTATTTCAGATATGCCAATATTCAATTTTTCGACATCAACCTTCTTGTGGGAATAATGTGCAAATGTTCTTGCATGCCTACGATGAAGGCACAACAACACAGCCTGATGGTCAGTAATTGTTGAGTGCAAAACAGCAGCCAGCGCCTGTGATTCTGTTCTGAGCATCATCACATGATCGAGGCATGTTTTGCCACCTCTCGTAGGTAGGGAATGTGCGGGCAAAATTCCGTTATATGCACATAAGTTTAGGTACTCTAAAACTGTAGGACATTGAGCGTCAGGAGAAATATTTATGTTAATGTCACCAATGACACAAACATTTTTAAAGGAAGAGAGATTACATAAGATGTTATTAAGTGAAACAAAAAAACCATCTGCATTCCTATTTGAAGGAGATCGGTAAATTGCCACTATTGCAGTTTCATTACCTATTTTTAGAACAAGAAAATTACAGTCGTGGCATGGGGGTTCCTCGCAAATTACATGTAAACTTGTTTTATGAAATACTGTAACACCGTCGTTCTGATTATAATTATTTATTGATGAGTGATGACTATAACCGTCTATATTAGGAATTATTGGGTTGCAAGACAACCAGCACTCAGTCAAAACAATAACGTCACATTCAAAACCAATCCTAGCAAGAAACAATACGAACGCATCGAAATTACGAGCTATACTTACTGCGTATATTTTGAGTGACAACGGTTAAACAATCATTAGGGGATGGAATCAACTTTTTACAATCTTCCACCTCGCACGCAAGGGATCTCGACACTGATATTTCATCAATTTCTTGAGATATATTATCCAGCATTTTTGTTTAAATATAAAAGCATAGGGACACTTTCATGTAAATCCTGCATGCCAAAGAAAAGTCGCATAGAGACAACCGATAAATGAACGCTGGAGGTTAAATATTTAATTAAACTGTATAACGACGCTACCGTTTTTATGTTATATAATATGTAGTAATAGGTATTTGTTGTATGAGAATCAAAAAAATTATGATATTTGTTAATTAAAATAAAAAATTTAAAATGGCTAATTATTTGTGTATAGTGTGTATGTGTATTAAAAAACATGGTATGTTTATGATAAAACAAATTGATAAAAAAAAATAAACATGCAAAAATAAAAATTCTAAAAAATGCAAATAAAAGATTATAGGTAATAAATAGATTGCATAATCATGAAAACATAGTCATAGGTACTAAGGGCAGTTCTTCATTTTTAAGCTTCGTAAGATCTTTTTCTTCATCAATACGAATATGCGGCATTCCTTCCTTCCTCCGTAAATATATTTTTCCGTATGAAGTCCAACAATAAGTGTATTTATAGGTATTTGCAAAATCACGCGCGGGGTAAAATAGTCGCCTGCCCTTAGGTGTCAGACAGTCTGAAACGAATATCGGCCTTTGAGGGCTATCTATGTTGACTAGTCTAGTATTTAGCTTACTAGTCTTTTCAGTTAAAGTTAATTTCTTCACATTATTTAACACACATTATTTTGTAATCACAGAGGTGAATTCAACGACAACCGGTTTCAACATGTTAGGTTTCGCGAAAGGCCGGTAGACGTCTTTTATATCCGAGGTTTGTAATTGAAGATTTAGAACTGTACCTATTTTCTTCACCACATTACACAACCCTTCTTTCGTTTCGTTTTGTAGTTTGGGTATATTTCTCAATTCTATTTTAGCCGAACAAGACTGCTTTTCCAGATTTTCTATTTTATTTTCTAAGGAACAGATATAAGACTGGTGTTCTTTGCGTTCAAGCTTGAGGCATTCTAATTCCTTGAGTATGACGTCATAGTTAGTGGACAAAGACTGCATAGCTGTATTAATATCATCGTTCTGGCTTTTTATTTCTGCAAGAGATTTTTCCAAACAATGTAATTTAGAGTTGTGTTCCTCGGTAAATTTCGCGAAAGTCTCTCGAACTTCTTGCATAAAATTATTAAGTTCAGATTCTTGCTCATTACGTTTCATACGTCTCGTATTTATGTTACTTTGGTAAGAAGTACTTTGTGTTCCTTCAATACTCTCTGTGTCAGTTTCCGATACAGTTTGCTTTGGCGGCGGGGTACGCTTAAGCGACATATCTTTATTATTCTCAGCAAAAATATTAGGATAACAGCAATGTATAGGATGTTAGCAAAGCGAGCCACCGAACTATTGTGCAGAGCGAAAGAGCAATAGCCGTGTACCAGGAGCACAGATACGTACCTCCCAGCTTTGGCAGTGACGCAGAACCGTGATCTTGCGTGGGCGCAGGTTACAGGTTGATCTTCGTAATGCCCCAGGAGGCGGGCAGTGGGCAGTAGTGGGCGGGAGCCGTAGAGGTGGTGCTGGGTGTCGTCAGTGTGGTGCGTCACATCGATGAGTAACTAACGACGTTTACGAGCGTGATCTTCTCAAAACTTATGCACTCCTATTTTTATTACTCGATTTAATTCAGTTCTTTTTTAAATTAATTATTAAATAAAATTAGACAGAGGGTCTCAGTAAAGGCGTCTGAACTCCTCAGAGGTCCGGGCGAGAATATATATCGTCAGACGTAATAAAACATTAAGCCGAATAATCAGTCAAGGTCAGGATAGGCCGAGCCCTCAAAAGATTCAGGCATTAATAGACTCGCCCTCCCCAGAAAATGTCAAACAAGTTAGGCAGTTCCTGGGACTGGCTGGGCACTTTAGGAAGTACATTGTGGGCTATGCCACGAAAACATTCTTAATCTCACAATTAACCAAAAAGGAGTTCAGTTCAAGTGGGGTTCTGAACAGAAAAAAAAGCGTCAGGTAATTATTTAAATCTTGGCTAATGAGCCGGTGTTAGCTACTTTTGACCCGAGTCTACCCACAGAGGTACATACTGATGCGAGTAGCATCGGATATGGCGCAATTCTTTTGTAAACGCACCCGAAAGGTAACAAAAGAGGTGGCTTACTTCAGCCGGATTACTCAAGGCGCAGAGAGTAGATACCACTCTTATGAGTTAGAGACGTTGGAGGTCGTGAGAGCGTTGCAGAATTTTCGACATTATCTAATTGGACTCCAGTTTAAATTAATTACAGACTCCAATGCTCTCAACTCTACCGAGCGTAAAAAGGATCTACTGCCAAAAGTTGCCCGTTGGTGGATGTACCTTCAAGATTTCAACTTTGATATGGAGTACCGAAAAGAGGCAATGATGTCACACAACGATTATTAGCAGGAACCCTCCTCGTAAAATGCTTAATATAACTCAACATCGCAATTGGGCTCAGATAGCACAAGCTTCAGATGAGCAGACACGGGAACTTCCCCAAAAACTTAGAGAAGGCAGTCTAGACCCTAATCACGGTAATAATATCATACAGTATTCCAACTTCATACAAACGGACGAAACGCGAACTATACCTACGCGCCTCGGTTGTAGCATGGGCTCGGCATGTAGACAGTCGCGACCGTCGCAACTGTGCCGCAGTGACGAACGGACACGACGGTTTTTTTAACAATAATCGCGCGATTATTGTTAGTTTGTATAATTCAAAGTAAAGACGTGGTATTTTATTATTAATAATAGTGGTTTATTGTACTATGTGTATGAATAATACTAGAAAAAGCATTTTATTTAAATCTACCAATCAAAAAACAACACGCATTTTTATTGAACATTTCCTATTCAATCCACAAAGTATTTTTTTTTTTTTATATAAAAAAGTAAGTATATTTACAATCACAATACTAAATGGAAGCACAAAGTAGGTAAATGTAATTAGAATGCTGGAGGCGGGCAGCCCTATCGCATGTTTACGTACCGCGCGGCTGTAGGCATTTATTTAAAAGTTACGGCCGAGTTACAATACTGTATGATACTATTACTGAGCCCTAATCGCTATGTTGAGAAAAACGACCTGCTGTAGGTACACCCCAAAAGGCGAGCAATCCCGATTTCTTTGCTTTGTTCCCCGAAGTCACAGACTTAGTCTGCTACGAGTATTCCATGTCGAGCACAATCACATTGGCTATGACAATACCTTAGATCTAATTCTTATGCACTTTTGGTTCCCAGGCCTCAGGCAATTCGTTAAAAAGTAGGATCTATCCTGAGATGTGAGTATCTAGAATTTTTTTGCTCCGCGTATAAATACGAGCCCCCGAACGGAACGGAAGTGAGTCAGTTGGATTTGCTCCGTCGCCCGAGTAGGACGTGCGCACGCATCCTACTCCGCTCGGACCGCCCCCTACAGTCGGCTAAACCCGTTGTGCTGTCGCGAGTGTGAGCCTAGGCGAACGCTTGCGAGAGTGCACGGGAGTGGCAGTCGCGTTTTTAATCCCGGTGCCCAGATCACCGTCGCGGTCGCGAAGGCAACGTGCCCAGTGTGTGTGTCTTTTTAAGTTTTATACGATGCCAAAGAAGAAGAAGGGTGTCCGTAGCTCCCTGGAGCCCGACACCAGCCCACCCCTGGATCGTGAGATGGGTGGCCGGACGACGTCGCTCCCGTTCCTCGGTGAGCTGACGCCCGCCCCCTCCCCCCCTCGCGCTCCAGCTCCAATGAAGGTGACGACTGCTGCCGGTCCGCCGACGCTACCGCCGACTGCGCGCGTTTCGCCGTCGTCGTCGTCGAGCTGACAACCAGCCGTCCCTGTTCGCCCCGTGCCCGTCCAGGCCCCGGGGCCAGCCGCGTCAAGTAGCCGCGCGCAACCCGCGCGCCTCGCCACTCCCGCTACCTCAGTGCGCTCCGTTGCGCCGAAAACCCGCACGGTGGCGCCACCAGTGCGACCGGTGGCGCCACCCACAGCTCTTGCTGGCAAGCCCGCGCGCCCCGTGGCGCAGCACGCGCTCCGCTCCGCCCCTACCGCGCACAGTGCCGCGGTGTTCGGTGCGGTCGCCGGCGCTCAACCGCGCAGGCCGTTGCTGGCATCTCCCGCCGCACAACCTGCGCGCCCGAGAACCAGCAGACAAGACGCAGCCGCCACTTTCGCAGTGCCAACCGACCGCGTGACGTCGCCCGCTCCCCGCCGCTTGCTGACGGACTCGGCGAGGGCAAGGTCAGATCAACTTATTTTCTGAACCAGGACTCCCCCGCTGTGCGGTCGGCCTGCTCGTCCCACCAAGGGTCGGACATGTGGGCCTACTCGGGGGACTCAGACGCCGAAGTCGGCGACGTGTATGTTGACACGCCCCCCCGACCGGCCTATATGGATTTGGAGTACCCGGTGACTACGGAAGAACCCGTGGGCTTTGGCTACGAGTTTCAGATCGAGGCAAGGCCACAGAGGAGACCAAGAAGCCCCGACGACGAGGCAACGGAAGAAGCGAAGCGGTACTGCCCCGATCCGCCCGGACCGCAACGTGTGCCGCCCGGGGGCAGGATCGCCCACGTATGCTGACACGCTAGGTTCCCTTCCCCCGCCCCTGTAGCTCAAGAGCGCAGGGGAGAGAGCCCGGCTGCGCCCCCCCTCCCCCGCACCGACAAAGAAGAAGCCCTCCCGCTTTCCTCCGCTAGTGGTGGAGCGCATGACTGGGCCGCCCACTTCAGGGCGCTAAATGGCCTTCTGGGCCGCCCCCCGAGTGCCCGCCCATACCAGGGCGGCATTCGTTTCCTGTAGTCCGAGGAGGAATACAGGGTGATCCAGAGGTACCTGGCGGTTCAGGAGAGGGAGAACGGCCTGGCTTGGTTCGCGTACTCGCTGCCGGCGGAGAGGAGCCTGAAGGTGGCTATCCGTGGCTTGCCTGCGGACACGGACCCTTTAGAAATTATGGAGGAACTGAGGCAGCTGGAATATCAGTCGGAATACGTGCGCAATATTAAGACGCGCGGTGGGAGACCCAGCTGCATATTCCACGCAGTCTTGAAGAGGACTCCAGGGGTCTTCAAGATCTATGACACCACGCAGTTCCTGCTCATGCGGGGTGTCAAAGTAGAGGCGTGGAGGGGCAGGCGCGGGCCCGCGCAGTGTCATCGGTGCCAGCTGTTTAGACACAGATCACACCGATGCCACCGTCCTTTGGCCTGCGTGAGAAGTGGAGAAAACCACGCCGCCAGAGACTGCCCACGCCCCAGGGAGGAGCCGGCCACCTGCGCAAACTGCGGAGGTGCCCACCCAGTGTGCGACAGGAGATGCCCAGTCTTCGTTAAGGAGGCAGGAAGAAGAAAGGTAGGCACCGTCGCGATCTCCCAGCACAAGGGCCTGCCCACGGTACCTGTCCGAGGGCCAGCGTTGGTCGGCGCCGCAGAGGCGCCTAGCGCGTCCCTGATGGCGCCGGCAAACGACCCATCGGACGAGAGGAGTGCTCCCGCCCAAGGAAAGAGAAGAAAGAAGAGAGGTGGCAAGAAGAAAAAGGGGGCAAAGCCCCCCCCCACTTCGTCCCCTCCCCGCGTCGAGTGCCAGAGGGAGTCCGCGCCTGCTACACGAGACATGCAGGTAGTGTGCCCCCCCCCTCCCCTACAGCGTCAAGCGCCGCAGCCTTAGTGTGCCGCGTGACCCAAGACGTCTCCGCCCTCAGGGCGGCACATGAAGAAACCCAAGCAGTGGTCACCGAGCCCGACCAGCGGTGCCTGCAGCAGAAGATGGAAAGGGTACAGGCCCACCTGGACCAACTCCAGCGGAGAGCCGCCACAGTTACCACCACCCGGGACTTGTGGGGGGTGGCCCTGGACGCGCACACAAGTGTTGCGGGCGTGCCGGTACTAGACCCCGGAGTCTCGCCCATCTAGTATTCTATTTATGTATTTTATTCTATTAATATTTACGTATTAATTATAGTTTCGACGCCGAGTGAGCCGCTTACACCTACACGCGGCTCACTCACACAATAACACTCTACATACAACATGCAACCGGTAAACGTCGCGTGCTAGGTTAATATAGGCGCGACGTGCACCTACCCCATTCACTCATGACTCCACATTCATTGACTCACGCATTCGGACGTGCGGGTCGGTTCGCACGTCTTGAATTGCTACATGGGCGGTGTTACACAACACAATACCGCCCACACACCCACAACGGCCCCCTAGTCTGGAGCGCAACCGGCTAGACCTGGAAACGCGACGGACGGGGGCCATCACCCCTAGCGAGTAGCGCCCCCAAGTCTGCGCCTCAGTCGCTGGTCATCGTCCGCCGGGCCTCCTCCGGGCAACTGGAGGTCTCACCCGGCGGCGATCGACCGCCTAGGCGCAGTGAAACAGCGGCACGGCGTACACTGTGCCGCGGCGCTACCCGACTGCACACAAAGCAATTATACATAGGCAGGTAGCGCGTGCGCACCTGTCATCGGCCGCAGCCTATACGGCCCCCCAACGCTTTGCTCGTTGTTACGAGCAACTCCCCGACACCGCGGGACAAAGGTACTCCTACAAGCCCCCGCCAACCAAAAAAAAAAAAAAAAAAATGTGCTTTTAAAGGCAAAGCGGTGGTCGGTATGATATATTTGCAGTATTCTATTACATTGAAGGATAAGACATTTTCAAGTACAAAAAACTTTATTTATCGATAAAATTTATTTACGAAGATCCTCGCTTGAAATTCCATATTTCTTTTTCAATGCATCAATCTCCTCCTGTTTCTTCTCAATATCCATGCCTTTGAAAGCTTTGTTGGACCTGTAGTATAACACTACCAGGTACCTATTGCAAACGTTAAAGCCTGACAAGTGATCACATGCATTTTTGGCATCAAATATGTCCTCATACACTATAAAAGCAGTGCCTCTTGTCTCAGGAGTATTACCACTGCAAAAAAAAAATATTGTTTTAAAAAAAAAACTTTATCCAATGTAAGGTAGATTTAAAATTTTGTTCTTAACAATGACATTTTCACCTAGCCAACCCATTCACGTTTCAGTGCTTCGCTGTTTCGCATCATCTTTTTGTTTTTTATAGTACCTATTAAAAGTACGTTTTTAAATTTAACGAGAAGGGGTTCAGCATGACTGGGAGGGAGGGATGCTAATATCTTCGAACGAAGCTCTTCGAGTAATTGTGATTGAACTTCACATACAAGTAAGTTCGTTTGATCATCAATTACTCTCAAGCGTCGTTCTCAATGTTAGCATAAACACACATGTAGATGTTGAGAGACACTAGTTGTGAAATAAACTCAATTACATAGAAACGTATAGTTTCTAAACCAAGGAAGTTTGAATGAAGGAAATAAATAAATATGCACGATCTTTTATAACTACAATTAAGTCAACCACGGAATTGAATTTCTTTTCAATAATTACGATTGTAAGATATCTATTTAACATACTTGGGACATGGTAACCTTAACTAGACATAACTTTTGATATTGTTTCAATGTAATACTAAGCAAGTAAAGTAATGTTACGTACGTAGGTAATTAAATGCCAATTTACCAATAAAGAACTTTATTTACCACAAACAATCAGTAATTAGTCCAGTCAACAATAATCCAAATCACAGTTAGCACTAGAGTTCCGTTATACTATCGCCTCGGTCGTTAGATAAAATCACTTCGCACACTTAGGTAGATCGCTCTTGTTCGCAGTCGAAATCAGAACTGACCCACTTCCGTTCGGGGGCTCGTATTTATACGCGGAGCAAAGAAAATTCTAGATACCGACGTCTCAGGATAGTTCCAGAACAATAGAGTCGCATCGCGGGGCCATAAATCAATTTTGTTGCTTTGTCCTTCGCGAGTCACTCACGCGAATTTCGACTCTATTGTGAATGGCGGAAAGTACCATTTCCCTTATCCACCTACAGATACCTACAGATTACATACCTACTAAATACTAGGTACAACAAGTACTTAAGACGGAATGTTCCAGATCTTGCCAGGCTAGGTAGGTACTTTGGTTCTAGAGCTTTCGAACAGTAATGCGTTTTAATTATTCGTTGCTACTCTTTAATTTGTTGGAGATATGACGTGTTGAAATTTTATCGGCGTAACAGTGCCCCCCTCTTAGTCATGCTCGTCCCGAGCATTATTAGATCCGTGATACGGCGCCAATCTGTCCACATGGACAACCTTAGGCTTCCCTCTTAACCCTTTCTTAATGCGGTAGGTTACATCGTTGATCCTTTTTAGTACGGTGTAAGGTCCCTCCCATCGAGCTTGAAGTTTCGGCGACTTCCCTTTTCGTCGAAGCGGGTTGTGGAGCCAAACCAGTGCACCTTCCTCAAATCCCTGGGCGTTGGCATTACGGTCGTATCTCGTTTTCATTTTAACGCTGGTGTTCATGCTATTCTCACGTACTCGTTTATGCACTTCGTCCAATTGATCTTGAAGGTCACTTACGTAGTCCGTAACTGGCTTAGTCTTGTCAGGTGGCACGCCAGTTATGGTATCGACTGGAAGTCTCATTTCCCTGCCGAAATTCACTCTTGCTGGGGTATGTCCCGTGCTATCATGCACTGCCGATCGGTACGACATCAGAAATAGTGGAATATACCGGTCCCAGTCTTTCTGATGGTCATCGACAACCTTAGCCAGATGATTCTCCAGGGTTTGGTTAAACCTTTCCACCATTCCGTCCGACTGAGGATGCGCAGGTGTTGTGCGTGTCTTATAAATTCCCAGAAGAGTACACATTTCCTGGAACAGCGCAGATTCGAAGTTACGGCCTTGATCGGAATGGATTTCCAAAGGTGCGCCATACCGACATACTACTTCCTCGACCACCTTCTTCGCCACTGTCGTCGCTTCCTGATTGGGTATGGCGAAGACTTCGGGCCACTTTGTGAAGTAGTCCTGGATCACCACTATGTACTTGTTTCCGTCATCCGTAACTGGGAAAGGTCCAGCGACGTCGATGGCAATGCGTTCCCAGGGGGCTCCCACATTGTACAGCTGAAGCCTGCCCCTGCTTCTAGTCTGTGGTCCTTTCACAGATGCGCACGCTGTACATTTCCGACACCATTGCTCTATGTCATCTCTACAATTGAGCCAGTAATACCGCTGTCTCACTTTCAGTAGAGTTTTCTTAATTCCCAGGTGTCCTCCAGAAGCACCATCGTGTATCTCCTGTAACAGGGGGACCACTTCGCATCGTGGTACTATCACTTGTGTGGTCACCTCCTTGCCATCGTTCGATTCCCATTTCCTACAAAGCACATCATTTTCTAGGACTAAACTGTCCCACTGTGCCCAGTAGCTCTTTGTGACGGGACTATGTGACGATACTTCACTCCACTGAGGCCTAGTTCCGCTACGCTTCCAGTCCAGTATAGGTCGGATTTCGTCATCTTCTTCCTGGGACTTCTTGAAGTTGCCTTCAGTCCTAATTAAATTCACGTGTTCTCGGGCTTCATTCTGTTGGCAGTGTCTACAGTCCTCATTGCACGGACGTCGCGACAAGGCGTCAGCATTATTATGCCCTTTTCCACTGCGATGTTCCGTCACAAAGTTGAACTCCTGCAGCTGCTCGAGCCATCTTGCGACTTGGCCCTCGGGGTTTTTAAATTGTAGAAGCCATTTCAATGCAGCGTGATCCGTCCTTAACGTAAACTCCCTTCCTATGAGGTACTTGTGGAAATGCTGCAAGGTTTTTACCACAGCCAGCAGTTCTCGTCGAGTCACGCAGTAGTTCCGTTCTGGCTTTGAAAGTGCCTTACTGAAGTAAGCAATCACGACCTGTCTGTCACCTTGCACCTGTGACAACACTCCTCCAATTCCCGTGTTGCTGGCATCGGTATCAACGACAAATCTTCCGTCTCTGCTCGGATACCCCAGTATAGGCGCTTCACATAGCCGTTGCTTTAGCTCGTTGAATGCTGATTCACAGTTTTTGTCCCAGATAAAATCTCGTTTATCCTCAGTCAGCTGGTGTAACGGTTTTGCAATGTCCGAAAAACTCTTAACAAACCGTCTGTAGTATGTGCACAGCCCTAGAAATGCACGTACTTCCGTTTTGTTTTTAGGAACCGGCCACTGTTGAACGGCCTTTATCTTCTCAGGGTCGGTTCTCACTCCATCAGCGGAAATTACATGTCCCAGGTAGCTGACCTCCTTCTTGAACAGGGCACACTTCTTTGGGCTTAGTTTTAAATTGGCCCCTCGAATCCTTGTGAACACTTTCTCCATGTTCCTTAGGTTTTCCTTAAACGTGCGGCCCATTATAATGACGTCATCCAAATATACCAGACAGACGTCACCAAGAAGGCCAACCATGACTCTCTCCATGAGGCGTTCAAATGTCGCTGGAGCGTTGCACAACCCAAAAGGCATAACGTTAAATTGCCACAGGCCATTGCCAATGCCCGTACTGAACGCTGTCTTTTCTTTGTCTTTCTCGCTGATCTCCACTTGCCAATAGCCACTTTTCAAATCAATGGTTGAAAACCACTTCATACCACTAAGCATATCCAGCGTATCGTCTATCCTCGGTAAGGGATAACTGTCCTTCTTCGTCACATTATTCAGCATTCTGTAGTCGACACAGAATCTTGTACTGCCGTCCTTCTTCTTCACCAGAACGACTGGAGAGGACCATGGGCTCGTAGAAGGCTCAATTATTCCGCTATCAGCCATATCCTTTACCATTTCTGCTACCTCAGTTTCCTTAGCCCAGGGTATACGGCGCGGTCTGTTTAATTGGTCTAGCGTCACCTGTATCTATCTCATGCTTGACGAGACCTGTTCTTCCGCAGTCTTTTCCCGTTGCAAAGATATCTCGAAACCGTAGCAGAAATTCCTTGGCTTGCTGTAGTTCCGAAGCCGATAAATTGCTCTTAGAATTTTCCAGAAGTTGCTGGATGTGATCAGGTTCACCTTTTATTGCGTCTTGTTTTACTGAAGATGTATTGATTTGCCGAAGATAATTCACTCCTTCACATCTCCCAACAACACTGTTTTTCTTCAGTTGGACCTCTTCTTTCCCAAGGTTCACAATCCTTACCTTGGATCTCCCTTTCGTCATTACTAATGTTCTCGCGGTGATGAGCTCCGGGTACCGGCCAGTATCCTCAACCAGAACACATCTTCGTTGCCTAATTTTCTTAGGAAATTTTACTTCGACTAAGGTTTCTGTTCTCGGAGCCAGTGTAACATTCTTTAAACAATACAGGTTGCATGAGTTATTTCCTCGCAGGAAAACTTCTTGATCTGGGAACTTCAATACTCCCCTATCGATATCTAAAATACATCGGTTATTCCGCAAGAAGTCGAGACCCAGTATGCAATCGTCCGTAATATTCGCAATTAACACAGGGTGGGTATACACTTGATCACCAATTTTTAACTCGATTTCTGTATCACCGAGGACGGAGACTGGCTGGCCGGTTGCTGTCTGAAGTTGGCAGGATGGAGACTTTCTTTGCCACGAGATGGTTCGTTTCAGCAACTCAGGTCTTACAATTGTTCGCGACGCTCCGGTGTCAACGGTAAAATTGCAAGTACTATGATTCAGCGTCCCTTCGATGATCAAACTATTTCCGTCGTGAACTTGATTGATGGTGATGGTTGGGGCCTTCACTTGACCAGCCAGCACCCGCCCCGCGGCCCTGGCGACTTTTAGTTTAATGACTCCTCGTTAACTTGAGTTCCGGAGTCCACACTTCCCCTCTTCCTCTTGGGGCAATCGGTACGAATGTGCCCTTTTTCCCCACACCCGTAGCACGTCGGAATATAGCGGGACTTTGTCGAGGAAGAAGCCACCACTTCTCGCTGACGTGGCTGCGTTGTAGGCGAGACCACCACTTCCCGAACTCTGTGCGTACGAGAATCTTGTCGTACGGCTTCCACTTCCAAAGCGTGTGCCATCGCACTCTTTAAAGTTTGGTGGTGTCCGAGTCGCACCGTAGCCCTGACTTCAGGATCCCGTAGGCCGTCGATGAATGCTTGCACCAGATTTACTTCCACCGTCTCTGGTGTCATCGACATGTATGCACGCCGGACCAGCCGTTCAACCTCGACTCCCCACTGCTGGAGGCTCTCGTTCGACCTCTGCGTTCTTTCGCGAAGTTGCGCACGGAAAACATGCTCGAGGTGTTTGTCACCGTAGCGAGTGTCCAGTCCCTCCATGAGACGCTCCAATGTCCTGCCGTCCGGAGGAAGGTTCTCTAGGACCAGCAGAGCGTCCCCTCGTAGAGCCAAAGTTAATGCCGCGAAAGACTGCTCATCATCCCAGCGGTTAGTCTTAACCAATGTTTCAAATTGGTATTTGAATGCCGTCCAGGAAGACGTGCCGTCAAAACGCGGCACATCAAATTTTGCGACTGATGCACAGTGGGTATGCGATGGTGAGCCAACTGCTATGGGTTCGCGTGCTTCGAGCTTGACAATTTTTTTATTGATGTCCAGCAGTCGATCTTCATGGCCATCAATTCTTGTTTCGAGGCTATCAGCTCGGGCGGAAACCTCCTTGACCTCTAAGGTAAGATTCTTTACCTTCTCGCCCAACGTGACGAGGCCGTGGTCGATTTTATCGAGGATCAGGTTCTGCTTAGCCTCTTGATCGCGACGAGCGGCTTCCTGTTCGCGGCGAGCTTCTTCCTGGTTAGCTGCGATTAGGTCCTGAAGCTTACGCTGGTTAGCCTCTTGTTCGCGGTGGGCAGCTTCTTGATTAGCCGCGATTAGGTCCTGAAGCTTACGCTGGTTGGCCTCCATACTAGCTTGCATAGCGGCCAACACCGCCGCGAGGTTCAATTCCGAGGATGGTCCCGTTGGCACCTCAGCAGCTGCCGTTGCTCCCATACCAACCTGATCTTCCTCCTCCATACGATGACGCGCAGCATCCATCTCTGCTTGCCTCCTTGTTCGTGGTCGCAGTTCGTCGTCCTTCTGTGGTAACGGCATTCCACTTCTGACACCAGTTGTTACGTACGTAGGTAATTAAATGCCAATTTACCAATAAAGAACTTTATTTACCACAAACAATCAGTAATTAGTCCAGTCAACAATAATCCAAATCACAGTTAGCACTAGAGTTCCGTTATACTATCGCCTCGGTCGTTAGATAAAATCACTTCGCACACTTAGGTAGATCGCTCTTGTTCGCAGTCGAAATCAGAACTGACCCACTTCCGTTCGGGGGCTCGTATTTATACGCGGAGCAAAGAAAATTCTAGATACCGACGTCTCAGGATAGTTCCAGAACAATAGAGTCGCATCGCGGGGCCATAAATCAATTTTGTTGCTTTGTCCTTCGCGAGTCACTCACGCGAATTTCGACTCTATTGTGAATGGCGGAAAGTACCATTTCCCTTATCCACCTACAGATACCTACAGATTACATACCTACTAAATACTAGGTACAACAAGTACTTAAGACGGAATGTTCCAGATCTTGCCAGGCTAGGTAGGTACTTTGGTTCTAGAGCTTTCGAACAGTAATGCGTTTTAATTATTCGTTGCTACTCTTTAATTTGTTGGAGATATGACGTGTTGAAATTTTATCGGCGTAACAGTAATATTGAAACTCGGCAGCTTTATTTTACATATAACGTCCAGGCTAACGCTTATACTATAAACTTTAGAAGGGGCTGCGTGCCAGATGCGATGCGCAGGGAACAGCGACATATGCATGATGCCAATAGTTTGTCACACGCTTTTCACTCATTGCTCAAAGTCTGCGACTTTATTGGTCAGGTTGGTTTTCTAAATCAAATAAATAATGATTGATGGTTTTTTTTTTTGCGAAGGGGAAAGTCATCGTATGACAAAACCCGCTCTTGGGTGGAGCGGGAGATAGTGTCAGACTCTTACTGACTAAAAACCCCATCCCGTTCCTTCTAGCCTTCATACCGGGGCACGAGCTCCCTTTCGGACAACCCTGTCCCCAGTAGGCTTGGACCCCGCTGGGCCCCTCCTGCTGCTGACAACTCCTTGAGGCGCGCGGGAACAGTGCGCGCCGTCGACGTCTTGGACTCGGTCCATTACCGGACGATCGGACAGCGAGCTACCCATGGCTCGCCGTCCGCGAGTCCGCATGATTTATGGTTTTGTCGCATATGATTGATTCTATCAAGATAAACTTGAAGACTACGAGTAGGGTCTATTTCTGGCCATTAAGATATGGAAAATAAATTAAATCAGCTTTCACTAAGATTTCACATTTTTATCACCATGGACTTTTAATAAAGTTTACAACTGTTACTATAGCTAGAAGGGTCACTAACTTTTTACCAAGTTTTTAGAAGAGACTTATGTTTTCGTTAGGGTATCATTTAGTCAAATAATTTAAAACTTGATCATTATTCCATTATACAGGGTTATTTGTAAAACACTAGCAACCTCTCAAGACTGTGTTAACTAACATCATAAACAACAAGTTTTGCTCCATGACTTTTTAAAAAATATCATATTCTATATAAAAATATCATATATAAATGTGATGAACTAATCATCAGATTTTCATAAAAAAATAAAAATATTTAAATTAAATGTTCTGAATGTTGCGAAGTCTGTGCTGGCGTATAAATTTTCTAGAGTGATGAGTACACGAAAATGGTGCGAATGCTTGGTAGGTAGGTGTGATAACAATGTTTCGGAAGCCTGCTTACTAATACTACGAGAACAGTGTGCAGGGAGCGTAGGTAGGTACAGCAAAATACAGAGTTGAAATGTGTTAGATAGAACAACGAAATTTTGAAGGTTTGTTTTTGGTAAATGTATTATGTTTTGTAAAAAGTCATAGAACAATAGTTGTTGGTTATGATGTTCTTAACCTTAGACCTTAACCTAAGAGGTTGCTAGTGTTTTACAAATAACCCTGTATTTAGGAATTGTGGGCCGCAACCAACAAATTCCATTCTTCGTAAATTTATTTATATTGGGTTCAAGTGACAATGATAAACTGGATTGCGAGCTATTTAAGGTATGATACGAGCTTCGGTATTTACTACTCTGTCAAGAAAGTACCGGGAAAAGATCAATAATACACAAAATGTCTCTTATTCATCCAAATTTATTTTATCACCTTCAAAGTATGCTTCTTTAGAAACGATACACTTGCGCCAACGAATAATCCATTCATCAAAACATTTTTTAAACGCTGCTTCCTGAATTGAGTTCAGTTCTCGCCGCGAATTCTCCTTTATGTCTTCTATCGATTGAAAACGGGTGCCACGAAGTGGTAATTTGAGTTTAGGAAAAAGAAAAAAGTCAGCAGGAGCCATATCTGGTGAATATGGTGGTTGCTGGATGGTATTTGTTGAGTGTTTGGTCAAAAATTCGTTCACAATGATAGCCTTGTGCGAAGGCGCATTGTCGTGGTGCAAAATCCAAGAATTTTCTTTCCACAAATCTGGCCTTTTTCGTCGAATTTGCTCTCTTAAACGCCGCATAACGCTCAAATAATATTCTTTATTTACCGTTAGACCTTCCGGTAAGAATTCAGAGTGCACAACACCGTGATAGTCAAAGAAAACAGTCAACATGACTTTGACTTTTGATCGACTTTGGCGTGGTTTTTTCGGTTTCGGATCAGTTGGATGGCGCCACTCCGAAGCTTGTTGACTAGTTTGCATGTCAAACTCGTAAACCCACGTCTCGTCACCAGTAACAATGCGTTTCATGAATGTTGGGTCCGAACTGGCTCGTTCTAGCATGTCCTCAGCGACTTTCATGCGATTGAGTTTTTGGAGAAAATTCAGATCTTTTGGGACTAGCCGAGCAGCAACATGTTTCATACCCAAATGATTAGTTAAAATGGTACGGATTGACTCGTGAGATACAGACAGTTCGGCGGCTATCTCTCTCAGAGTTGAATGGGGATTTTCAGTCACTATTTCCTTCACTTTTGCGATGTTAACTTCAGTTGCAGACGTTGACGGCCTACCAGAGCGAGGCAAATCTTCCATCACATCTCGACCGCTTTTGAACGCTTTGAACCACTCACAAGCACGAGTTTTTGATAAAGTCGATTCACCGTAAGCCTTCTGTAACATTTTCAGTGACTCCGAACACGAAATTCCATTGGCGACGCAAAATTTAAGACAAACTCTTTGTTCGATATTTTTGTCCATTATGAAATTCGCAATACACACTATATATGATATTACTAAAACCAGCACTGTATTTAATATAAATAACAGATGCAACTCAAACTCCGCGCCAAAATGGAAAACAGTTGTGCCAATCTAACAACTACAAAAAAACAAAAATTTGAATTTGGAACCATAAACAAATCATCCATTCCCGATACTTTTTTGACTGAATGTAAAAGTTGCGTTAGAAAACAGTGTAATTTTCTTGTGAATTACACGTTCGTTACAACAAATGTTCATAGTTAAGTGACACTCTGACTTTAGGATTTGGATGTGAGGAGTCTTTTAAAAATGTCTTTAACCTATTAACCGCCTACGTCGGATATATCCGACAAACATTCTAGCGTTTATTTCACTAGGGTCGCATATTCACGACCAAATACTCCATCTCGTCAGCTTTTCTGTCATCTATGGGGATTAAACAGCTAACCGAGATAGAACACCCAGTCGCAAACACACTGCCTTAGCAAATAGGACGCGAAAACACTCATCAGACTAATCCAACGCGGGCGGTTAAAGGGTTAAAATAACCAAAATGTATGAAAATACGTAAAAGTAAAAAAAAATTGTCCAAGATACAGTGAAGTTTACATAAGCTTCAGGGTCTCTATGCCAAGAGACATGAATAACGCAGTTATGATTTATTCTACTTGTGAATAAGTTGGAATAAGTCAATAGAAAGGGAACACCGAAGTGTTGCGTTATTTTGCCAAAATCAATTTGAGGAATTAAACGAAGTGAACTTCTTGTTTCAATATCTGCAACGATTTCGGCGAAAACCGTATTGCCGGTTACTGAGGATGTCGTTGGTTTATAGGTGTGACAAGTTTCCTGTTAAGCACCCGTTCCATACTCTCACAGAGTGTGGACGTAACGTAGACGGATCGGTAGTTTGCCAGGTCAGCTCGACTGCCTTTCTTAGGCACCGGCTGAACGTTAGCATGCTTCCAAGCCATTGGCACTTTTTCAGTCTCATATGAGCGGCGAAATAGGCGGGTCAAGATTGGAGACAATTCAAGTGCACCAGTTTGAAGAACAACTGCTGGTATGCCGTCAGGGCGACTGGCTTTAGTCACGTCAAGGCTCTGCAGAGCCCTACGAACATTCATCTGATGGATACGAATTTCCGACATACTCGTCATGCACCCATTTGAAGAAACAGGGCGCCGCGCGTCACCGAAATTCATTTAGGTTCACACAAAAACATTTGTTATGATTTGAGGTTAACATATTGTTTCACAGTATATCAGACTGCAAATCCCTACTATATCCCTACTAATATTATAAATGCGAAAGTAACTCTGTCTGTCTGTCTGTTACGCTTTCACGCAAAAACTACTGAACGGATTTAGATCAAATTTGGTAGGTAGGTAGAAGAGACACTGGAATAACACATAGGCTACCTATAATTCCACTGCTGAGCACGGGTCTCTGCCCGCGCGATATAAACTGTAGTCCACGCGGGCGGAAAGCTAGTGTGATAGATAGACAGATAGATAGATAGATAGATAGATAAATCTTTATTGTACACCAAAAATAAAAATTACATAAGAAACTTAAAATTAATAGGGTGTCACAATGGGCGGTCTTATCGCTAAAAGCGATTTTTTACAGACAACCTTTGGATGGATTTGACCGAGGAGGAGAAAAAGATACGCAGGTAGTTCGTGGTGTACTATTTACATATACACAATACATAAACTAATAAATTACATATATTACTAATAATATAATATAATATATATAAATATATATGTATATATAATTATAAAAGCAGGAAAATACTGTACTTAATGACAAACATTCAGGAGGAAAGATAGTGTTTAGCAACCTCATTTTTAAAAGTTGTGAGTGTTTGAGCTTGCCTTACCGACACGGGCAAAGCATTCCACAGCCGCACAGCCTGAACTGCAAACGACTTGTCATAAAAGTTGGTGGAGTGACTTGGCATTTCTAACCTCAAGTTTTCCGATGACCTAAGATATCTTGTATGTGTGTCATGAAGGAACTTGAAACGTTCTTTAAGATACGCGGGGGTTTTAGGATTGAACAGAACACTGTAGAGTAGAGACAAGATGTGTACATTCCGGCGAAGACGTATTGGAAGCCACTTGAGTTTTGTACGAAAATCGGATATGTGATCATACTTGCGCAAGCCAAATATAAATCGTATGCAAACATTTTGAAGTCGCTCAAGTTTATCAAGTTGTGCCTCAGTGAGATCGAGATAACTGACATCAGCGTGTGAAATAAAGTTGTGTGATAGATAAATATATAATCATACTAGCTTTGCCCGCGCGGCTTCGCTCCCGCTCTTCCCTACTCCACCCTACTATACCCAACTCTACCCTACTCTACCCTACCCTACCCTACTCTACCCTACTCTACCCTACTCTACCCATCTCTACCCTACTACTCTACCCTACTCTACCCTACTCTACCCTACCCTACCCTAACCTACCCTACCCTACTCTCCCCTACTCTACCCTACACTACCCTAATTTTTTTTTCCATAAGAACCTTCTCCTCACAATAACAATCACAACAAAAAAAAATCAGCCAAATCGGTCAAGCCGTTTTCATGCCAAGTCGTGACAACGGAAAACGGGGGTCATTTTTATATATATAGATAAGTTGTATTGTCTTTCTGTATCCACTCAATTAAAATATTATTTCCTTTTTGTTTATCAGAAACTTTCGCCAAATATTCGCATGATTTTTGCGAATGCGAAAGTAAAAAAATATGCGAATAGGTATTCGCTAATGCAAATGCGAAAATTCGTTACATCACTACCAGGAACGTAACTACTTTTGAGCTGAGCTGATGTATACTTATAAATATTTGCCTTTTTTTACGTCAATTGATGACATAACACAGTTGTTTGCGTAAACAAACTGTTCTTAAATCTTTAAATTAAAAAGTCCCATTTTAATTTATTGAACTGTTTTAGATTTAACATAAAACGTTCTATATCGTTCCGTTCTTGAATTCGTATTGCGAATAAATAGGCTACGATGGAACGGTTATTTGTATAACCGGGCAATACATGATTTTATAACCACATATACAAGATAGTATAACGGCCTTATTAGTCAATAAACACCACTTTTCATAGAAATAACAGAAAAGGCGACCCGCGGGTTTACTGGTTCTAACGTCTATTGACGGCTGTAACCAGTGGCGTGCCAGGTGCCTATAGAGGGGGCAAGCCAAGGAATCTTTACTCATCTAGCTACCCACACCACACCTAATATCCCGAAAAAATTGGCGGTATAATGCTGATTTTAATAGGTACATTTTTTTTACTGATAGATATTATTAAAATATATATTGGTACTTAAAAAAACGAAAAAGAGTCACCTATTGATATTGTTGGCAACTAGCTCATAACATTCTAGTTGACTTCAGAAAAATCCACTAGATGGCGCACAAAAGATTGTATTAATCCGTCCGTAGTATTTAATAAAATTTATCATTAAATAAAATTGTTTACGAAATGTAATATTATTGGAAAATACTCACAATTTAAACAGCTAGCTTTTAGTTCTTCTTTATCACACACATAACACTTAACTTTCGAAAAAGAGAATCAAGTTTCTATTTTCGGTTTACCAAAACAGAATAAATGAAATAGCATTCAACAGCTATTGAGAATTCTGATGCATTTTCATGGCACCAGCGAAGTTATTTGAGTCATACCTGATGTTTTCCAAGCATTGTTATCGTTTGAGAAAAAATAACTGCCTATTATGTGATTTACTTTTCAGAGAAATATTCTAATTAGTAAAGTTACAAGATTATATTTATCTCTAAAACTCAAACTCTACCTAAACAATATCGATTCCGCACATAATACGCTACACACAACAAAGTTAAATGACAGAAAACAAAAAAATAACTATCAAAACAATTACATGTTGTTAACCGATTACAGCAAATTTAAACTAATTTGTATTTTGTAGTTCGTAGTTCGTACTTTAAGCGTCATAGAGGGCGCCTCCATGCGTAAAAATGGAGGTCTCTCGTAATATTCATTCATAACTTTTCCAAAGCCCAGCTTTATTTTAATACAAAAATGTTCGATGAATCTCTCATATTTTACCCACACAGACACAAAATTTGATGTTTTTATAGCAAAAAGAGAGACAGAAAAGCAAGCCTCATATGAAGCATTTGTGGTAGAAAGAGACAGGAATACATTAGTCTTCATCTCTTTCTTTTGTTAAGTGTTAGAGTGAGATCGGAGAGATTGCGGTCAGATTGGCAACCTCGCTTATAGTATCGTATCTTATTAATGAATTTTTGAATTTCGCACTAAGTGGCAACTGAGCGTAACCGCGTAGGCGCGCGAAGTTTAAAGTTTAGATTTTTGTTTTATTTAATTGATTAGCCGTGATCTATGATTTAGGTGTGTGGTAGTGGTAGGCAAGCCGGGCTTTTTGGCTTGTATTGCTCGCACGTCCCTGGCTGTAACGTCATGCGTAACAACGAGTTACGGCAGGCCTGACGATGCTTTGGAGGGGAGGGTGGTGGTGAGTCACTCTTGTCCTTTGCACATATCTCGCGCACAATTCCCACATCCGCCGCAAGAGGATCGGTTGCAGGTTTGGAATCAGATAATTACCAATGTGAATGTTTCAATTCATATGTAGATACTTTTCTAAGTTTATCTAGCACATAACAGACACTCCTTGTCTCAGAAACCACGTAAAGTCATTGGTCTCAGTTGTCACTCCTAGATCTGCGACCGTCGTCATAGGTGCTAGAAAGAGTGACCATCAGTCTTTATAAGGAGGAGTATCGTGTTGTCCAGTAACTGGGCTGTGGAGGCCTAATAGGCAGGTGCTCCATGTAAAACACGGGTATTCAGCCGCATCCGGTTAGACTGGAAGCCTACCCCAAGCTAGTTGGGAAAAAGGCTGGGCACAAGCTGATAAAAAACAGCGCAGTATTGACTACGCTCATGGAGGTCAAGGCACAAGAATGTTAGTACCTGCTTACATTCTACTCGCTTGACTCACTTTGCTTGAGTTTCAATTAGAGAAATTTTAATGTCTGGATTGAGGGTAGGCAGTTTTTTAAACTTGCAGTTCACCGATACCCAAAATCTGTGTTTTAACTCCCTGCGGTTCTCTTTAGAGAGGGCAGAGGTCACATAATAATTTAATATAATTATCAAATTCTTTTGAATTTTGCTGCCATATGCCTTTAGTCGAGATGGGGTCTTCATCCAATTTTTGCAAAACCCAAGTCTGGATCTCCGGTTCAGTCGCCCTCTTTAGATGTACATAAATTACTTACGCAAGGGCAGTAAGGGAGCTCGGCGGCAGTATAATTATGTACTTGTGCTATGGTGTTGTCGATAGCAGGCGAATGTGTGACACACTATATTCCACTGGAGCTGGTTATGTGGCACAATCGTCATCGATTGTGAATATTTATTTGGTGGGAAATGAGACTCCTTGTGAGAAACACGCAATCCGAATAAGTGGTTATTTATGTCTCTAGGAATAACGTATGTACATGCTATAGAAAAACCCCACAGGTAAATTCGAACAGCAAGTACTTTATTTAGGAATTGGAAGGTCCCCAAAGGACAATCCGATTTTCCATATTAAAAACCTCACAGGTAGATCCGAGCAGCAAGTACTTTATTTAGGAAGTGGAAGGCCCCCAAAGGTCAATCCGATTTTACGTATTAACCTCACAGGTGGATCCAAGAAGCAAGTACTTTTTTAATCTATACACGATTTTCCGTATTAAAAACCTCGCAGGTAGATCCGAGGAGTAGAAGGCCCCCAAAGGACAATCCGATTTTTTATATAATAAAATGATATCTACATAGTACATGTTATGAATTGAAAACCATAAACAGACGAAATTACGTAATGGTTTTTAAATGTGAGAAGCCATGTGGTTGTGATTCTAGAAATAGTTACATAATTGAAATGTAAACACAAAAATGAATAGGTCGACTCACGCTGATGCCGGTTACACGGCTTAGAAAAATCGCAATCTGATTACGATGCGTTACTCACGTATAATTGAATTTCTATTCTTTTTACTTAAATAACTTTCTTTTTAGCAATTTATGGCTTAAATTTAAAAACGTATTTGAATTAAGTACTATAAAAAACAAAAAGATGATGCGAAACAGCGAAGCATTGAAACGTGAATGAGCTGGCTAGATGAAAATGTCATTGACGAAACAAAATTTTAAATCTATCTTACATTAGATTAATATTTATAGTTTTATATTATTTGTTTTTTCCTAAAATCAGTGCGAAATGGCGAGTGAGTGTAAGTGAAAATACATGTGTGTTTATGCTAATATCGAGAACAAAGCTTGAGAGTAATAACAATCTAATAAGAGTAAATAATTATAATAAGATAATTACCTTGTATGAAAGAATTTTTTTGGGAATATCCACTAAAAATAAATATTTAAAAACTGGAGTACAATATTTAAAAAGTAATGGTGGCTGCCACGGTGAAAAAATATTGCATGTAGCGGAGAGGAGAATGTTGAAATAGATGTGTGGTGTGACGAGAAAAGATAAAATGAGAAATGAGTATATTAGAAGTAGTTTGAAAGTGATACCAGTAACTGAAATGTTGTATGGTCATGTAAAGAGGAAGGCTGAAACGCATGTTATTAAAAGAATTACGAGTATACATGTGGATGGGTGGAGAGGGAGAGGGAGGCCAAAGAAAAGATGGATGGATTGTAAGAAATGGAAGTTAGTGATAGCATGATGGGTGACAGGATAGAATGGAAGAAAAAAACGTATAGATCCGACCCCAAATAACACGGGATAATGGCAGGAAGATGATGGTGGCTGCCACAGTGGTCGACATGCTAGTAATTGTGCCATGGTACCTATGTTTAGCCCCTTACTTAGATTGTACTGCACTCTATACAGAACATTAGAAAATAAAATTATATTGTTGATCTACTTACACTCTTATCTGCCGAATTGCACCATATTTTCCAAAAATATCATACATTTCTTCAGCAGATATTTTGTATGGTAAATTTCTCACATAAAGTATTCTGTTTACTTCAGGTGGTAATCGAACCTAGAACAGTAAATAAGAAAGTGAACAGTATGGTATAAGGAAAGAAATATAAATGTTTTCTTTCTTTATACTAACACAAAAATAAAAATAAAGTGATCACAACATAACAAAGAGTGCACAATACCACATGGCTGCACCAAAAAGGTTAAATGTTTGTTTTCAGTATTGGAATAGAACCAGTTATGGTGCTACACAAATAGCATAAACCACAGCATAGAGTACAACCCATGTGAATACCTACAGGAGTATGATGTACACTATATTGTTCAGCTTGCCTTTATTAACCCTTCAGATACCGTCAATTAGAGACACAATAGTAAGACAATAGATGCGCGGCCACCGGTGGTCGCTTGGGGATTCATGAATTAAAACTAAAGTTAAAGTAATTCGTAAAGTTCCTTTTTTCCGAGGGCAGACAATAATGGAGAGAGTCAGAGGAGGCATGTGCTAAAGTGACCTCAGGGGCCCAAGTCTGCTTTTTTTATAATTTCGTCATTCCAACACGATCCCATTGTTATTTTGCTAAATGTTCGTAATCTGCTAATTCACAATGATCAGTCTATGGTCACAAAAAGCGCGCTCTACACTCGCGGCGCGAAAGGCCGCGAAAGCCGCGAAACGCGTGTGTAGATGGTTTCGCGCGTTCACGTTCACGCTTCGCGCCGTTCCCCGTTCGTTGTCCTTGTCGGTTTTTTGTCCCGCGACAAAGGTTCGCGCCTGGTTCACGGCGCGCGAACCTGAACGCAACTACACTCGCAGTTTTTCGCGGTAGCTGAGAAGACGCCGTCGCAAGTGGTTGTGCATTATTGCGTACTTAGTAAAGTTCTTTTTTTAAAATGATTACTACATGAAATGATGAACTTGAGTTAAAACATAGTCTTATTTTTAATACATAGGTAATTGTAATACAATATAGCACAGAGCGTCACCGCAGCAGCGACAATCACGTCGTCACCCATTTTCTTTGAGGCCGCGAACGAGACTGCGAGGCTTCGCGAATGTGGAGAGACATTTAAACGCGAAGTGCACGGTGCGAATCGCGGCGTGAATTCATAGCAAGAATCGCGAGCGATTGTAGAGCGCGCTTTAACAGATTTGTGGTAGAATGACAATATCGAAGCAATGACTGCACAATGACGTTCTAATGGTAGGATCAAAGGAACTACCTAAATTTTTGCAAATTACCACATACGTAATCATAATAATAATCATAATCAATCGTTTATTTGCTAATATGGGTAATTAATTACATAAAGATATTAAGAATAGCACAGTCCAACCATATTACACCTTGAGGCATGCAAATTACAAGCTTTATTATAATACATTTTCAAGTTGTTAATAATGTCATTTGAAAAATTTAAGTTTAAAATGTCATAATATGTTTAATAATAATGTCAAGATACAATTGTGAATAAATGTCAAAGTAGGAATAATAGATATAATGATGTAAAATTAAATTAAATACGTCAGACATTAATTTGTCATTTTGTACGAGATTACCATTCTATGCCACAATGACGCCATTATATTAGTAGATTACCAAAACATGTCCGTAAAGATTGGGGTGCCACATCAGATTTTCAAAATCTGATCTCACCATTATTTAGCAGCAATGTAGCTTATTTTGCAGCACGAATTCTAGATTTAGCAGCAAACTAGATCACTAGTTATTTTAATGCAAAAGTGGCTCCTCAATCTAAGCATCTGAATTGAAGAGCCACCTGGAACTCGTTAAGTAATAGATGAATATTTTTTGAAAACTTTGTATCATTTGGTAGCAATTTTGCATATTACCGTCTAAAAATTTAGCTTCTGTAGCACTAAAATGAAAGAAATTACAATACTTTTAATATGGCTCCTCAATATAAACTCAAGAGGTGAATTTCTATTGGATGTGAGCGATCAATTAATATATTCGACATAATGATCATTTAGCAGGTGTTGACTGTTGTGTTTTTTTTTGGCAGTATAGGAATAAAATTGTTTATTGATACCAAAAATAAGCATTCACAATAATAAAAGTACAGTATAACATAGGTACAGTAATCGCAAGAGTTGCAGATACTGGTTCCCAAACTAAGCTTTCGCTTGTAGCTCCTATATAAATTTAAAGGGTTATTATATAATATTAATGTTAAGGTGGTGCATCATGACTCACATTTTCACTTTTTTTATACAACCGCTATGACGTTATTACACATTTTTCATTAGATATTTTGGAGACAGTATCTTGTGGATATTATCTAGGTTTCTAAAGAAACCAATTTCTAAATTTGTGTAAAACGAATCCAGTAAAAACCTCTGAAAATGTCCTATTTTTTTGCCTAAAACTTAAAAAAGTCAAAAAAGTAATCCTCTAGAGACCTTGCAAATTTTATTAAGATTCTAAATGACGACAACTTTTTCCAAAAACTTTTAAGGGTTTAAAAAAACAACTATTTCCTGGAGCAAGTTTTGTGAAATTTTCGAGTAAATCTCGGAATTACCTAATACTAACAGAGTTTTCAGGCGTTATCTCTCTTCTTTTGCGTTGTCTTTTCGTCAAACATCGCGTTGGATTGCATTAAATGAAGTAACAAGCTTTTAAACCATTTTCGATGTTTACGATAGGCGAGTGGAAAAGGTCTTAAGAGGTGATGGTGATGGGTGTGTGTGTCTGAGTGAATATGTGTAAGTGTGATGGTGTGTGTGCGGATGATGGGGGATGTTAGTAACACAATAAATTTTAACAAGTCTTCAGTCTCTTGATAATCCATTTTGAATAGACAATCAGTAACTTTAACTTTTACTTTGCGTTTGTTAAGTCCTACAATTTTCAGTTCTTTATAAATACGGTCTGTTTGCAACTTAACCCTTCAGATACCGTCAATTAGAGACACAATAGTAAGACAATAGATGCGCGGCCACCGGTGGTCGCTTGGGGATTCATGAATTAAGACTGTTAATTTGTCCTCTGGCAAAGGTTGTTTTAGTAGGGGAATGAACACATGCAGTCATCCATCTGCGGGTATTAGAGGCTGTAGATGGGACTAGTTGATGTTTTCTCAGGGTGGATTTTAGTACATAGAGCTACCTAACAGTCTGTACTTTGTATTCAGAGTAGAGTGTTGCAGTGGGATACTTGTATGGCGTTTTATTTATTACTTTAAGGACTGCTCTCTCCTCCTCGGTCAAATCCATCCACAGGTTGTCTGTAAGAAATCGCTTTTAGCGATAAGACCGCCCATTGAGACACCTTATTAAGTTTCTTATGTAATTATTTTTGTTTTTTTTTTTTTTTATTTTTGGTGTACAATTTATAATGTACAAATTTTTTAGAATTTATCTATCTATTTATCTATCTGCTCTCTGCACCCTCTCCAACCTGAGAAGGAGCGTTCTACCTGCCCAGCCCCATACAGGGATATAGTATTGGACAACAGACTGATACAGGTTCAAGTAGACTAGTCTTAGCTTGTCAAGAGAAGAGTCCCTAAGTAATTTAAACATATGTATGAGCTTTCTCACTCTTGTAACTGAATCTATATGTTTTTCACATCTCAATCTGCTGTCCAAATACACACCAAGGTATTTAACACTATCCTTATGAGCAAGTTCTGCAGGCACATGCAGTTTCCATCAGGAGATGAGCAGACATGATTCTGACAGTAAAGTCTTTTGGAGGAGAGATATTTTTCCAGATGAAGGTCACATAATGGGTTTTACTGATGTTAAGAGTCATTAAGTTGTCCAAGAGCCATTGCATGATTTTAGCTATGGAGCGTTCAGCAGTCTTTTTATCAGAATTACGTAATATTAATTTGTAGGTACCCCCAAAAAATCTGGTCACCCTACACACTGAATTTACAATAAAATTGTTAAGTATTGGTTTTTTTCAGAATCCAAAATATATACATTGCTGAACTGTGCAGATATATTTAGCAGACATTTCTGCTAAATGTTAGTATCTCTGGCTTTCGATTCCGTTGAGATCTCAGGTGGCTGGTGGCCAAAGAAAATGCATTCAGATACAAAATTTACTCTGGTATATATTTACTCCTATACTGCAAAAACAAACACAACACCTGCTAAATGATCATTATGTCGAATATATTAATTGATCGCTCACATCCAATAGAAATTCACCTCTTGAGTTTATATTGAGGAGCCATATTAAAAGTATTGTAATTTCTTTCATTTTAGTGCTACAGAAGCTAAATTTTTAGACGGTAATATGCAAAATTGCTACCAAATGATACAAAGTTTTCATAAATATTCATCTATTACTTAACGAGTTCCAGGTGGCTCTTCAATTCAGATGCTTAGATTGAGGAGCCACTTTTGCATTAAAATAACTAGTGATCTAGTTTGCTGCTAAATCTAGAATTCGTGCTGCAAAATAGGCTAATTTGCTGCTAAATAATGGTGAGATCAGATTTTAAAAATCTGATGTGGCACCTCAATCCTCACGGACATATCAACACTAGTCAAAATCAACAATTATGAAATCAATGACGAACCATTCTGATACTATTGTATTAGCAGACTTGAGGTCCTGGTCATCGTTTGATAGATGACAGATTGGACATTCCATAACGCTGAAGAAAGTACCCAAAATTTACGACTTTAGTTGTTATCTTGTACGTATTTTTTTATTCCAAATTATGTTAATTTCCACGTTATTCCAGTTTAAATAGATAACTAAAACTGAATACTTACATTAGCTCGTCTTTGGAGGGCTAAAGCCATATTTTACAGCAGCTCAGTTTAACACACACAATATGTGTATTGTATTTATTTCTTTTGCTTTAAATGAGAACTTATGTAAAATATAGTTCTGAAAAATAAAATACGACAGGTTCACAGCACACCACAGAGTACCAGCCAGCACGCCTATACTCTTAGCGGAGGGCTGACTTCTATTCTATGCGTATGCAGTGATCGTATTAATTTTGATAATCAACAATTAACTTATGATTTATGAATAATTATGACTCGACTGCTTGACATTGACAATACTTGATATTGACAATCAAACTAATCAAAGAGAATAAGAGGCGCAGTGTTGCCAGTATGATTTCCCAAAAAAGGACGGTTGGCTTTCTGAAAAGGTACGGTTTTTAACTTCAAGGTACGGTTGGGTAAGGATATTTCTGCAAGAACTAGATGAGTTTTTTTTTTCTTCGAGTTGGCTGCCTGCGACCATAGGTTGGAGAAAAAGCGATAGGGAATCGTACACAAATATACCTCATTTCAGTATTCAAAGTTCTCGACAGGCGCTAGAGTTGCCTTTAGGAATCATTTTGAATTTGAAAATAATACGGCGCGCACTGTTCCCGCGCGCCTCAAGATGTCAGCAGCAGGAGGGGCCCAGCTGGGTCGAAGCCTACTGGGGACAGGGTTGTCCGAAAGGGAACTCGTGCCCCGGTATGAAGGCTAGAAGGAACGGCGTGGGGTTTTTAGTCAATAAGAGTCTGACACTGTCTCCCGCTCCACCCAAGAGCGGGTTTCGTCAAAGATGATTTTACCCGTCGACAAAAAAAAAAAATTGAAAATAATTTTAATATCAAAAGAGTACAAAAACATAACAAAACAGAGTATTTTTACAAAAACAGAGAAATTGTAAATGTTTCAAGAAGGTACAAATCGTTTTCATGTAACTCAAGTAAATATATAAATTAGCATCGAAAATTGTATGAATTTGCTCAAATTATTTATGAAGATGTTCCAATTAGTAATCATTAATAACATTATGATTAAAATTTTTGATCATTTCATTTACAAAGTCTTTTCACCCTTTGTAGTTTGTAGTGAACAAACATTTTATATATCCTAGTACTAGATTGACTACGACAACCTCAAAAGCGTACCTGAAAAGGAAAGTCAGAAAGAGTCCTGTCATCTCGTTCTACTAGTGTGTCCATACACTAGCTACATACTACGGGACAATTTTGCTCTAAAGTTAGTTAAAGATATTTTTGATACATCAAAATAGACATGCAAGTTCAAAAACAATTAATATGTATAATATGCTTACCAAAAGGGAACAGAGTTTTCTCTGTAATGACTAGGAAATAGCTTATGTCCGAATATATTATAATAGCAATATCCTCTTATGCGAGTATGAAATACCTACACTGATTAAAAAAATGCCTAATGTGTGTACCTACGTAAGAAGATCACTTCTGAAAGGCTACACATCAGAATAAGGTATGTCTGAAAGAAAAAACTAGTTAGTTAATAATAAAACTAATGTTATTCTTTTATTTTTACTTTATTAAAAATAGACTGATGCGTGACATAAAATTGTAAATTTTTTATTACGTCAAATTGCACGTATTAACTAACAAATAAACAATAAATAATACATTAAATAAATAATCCTCGATTGGTTTATAAATTTATTTATACTAACCACTACTACTAACTATTGCCAACGCCCATTAGCGCTACAGGGAATTTCCGAAAGGGAAACCATGGTCCTGGAACACAAAGGGCAACTGAAGGACACGGGTAGATTTATTCAGTATAAACCTCAAATAACTTGTCCCGCTCTAGGATGGAGCGTAAGGCGCTCTACCTTAGAGCAGGATAAGTTATTGGAGATTTTACCACATCAAAAAAAGTCTCCTACTATGTTCGTTTGTCTATATCTGTTTGCAATCAACTCAAAAACTACTGAACAGATTTTTAACAACGGATGAACTTACAAAAGGGTATATAGATGGAATAGAATTAGATTTTAGTGTTGATTTAACTTTACATCTTCAGACTTAAACTAACATAAAAAATAATATATTACTAGTAGTTAACGGTTAAGCCACATACATGCAGCATTGCGTGCGGCATTTATTAGGGACTTACCTAAGGACTAAACTTAAAGACGTATAAAATATCGATGCAGAGAAGATTTTGGAGCATCGTTTTAAGAAGTGGTCACAGATAACTATACACTGAATTGGTCCGAAGACACGTCCCGCATGGCGCACCTCTGGCCGCTGCTGCTCGCCGCTTTCCGTTGTGTCATGAGAGCAGCCGAAGATCGCCGAGCGGCCAAAGGCGCCCGATCAACAGAAAAGATAAAATTAGTAAAATTGGTACGCGCTTGATTTATTAAAAAAAAAAATTGAGCTTCCTCATATATTTAGAAATTTGCTTATAATAATGTAAAACTTGAACAGTAGACAATCTAATTTTATAAAATTTTGCACCCAGTCCGTCTTCTGAGTCGTTTATGATGCCCCTTCTCAGTATGAAATTCAAAACGATGTTTGTTGTCACCCTACATAAATATTTTGTAAACAAAACAGAAAACTTACCAAAAAAATGAAATTCCACAACCAGGATACCCATCACTATTGCGAAACTTTACACAGCATCGTTTTGAACATCTTGCACACTTTATACTTTACTAAACATTGAGATAAAAACTTGTAACAATTAAAAATACAACTTTAGCCCTATGAAGCATCAGCCATATTGTTTATTGATGTCAAATTCTGTCAAATTGAAAACTCCTAAATGTTGCCTTTCATAATTTGAAAATTACTACGAATAGCTACTAAATCTAAATGAAATCATCATTAAATACAAGAAGAATGCGTATAAAATTTCAAGAAGCAATATTTGAAGTAAAATATTTAGTTGCAATTCATTTTATGTTGCATAAACCCAGTGGCGTGCCAGGTGCCTTTAGAGGGGGCAAGCCAAGGAATCTTTACTCATCTACCTACCCACACCACACCTAATATCCCGAAAAAATTGGCGGTATAATGCTGATTTTAATAGGTACATTTTTTTAACAGATAGATATTATTAAAATATATATTGGTACTTAAAAAAACGAAAAAGAGCCACCTATTGATATTGTTGGCAACTAGCTCATAACATTCTAGTTGACTTCAGAAAAATCCACTAGATGGCGCACAAAAGATTGTATTAATCCGTCCGTAGTATTTAATAAAATGTATCATTAAATAAAATTGTTTACGAAATGTAATATTATTGGAAAATACTCACAATTTAAACAGCTAGCTTTTAGTTCTTCTTTATCACACACATAACACTTAACTTTCGAAAAAGAGAATCAAGTTTCTATTTTCGGTTTACCAAAACATAATAAATGAAATAGCATTCAACAGCTATTGAGAATTCTGATGCATTTTCATGGCACCAGCGAAGTTATTTGAGTCATACCTGATGTATTCCAAGCATTGTTATCGTTTGAGAAAAAATAACTGCCTATTATGTGATTTACTTTTCAGAGAAATATTCTAATTAGTAAAGTTACAAGATTATATTTATCTCTAAAACTCAAACTACCTAAACAATATCGATTCCGCACATAATACGCTACACACAACAAAGTTAAATGACAGAAAACAAAAAAATAACTATCAAAACAATTACGTGTTGTTAACCGATCACAGCAAATTTAAACTAATTTGTATTTTGTAGTTCGTAGTTCGTACTTTAAGCGTCATAGAGGGCGCCTCCATGCGTAAAAATGGAGGTCTCTCGTAATATTCATTCATAACTTTTCCAAAGCCCAGCTTTATTTTAATACAAAAATGTTCGATGAATCTCTCATATTTTACCCACACAGACACAAAATTTGATGTTTTTATAGCAAAAAGAGAGACAGAAAAGCAAGCCTCATATGAAGCATTTGTGGTAGAAAGAGACAGGAATACATTAGTCTTCATCTCTTTCTTTTGTTAAGTGTTAGAGTGAGATCGGAGAGATTGCGGTCAGATTGGCAACCTCGCTTATAGTATCGTATCTTATTAATGAATTTTTGAATTTCGCACTAAGTGGCAACTGAGCGTAACCGCGTAGGCGCGCGAAGTTTAAAGTTTAGTTTTTTGTTTTATTTAATTGATTAGCCGTGATCTATGATTTAGGTGTGTGGTAGTGGTAGGCAAGCCGGGCTTTTTGGCTTGTATTGCTCGCACGTCCCTGCATAAACCTATCAAAATTCATGAACACGGACTATTTAACGATAACTGGAACAATCTAAAAACTACCATCTGTTTCTTATTTTTTTCTGGTAGTATGTGAGAAAGGGACAGAGAGGATTTATCTCAGTGTCTTGCTCGAGGCCATTTTTCCCTTTTGAGTGTCAATAACACACATGAACTTAATGCAAATGAGAATAAAGAACACTTTAAAGTGTGTCATATTTCTTCGTAGTCAATCTAGTCTACTCTAGTAGAATATATAAAATCTTTGGTAGTGAAAAACAAATCACTATAGTATAAAAAAAGGTACGAAAAAAGTACGGTCTACACTGAGGTACGGTTGTGTGAATTATAGTACGGAAAACCGTACTTTTTGGTAGGGTCTGGCAACGCTGAGGCGGAACTCCCATAGAAAAAACCGATGTATGAAACGTGCGTCCGTGCGTCCTCGATCAATACCAACATAACAGAAATATACAACTATGGCGGAGTACATACTGCCGACATAACGACATTACTAGTGATGTACTGGGTTGTGCAATTTTTTTTTCAATATCGGTAATTTTCCTTAACGGGATTTTTTTTTATTTTCAGGAAATAAAAAAATATAAAAATGCGAAACTTAGATTGTTTTAATACATATTATTCAACGAATTAAATTTACCCACGCTATTTATTTATTTGTTAAGTTTAAGAAAACAAATAGTTACACAAAAATGGCACAAACACTGCACCGATTTTAATGCAACTTGCACTGATGATGGCACTTTCCCAGACAGGTGATGTTATATTTTCTATCTTGTAAACTTTCTGTTGAAAGTTTTTTATAATAGTTCGACTTGATTTAAGTTTCTTAAGAGGGTCCTTTTCCACTCGCCTATCGTAAACATCGAAAATGGTTTAAAAGCTTGTTACTTCATTTAATGCAATCCAACGCGATGTTTGCCGAAAAGGCAACGCAAAAAAAGAGAGATAACGCCTGAAAACTCTATTAGTATTCGGTAATTCCGAGATTTACTCGAAAATTTCACAAAACTTGCTCCAGGAAATAGCCGTTTTTTAAACCCTTAAAAGTTTTTGGAAAAAGTTGTCGTCATTTAGAATCTTAATAAAATTTGCTAGGTCTCTAGAGGATTACTTTTTTGACTTTTTAAATTTTTAAGCAAATTATGAAGTGTCAAAGTTCATACAAAATAGGACATTTTCAGAGGTTTTTACTGGATTAATTTTACACAAATTTAGAAATTGGTTTCTTTAGAAACCTAGATAATATCCACAAGATACTGTGTTTCCAAATATCTAATGAAAAATGTGTAATAACGTCATAATCAGTTATAATAATAATAATAATAACGAGAACTGGCGCAAAGCTGTAGTGCTTGACACTAACGTACGCAAGGAAGTATGGCAGAGTAAGGAACTTCACGGACGCTTTTTCCGGGCCCTTCATGGGCCCGATGTAGACCAACTAGCGTCCGTAGCCTGGCTGCGCGTCGGTGACCTCTTTGGGGAAACCGAAGGTTTTGTCTGTGCAATTATGGACGAAGTTATCATGACGAATAACTACCGGAGATTTATTGTGAAGGACGGCACGGTTGACATCTGTCGGGCATGTCACCGACCGGGTGAATCAATCCGCCACATTATCTCTGGTTGTTCTCGTCTAGCTAACGGGGAATACTTGCATAGACATAACCTTGTAGCCAGGATTATACATCAGCAACTTGCTCTGAAGTACTCTCTTGTGGAATCGGAGGTGCCATACTACAAGTATGTGCCCGACCCAGTTCTCGATAATGGCGATATCACGTTGTACTGGGATCGGTCCATCATCACTGACAGGACTATTGTAGCCAATAAGCCTGATATAGTGGTGGTGGACCGAAGCGAGAGGCGTGCAATGATTGTTGACATATCCGTTCCGCATGACGAGAACCTCGTGAAAGCCGAGAAAGATAAACAAATCAAGTATATTGACTTGGCTCGCGAGGTTGTCGACATGTGGGAAGTGGATTCAGCGATTATTGTACCGATAGTTGTTTCAGCCAATGGCTTAATAGCCAAGAGCCTCGACCAACACCTTAGGAGGCTCTCGTTAGGCGACTGGATCAAGGGCTTGATTCAGAAAGCGGTACTCCTGGATACGGCTCGTATAGTCAGGAGGTTCCTTTCTCTGGAGCCCTGACCGCCGGTAGCTTGGACCCTGTTCCCGATACCGGTGGGACACTATTTTTTATATTTTTAAATGTTTTTTTTATTTTTTATTGAAATATTTAAAAATATAATTTGTATGTCTGTTAAATGAATAAAGGAAATAATAATAATAATAATAACCATTTATTTCAGGCATCGATGGCCCATAGAAAAAATACATAAAATAATCTTCCACCAACCAACCATCCAACCACCCATGAACCATTGTATAATTTTGATGATTAACCTTTAGAATTTAAGTACAGATTGCAGAGGGCTCAAAATGATGCGAAAGAAAATTTGATAGCAAGTAAGTTAGCAAGGAAACATTGTTATGATAAAAATCTTAATTCTATAACTTATAAAGAAGGTGACTTGATATTGGTAAAAAACGAGATAGGCAATAAATTGGAATGTATTTATAATGGACCGTTTGAAGTTGTGAAGGACGAGTCACCAAATGTAATAGTTAGATATAAAAATAAGATAGATATATAATAAGATATAGATAAAATAAGATAGTTCATAAAAATAGGACGAAATTATATTGTAAGAGTTAGTATAAAAATTTGAAATGTATTGGGAAAAAAAACCTTGTAGTTTAGTTTTTTTTTACTTTAAGGGGGGTGATGTGGTGTGAGAGCACGTACATCAGCACGTCACGTATAGCACGAAGTTTAAATTAAGGTAGATAAGCTGTGTCCATAGCATTATTGGCATAGAGGCACATACTAACTATGTATATATACCTCACCAATTAAAGGCATAGGGTCAGTTGACCCATGGAGTAGCACACACCACGTTGTTTACTAAAACCCCTCCTTCCCCCCACATGGGATGGGATGGGTGGTGGTGGTTGTTGGGTTTCTTTTCTTTATGAGCGGTTGTATGAAAAACAGTGAAAAAGTGAGTCATGATGCACCACCTTAATTAACTTTCGCTTCCGAAGTGTCATTGGGACACCATGTGTCTCTTGATGTTTTCTGGGTGATACTAATGGTTCTGAAATATAAAAAAAGTCGGTGTTAAAAATCAAATTATTACGTACTCGTAATCTTAACCTTTTCGCCGCCAACGTACACAAAACGCAATGCCTCGCCGAGCGCCAAGCTATAAATGTATAACTAAATATACAGTAAACAGTAGTGATGGGGATATCGTCATATCGATGAATAAGATTTGCACGCGTAAAGTTAAGATTTAAAGTTGATTTTACGAATATAAATAAAAACTGATTAAGTATTTCCAGATTTGTTTTATTTCACAGTATCCGTAATAAGAAAAAACAGTATAAATTATGAGTATCAAAGAAACTAATATATAAATCAATTAGAACTATAAGGAATGGGGTACATCTCTATTTGTTTCATGATCTCATTCTTTAACTTCATATCAATTCATTGGCACTGAGGGCCCGTTGAATTCGATTCTGATCAGGGATGGGGCCTATGGACTTTCTTTCTTCTATTCATAATAGTGTATCTAGAGTACAAAAACAGTACCTAAATCTACTGTAATTACAGTGCATCTGGAGATACTGGGCTCACCGAACATTTTACATACTTATTGAATTCCTACTCTTTGATGAATAAACATTATTATTATCATCCAGTTAGACATACCTCAGAATTATCTTCTGGTTCAATGTTCTCCACAAAATACTCAGAGTCCGATTCCACACCTTGCAAAATTTTAAGAAGTTCG
The DNA here is from genome assembly GCA_949319445.1 of Mythimna lalbum. Taxonomy (NCBI): domain Eukaryota; kingdom Metazoa; phylum Arthropoda; class Insecta; order Lepidoptera; family Noctuidae; genus Mythimna; species Mythimna lalbum. The sequence goes on along the minus strand of OX439345.1, from coordinate 15,143,659 downwards.
TCCGAATCAAGTTCTTCACTCATTTTTCAATTTTTTATCAAGTGAAAGAAAGAAAGATGCGTGTGCGCGAATCCGATTTTGTGCTGCACTATGCCAAAGTGACTTTGACAGCCGCACGCCTATGACGTCACTGACCAACTTCTATAGTAGTTCGTGGCACTCGGTGGCAAACAGGGGCATAGACAATACCGTCTTTACCATAAGGGCACACGGGGCCCGTGCCCAGGGCCCCCATTCTCAGGGGGGCCCCGAAGGACCTACAATTTCTCGCTCATTAATTCTCAAATTATATTATACTCTAAGGACATGCTCACGCCACCCCGCGGTTAGAATACTGCACTAAAATAACGTTACCGATTGAGCAATTTTGACGCTAGCGCTTCAGTGGTTGTACGTCTCTTGGCCTCAGCTTCCAGATAGAAATCAGCTTTCTTAGACCGTCGGTCTTCGTCGCATTATATCGAAGACTGCGGCTGTTCCTACTGTACGAATTGATAGTTTGATACATAATATTTCCGAACGCATCCGACCTAATTTACTAAGTACACCATCTAGCGATCACTCACGCAATCACTTCGATTCCAAAGTCAAAATGCACCGTCTAAACAAGGCCTAACATAAATGTCGATATTGTTTATGGTCAAGGGAATCCCCGAATTATGGCGAGCTCTGACGACTTAACATAATCGCTCTGGATACGATGAATTTGTTGTTTTACGACTAGAATATCTTTCAACAAAGTCGTGACGTCGATGTAATCGAAGGTTACGGGTGGAAGACGGTGTAGGTCCTTAGCCACAAACGTAGGTAGTAAGCTGGGCTCAGTTTCTTTCAGTATTTTTATTATATCTTGCAGGAGTCGTTTGCTTTTGCCATCTCCTTTCCGAGTAGAACGACAGTTAGCCGCCCCAACAAGAATGGATTTTGCTGCAATTATGTCACTTTCCTTGAAGTTAGATTCACAGATTTGCACTAAACTTATTTCGTCAACGATATCTATTTTGCACTGTAAGAAGCACAAGAGTTCGTTTATTACAAGCGTATCTGACATAATTGAAATAAGACGGAACGAAGACGGGTTAAACGGCGCCGTGACACGGTGCGCAGACGGAGCAACGATATGCGCGCGCGTACGCGACAAGAGCGCCGCGTGAACTGATAATATAATAATGTTAATGAATAATTAATAATTTCTCTGTTTCAACGTAATTCAAATCTTTAAGGTAAGTTTTGATATGAGATTTGCATTTCGATTTTGTCATAAATAATATATTCGAGTTCTTGTTCAGTTTACTGTAAAGAAATGGTCCCATATAGTGAAAGCACCTTTTTCCAAAGTCAAGTCGTCGCTTTGGTTTGTGCCACTCTGGCCCCCTCCGGGAATGTGATTTGGATTTAATCCCTACTACTAATTTTTGCCCTACGCCAGACTCAGCCGCCTCGTAAACAGACTCTCACGTCTTATCATAAAATACTATGGCTGTGTCATCAGCGTAAGCGAAAATTTTTGCTTTGCAGAGTGTTAATGAGCACAGGCTGTTGACATATATAATAAAAAGAGTAGGCCCCAGTACGCTGCCTTGCGGCACACCGTAGTTTAGACTAGCATAGGAACTGAAATTATTTCCTAGGTTTAACCTCTGTGTGCGATTGCTAAGGTAGGACTGGAACCACTCAATGTGTGAGTTTGGCGACACTGGTTTCCGTGCTTAGCCACGTTAGGGGCACTTCTACCTATATTTTCTGTTCTGTGTGTAAGTTACTAAAAATTTGTTGTTGACTTAAGTTATTGATTGCTATTTTTGTGTAACCGTTTGTTTTCGTAAACTTACCAAGTAAATTAATATCATGGGTAAATTTAATTCGTTGAATAAATGTGTAATAAAAGAATCTGAGTTTTTAATTATATTTTTTTCCTGACAAAAGGAATCTCCGTTAAGAAAAATTGCCGATATCGATAAATTTTTGGACAACCCAGTACATCACTAGTAATGTCATTAGGTTGGCAGTATGTACGCGGCCATGGTTCTGTAATTCTGTTACGTTGGTATTGATCGAGATCGTCTGTTTCATACATCGGTTTTATCTATGGGAGTCCCGCCTCTTGGTGAAACCTTAGAGTATTGAATACAAAGAGACGTCCTAATGTTCTCTATATTATTTGCTTATATAAATATCTATTAAATCGATACAGAAATATGAAACATCACTTTTCTCTTTTTAACCAATGAGTAATCTTATTTGAAGAAAGAGACGTCATGCTGTTTGTTTATTCTCTGCCTGGCAACATTTATACATTTCCGTCAAGGTACCTATCTCGCCTGCCATCCACGTAGCACGTATGTAGTACGTCAGGTGTCAAGTGAACAACAACATTGGATTTGAATTGCGATTTGTAGAAATAAAAACACTTCCGACTAATTTGTTTTGAGCTGTGAGTGTCTAGTGGTGCAAATTGAATAGTCTACATGTTCAATAATTCAATATGGTGCAAGGAAAAACCCCAATCAACCTCATTTAACCATGCATAGGTTAGTAGCCGTATTTTGAGAAAAACTTTATCATGCTGTAGTTTTTTTTATTTTTTTTATTTATTTATAGAATAAAAGGTCCCAAGTATACATACAAGTTATATCTGTTATTGAACTCTATTTGATACGTTTATTACATGTTTTGTTTATAATGCAAATGAGAATTCAAATTAGTGATGTATTTTATTTAATAAGCTATCGATAAGAAACTAACATTTATCGTTCATCAGCTGAAAGAATGTGCCCCAAAGAACCGAAAAAAATATAGGTTGCTTCCTTTTTTTGTTGCAAACAGGAGGGTCGCCTCACATAAAGACGTGACGTGAGAGACGTGTTATTTCATTGATTTTTTTTTCATGTTAATTAATGTTTTTAGTCTAATGGACGCTATTAATAGCAATAGAACTCAATTTGTAAGTATTTGTTTAATGTCGAAAATGTAAAATGTTCGCGATCTTGAAAAGAACTAAATAAAGGACTTGTTACAGTTAAGCTGAAGGTATAATTATAATCTAAAAATCCAAAGTTTAAAAGTATTGTTATATAAGTAACCCATGCACCAGAAAAACTGTAAGAAACTGGATATCGATTCTTTTTGGCTTTGATTCGCGCTTCCCCAGCAATGGCAGCCATCTTTAGGCGTAGGGTTATTTGTAGGTATGCACGCATATTTTGTAGGTATTACCGGTCCATATTACATATTATTCCTAATGTCTTTGTGATGCTCCCAATGCTCCGAACTAAGATAATAAAATTGTCAACAGCCTGGTGAAACTCCCATACAAAAAACCGATGTATGAAACGTACGTCCTTTTTAATGGCGGCTATAATTCGTCAAATTTAAGATAACCATTGAGAACTTTGGGTCTATATCGGCTAATGACTCTTCAACACTTAGTTAGATTACACCTCCGCCATTTTGACCACAGAATATTAATATCTTACAGGATTTTGACAGTCGGTAACGTTTGACAGTTGGTTTGTTATGGTTTTCCTAAGATAGATTTCCATCTATAAAATTGTTCAAAGTATATTAATAAAGAAGCGGAATTTTATCATAAAGACATAATGCAGATGAGTTCAAAACATAATATTTTAATTTAAGTCAAAAACATAGTAAAGCAATCGACAGATTTAAATATTTTAACCTTACATAACTTAATAAAAGCAGGTAAATTGGAAGAAACTTTTCCAAATGTAGTAATTGCTACAAGAATATTCCTTTGCCTGATGGTTACCAATTGTAGCGGAGAGCGGTCATTTTTGAAGCTAAAGAGATTTAAAAATGAATTGCGAACAACAATGTTACAAGAACGACTAAGTAATTTGTCAATTATGAGCATTGAAAGTGATATCCTTCAAAACATTGACTTTAATGATATAATAGAAGATTTTCCTCAACAAAAATCCCGAAAGAAACCATTATTGTAATCAGAACCAAAAAATAGCAGCATTCGAACATCATTAATGACATTTAACATCATACTGTATTAGCTTACCTTTAATAAATGATTAAACATATTTTAAAAATGTTGGTATAATTCGCGTTTTTTACTTTCCAAAAGGGCCTCCAATTTTTGTGTGCCCAAGGGCCCCAGTTTAGTTTAAGACGGCTCTGGGCATAGACGACCAATTGTTTTGTAGAGATGGGAAAATAACTATCGACAAGAATTGGTAACAACTTTATAATTACGTATCGGCATCTACCTGAAGGTCGAAATTCATCTACTATCCTTTGTAATGAAGTAGATAACTAAGTTCATATTTTATTGACCTCAAATAGTTTTCGATATTCGTAACTTTCTATACCTATTTATAAATATTTCAATGTTGAAATCAACCTTTCACGGCACATCACTGGCCAACTTGATATGAAGTGATTGGCGTTCTGAGGAAAGTAACAAAATATGGAGTTTCTGTTTTTGCCGATTTTAGGACAAACTAGGGCTTATTTTGTGTAGAAAAATAAAAAACAGGGTAGTAGACAGTGCTATCTTAAATAATAAAATGAAACAAAGCTTTTAATCACAGTAAATTTATTTTAATAAGATAGTTAAAATGAACAACTTCTATAGAAGTTGTGGCGCTGGTGGCACGAATATCCCGAACTTCTATAGAAGTGCTTGGCGGTGAAAAGGTTAAATATAATGTTTACAATACTCACTAGGACTGCAAAATCTTCTATTTAGGGAAATCAGATCAGAGTCAGATGTCGATGTAGAGGAGTACCCTCAGGTAACAACAGATTAAAATGTAAAAAAATGGAAAAGGCATTCGTGAAGTATATAAGTAAAAGATCTTACATTTATTCCCTATCACTTTGACGCATTTTTTACACCTAAAAATTGGGTGATGAGTTATTTTTACTTATAAATTACATAATTATGGATTATAAAATGTAACAAAATAACATACATAACGAGCAAAATTCTTTCAATTAATTTATTTTAAGCTTTCAACCTACTATAACATTACATACAAGGAAATTTATTATAACAAAACATACTAATTACGAATTCATTGATTTAACTTCCTGATATCATTATCTAACATATAAACCTATAAGATGTTCTTTTCTAAACATAGGCTTCTCTGGTTATTCCTTTAACTAAATATCGATGTCGATAAATCCTGGTTAATTTTACCCAACACTAGGCATATTTTGTACAAGTTACTTTTTAATAGAAATCATATTTAAACACGTATTTGGTGTAAAATATAAGCAGAATTTATTAAGCACAAGACATGACATCAAAAACATTTTTTGACAAGTCACAGAACACAATATCAGTCATTTCAATAAATTGGAGTCGGCCAGGATTAGCAATAAGGTTTTAACCCTCCAACACGCCCTCTTAATCCTGGAGGACTTCAAGCATATCTCGTACAAACGACAATTGCTTACAGCTAGGCAGTGCCTTCGTGAGCACATCAGCAGTCATCTGCTCTGTTGGCATGTACATCAGTTCTAGCACCCTATTCTCAACAGCTTCACGAATATAGTGATATCTAATGTCCACATGTTTTGTTCGCTTATGGAACACTGGGTTACTAGCCAGCTTCGCCGCAGACTGATTATCACTATACAGGGTTACAGTGTGACATTGACCTATCAACTCAGCAAGAACCGCACGGACGTATACCGCCTCTTTGGCAGCTTCAGACAAAGCTATATACTCCGCCTCGGTAGACGAAAGTGCGATACACGATTGCTTATAACAACCCCAGGAAATAACATTCCTACCTAGCTTATAAATATACCCCGTGTAAGATTTACGATCAGCGTCAGTAAATCCATAAACGTGAAATTTATCATGTTCATCACTTTTTCTGTACACAAGACCTAAATTCATAGTGCCTTTTAAATACCGCAATACACGTTTGGCCGCTGCAAAGTGTTCCGCTGTGTAGCAAGTATTAAACTGACTTAAGAAACATGCAGCAAATGAAATGTCAGGTCTTGAGGTCACAGCTATATACAATAAACATCCTATCAGCTCCTGATACGGTAGTCTACTCTCGTGGGTGGCGCTATCAGAAAACTTCAGACCTACATCTAAGGGCGTCTTAGCAACTTTACAGTCACTCATACCGAAACGTTCAAGAAGCTTTTCAATATAGGTTTTCTGATTCAGCTTCAACTTACGACTAGTGCGCTGTACTTTGATGCCTAGCATATGTTTAACCTCACCTAAATCTTTAATTGTGAAATGAGACTTCAGTGACGTTTTTAGCTTATCAGCAAGCTCGTCACAGTCGTAAAAAACGAAAAAATTGTCTACATAGAGAGCAATAATAATGGTTCGCTTACCCACTCGGCGACTGAAGATACAGCTCTCATACTTGCTCTGCGTGAAATTCTCTGCGAGTAAAACTTCCTTTACCTTATCGTACCAGGCACGTGACGCCTGCTTTAACCCGTACACGGCTTTCTTGAGTCTGTAGACCATGTGCTCATTGCCTTGCTTGACGAAACCTTCAGGCTGTGACATATAAATTTCTTCACTCAAATTGCCATTCAGAAAAGCAGTCTTGACGTCAAGGTGATCAATCTTCAGATCTAATTCAACCGCAAGAGACAACAGCATTCTCAACGAACTATGTCGCACAACCGGAGAAAAAGTATCCATGTAGTCAATTCCGAACTTTTGGGTAAAACCCTTTGCAACCAATCGCGCTCTATAACACGCCACTTTGCCATTGGCGTCACGTTTGATTTTAAACAACCATCGATTCTTGACAATATTCTTGTCTGCCGGTCTGTCAACTAGCTCCCAAGCCTCATGCTTATTGAACGAATTAATCTCATCTTGCATAGCTTGCCGCCAAAGCTTACTATCACTCGATTGCAAAGCTTCCTTGACATTCGTCGGCTCACTCAACTCTGTCTCGAGCGCAGACATCGTCCTCGGTACTCTCGGCCGTAAATTATAGGCTGGTCCGTCAGATGGTGGCTTCCGTGGCATTCTGGTTGTATCAGTAGATGAACTCGGCACCTGCTCGTCAGCCTCAAACCACACTTCAGGCGCTACCGGTCTCTCCGCCTCAACCTCAGCCTCTACAGTTGGTAGTGATGGCATCTCCACCTCAAGCTCAGTCCCAGACTGATCACGAACATCCGCATCTTCAACGGTATCTCCGTCATCACTAGTCGGAAAGAAGATCTCCACGGGCCGTTTACTCTTGACACCTGGAAAAATTGTTTCGTTAAAAACAACATCACGACTACGAAAAACTATATTTTTCGCCGAATCGTAGAGCCTATATCCATTACCGTCATAGCCAAGAAATATACAACGCTTGCTTTTTGGTTCAAGCTTATTCCGCTTCACTTTATCAATGTGAGCATAAGCTTCGCAGCCAAACACACGTAAGTGTTTCAAGCTAACCTTCTTACCTGTCCAGGCTTCCTCAGGAGTTTGCCCTGAGAGCCTTTTCGAAGGTGATACATTTATTAAATGTGCAGCAGTACAGGCAGCTTCTGCCCAAAACTTGTGGTCTAGGTTCGAAGTATACAAGAGGCACCTTACTTTTTCTAGGAGGGTCCTGTTTAGCCTTTCCGCACAACCGTTCTGTTGAGGACTGTAAGGCACAGTTACCTGATGGACTATCCCCTTACCTTTCAAAAAGCCTTCAAGGTCTCTGTTCACGAATTCCGTCCCATTGTCCGACCTCAAAACTTTAACTTTGTCACCAGTCTGAGTTTCGACTAGCTTAATAAAGTTTTTCGTGTATTCACTCACCTCGCTCTTACGCTTCAGGAAATACACGAACACCTTCCTCGAATGATCATCCAAGAATGTCAGGATATACCTCTTGCCTCCAAGCGAATTCACCGGCAACGGACCACACAAATCGGTATGGATTAAATCCAACCGCTTTACAGCCACAGACTTCTCAGGATTGTTGGGAAAAGGAAACCGAGCTTGCTTTCCCTTTAAACAAACTTCACAGGCGACGTCTTTACAAGGGTCGTCCTGAAAACTAATATCATTAGCAAGTCCCTGCCTCAAAAGCTTCATATTGTTGGCGCTTAAATGGCCAAGTCTTTGATGCCAAGTTGCAGTGCTAATAGTAAGATTCGCCCGTAGACTGCAGGTCTGAAGTCTGTAAGCCCCTCCAACGTCATTTACCTTAATCAAAACATCGCCCAGCTTAGAAATTGTACAACCAGTAGTATCAAAATTAACAATACAATCATTCTTAATCAATTGCGAAACAGATATGAGATTTACAGACAGCTTAGGTATATACAACACATCAGTTAACGTCGCGCTATCCGACAACTTAACAGTACCTATACCTGTACACCGCAGTTTATCTCCACTAGCAATGGTGACGTGACCATCTCGCGATTTGTAGTCTGTCATCAAATCACGCCTGCCAGTCATGTTATTTGTAGCCCCCGAGTCTATGTACCACGAAGATTCCGAGTCAGTTCCAGTACTATATGCTGATAAGACACAGTTTCCTGAAGAATCCTTCGCGTTCCGGCAGTCTTTCTTCAGATGTCCTTTCTGTCTGCACTTCCAGCACCACGGTTCTCTCTTTCGAGCGGAATTATCCTTCGCTTTTGACTCATCCTTGTGCTGCTGCGCTTTTCTCGTCCAGGAGTCACTCGTACTAGCGCCTTTTCTTGTAGAATACAAGCACTCACTCGAATCTCCACGAGTAGTCCAACGTTGATCCTGTAGCAGTTTCGATTTGACTAGATCAGCAGTAATGACAGCTCCCGAATGCTCTAGTGCCATGATCATGGGCTCGTACTCTGTCGGTAAACCTTTGAGCATCAACGCACCAAGAAACTCGTCATCAACAGGTTTGTTCATATTCGCCAATTGCTGCGCTAATGACAATACTTCATTGACGTAAGCTTCCATGCTAAAATAGTTCTCCAGTTTGACAGCGCACAAGTTCTGAAGAGTTCTCACTCTTGAACCGAGTCCTTTATCATCATATGCACGTTCCAGTGCATTCCAGGCGTCTTTCGCCGTATCCGCTGACATCAAATGTGAAAAACATGACTTTTCAACGCTCAAGCAAATTTTAGATTTTGCAATTTCATCACGTCGATTTTTCACTTCGGACGTTGTTTTGTCATCCTTACCGTAACCGCTTATACAGATCCATAAATTGTCGTGAATCAATGCATTTTTCATAACAAATTTCCACTCGACGTAATTTTCACGTCCGCGTAATTTTTCATGTGAAAAACTATGATTTTTCGTTTCCGACATATTTTCAATAACGTTGCACTATTTTTGCTGAACCATAACCTAATAGAAATCATATTTAAACACGTATTTGGTGTAAAATATAAGCAGAATTTATTAAGCACAAGACATGACATCAAAAACATTTTTTGACAAGTCACAGAACACAATATCAGTCATTTCAATAAATTGGAGTCGGCCAGGATTAGCAATAAGGTTTTAACCCTCCAACACTTTTTTCTGTTAAAATCACGGAGTTAGTATGGAAGAGGAGGCGGCCTAAACAACTGTGCACTGTGACTCTCAACTGAGTCCTGACGTCATCACGGTGGGCGTGGCTTAAATCAGTGTATTGTTGGCGTTCGTCCTGTGCACAACTTCGTAAACCTACTTATTTGGCATCATATTCGCGATAGAAAAACAAAAAAATTAAGTGTTGTATTTTATCTTGTAAAAACTACTTGGATAGACGTTCTGATGCTATGGATGCCATCACATTTCATTTGTAAGTAATTTTAGGCATAATTTATTAAAATACTTCTAGAACAATCTCTTAAAGTCAGCATTTTCAAATATAATTCTACTCGACATTATATGGCGACACTTTGTGTCATGAGAACTAAATATATTTAGGCACGTAGAGCTCAGTATTAATATATTTTAATAATCATACGTACTGAAATTTGATCAACATTCATTCCTAAAGGTCCTTTAATCGCCAAAATATTATTTTTGCAGTTTTTATATAATTTTGTAAACAGGTCGCCATCTATCGTCAAATAGCAAAAATACAGGGCAGTATTTAGAAGCCAATTATTTTACCGAATGTCCCTAGGCTTATGAACTTGTAAATACGAGTATAATACTTGTATTTCTTTAATATATGATTTGGTCGACCAAATTGTTTTTTAATTACCTCACATTTGGTGTAAAAAGTAGAGTATGCAACACGGGGATAACGCTGTCTTTGTCTTGGGCGGCTTGAATTCCTCACTTCACTCTGGTTTCTTTATAATCTCCCTCTCAATGCTCGGGAGTTAGTTATATAAATCCCTCACTAACGTTCGGAATTAAAATCAGCAACCTTCGTTTCGTTCGGAATTCAACATGTCGCTCGCGACTTTAAGACACTGCTTTATCCCCTAGTCACATAAATTACTATTATTGAATGGTTTCGGACGTTAACACGTGTTTTTTTTTAAACTAGCTTGATCATTCTTTCTATCAAAATAAGCCTTCAAAAAAGTAAAACCTAATTAGTAGAATTAAAAAAAATGTTACAATAAAAAGGTTTTTGATGAATTTGAAATTCGTCATTCATCAAATAATAGTATCACTATTTCAATGAAAAATATATAACGGAGGATCGATATCAGTGGGTCGCGACATCGGAAATAACACTCACAAAAACCTTTGATAACACTTTTAATTACTCGTAACACACACTCAGTACAAAATAATCAAGGATGCCTGAGATATGGCTTGATTAAGAATTTAGGAACGCGGGAAGTTCAGCGTGGAGTAACCAACGTCTGCTCGGACCGACGGAACGATTCAAAGTGCCCTCCAAATCAACCGTCACCCGACACGTCGACCTACCCCCATTCCGGTTAGCCAATTTACCTGTCAACGTCAGTACCTGTCAATGTCGAATAATCGATTATACCTCCGGATCGACATTTGACTCGACTATTCGCTCAGTGTTGCTATTACTCCACGCTAACCATCCCCAAGTTAATACTTGACGTTCCCAAACGTAAGCTGTTCAATCTAACTACATAGTTCCTCCAGTGAAAGATAGGTGGCGCTGATGCAGACCGACTGATATGCGCCAACGCTTCGACACGGCCGTCCTGATGATCACACGTCCTCGTGTGGAGTACCTGGAATGAAAGAAAATCCTCGAACAGTACTCATTCTAGTCGTTCGGCCAATCCTGGCCCAAGGTGGTGGGGCATAAAAGGTACTCTGATCAAAATCATCAATCATGTCTAGAAGAAAATCACAACAATCTCAATCTCTCAAAGCCGACATGTTGAACAACACTCAAACTCATTCAAATAATAGGAAACTCATTAAAATATTGCAGTGCTCATACTCTGACCTCCATCCGGTCTTCATCATCACACTTATAACCTCCATCCGGCTATAAGCATCAAACCAATCGACCTCCATCCGGTCTTCATCATAACACATTATAGCCTCCATCCGGCCATAAGCATCAAACCAATCGACCTCCATCCGGTCTTCATCATAACACATTATAGCCTCCATCCGGCTATAAGCATCAAACCAATCGACCTCCATCCGGTCTTCATCATCACACTTATAACCTCCATCCGGCTATAAGCATCAAACCAATCGACCTCCATCCGGTCTTCATCATAACACATTATAGCCTCCATCCGGCCATAAGCATCAAACCAATCGACCTCCATCCGGTCACTAACACAACAGGCAACCTCTATCCGGTCACCCCCACATGTAACCTCCATCCGGTTACAAACAACACCATCAAGATAATCATTTCGAGCCTTTAATCAAAATAATCGTTAAAGTAGGTTTGTTCAACATGTTGCTTTATTTTTCCTATAACGTTACAGATTATAAGAAAACTCTTACTATGCTAGGTTCTCTAAATGTTAAGTTGACTACTTAGTATTCAACTAGTCTTGTCAGCGTTATCATTTTCGTCATAGCTAGTCTCGTCATCATCGCCTACGTGCATGTCAACGTCAGTTATTTTTCCGCAGGCGGTTATGTGCGTACTTCGAAACATAACGGTCATGGTGGCCGTTAACAAGAACCTCAATCATTTCTGCGCATCCCTCCAGGATCGCCAAGTCTCTCAAGACTTAATGGTTTCCCACAGTACGTCCCAGGTTTGATCAACATTTGAATTGAATACCGCGTACTTACGGACTACTGTGACCGCTAGATACCGGTTTCTATTAAGCTACGACTACAAATCAAATCTCCTATAATCTGATCATCCTATAAACTTCATCGTCATCATCAGCCCTTTTTTTTATGTTCCCACTGAAACGCCTGCGTTTCATTTTCTTTCTATTGCGGTGTCACTGTCTTTCTATTGCGCCTCTAATTGACACGATTGAAAAATTTGAAACGTCAAAGGTTAACCGACTCTTTCATAAAAAATTAAATTAATTCTTATTCAGTTTTCGTGGCGCCGCTGTCAAAAAAAGAAACTTTACCGCACGTTAAATCTTTAGAAGAACGGCCCCATACACGAGAATATTTAGGTACAAACCACCCGAAGTAAACTACTAGACCTATTAACTGTCCCAACTGAGCTATGACAAACAGCATTGAAAGTAGGGTAGAGAGCAGAATCGAATGTACGCGATCTGCTTTCTGAAGTTCTATATCTCCTAACTTCAGCACTTGACTTTATTTCATATCCTAAACAACTCGATTTGCATTATGAAAAACAACCACTCTTTCAAATCTAATGAAAATCCGGCTTTAATCAACGTTTGTAATACTACATTAAGTCTCTCGAAGTTCTTAATAGATTCCAAAATAATCAAAATATTGACAACTCAAACTATGACGTAGGTTTATCAAAAACCCCGTTGAAAAACAGAGTCACGTTTCGATACCGACTGGCATAGTCAAATGTTTATACTGACCGCTGAAAAAAATCATCATCATCATCACCATCATCACCATCATCACCATCATCACCATCATCACCATCATCACCATCATCACCATCATCACCATCATCACCATCTTCACCATCATCACCATCATCACCATCATCACCATCATTTTCTTCCATTCTGTTCTGTCCCTCGTCACGCTATCACTACACCTACACAACCAACACAAACACACACAACACCCTAACCTAACCCTAGCCTATATACAATCTAATTTTAGTAAAATAAAGCGCACTATGTAAACGAGTTATTTGGTCCGAGATACGTGGCAACGAATACCAGTAAGGCACGTTATTGTTTAGTTTACAGTAGTCTTTGCACATTATTTCTGACCGGTCGAGTTTTTAAGCCGAAAGAGCTAAATTAACAGACACCGTATTACTCGGTAAAATAATATTTGCACGCAACAATTCATCTACCCGCTCACGCATTATTATTATTATTCTTTTTTTTCGCGCTAGACCGCTATGGTCGTCTTTTGCTAAGATGAGTCAATTAAACGAATAAGTTCACTTTTTGTAACACGCGTTTATAGCATACTATACTGTCAGGTACACGTCAGTGTCAATAACGTAAAAACTATCTATGGAGGAGTTATCACTGTCAAACAAAAATCGAAACGGTATCTACCGGATATACCGAGGGTAGATGTTATTACAATTGTTTATGTCGTGAACTTTAGCAATTTAACAAAAGAAGTGTGTCACGCACGATCATACTATTTAAACTGAATCCTTGCAACAATATTTCACGGCCAAAATATCACTTCGCAAATAGATGTTGTGAATAAAACCTCAATCAAACTACGCAAGTAATCTGAACACGCTAAACTGACCCTTCAATGTAACAAAACTGTGTTTACGTTTGCCGTGAAATAGTGATGACAGACTTTAAAGTGAAAGAGATATAACACTCAGCATCAGAATTAATATGGAATGTGAATACCTGACCTTGTTCCTGGTTCCTTTGACAGCACATTCGTCATCCAGTCACTCGCTACGTGATGCCTTGGCACCACCATCGCCTTCACGTCGCTTGCTTCGTCCAATTATTCCACAATGTAACATTTGACAGGTAGCGTTTGAAACGACTTCAAGCGTTTTGTGTGAAACGTTTTCTGATCTGGTATCGCACTCGACACACTGCACCTCAGGCACGCACACACACACACACGCGAAGCACGTATCGGAAAGTAGTACATCGTAAACGAGCACTTGCACCCATCGCTCTTTTCCCGGTCACTAGCTGGGTGGTACGTTGTAATTTGCTCTCTGGGGATACAGCGGTACCATGGTCCAACATTTGTTGCTCAGGATTAGGGAACAACCCCAGAAAAAAACCTAATCAGACCATTTAAGTCAGCTCTTCAATCCGGTTCTTACTTTCTTAAAGCGACCATAAGCAGGGCGCCATGTTGGTCTTGGTCCGTCAAGCACATTTCTGCAGTCGTCAACCAAGCACATGCATCTACATCTTGTTTCTCAGGATCGAAATCCGGTAAACGAAGGCCATGTGACGACGTAGTAGGTGTTTTCATGGCTTGAATCAGCGTCAGAAAATTGCGGTTCTGTTGTTCCAACAAACGCATCCATTTTTCGTCGCTAGCGTTTTCATTTTTGAACACGTGGGTCGTCGTGGTCCAATCCCAATTCTGATAACGGAGGATCGATATCAGTGGGTCGCGACATCGGAAATAACACTCACAAAAACCTTTGATAACACTTTTAATTACTCGTAACACACACTCAGTACAAAATAATCAAGGATGCCTGAGATATGGCTTGATTAAGAATTTAGGAACGCGGGAAGTTCAGCGTGGAGTAACCAACGTCTGCTCGGACCGACGGAACGATTCAAAGTGCCCTCCAAATCAACCGTCACCCGACACGTCGACCTACCCCCATTCCGGTTAGCCAATTTACCTGTCAACGTCAGTACCTGTCAATGTCGAATAATCGATTATACCTCCGGATCGACATTTGACTCGACTATTCGCTCAGTGGTGCTATTACTCCACGCTAACCATCCCCAAGTTAATACTTGACGTTCCCAAACGTAAGCTGTTCAATCTAACTACATAGTTCCTCCAGTGAAAGATAGGTGGCGCTGATGCAGACCGACTGATATGCGCCAACGCTTCGACATATACGTATCGGATGGTTTACACTTACACAATTAATTTAAAAAACAAATATCCCTGGTAATTCTGAGTGCGACCCTGTTGCATCCTGCACTTAATGACATCTAGTGTGAGATAGTTACGTAACTACAAAATAAAATCAACAGAACGAGCAAGTAGTTTTGCTATTGACCGGCAGGTGGCAAATAAAAAAATGGGCGGAGTCTAACACCCCCTCACCCCGCAAAATGTCACGCTTTTTTTCTTAGGGAAATCTTATTACAACATCTCCTCTTCTATACTAACTCAATGGTTAAAATGCATTAAACGTGTAAAGCTTGTACTTGAATTGACTTATTTAAAGAAATAAATAACTAATTATGCTTACCGGTCTACTTCTATTGGAAATCTTGGCATAAAAAGACGTTTGCTATCATCAACCCGGCATGATCGAATACCACAAATTTCACACGATACTTTCTTCATATTGATATATAGAAATACTCTACGATAAATAGAGAACTAATTTCTTCCCACAAAATGTTTATTAATATACTTTGAACAATTTTATAGATGGAAATCTATCTTAGGAAAACCATAACAAACCAACTGTCAAACGTTACCGACTGTCAAAATCCTGTAAGATATTAATATTCTGTGGTCAAAATGGCGGAGGTGTAATCCAACTAAGTGTTGAGTCATTAGCCGATATAGACCCAAAGTTCTCAATGGTTATCTTAAATTTGACGAATTATAGCCGCTATTAAAAAGGACGTACGTTTCATACATCGGTTTTTTGTATGGGAGTTTCGCCAGGCTGTTGACAATTTTATTATCTTAGTTCGGAGCATTGGGAGCATCACAAAGACATTAGGAATAATATGTAATATGGACCGGTAATACCTACAAAATACGCGTGCATACCTACAAATAACCCTACGCCTAAAGATGGCTGCCATTGCTGGGGAAGCGCGAATCAAAGCCAAAAAGAATCGATATCCAGTTTCTTACAGTTTTTCTGGTGCATGGGTTACTTATATAACAATACTTTTTAAACTTTGGATTTTTAGATTATAATTATACCTTCAGCTTAACTGTAACAAGTTCTTTATTTAGTTCTTTTCAAGATCGCGAACATTTTACATTTTCGACATTAAACAAATACTTACAAATTGAGTTCTATTGCTATTAATAGCGTCCATTAGACTAAAAACATTAATTAACATGAAAAAAAAAATCAATTAAATAACACGTCTCTCACGTCACGTCTTTATGTGAGGCGACCCTCCTATTTGCAACAAAAAAAGTAAGCAACCTATATTTTTTTCGGTTCTTTGGGGCACATTCTTTCAGCTGATGAACGATAAATGTTAGTTTCTTATCGATAGCTTATTAAATAAAATACATCACTAATTTGAATTCTCATTTGCATTATAAACAAAACATGTAATAAACGTATCAAATAGAGTTCAATAACAGATATAACTTGTATGTATACTTGGGACCTTTTATTCTATAAATAAATAAAAAAAATAAAAAAAACTACAGCATGATAAAGTTTTTCTCAAAATACGGCTACTAACCTATGCATGGTTAAATGAGGTTGATTGGGGTTTTTCCTTGCACCATATTGAATTATTGAACATGTAGACTATTCAATTTGCACCACTAGACACTCACAGCTCAAAACAAATTAGTCGGAAGTGTTTTTATTTCTACAAATCGCAATTCAAATCCAATGTTGTTGTTCACTTGACACCTGACGTACTACATACGTGCTACGTGGATGGCAGGCGAGATAGGTACCTTGACGGAAATGTATAAATGTTGCCAGGCAGAGAATAAACAAACAGCATGACGTCTCTTTCTTCAAATAAGATTACTCATTGGTTAAAAAGAGAAAAGTGATGTTTCATATTTCTGTATCGATTTAATAGATATTTATATAAGCAAATAATATAGAGAACATTAGGACGTCTCTTTGTATTCAATACTCTAAGGTTTCACCAAGAGGCGGGACTCCCATAGATAAAACCGATGTATGAAACAGACGATCTCGATCAATACCAACGTAACAGAATTACAGAACCATGGCCGCGTACATACTGCCAACCTAATGACATTACTAGTGATGTACTGGGTTGTCCAAAAATTTATCGATATCGGCAATTTTTCTTAACGGAGATTCCTTTTGTCAGGAAAAAAATATAATTAAAAACTCAGATTCTTTTATTACACATTTATTCAACGAATTAAATTTACCCATGATATTAATTTACTTGGTAAGTTTACGAAAACAAACGGTTACACAAAAATAGCAATCAATAACTTAAGTCAACAACAAATTTTTAGTAACTTACACACAGAACAGAAAATATAGGTAGAAGTGCCCCTAACGTGGCTAAGCACGGAAACCAGTGTCGCCAAACTCACACATTGAGTGGTTCCAGTCCTATCTTAGCAATCGCACACAGAGGTTAAACCTAGGAAATAATTTCAGTTCCTATGCTAGTCTAAACTACGGTGTGCCGCAAGGACAGCGTACTGGGGCCTACTCTTTTTATTATATATGTCAACAGCCTGTGCTCATTAACACTCTGCAAAGCAAAAATTTTCGCTTACGCTGATGACACAGCCATAGTATTTTATGATAAGACGTGAGAGTCTGTTTACGAGGCGGCTGAGTCTGGCGTAGGGCAAAAATTAGTAGTAGGGATTAAATCCAAATCACATTCCCGGAGGGGGCCAGAGTGGCACAAACCAAAGCGACGACTTGACTTTGGAAAAAGGTGCTTTCACTATATGGGACCATTTCTTTACAGTAAACTGAACAAGAACTCGAATATATTATTTATGACAAAATCGAAATGCAAATCTCCTATCAAAACTTACCTTAAAGATTTGAATTACGTTGAAACAGAGAAATTATTAATTATTCATTAACATTATTATTACACTTCTTATTATGAAAAGTCATTATACTCTGTCATGATGATTCTATTAGATCTTAGAGACATGACACACGTACACACATGCACCCACTCACCTAACACACACGCACCCACACCATCACATATAAACATACACGCTCCATCACCATACAACTTACTAACTCCCATACATATATATATAACTCTCATAAATATTGATGTATTATTTTAACATTTAAATTCTTCTTGAACGATGATGAAAGAGACTGGTCTCCACGACACAGGGAATCCTAGTGTGGAGACCATGCAGTGAAGTATTGGATGTAAAAGTGTACTTTTTCTTGAACAATAAACGATTATTGTTATTATCTGGGAAAACGTTAAGAGTTTCTTAGCTCTGAGCTAGTTATTAAGCTACATTAACGGGCTAAGCCAAGTCAATGTAGCGTGTTGTGAGTAAAATGAGTATTATGTGGAGAAATTTCATTTTCCTCGATTTGCATGAATTTTCTTACTATTCTGCAAGTGTTTAAAATTGATTATTATTATTATTATTACATTTGCGTATTAAATTGTACATTACACACATAAAAAACAGTAATATGATTGGCTACGAAGCTACGAATTACAACCTTAACTTTTACAAATCATATTCTTATTGCTTTCATAAATTAGGTCTTATTACAACGTAAGAAAGTTGTTATTATTTGACATGACACAAACAATAAAGAAGTTATAACCTACCCTTCAGCTAAACATAAATTACCTTATAGCCTGAGTGCATCTCATAACGATTTTAATAATCCCAAATACGGTTATATTACATGAATTTACGTTACGGCTTTATCACCAGATCTGGGGGCCAACCATAAGACCTTAAAGCAGTATTGTTTTAATCTTACTTAGGCTTTTCGTACCATGACGCCTTCAAAACAACCTTATTACAATCTTAAAACAAGCTTGTTTTCTTAACGGTTTTGTGACGTCAATCTTAAAAAGTTCATTCTTTTCGTACTCTGACGGCATTTTTGACCGCTAGCGGTATTGTTTTTACGTCAAATTAGCTGGAGTAAAAAAGTTGCTCGGACGCAGCGGATTTATTATTGTTTTCCAAATAAATACTATTTAAAGTGTTTTTCGTGACTTAAAAAGTATTTAAAACTTATTTTGATGCCTAAGGCCTCATTTACGGAGACGCGGGGCGTCGAGCGTTGCGTTGAGCGGCGCGGCCCGCACTGAATATAAATATATGGCGTTGAAGCGATTTTAGACGCGTTTGTTTGAATTAGGGAGTTTTTTGCGGCCGAGCCCGCGGATGGCACCGACGCATCACGCTCGGCATTTATCGCGGCGGCGCACGCAGCGGCAATTCTCGATGAAGCGACAACAGTCGACACGTGCGCTCCCATCTCTCGCCAACATAAAACTAGTCGATTTGATCGAGGCGAGCGTGCGCCGCCGCGATGCCCGCCGCGTGCTTCGCTACACGCTAGAGGATTCGCCGCGGGCGCCGCGGCGGGCACCGCCACGCTTCCCGTCTCGCTTCTCTATGAACATGGTCATATATTGCTATAAGTTTGTGTTTACGCGTGCGATGATGCGTGCCGCTTCACGCGCCGCCCCACCGTAAACAGAAAAAACGTCCGACGCGCCGCGAGACGCCACGCCACACGCGACGCGAGACGCCCCGCGTCTCCGTAAATGAGGCCTAAAGGTGTCCATTAGTGCACGAACAACAAGTTTAGTTCACTGGAATACACTGTTTAACTTTATCTTGATTCTATGATGTCCATTTACAATAAGTTTTTTAGCTTATTCGCTTCGAACACCAACCACTTGAAGGCAGATTACTCTAAATATAAGCACTTGAAAACTATTTTAATAATTTAAAATCGGTTCGTACTCAAGAATAGGGATGAAACGTATTTACGCTACCAGGTTTTCATACCAGGTATTTACTTCCAAGTACGTACATCAGGTGCCGACCCGAAATACTTCCAAGACTTTAAAGTATTTTATACGGCTACTCGGATTCGGTCCGATCGGGGCTAGACTCGCGCCCGCCCGAGTCCCTGATTCGTGAGTCATGATGTAACTTCGAACGTTGCGCGTCGGCTCGCTTCGGCCGCGTTTGGGTCTCGATTACTCTCGAACGATTATGCTCCTTATTTGTAAGGTTTTACGACACAATGTGGCATGAAAGTATTTTACTTTAATGGTTTGTCTTTGCAAGTATTTATTTGTATACGGGGTTGTGCCCCAAATTAAATTAAACGCTATGGCCTCTAGCGTGCCATGTGAACGATTGTTTTCTGTTGCCGGGAACATATTAACAGAGAGAAGATCCCGACTGGGAAGTCGCAAAGTAAAGCAACTCTTGTTTCTACAACAAAATAAAAATAATTAAAAAAATATATAAATCTTTTAACTACGTCTGCTAAGCCACACTACATTTTTAAACAAAATCATGACAAAATATCGTAAAAACTAAAACAATCGTAAAAATAATTCTCTTAGCAGCCAGTCCTAAGCCTGTGATTAAAGTAGGAAGGAAAGATTTCATTTTCATGTACAAAAGTATAAGAATGTCGTATGGTACGAACTAGAAATATACTGAAATACGCACTTGGGCTTAAAATACTTTCAAGTATTTTAATAGCTGGATTTCGTCCCTGGTATTTTTACATACTCGTACTTGCAAGCCCTGGTATTGATACTTGCAAGAGATATACTTGATTTATATCCCTACTCAAGAAATCAACACTGACAAGCACTGACAAGAATCTTGATGTAAACATACGTTCCGATTCACACTAGCGTGCAACTAAATTAAATGTTAACGTAGTCCCCCGTAGCTATTTTAAATTGTTTTCCTACTTTATTAATGTAAATTTTTGAAAATTATCACTTCCTTTTTATAAAAGTAACTTAGATCCTTTTAAAAATATATTTTAACAAGAAATTTTTTGAGTTAAATGTATTCTATTGGTTTACAATGAACTTGCGATACGGACAAACATCTGAAAGAGACAACGTTATACAGATCTATATAGCGCTTATCTTTTCTGTTTAGCAGGGAATAGACAAAATCTTTAAAATCGTTCGTTCTTTCCTAGCCCCTAGCAAGAATACAATCATACTGAGTGATTAAGTTCATGGTACGAAATGAAGTAATATTACTTTATTATGGAAACAAAACGTTCCTGCAATAAGATTGTTTTGTAAATCTTTATGGTCGGCCCCCTGTTCGATACATTCCGTCCCCCTTTTCTTTCAGTTAGTCATCGACTACACGTATAAACAAAGCAATTTTACTTGTTACGACAGTTCTGCTATGATTCTATGAGGAGTTCATGATCAGATCATAACAATATTTCTATGGGACCAACTTGGAAGCATAACCTTTTAATGAAAAAAAAAAATTTTCAAAATCTGTCCACAATTGACCGAAATATCGGTGAACATACATACAAAAAAAAAAACATACATTCAGCCGAACATAGAACCTCCTCCTTTTCGAAGTCGGTTAAAAATTCAGCGCAAATGCTTGGCTTTGTAAAACGAAACACAAGAGGCTTCCAACTGCCCAAGACAAGAATAGTATTGTTCAACACTCTGGTACGTAGTCGTTTGGAATACGCTAGTGTCGCCTGGAACCCGCACTACGCAGCTTATTCTCAAAGGGTTGAACAAATACAAAGAGCTTTCACCAGACATCTTGCATTACTATCTAGAGAAATTAGTCATCGCTGTCCAAACAGCGCCTAGATTTTTTCAGAATAAAGACACTGCGTGACCGTCGCCGTTCGCGTGATCTAATATTCCTTTACAAGGTAGTTAATGGGTTTGTAAAATGCAGTGATTTAGTAGAGCGTATTCAGTACCTATTCAGTCCCATCAAAACTTCCCAGACATCCCATCTCTAGATTACTCCACATTCCTTTCCGTAAAACCAACCTTGGCCTCAACGCACCCTTGCTCCGAATGTGTAAAACCCACAATAGTTTTTGCAAATCACCAGACACCGATTTACACGGTGTCTCACTCAACAAGTTCAGGAGAGCAGTCTCGGAGGTATGAGCTTGTGCAAATCTTCCAATCCATGTAGGAATCAATGTTATATACGTCTCTATCCTTTTTTTTCTAAAGAGTAATTTTTTTTTTTACTTTATATAAATGTCTATTTTTTTCTTTATTTATCACAGGACCCTGAGGTCCTGGGCCTTTGAGAGGCATACAAGGGGCCGAAGCCAACTCGCAGAGGCCCTTTTGGTTACTATAATGGAACGTGATACCAACCGACGATTATCCCTGTACGCGCTATACTAGTGCACCCAAGGACAATCCCCGGTTTGAAAAACTATTGTGACATAATATGAAAAACAAAATAATAGGGCTATGATTTTTGGAGTCTTAAGTGGACTGGTAACATGGAGCTATGTTAAGACTATGGCCCCTGCCTGAACAATGTTATTAATATCCATCGATAAAAGGCAGGGGGTGACTTGCACACTCAATAAATGGGCCCCCTAAAACGGCCGCTAGCACGAAGTGACGTAGCAACAAGGGGGCAACATATTATCCTGAGGCGCTTGAGGAGTGGAGAGGCATACCACGGCTATCAGGACAATCCCGGAAGTACGGTCAAGAACCCTACCAGCACCTTACTGGATTATGCATCCATCTCCCGAGCATGTTTGCTCTTGCGACTCTCCACTCAAGCCAGCCAACAAAGGCAAGAGAGAGGTGGGAGCTCTGTTCCTCGTCAGTGTTCACTACGGCCGGCCAATAAAGGCAAGCCGGAGATGAAGAACAGGAATTCTCCCGGGAGATCGGGTCCGTGGGGTCGCTAATACCCAACAGTTCGCCACAAAACTGCCCTGCGGATCTATTTTTTTTATTATTATTGTAATAATATTTTTATAATTGTATGTGTGTTTTTTTTTCTACTGTGTGTTTTATTATTATTATTTTTTTTGTGGTAGGTAATGTTTCTTTTAATTTCTTAACAAAATAATGTGGTGTAAGCTGTGCATACCTGTAATAGGCATGCATACCAGTGCCCTGATTTTTATTTTATTTTTTTTTAACAAATTCTGTGTGTAATGCTGTTGGTGTGCCAATAAATAAATAAATAAATATTCTAATAACACCACTTTGAGCCGATTTCACACGTTGTTTACCGACACCTAGAGTTCCGAGGAATTTCCAGATATCGGCAGAAGAAGACGAAGTTATATTATTAAGAATGTGGTGGCGTTTAGCGTTACGTATCATCATGTTACACCGATTCCTTGCAGTCTTGAAGAAAGTCCAGTTGTCTTCAGAGCGATCCCTCTTAAATTTCCGAAACGCACAGTCTCTCCGTCGCATTGCCATTCGAATTTCAGTGTTCATCCATGGTGCAGGTGGACGCTTCAACTTAACTTTCCTGACAGGTGCATGTATGTCGTACAAATCGACCACAATTTTGTTAAAGACACAAACTTTGTCATCCACTGTAGCAGCTTCCTCCAGGGGTGTCCAGTCAATAGCTAATGCATCTTTTAAGAGTTGCTCACTACTCATACGTGCAAAGGCACGCCTGTACTGGAATAAGGGCTTTGGTTTAGGGGGTTTAAGGAAATAGGATAAGTAAATAAGATCATGATGGTGTAGTGTCTTTAGTGTTAGGAATTAGGTTTTACTCGAATTAAACACTATGCACTAACGATATAGAGAATGTTTATTTTGTAAAACAATTAACAACATTAAAATCTATAGGTTTGACAATAATTAGCACTGTGATGCGCGAGTATAATATTTCGGTGCGTACGCGATAGTCGTTTGGCGCGGACTGGCGAGGGCGACCGAGAGGCGCGGCTCGAGAGCGCGGGGTGGAGGCCACGGAATAAAGAAAACTAGAGGAAGTGCCTCTTAAATATGGCGCCTGTGTCAACAGTAGGCGAAATTCGCCTATTACATATTATATACTAGTGCAGGTGAATATAGCATCTATTTCAAAGGCACTAGCGTTCTGAATAGAATAAATTGGTTACAGCGCCATCTAGCGTTGAGTAGCCGAACTCGTTGTAAATTGGTTAAAACTTCTTTATTGTTCGTGTCATGTCAAATAATAACAACTTTCTTGCGTTGTAATAGGACCTAATTTATGAAAGCAATAAGAATATGATTTGTAAAAGTTAAGTTTGTAATTCGTAGCTTCGTAGCCAATCATATTACTGTTTTTTATGTGTGTAATGTACAATTTGATACGCAAATGTGTGAGTTTGGCGACACTGGTTCCCGTGCTTAGCCACGTTAGGGGCACTTCTACCTATATTTTCTGTTCTGTGGTGGAGGCGGTGACCGCCGTGTGTCTCGCGCGCTTTTCACCGAACTTGCTCGATCTAGGTACTTACGCAGAGCGGGCGCCGGGGCTCCGCTAGCGGCCGGACTGTAGGTATAGCTAAGGGTGTGTACAAACATGCGGAAGCATAAGGCTGTGTACACACGGGTGTTAAGTATTTATGTTTTGAGTAATATTATATTACGCATGTATTTATGTAGTATGTATGTAGACGTTATGTACGAGTTATTTGTATTATGTATTTGCGTATGTGAATATTGTGTGTACCTTAGCTATAGCCTACAATACTCTCCCGCTGAGACCGGTTCACGGTCGATAGTGTGTAAGATACCGTGGAAATTTCACAGTTCTCCCGCTTCTAGTGGTGGTTTCCGGCTGCGGTTGTGCAGGAACTGGCGATAAAGCAGATGGTGATTGTGGTAGAGTTGATGTTTTATGAGACAAATCTTCGTCGTTCTTAGCCATGTATGCTGGTTTTAGCCTGTCAATGGTCACTGTAAGATGCTTTCCTTGCACGTCGATTATGAAGGTTTTCTGTTCTCTTTTTATAACTTGGTGTGGGCCACAGTAAGGTGATTGTAAAGACTTTTTTAAAGGTCCTTTTCGTAGGAACACGTGACTAGCTGTATTGAGATCTTTAGGAACATAAAACGTTTTCTCACCGTGGCTTGATGTTGACACAGGCGACAACCTCGAAATATGTTGTCTAAGTCGCGCTGCGAAGTCTGTTTGATCTATGTTGTGATGTGTCTCTGGCTTCAAGAACTCACCAGGCAGTCGGAGTGGCTCGCCGTAGACCAATTCGGCTGAAGAGGCTTGTAAATCTTCCTTCCAGGCACTCCTAATACCCAAGAGAACAAGAGGAAGTGTCTCAGACCATTGTGGGTTGTTGTGGCACATTATAGCGGCCTTCAGCTGTCTGTGAATCCTCTCCACTAAGCCGTTGCATTGCGGGTGGTAAGCTGTTGTGGGACAATGGTAAGCGCCTATGATCGATGAGATGCTCTGGAACAGTTGCGAGTCAAATTGTTTCCCTCGATCAGTGGTGATTTTTTCTGGACATCCAAAACGAGCGACCCAGCCAGAAATGAAGGTACTAGCGCAGGTCTCCGCTGTGATGTCTGCTAGAGCTATGGTAGAGTCGACGCTTTCCAATCGTGAAAATGCGTCGGCAACTACGTTGTCATTTCCTGTGATATGGTTGAGATCGGTTGTGAATTGGGAGATGTAGTCGAGATAGCGGTGTTGACGAGGTGAACAGTTATCTCGGCTTGTTGTGAAGGCGAATGTGATGGGTTTATGATCGGTGAACACTTTAAATGTTCTCGCTTCGAGCATATACCTAAAGTATTTAATACCTTCATGTATTGCGAGCAACTCACGGTCGTAAGTGCTGTATTTGGTTTGAGCAGGAGACAACTTGCGTGAAAAGAATCCCAGTGGTTGCCAGCTGTCATGTCTTCGCTGTTGCAAAACAGCTCCAATGGCCATGTCTGAAGCATCAGTGAAAAGTGCTAAATCAGCTACAGGATCAGGGTGCGCGATGAGCGTAGCTTCTAACAAGTTCGTTTTGCATGCTTCGAATACTTTTTGTATCTCTGGTGTTATGATGATGGGCGTTGACCCTTTGATTTTTGGGCCACTCAAAGCTTGGTTGAGAGGACCCTGAATTTGTGCGGCGCCGGGGAGAAATTTTCGGTAAAAATTTATCATCCCCAGAAATCTTCTTAACTCTTTAGCAGTTTTAGGGATGGGGTATTCCTGTATAGCTTTGACTTTTTCTGGGAAAGGTTGTATGCCAGCTGCAGATACGTGATAACCCAAGAAGGTAACTTCACTAACACCTAAGACGCATTTGTTGGTATTGATCACTACTCCATATTTTTTTAATTGATCGAATATTTTTGTCAGGTGTCCAATGTGTTCTGTCTCCCCTTTTGAAAATAAGAGAATATCGTCAAGAAATCCGAAGGTAAAGCCTAGTCCTTGAAGAATTTCATCCAAAAATCTCTGGAAAGTCTGAGCAGCGTTTCTTAAACCGAAGGTCATGGCAGTAAATTCAAACAGTCCAAAGGGTGTGGTGATGGTGATGGCAGTTTTTTTTAATATCATCTTCATAAACAGGTATTTGGTTGAAGGCTTTGACGAGGTCAATTTTTGAAAATATTGTGGATCCTGATAATTGGTATGCGAAATCGTGAATGTGCCTCACTGGGTATCGGTCCGGTATTGTTCGTGCATTTAAT
Organism: Mythimna lalbum; assembly: GCA_949319445.1. Lineage (NCBI taxonomy): Eukaryota > Metazoa > Arthropoda > Insecta > Lepidoptera > Noctuidae > Mythimna > Mythimna lalbum. The sequence goes on along the minus strand of OX439345.1, from coordinate 15,117,085 downwards.
TGTCTGTAATCGCCACATGGCCTCCAGCCATCGTTTTTTTTTGGGCACGAGATGTAGTGGAGACGACCATGGACTTTCAGAGCGACGACCTGTTCCATTTTGTAACATTTCCTCAAATTCCTTTTTTGCAATTTTCAGACGGTCGGGTGCCAAACGACGTGGTCGTGATGTTACGGGTGGACCAGGTGTAGTTCTAATGTGGTGCTTAGTGTTGTGAACTGGTATGTTTTGTGATCCAGATGGTCTCGTAATTTCGGGATAACGTCGAAGTAAGTCGAGATAAGGTGAATGACCTGTAAAGGTTTTCAACGAAAGTAGTTCGTGCGTTATTTCATGGGTTGAAGGCGCGCCGACGGTCAGGTTCGTAATGGAGTCTATCAACTTTTGCTGTCGGCAGTCGACTAATAGGTTGAAATAACCTAAAAAATCGACGCCTATGATAGGTCTTGACACGTCTGCAATAATGAATTTCCAGGTAAACTCGCGGCGTAAGCCAAGATTGAGGCTAAGTTGGTAGGTGCCGTAGGTAGGTATCGGTATGCCATTAGCAGCAACAAGCTCGTAGTCACATTTTTTGTTGTAATGCAGCTGATTTTTTAAATACGTTCTCGGATAGGCACATACGTCGGAACCAGTATCTACTAAAAACTGTACGCCAGTACGTTTGTCGGTGATGAATAGGCGGCCTTTACATGTTGAGCAGTCATCAGCCACCATTACTGACTGCTTTTGGAGTTTTCCGGTTTGAAGTCACAGGGCTGATCACATTTAGTGGCCTTTTCACCAAACTTAAAATGGTACCAACACGTTGGATGTATCTTTTTTCTTGAATGAGATCTGTTTACGCGGGAAGTTGAGCGGTCGTTGCGACTTTTTGATCGGCTTGGGCGGGAAAGGTCGTTAACCTTTCGCGTTAACAATTCCACTTGTTTTGTAAGCTCGGCTATCTGTTTACTCAATAAATCACTCACCCCTTGTGTTGCTGCAGCAACGTGACCTCTTGGCACGACATCGTGAATTCTGTCGGCGAGATCTGCTATAGTTTCGAGAGGTGAGGACGCCTGCGACGCTATTATAGACTAGATGTTACTCGGCAATCGGCTCGACCATATGGTTCGCAGAAATTCTTCTGGTACATTAGGACCAGCAAGGTGCTGCAGGTGACGAAGGAATTTCGACGGCTTCCTGTCGCCTAACTCCTCATGAGTCAGGAGTTGGTGCACCTTCTTTTCCCTTGATTCGGAGAGCCGCTTTATCAGCTCCGTCTTCAGTCTGCTGTATTTATTGGCCGTTGGTGGGTTCACGATGAGGTCTTCCACCTCGGCTGCGTACCTTGGATCGAGGTGGCTTACGACGTTGTAGAATTTCGTTGTGTCCGCCGTAATGTTGGAAATCGTGAACTGGCCTTCTATTTGCGCGAACCATACTTCGGGCTTCTCAGGCAAAAATGGCGGAACGCGCACGCCTACACGGAAAACATCCTGTGATGTCGCTGATTCGGTCTTCGCGTCGTTTAGGACCTGCTCCGATTCACTCATTTTGCACTAGAATATTGTCTAAGTTTATATTGGTTGAGTCCACGTTCTCCGCAAGTCCGCACAAGGTAGCACAAACACGTGTTTTAGTCTTCGGGGTCACCACTGTAGTGTCTTTAGTGTTACGAATTAGGTTTTACTCGAATTAAACACTATGCACTAACGATATAGAGAATGTTTATTTTGTAAAACAATTAACAATATTAAAATCTATAAGTTTGACAATAATTAGCACTGTGATGCGCGAGTATAATATTTCGGTGCGTACGCGATAGTCGTTTGGCGCGGACTAGCGAGGGCGACCGAGGGGCGCGGCTCGAGAGCGCGGGGTGGAGGCGGCGACCGCCGTGTGCCTCGCGCGCTTTTCTCCCAACTTGCTCGATCTAGGTACTTACGCAGAGCAGGCGCCGGGGCTCCGCTAGCGGCCGGACTGTAGGTATAGCTAAGGGTGTGTACACACGGGTGTTAAGTATTTATGTTTTGAGTAATATTATATTACGCATGTATTTATGTAGTATGTATGTAGATGTTATGTACGAGTTATTTGTATTATGTATTTGTGCATGTGAATATTGTGTGTACCTTAGCTATAGCCTACAATGGGAAAAGCCGGGAGCATCAAGTTGACCATAAGAAGATGCTAGAGAAGGATTAGAGGTAAGGATGAGGTCAAGCCAGGTATCATCACCGACTTTATTGTGATGAGTTGGTTGGAGAGGCAAAACATTTAAACTAGCTGACTCGACCAGTTGCAGGAGTTTACGGGACCGAGGGGAGTTGTGGGCAAGGAGATTGGTGTTAAAATCTCCCATGATGATATGATGTGCATACTCTGAACCCAAAGATTCAAGTACCGATTCGAATTCGGTAAAAAAATCAAGAGTTGGGGGACAATAGACGACACCTAGAACGGCTTTAGCTCCTTTGACACAAACCTCTAGAAAAAGAAACTCAATAGTATTAATCGGAGAAGAAGTAGTTAGAATTTTAATAGGAAAATCACTGCGTAGGTATATAGCTAGAGTTTGGCCAGCGAAAGATGACACAACAAAAAGGAGGCCAAATTAAAAAACTTTGTAACTGTTCACCCTGACTCTACGCTGCTTAAACATAGTCGATACTTTTGATATAAATTATTTATGAAAATAATATGCATGTTTAATTAACAATTCATAAATAGAGAATATTATATTATTAAGTTTATTGATGAAAGAATAAAGCGTTTCTTACCTTTGAATTTAAATAAAACAAATTATGTGTGAGATTGCATCGAACATTTTTATTCCTTTGAAAGACATTTCGATGTCATATCATCATCATCATAAAAAAAAACGAAGGATTTAAAGATCCAAAAAGTGAGATCAATCAGAAATCTGCAGAGAAAATGCGACGGGTGCGTCAATAATTTCATTTATAGATATTTAGAAAATCGTTCAAATGACCACCATGGTTTTGCTGGACAGTGCGCATCCGAAATGTCAAATTTTCCATGGCTTTGGCGCGTAAATCAGGCTGATGCGTAAAAGTTCATATCATCCCAATCAGGCCTAAAGTTGGTAATCATAGAATTATAACGCCCGATTACGGACATAACGCGTCAGCACCACTCAACTCTACCATTTTGAACTGTGCGTGTGCGTGTGTTGGATCATTTGGTTCCCAATGATCCAACACACGCACACGCACGTAAGTGTATTTTACAAGTATTTCAAAACACTAACCTATAAATGAACTTCTAGTATCTTGCCGTCGCATTTTCTCTGCAGATTTCTGATTAATCTCACTTTTTTGGTTTTAACTTTATGAATCATCTTGAAGAGAAGTCTCCTCGTCGAATTATTTATTGTTTACTTCATTATTGTAACAAAATAATCCAAAATAAGATGCTTGTAGGGATGCTTTGGGCATTAATGTGGCATACGTTTAACAGTCGGTCTTGATTTGGAATGAACTTTTGGCGCAATAAATCGCCAAGAGTGTCTGTCAGGGAACTAAAACTGGCATCGCAAGAAGAGGCAGCGTAATCGTGAGCAGAATAAAAAGATTCATTATCAGAAAACATAAAAAATAATAATAAGAAAAATGGTTCGGCGTTGACATTTCTGCACCACCCGCCAGCTAACATCATTTCAATAAACCTAACAAACAGTAAAGTGACCAGAGGGCTGGCCTTTTCTTCGGTCAACGAATCAGCATTGCCATCCAGCGTGACAATGCTGCCAGCGTACTAGGCACTTTTCCCATTGACATCGATGTGGACGAATTTTTTGATGCCCTTTGAGTTTTCCCCGTTTTTGTGCCTTTTTTACTCGTTTGTACATATTATTATTTTAAGTTTGTATATACCTATTAATTTATGATATTTAATAGTTAAGTTGTATATAATTATAAAATAAATAATAATAATAATAATAATAATAATCGTCATCGTATCGTACCCATCGTCGTATCTCTACGTTGACGTCGTGGTGGGGCTTGTGTGCTCCAACATGCCCTAGGTCCGTATCGGTAGAATTTCCTTTACCGTAACATACCTAGGGTGAGGGGCCAGACTAAGAGAGATACAATCCGCAGGGCAGTTTTGTGGCGAACTGTTGGGTATTAGCGACCCCACGGACCCGATCTCCCGGGAGAATTCCTGTTCTTCATCTCCGGCTTGCCTTTATTGGCCGGTCGTAGTGAACACTGACGAGGAACAGAGCTCCCACCTCTCTCTTGCCTTTATTGGCTGGCTTGAGTGGAGAGTCGCAAGAGCAAACTTGCTCGGGAGATGGATGCATAATCCAGTAAGGTGCTGGTAGGGATCTTGACCGTACTTCCGGGATTGTCCTGATAGCCGTGGTATGCCTCTCCACTCCTCAAGCGCCTCAGGATATGTTGCCCTCTTGTTGCTACGTCACTTCGTGCTAGCGGCCGTTTTAGGGGGCCCATTTATTGAGTGTGCAAGTCACTCCCTGCCTTTTATCGATGGATATTAATGACATTGTTCAGGCAGGGGCCATAGTCTTAACATAGCTCCATATTACCAGTCCACTTAAGACTCCAAAAATCATAGCCCTATTATTTTGTTTTTCATATTCTGTCGCAATAGTTTTTCAAACCGGGGGTTGTCCTTGGGTGCACTAGTATAGCGCGCACAGGGATAATCGTCGGTTGGTATCACGTTCCATTATAGTAACCAAAAGGGCCTCTGCGAGTTGGCTTCGGCCCCTTGTACGCCTCTCAAAGGCCCAGGACCTCAGGGTCCTGAGATTAATAAACAGATGAAAATAATAATAATAATTATTATTAATAGTTTTTTACAACAGGAGTTACCCACCTGCTCCACAAATCTGGTAGCACCGCGGAACTCAAAAACTATCGGCCAATTACATGTTTGCCGACAGTTTACAAGGTTCTTACATCCATTTTGAGAGAAAAAATTAACCAACATGTTGATAATAACACTATCATGTCTGCCTCTCAAAATGCATGTAGGAATGGGTCCCGCGGTACTAAGGAGCTACTCCTCATCGATATGGCCATTAACCAACAGGTTCGGCGTTCCCGAAAGGATCTGTCGACATGTTGGATAGACTATAAAAAGGCCTATGACTCAGTTCCTCATACATGGCTCATGAGGGTGCTGGAGTTGTATAAAGTTGATGCAACTCTTCGCACCTTCCTGATGTCATGTATGAGACAATGGAGGACGGTCCTTCGCTATCCAGGATGTCGAAATATCCAGAGTAACGGCGAACCGGTAAGGATTGAGCGAGGTATATTCCAGGGTGATAGTTTGAGTCCGCTTTGGTTCTGCCTAGCCTTGAATCCTCTGAGCACATTGCTGGAGAATTCAGGCCTAGGCTATCGGTTGAAGAGAGGTGGTCAAGTTATATCTCACCTCCTTTATATGGATGATTTGAAGCTTTTTGCCCCCAACAATCTGCAACTGATGGAGCTACTGAAGGTTACTGAAACCTTCAGTAGTGCCATCAGGATGGAGTTTGGTGTGGACAAATGTGCGATCATGCATATAAAGCGAGGGGAGATTGTGGAATCCGTGGGTACCCAACTCTCGGATTCCATAAACTTGAGGTCCCTCTCTCCAACCGAAACCATGGAGTTTATACATTTTTCACATAAATTTTGACCCCGTATAGAATCCCATACCTGCATGCAGTGAGTACTCAGTGCCTCCTTAGTCCTTTCATTCCTATTGTCCCACCTTTGAACCATAACGCCCCATAAATTTTCAATAGGGTTTAAATCTGGCGATCTCGCAGGCCAAGGAATAATCCGTATGTCCGATTGCTGGCTAAACCACTCTTGCACAATTATGGAACGGTGTATAGGACAATTGTCCTGCACGAACGTTATCACTGGCACGTCTTCTACAGGAAAAACATTCCGCACGGTGGGTAACATGACGTCATTCAGCACATCTATGTAGTTTACACTGTTTGCACGACTGGGTATTACAGTAAATTCTCCTGATCCTGCAGCACTCATCCATCCCTACATGTTCACTGTTACACGACCGGATTCACGGTTAGGCACAACGTGATCACTATCATAACGCGTATTATTCCTACGCCACAACATAACTCGCCCGCACTGGCTAGACTTGAAAGCTTTTCATCACTGAAGATGGCGTTGCTCCAGTCGAAATTTCTGTATTTCATTGCGAACTCCAATCGTGCTCTTTTATTAGCTTCGGTAAGCAATGGTTTAATAGCATGTCGACGATAATGCAGACCTTCACTGTGAAGAGTACGATACACCGTCCGCAAAGATGTATCAAACAACTCTGCGTAATATCTTGTTGGTGTCCTCATAACCTTGCACCATAAGTTGACGCTGGCCTGAGTCAATATGGCGTCTTCTGCCAGATCTACTACGGTGTTCCAACGAACCCTCTTCTTGAAACCGCTTTATCCATAAAGTGACAGTCTTTACCTGTAAGGAAAATATATATATATATATATATATATATATATATTCGATATTTCGTGTATCGATAACCAGGAACAATAAAATAAATAACGGACAGTGATTTTAAAACATTACTTACGTTTAAGCCAGTTTCTCTCGAAATTTCAGAATAATTTAAGCCTTGATTATTCAATGTTATTATTTGGGCCCTCGTAGCCATATCAATATTTGAACGGGAACTCATGATAAAAATAAATATTAAAAACTTGTTAAACGCAATCGTAACTGAACTCACTCAAAGATAGTAAAGAACGTTATGATTGAACAAAAAGATTTAATTTGTATACAGCCAATATTAAACTTCTCGGTTAAAGTCTCTAAACAACTTCAATATAATAAAGAGTAGGATAATTTCAACTAATTGCGTAATGACGCAATGGTCCAGTGGCTTATGATATCAGTAAATTTTATGCTACCGAGTTCAAATCCTAGTTATTACGTGCTTTGCTTTATAAGGTTTGTAATGTCGTAGGATAATTTGTGTTAAAATTAAGTAATATTGTAACTAGCAAAAAGCAAGATAATATTCTTTAACGTGTGATGTATGTTTTTCAATCCAACTACTATACTAGCGCCATCTATGTCATCCAAGACATATTATTAACGCGATGAAACCCAGTACAAACGATTTTGGTTTGGAATTCTCCATGGACTTCTGTCTTCGTTAGTACATGGGCATGCGTTTATGTGTGTGTGTGTGTGTGTGTGTGTGTGTGTGTGTGTGTGTGTGTGTGTGTGTGTCTGCCCGTTCTCAACTGAGAATGTTCTCGGAACGAGAATGTTCTAGAATGTTCTCGTGAGCAGAGAACTTACGAGAACTTATGAGAACTTAAGAGAACTTAAAACTAAAAATTTTAACATGACATGGATAATTATGATGATATTAATTACTTATATTTATTAGATTTAATGTATATTGTAGTCTATAAATTAATAAAACAGTGGTGCCATAACTATTAGCTTTACTAAACTGAATTATTTATTAATCTTGAACATAAAAGGTTTTCATTTTTAAATAATACTAAGAAAATTAATACCTGTCTAAATTACAATAGTGTAATATAAAATAATAACCAAAAACTACATTGCATGCGTACGCGGCTGCTCCAACCCGCCCGCTACCCCCCAGTTGTACTGCGCTATGGTTAGTACTGGATGAGCGGTCGAAGTGCATTCACGCCAGTTTGCGTTGTGCCGCGTGTGTGGTTTCGTCAGTCGTTTGTTTTCAAAATACATAATGAAACCAAAGGGAAAAGTGTACGAATTTTACAGAGAAATACTGCAGGATAGACAATCTGTATTTTTGTGTAAGTTTTGTGGTCAAACTTATAAGAATAGAAATGCTACCCGAATGACCAAGCATTTGATAGAAAACTGCAAGAAATGCCCTGCAATTGTGAAGTCGAATTTAAATACCAGATCGGCTTTATCAGATGTTACTAACAGCAACAGCAATATCAATTCAGCAAATTCGATCTTTTCAAATATCGAATCACCAAATTCAACACTAAGTTCGAATGATAAACGTCTGGAACCCTTTGACGAAGTAAGTTTGTTTAGTTTTTTCATAATTAATCAATTGAATTTATTACATACGTTTGATAGTTATTAACTTTATTTTTTTTTTCAATCGATATTATTTGTTATTTTCAGAAAAATGCACAGCGTGCCCTTGCACGGGCAATCTACGTATCTGGACAGCCGTTGGCCCTAGTGGAACATCCACTATGGAAACAATTTTTTAAGATTTTAAATCCGACATTTAATCCACTCGATAGAAAAGCATTGTTTACAACATTTCTGGAAGAAGAATATGTAAAAATCAAAAATCAAATTGATGCAGACATCAAAGAAGCCAAAGTTGTGCACAATGCATTGGATGGTTGGACGAACATTAGGAATGAGCCAATAATAAACATTATTATATATACACCTACGCCATATTTTTACAAATTCATAGAAACCAAAGAAAACAGACACACTGCTGATTACCTATTTGAAGAAGTATGCAAAATAATAGATGAAATCGGAAGTAATAAAATAATGCTGGTCATAACGGATAACGCTTCTAATATGGTCAAATGTGGAGAAATGTTATCAAGAAAGTATCCAAACATAAAGTGGAGTGGTTGCTTAGCATACACACTTAACTTGATGATTGGAGATATTCTAAAAAATGAACACCTGAAGAAATTTATGTCAGACGTAATAGGTGTTATTAAATGCATTCACCGTTCTCACATCTTAACCGCAGATTTTAATAATGTTGCCCAAGAAAAGGGAATTAAAAAAGCGCTTCAGTTGCCTGTCAAAACGAGATGGCGCAGTCATTTACGTTGCATTAACAGTATGATAGAATGCAAAATAATTTTACAAAATATGGCCCTAAATGCAGCTTCTATAAAAATCTCTAATATAAAAATTTACTTTTGGACGATAACACATGGACTAAACTTGAACAGCTACAATGCATTTTAAAACCAATTGTAGATTCGCTTACAAAATTAGAAGGAGATCGCTGCTTAATACATTTGGTGCACACAGCGTTTTCAGAAGTTCAAGAGGTTCTTCACAAGCCTGCTACTGTGCAAATATTGCAAGAGAATTTTTATGAGGAAATGAAAGTTAAATTTTCAAATAGAAAAGCTATGACAATAAAGCCATACATCTCGCTGCAACTTTGTTAGATCCTAAAAATAGAGGAGTGACTTTAACACCCGAGGAATGCTTAGATGGGTGGGAATTCATAATGACGTTGATAGAAGAGCAGTCCCCGTCCGTATCAAATTTTTTTAAACAAGTCTCTGATTATAAGTGCCGTTCAGGATTGTGGAGTAAAGAATTTATCTGGGCCATGGCCGCAAAAGTGCCAGCAGTAACCTGGTGGGAAACATTATACGCTGACACAGAACTTGGAATGATTGCTCTCAAGATACTAACTGCACCGGCAACATCTGCCTCGGTAGAACGCTCCTTTTCCACTTTTGCCAACGTTCACACGAAGAAGCGTAATAGGTTTCGAACTGGCACTGCGGGAAAAATTTGTTTAATCGCTCATAACTGGAAAATTATTAACGGAAGGATAAATTTAGAAAGGGATAGAATTTCTTCTGATCCTATTCCAAGTACATCTGGTGAAAATGCAGCAGCAAATCAAGTAAATAGTTCACCAATTATCAGTTTAAGTCAAACAATGACTCAAACTGATAATTTTGAAGAAAGTGACGTCGAGTCAGGGTCGGAGGTATTCGTAGATGATTCAGTAGCAGAAGATGTAGATAGTGAAGAGGTAGAAGTATATGAGCCAATAAACTTCAGCAACGATGAAAACAATGATCCACTGAACACGGACATTTAAAAAACAAACTGAAAATGATTATATAGTATTTAATATGTATATGAATAAACGTGTTTTCTTTCTTTAATGAATAATAAACATAAACCAAAGTGATTAAATTATAAATTATAATTAAGTAGATATTTTAATTGTACTTTAGCAAGGAATCATAGAATAAATAAGTAATTACCTCCTACTTTAAGTACTATGAATATGTGATTTTATAAGATAAATAATTATTTATTGTTTTTTTTCTAAGTATGAAAGTTATTACCTAAAGAAATATTAATATAATTACCAGCCTATTTTGATTTAGCCGAGAGAAATTAATATGACTATCCTTTTTTATTTTATTTTTTATTATATTTTGTCAAATTACGAGAATAATGATGATTTGGTTTTCAATTTATACTGTATTTCATTTCAAAACTCCTCAAATTTAGTTTGCTTTACAAAACGTTTCAAAATTATAAAATAATACATTATTACATTTCGTCTATCACTCAAATTAAAAAAAAAAAAAAAAAATTAAGTTTGGGTTTTGTTACTCAGTTTTTAAGTTCTCGTAAATTCTCGGCTCGGAGAACATTCTCGAGAACATTTCCGCAAAGTTCTCGCTAGGAGAATGTTCTCGGGAATTTCCCATCACTATTTGAAACGCACGAACCGATTTAGATGGTTTCCATAATAGCCTCCTTTAAAAAAACTGTTTATTTACTTACAAAATAATATAGAATATTCTTATTTCAGGTAAACATGAGTAGACAATATAAAATAATAGCTATGGCTATCAAAAGCTATAATAATAAGGGGAAAGAGCCTGATTTATCAACTACTAAAAAGTTACAAACTCTGAATTCCCAGAGTCCGACTTGCAAGACAACACAAAAATGGTTATGGTCGCGTTCACTAGATTTCAATGACTTCCAGAGCATGTTTTTGATTTTAAGAATGAATATGGTAGCCTCATACCAACTGTGCAAGAAATCAACACTACACAGTTATTTGATATGCGAGCGCAAGAAATATCACCACCTTATACGCGTCCTTCTTTGAAATGCTACGAAACTATGCCTGAAGAATCGGACTTGGATGCAAGCTTTATGGACTATGACAGCGATGATAGCGTCATAGACAAAGATTATGTACCTGAAAGCGTAATAAAAAAGACCAAAGATACCTTTGCCATCTTCGACATAGATTGGGGGCCGACCATAAAGATTTACAAAACAATCTTATTGCAGGAACGTTTTGTTTCCATAATAAAGTAATATTACTTCATTTCGTACCATGAACTTAATCACTCAGTATGATTGTATTCTTGCTAGGGGCTAGGAAAGAACGAACGATTTTAAAGATTTTGTCTATTCCCTGCTAAACAGAAAAGATAAGCGCTATATAGATCTGTATAACGTTGTCTCTTTCAGATGTTTGTCCGTATCGCAAGTTCATTGTAAACCAATAGAATACATTTAACTCAAAAAATGTCTTGTTAAAATATATTTTTAAAAGGATCTAAGTAACTTTTATAAAAAGGAAGTAATAATTTTCAAAAATTTACATTAATAAAGTAGAAAAACAATTTAAAATAGCTACGGGGGACTACGTTAACATTTAATTTAGTTGCACGCTAGTGTGAATCGGAACGTATGTTTACATAACAAGATTCTTGTCAGTGCTTGTCAGTGTTGATTTCTTGAGTAGGGATGAGATATACTTGCAAGTATCAATACCAGGGCTTGCAAGTACGAGTATATAAAAATACCAGGGACGAAATCCAGGTATTAAAATACTTGAAAGTATTTTAAGCCCAAGTGCGTATTTCAGTATATTTCTAGTTCGTACCATACGACATTCTTATACTTTTGTACATGAAAATGAAATCTTTCCTTCCTACTTTAATCACAGGCTTAGGACTGGCTGCTAAGAGAATTATTTTTACGATTGTTTTAGTTTTTACGATATTTTGTCATGATTTTGTTTAAAAATGTAGTGTGGCTTAGCAGGCGTAGTTAAAAGATTTATATATTTTTTTAATTATTTTTATTTTGTTGTAGAAACAAGAGTTGCTTTACTTTGCGACTTCCCAGTCGGGATCTTTTCTCTGTTAATATGTTCCCGGCAACAGAAAACAATCGTTCACATGGCACGCTAGAGGCCATAGCGTTTAATTTAATTTGGCGCACAACCCCGTATACAAATAAATACTTGCAAAGACAAACCATTAAAGTAAAATACTTTCATGCCACATTGTGTCGTAAAACCTTACAAATAAGGAGCATAATCGTTCGAGAGTAATCGAGACCCAAACGCGGCCGAAGCGAGCCGACGCGCAACGTTCGAAGTTACGTCATGACTCACGAATCAGGGACTCGGGCGGGCGCGCGTCTAGCCCCGATCGGACCGAATCCGAGTAGCCGTATAAAATACTTTAAAGTCTTGGAAGTATTTCGGGTCGGCACCTGGTGTACGTACTTGGAAGTAAATACCTGGTATGAAAACCTGGTAGCGTAAATACGTTTCATCCCTATTCTTGAGTACGAACCGATTTTAAATTATTAAAATAGTTTTCAAGTGCTTATATTTAGAGTAATCTGCCTTCAAGTGGTTGGTGTTCGAAGCGAATAAGCTAAAAAACTTATTGTAAATGGACATCATAGAATCAAGATAAAGTTAAACAGTGTATTCCAGTGAACTAAACTTGTTGTTCGTGCACTAATGGACACCTTTAGGCCTCATTTACGGAGACGCGGGGCGTCTCGCGTCGCGTGTGGCGTGGCGTCTCGCGGCGCGTCGGACGTTTTTTCTGTTTACGGTGGGGCGGCGCGTGAAGCGGCACGCATCATCGCACGCGTAAACACAAACTTATAGCAATATACGACCATGTTCATAGAGAAGCGAGACGGGAAGCGTGGCGGTGCCCGCCGCGGCGCCCGCGGCGAATCCTCTAGCGTGTAGCGAAGCACGCGGCGGGCATCGCGGCGGCGCACGCTCGCCTCGATCAAATCGACTAGTTTTATGTTGGCGAGAGATGGGAGCGCACGTGTCGACTGTTGTCGCTTCATCGAGAATTGCCACTGCGTGCGCCGCCGCGATAAACGCCGAGCGTGACGCGTCGGTGCCATCCGCGGGCTCGGCCGCAAAAAACTCCCTAATTCAAACAAACGCGTCTAAAATCGCTTCAACGCAATATATTTATATTCAGTGCGGGCCGCGCCGCTCAACGCAACGCTCGACGCCCCGCGTCTCCGTAAATGAGGCCTTAGGCATCAAAATAAGTTTTAAATACTTTTTAAGTCACGAAAAACACTTTAAATAGTATTTATTTGGAAAACAATAATAAATCCGCTGCGTCCGAGCAACTTTTTTACTCCAGCTAATTTGACGTAAAAACAATACCGCTAGCGGTCAAAAATGCCGTCAGAGTACGAAAAGAATGAACTTTTTAAGATTGACGTCACAAAACCGTTAAGAAAACAAGCTTGTTTTAAGATTGGAATAAGGTTGTTTTGAAGGCGTCATGGTACGAAAAGCCTAAGTAAGATTAAAACAATACTGCTTTAAGGTCTTATGGTTGGCCCCCTGGTCACTTGTAGTCCGATTACAGAACAAATTGTAGTGCACGCTGAAATTCATAATGTTACAAGTACACCAACACTTGCCTGCGATCAGACTAGTTCTAGTATGCTTGTAAGACGTCAGCCTACCGATGAAATAAGCGTATTGAACTCCCCACTTTTAATGGAAATCCAAGAGTCGGAGGCGGCTGTTACTTCTACTAAAGAGGCAACGTCTACACCATCTGCGACAACGTCTGTAAACGACAAAGGATTGACTAAATTAGGTTTACCCTCTAAAAGACGCAAGTTTGAGCTCCCCTTTTCAGAACGTGTAAAACTTAAAAAATAAAATGATGACGCAAAACTATCGCTCAAGCCTCCATGTGATGATAAATGTCGAAGAAAGTGTACGTCTATAATAACCGACCAGGAAAGACAAATTATTCATAATCAGTACATAAGTTTAAGCTATGAAACAAGAGGGGTTTATATAAAAAGCACGGTTGAGTCGTATAAGCCAAAAACAAAGATAGTTTCATCTGAGGATGAAAATTCTAAGAGAGCGCTATCTTACAGATACTATTTTACTTCCAACGATGTTAAAATTGAGGTATGTAAAAAATATTTTTTAACGACACTCGGCTATAACGCTACCAATAATAGGCGAATTTATACTGCGCTACACAAAGAACTACCAAAGATTTTATATATCCTACTAAAGTAGACTAGATTGACTACGAAGAAATATTAAACTGTCTAAAGTGTTCTTTATTCTCATTAGCATTAAGTTCATGTGTGCTATTGACACGCAAAAGGGAAAAATGGCCTGGAGCAGGACACTAAGATAAATCCTCTGTGTCCCTTTCTCACATACTACCAGAAAAAAATAAGAAACAGATGGTAGTTTTTAGATTTTTCCAGTTATCGTTAAATAGTCCGTGTTCATGCATTTTGATAGGTATATGCAACATAAAATGAATTGCAACTAAATATTTTATTTCAAATATTGCTTCTTGAAATTTTATACGCATTCTTCTTGTATTTTAAGGATGATTTCATTTAGATTTAGTAGCTATTCGTAGTAATTTTCAAATTATGAAAGGCAACATTTAGGAGGTTTCAATTTGACAGAATTTGACATCAATAAACAATATGGCTGATGCTTCATAGGGCTAAAGTTGTATTTTTAATTGTTACAAGTTTTTATCTCAATGTTTAGTAAAGTATAAAGTGTGCAAGATGTTCAAAACGTTGCTGTGTAAAGTTTCGCAACAGTGATGAGTATCCTGGTTGTGGAATTTCATTTTATTTGGTAAGTTTTCTGTTTTGTTTACAAAATATTTATGTAGGGTGACAACAAACATCGTTTTGAATTTCATGCGGGAATTATTTATTTATTTAATCTTCATGCAACACAAAGTACATAGGCGGACTTAATGCCTTAGGCATTCTCTGCCAGTCAACCTAGGGTGGTGCAGAGACATTATGGTAGGCGCATATACAGAAAAAATTATTTAAGAAAGAGCAAAAAAAAGAATACATATATTTAAAACTAGCTTTTGCCAGCGGCTTCGCCCGCGTACATAAAATATAGCCTATGTCACTCAGGAATAAAGCAGCTTTCTATCGGTGAAAAAATTTTAGCAATCGGACCAGTACTTCCAGAGATTACCCCCTACATACAAACTTACAAACTTAAAAATTTTACCTCCTTATAATATTAGTATAGATAAACATACATATATATTTAATATAATATTACATATATATTAATTTAAAGTAAGGACAGAAGTTTTGAGACGATTCTGCTATTGGTGAAGAAAATGATTTCGCAACTTCCGCTTAAATGCATTCCGACTTTTGGCCGTCCTGATATCGAGAGGTAGCGCATTCCACAGAAGGATGGACTGTATATAGAAGGAAGAATGAACCAAATCAGAAGTATGAGAAGGACAGAGCAGTAGGAGATTATTAGAAGAACGCAGATTTTTTGCGTGTGAAGAACAAAGATATTGAAATGAGATAGGAAGGAGGCGTGGGAGAGTTAAGCAGAGAGAAAAGTGTAGTCAGGGCGCGCAAAGATCTTCTCTGGCGTATAGGCAACCAATTGAGCTCAGACCTGAAGTTTGACACATGATCATATTTTCTCAGGTTAAATATGAACCGGATGCAATTGTTAAGGAGTCTATCAAGTTTATTCAGCAAGACCGCGTTCAGGTCAAAGTAACACACGTCACCATAGTCGACAATAGGAAAAATCAGAGTCTGCACAAGCATTGTCTTCGTCTTTGCAGGTAAAAAGTTTCTCAGACGATACAGACACCGCAAAGTTCCGTTGACTTTTTGACAAACACTAGAAACTTGACTTTGCCAGCTAAGCGTCGAGTCAAGATGCAAACCGAGATCCTTTACACTAGGGCTGATAGGAATGACGGTACCATTGAAAACAATAGGAGGTAGAGAGCTTACCGCCACCCTACCCATCATGCGTGAGCTACCAATAACTATGGCCTGACATTTTGAAGGATTTACAGACACCCCAAACCTATCAGACCAGCTGCTGATAGCATCCAGATCCCGGTTTACATCCTCTATAGCGTCTGACAAACCTTCCACCCGCGCAGACGTATACAACTGAAGATCATCGGCGTAAAGATGATACGAATACCGAAGACAGTGAGTAATAAAATTAATGAAGATGGAAAATAACAATGGAGATAGAATACCGCCTTGTGGAACTCCAGCATCCAGATCACGCCAACTCGACGAGCTCTCATCAACGCGAACCGACTGCCGGCGTCCCCGAAGATAAGATGAGAACCATTCCAGCGACTCGGGAGAAACCATAAGATGGGAAAGGATCGATAGGAGTATGTCGTGACTGACAGCGTTAAAGGCATTGGAGAAATCAATCAATACCAACACAGTAACCTTTGTATCCTCCACTGCTTCTCTAACGTCGCCAGTCACTTTAAGAAGAGCGGAGGTAGTACTGTGCCCAGGTCTAAATCCAGACTGGAACGAGCTCACGAGGCTGTGTCGGTGCACGAACCCCGAAAGCTGTTTGTGTACGCAGGCTTCGAGCACTTTAGACAGGAAAGGAAGAATGGAAATAGGACGAAAATGATTAGGCAGGGAGGGATTTGAGATTTTAGGAAGTGGACGGACATAGGCCATGCGCCATAGGGATGGGAATTGACCAGAATCAAGGGAAAAGTTTATTATGTGACTAATCGGTGGGAGAAGATAGTCAAGGATCTGGGTGACCATATAACGACTAATGTCGTCATGGCCCACAGCCTTGGATTTAATAGATAGGATAATCTTTTTGATTTCATCCAGAGTGGCTGGAGAAAAGCAAAACGGTTCTATGTTTGGACTAGGTAGGCCAGCAATGAAATCCACCGTCTGAGACGTTTGTGTATCCAAATGGCAAGTGGTTGTGAAGTGACGGTTGATATCATCTAGGCCAATGGTCTTGGGGAAATCCACATGACGTGCCCTACCGATACCAAGAGTTTCTAAGAATTTCCAGGTATCAGCAGGAGAAGAAGATGAAATGTTATCAAGAATGTGGCGGCGTTTGGCATTGCGTATCACCTGATTACACCGATTTCTTGCAGTTTTGAAGAGGTTTTTATTTACTTCGCAGCGATCCGTTCTATACTTTCGAAAGGCCCGATCTCGATGCTTCATCGCTATGCGAACCGCAGACGACATCCAAGAAGCAGGAGGACGCCTAAGTTTAACCATCTTTATAGGCGCGTGTCTGTCATAGAGAGCTAGGACAGTTTGGTTGAAAATGCTTAGTTTGTCATCTACGGTCCTTGCCTCAGCAAGGTCTCCCCAGTCCAGTTTTGACGCATCCTGACGTAGCCTTTCAACATCCATTCGAGCAAAACAACGCATGTGCAGAATTCTAGGGAGAGGTTTTGGTGGTTTTTTGGACATATGAAAGGAAAATGAGGTCATGGTGGGAAAAACCAGGGGCGGGATACTGACCGTGAGAGGAAACAAGGGAGGGATTGGACGTTAGGATCAAATCGAGCCACGTGTCATTACCAGAAGCATTAATTAAAATGAGTGGGCTGCAGTGGAAGAACATGAAGACTTACGGACTCAATTATGTGAAGGAGTTTACGGGAACGAGGGGTTGGGAGAGTAAGGTCGGTGTTGAAATCGCCCATGATGACGCAATGTGCATACTCTGACCCGATAGACTCAAGTGCCAGTTCAAGGTTGCTAAAATAGTCCACTGTAGGCGGACAGTAAACAACACCGAGTAGGGTCTTGACTCCTTTTATATAGATCTCCAGAAAAAGGTATTCAGCGGAGGCACCGTAAGGTGAGGGAGAAGAGGCAACGATTTTGAACGGGAAGTCACTACGTAGATAGATGGCGACACCACCACCTCCCTTTCCAGTTCTATCGTTACGAATTAGGATGAACCCAGGAAGTGAATAGGAAGTAGATAGCAGATGGGGCTTAAGCCAACTCTCAGAAATCAGAACGGCGTGGACATCGGCATCCGAGAAGGTGTCGAACAGTTCACTATAGTGACTTGGCGCACTCTGGGCGTTAATGTGGCAAACATTAAACACATGTTTTCCTTGCTGACTAAAACTTTGACGCACAGAATCACCAAGAGTGCCGGGCAAAGAAATAAAACTAGCATCAGCGGAAGAACAGACAGAATCAATAGCTGAATGAAACGAATCATTATCACATAACATAAATAAAATAATAAATTAAAAAAAATATATATATAGATAAATATCAATATACTAATTGACTAAGCTCAATACTCAGTCTTTTGGTGCAACACCATAACTGTGCACCACCCGCCAGTACCACCAGTAGAACACAACAATTAAAAGATACAACATTACAGACAAAAAGAAAACAAAATAATAAAAGAAAGCAAATACTGAGCAAGCGAGAAGCAAAACAAAAAGTTACGTTAGCAAAAACGAAACGCAATTTTCGTGGAGCGATTAAACGTCACACTAACATTTATGACGTTGACAGTTGACAGTGACATTGTTAAAATTTTAGAAAAAAGTAACAAACAAATTATAGTATACCATCAAAATCATTAAATTATAAAACATTGAAAAAGGAAATTATGAAGAGGGTATATAACAACAACAATTACACAATATTTAGTAGAAGTATGACGAGCACGAGCACAAAAAGAAACATTGAAATTATGCCGTAAGTTATAGAAGCAAGATTGCAACTAAGAAAAGCAATTACTTAATGTTTAATTCTTCCGGACTCCAATACCTGGCCTGCCTCCAGTAGCCGCAGCTGATGCCCCTGGCTTCTTAGGGTGTTTAGCCACCAAAAGATTGAGTTCCTCCAAGGTGGTGACTCTATGCCGCATTCCATCTGGAGATCTGACCACAATAACCCCATCCTGAGTCCAGCAAGCCTGCATGCCGTAGTGCAATCGTGCCCTGCTGAAGATACTCTGCCTAGTTCTGGTTAGGAACTCCTTGATTGTAACTGTGGAGCCCTTCAATGAAGATTTTGCCTTCCAAATGGCAGACTTACAGTCAACACTGGAGAACCTTACCAATATTGGTCTGCTGCGTGTGTGATCCTTGCTCGGCGCCCCCAGCCTGTGACACATTTTTATAGAAGCTGGTACTATATCCGGAAGAGCCAGTTTATTGTGCAGTATATCTAAAACTAGAGCCCTGCAATCTTCATTGTTCGTCTCAGGAAACCCAGTGAAAATAAGGGCTTTCCGTCGAGTGTGTGTCTCCAATCTGTCGACCACTTTGGAGCACTCCATGATCTGCTTCCTGAGAACTCCTAGCATCCCGAACATAAGCTCCCTGAACGCTCGGAACTCCTCTGCAATCCTGGCTACGGTGTCCTTTGCAGGTCCAGCACATTGGATCTGTGCCTCAAGTTCATTCATCTTCTTCAGGAAACACTGCTCTAGGTCTTTCTGGGCCGATTGGATGTCATCTAATTGAGACATTGTGCAGGAAAAGTGAATAATTGTGTAGTGACTAATTAGTACTAGTGAACAGCTGGCAGGTGGTGTAATTTTTATGTGTAAACTTACATGAACTGTTTCACCAATGCAAGTAGCACTTTTATTCTTAATAACTTATCCAAAATGAATAATTTAATTATAAAAAGATACTTTATTATATTTTTAAATTTCAAATTAAAATTAGCTGATGAAAACACGTCTTGACTTATTTAAACCTACCGCCTTTTTCTGTTAATTAAAACATATTAACTGCCTGTAAAAATGAAGATGGACTGGGTGCTAAATTTTATAAAATTTGATTGTCTACTGTTCAAGTTTTATATTATTATAAGCAAATTTCTAAATATCTGAGGCTCAATTTTTTTTTTAATAAATCAAGCGCGTCCCAATTTTACTAATTTTATTTTTTCTGTTGATCGGGCGCCTTTGGCCGCTCGGCGATCTTCGGCTGCTCTCATGACACAAAGGAAAGCGGCGAGCAGCGGCGGCTAGAGCTGCGGCATGCGGGACGTGTCTTCGGCCCAATTCAGTATATAGTTATCTGTGACCAGTTCTTAAAACGACGCGCGTGCGCTCCAAAATCTTCTCCACATCGATATAGTACATTCGAGTAATAGAGATAATAGTCCCTAATAAATGCCGCACGCAATGCTGCACGTTAAGCCACATAGCTTAACCGTTAACTCATCATCATCATCTTCCTGCCCTTGTCCCGTTTTATTTGGGGTCGGCGCAACACGTTTTTTTCTTCCATTCTATGTTTTGTTGTTGATTTCCAAGAAACGAGAACCATCGGAAACAGTGGCTTTGAAGTTGTGCCATTTAAAAATTTCCCTTTCGGAAATTCCCTGTGGCGCTAACGGGCATCGGCAATAATTAGTAGTAGTAGTTAGTATAAATACATTTATAAACCAGTCGAGGATCATTTATTTAATGTATTATTTATTGTTTATTTGTTAGTTAATAAGTGCAATTTAACGTAATAAAAAATGTACAGTTTGATGTCACGCATCAGTCTATTTTTAATAAAGTAAAAATAAAAGAATAACATTAGTTTTATTATAAACTAACTAGTTTTTTTTTTTCAGACAAACCTTATTCTGATAGGTGCAGCCGTTCTGAAGTGATCTTCTTACGTAGGTACACACACATTAGGCATTTTTTTATCAGTGTAGGTATTTCATACTCGCATAAGAGGATACTGCAATTATAATATATACGGACATCAGCTATTTCCTAGTCATTACAGAGAAAACTCACAGTTTCCTTTTGGTAAGCATATTATACATATTAACTGTTTTTGAACTTGCATGTCTATTTTAATGTATCAAAAATATCTTTATCTAACTAACTTTTGAGCAAAATTGTCCCGCAGTATGTAGCTAGTGTATGGACACACTAGTAGAACGAGATGACAGGATTCTTTCTGACTTTCCTTTTCGGGTACGCTTTTGAGGTTGTCGTAGTCAATCTAGTACCTACTAGGATATATAAAATCTTTGAGAACTACATGAACAAAAAGACAGACGAGGGAGTTACGAGCGTACAGATGTCATAGACAAAGACGTCATCAAAGCCCATATCCAAAGTTATAGGCCAATGATTTCCCACTATCGTCGAGAGCATGCGCCGAAAAAGTATTATCTGCCCAGTGATACTCTTTAAATGCTTTAAGTTCCACAGTGTGACATAAGTGTATTAATATTACAATAATGTATCAAAACTTCATCTCTAAAAACCCTACTATGACCGTATCGTTTGAAACCTATCGCAAAACATTGAGAGGAATGAACATTTCATTTGCTCATCTGGGCCATGAAGAATGCGAAACATGCGCTATATACGAGTTGCATGCAAAAAATACCGAATGCAACCTAGAGGTATCTTGCGAAATATGCATTCGGTATAAATTGCATAAAGAACGATACACCACCTCTAGGGCAGAATATCAAAGGGATGTTAAACTATCTGCAACTGATAATGATTGCATTTATTTCTCTGCTGATCTGCAAAAAGTTATTATGCTTCCGCGAATGTATCAGTACAAAAATGCAATTTTTTGCCCCAGGATAATAGTTTTCAACGAAAGTTTCGTTCCACTCGGTAAAGCTAAGAATGACAATATACCATATGCAGTATTATGGAATGAATCTATTCTGGACGCCGCCAAGAAGATATTATGTCCGCATTTTATGCATTTTTAAAAAGTAAACGAGATGTAAAAAATATAATTATATGGACTGATAATTGCGCAGCTCAAAACAAAAACTGGGCATTTCTTTGTTTTCTAGTTTACATGGTTAATAGCGTGACCATTGCCACAGAAACCATAACAATAAAATATTTCGAGCCAGGACACACTTTTATGTCGGCGGATCACTATCACCATCAGGTCGAAATGACTATGAAAAACAAGAAAATTTACGATTATGATGATTTTGTAGATTCTGTTAAAAGATCCAATGCTAAAAATAATACCGTGAAGACTATGAACGTAAACGATTTTTTTAATTTTACCGACGTGTCGTCGCAACATAAGATAAAAAACTATTATATAGCAGACTTGAGGCCCTGACCACGCGACTGAGTGTTGAGATAACGTCATTCCCGTACATTTGAAGCTTTCTACTAACTATTGCAGTTTAGCAACTTGGCTAGGGGTACTTGACTCGAAATCAACAAGTAACGAGAGCTCGAGGCCACGTCTAAATCAGCGGGGAGTAGCTAACTTCTCTTAAGATTTTATTCATGATCGTATACGAGAAATTAAAACATTTTGGTACTGTTGGAAAGGAAATTAATCTAGTTTGTATTGATATTTTTAAAATGGAAAAATATATTACGAGATTTTCATCAAATAAACATTTATTTAAAGAAACATCAGTTATCGTCACTATTTTTCAAGTTAAAACTTTTTTTTAAATTTTGTATTAAAATCATATGTCTTGATGTTTAGATATGTAGTTTCCCTAAGTATTCAGCTTTCCAACTGTATTTTTTATTTTGATCAGGTGTTTTTATTGCCAAGGTCGGACGTGGTTAGAAAACCATTTTAGAGACGCGAGCGTGCTGGCGCTGGCGCGATGGCGGTTGGCGCAGAGCTAGACATGGCGCGCACGTCACTTGTCACGGTCACAATCATTTTTAACCGACTTCGAAAAGGAGGAGGTTCTATGTTCGGCTGAATGTATGTTTTTTTTTTTTGTATGTATGTTCACCGATATTTCGGTCAGTTGTGGACCGATTTTGAAAATTTCTTTTTTGATTAAAAGGTTATGCTTCCAAGTTGGTCCCATAGAAATATTGTTATGATCTGATCATGAACTTTGAAGATATGGAACAGAACTCCTCATAGAATCATAGCAGAATTGTCGTAATAAGTAAAATTGCTTTGTTTATACGTGTAGTCGATGACTGACTGAAAGAAAAGGGCGAGGGGAAAGAGGTAGGGGTAAATTCATGTAATATAACCGTATTTGGGATTATAAGAATCGTTATGAGATGCACTCTGGCTATAAGGTAATTTATGTTTAGCTGAAGGGTAGGTACTTTTAGTGGTGCTACCATAACTAAAAAGTGAAAAATAAAAAACTTTTTACAAAAAAAAAAATTAAACTGACTTCAAAAAGTACAAAATAACTTTAATTTCGGAAGTCGGTGTTGAATAACGAAGAGACAAGATTAGGTATCTATTATAGAAACACCGACTTCCGATGTTCCGAATGTTGATAGGTACCTCGACATAGATTTGTTATAAACCCAACGAACAGACAACCACCACCTGGCTCCTGCCCAACCTTGGGGGTCCAGACGCCTCCTGCCGGAGGTTCTACGCGGGGATCGTTCGGTCCATGGCCATCTACGGGGCGCCGGTGTGGGCACCGTCGCTGGCAAAGCGACCGGCGTCCATACTGAACGCCTGCCAGAGGGTCATGGCAATACGGATGGTGCGGGGTTACCGCACGATCTCCCGCGAAGCGGCGAGCCTTCTGGCTGGCCTACCACCGTGGGATCTGGAGGCAACAGTCCTTGCACACATGCCTTGCACATGCACGATAAGCGCGTGGAGATGCAACGCCGGGGTGAAAGTCCACTACCGCGACAGGTCGAGGTATGGCGGACAGAGCACCGGCGGGATCTCACGGTAAAATGGCGTCAGCGACTATCGCAACCCAGTGCTGGGCACGCCACAATTATGGCGGTAAGTCCCCTCTTTGAGGCGTGGCTGGAAAGACCTCACGGCGTCCTTACCTTCCGCATGACGCAGGTCCTCACCGGACATGGCAAGTTCGGGAGGTTCCTGCATCGGATTCGAGCGGAAGAGACGCCCGGGTGCCGCCACTGTGCGGAACGCCCGGAGGACACGGTGGAGCACACAGTAGAGGTGTGCCCTGCTTGGGCGGAGCAACGCCGTGCCCTCGTGGGGGCGATCGGCGGCGGGCGGTCGCCTCCTTCTGCGAAGCAGTAATGCTAGCAAAGGAGGAGGCAGACCGCATCAGGCAACGGCGCCCCCGCCGCCGCCGCCGGGATTCCGATCCCGATTTCCAGCCACCGTAGACGCGGGCTCGCGGACGGCGAGCCATGGGTAGCTCGCTGTACGATTGTCCGGTAACTGACCGGGGTCGGGGTTATCCGAAAGGAAACTAGAGCCCCGGTATGAAGGCGAGAAGGAACGGCGCGGGGTTTTTAGTCAGTAAGACTCTGACACTGTCTCCCGCTCCACCCAAGAGCGGGTTTCGTCAATGATGATTTTCCCCGTCGACAGCAAAAAAAAAAAAAACCTGATTGGAATCAATTAAAAAAAAGGTTGCATGTTTTTTATTAAGACGTTTTCCATTTGTTTTTCCATTAAGGATCAATGGACCGGAACACAGATATCGTTTTTACGCAATATAATTTTGTATACATATTTATGGCCTATTCGTAGATATTCATTTATATGTTCTACCTCAAACAGACCGACAAACATGTATTTTTTGTACATTATCTTTTTCATCATACATGCACGATTATCTAATGCTAATGGGTTAACAACAGAAAAGGTAAGTTTCAAACAGAAGATTATACGATATAAATAAGTCATTGCCAATATCGTTGTTGATCATCTTGGACTTGTCCTGATATATTTGAGGTCAGGGCAGCAAGTCTTACCTTGTTTTAGTTGTCTTTTTTAAGTGGGAAATCATTTAATGACTTCTCTCGCTCTTGGGCGGAGGCCGTGTGTCAGACTATTTTTTTTTAATTTTTATAAACTAGTGCTTGACTGCGATTCCACTCGATGGTAAGCGGCCATTGCTCGCCGTCCGCGAGCCCACGCCTACGGTGGTTGAAAATCAGGGTCGGGATCCCGACGGATGGGACGTTAGCCGAGAGCGACCGCCTCCCTCGCCAGCATTACTGCATTGCAAAAGGAGGCGAACCTGCCAATCGTCCTCGCTCGGGGCGATCCACATAGTGGTGACACCCGGCCGTCAATAGGCTAGTTGCCGTAAAAATTTAATTAGTTCGTCTTTTAGATTATTCGAAAATAAGGGACACGTATTTTTATTATTTGTAAATTAAACCAAAAATGACAAAGATGTAGCCCATTAAAGTTACGTGTAACGTCTCGCCGTGCTGCGTTTTTTCGCGGGGTGACGTTACACGTAACTTTAATGGGCTATATATCATTGTTATTTTTTGTTTAATCGAAAAAAGAAAAAATACGTGTCCAATAATATTTTCTTTTTAAAATACGGACTAAATAAAATGTAGTTATTTTGACCCTGGAAACTACCCTACTCGTATTATGCCTTGAATTTACCAACTTTGAATTCACTATGGTCCGGTGAGGATCTGGGTCACGCGGAAGGTAAGGACGCCGTGACGTCTTTCCACACTCCTCAAAGAGAGGACTTACCGCTACAGTTATGGCGTGCCCAGCACTGGTTACGATAGTCGCGGTCGCCATTTCGCCATGAGAACCTGCCGGAACTCTGTTCGCTAAGCCGCGACTTGTCACGGCAGTGTGGGATAGTGATGCCTACCAGGTCATGCTGCTACATCAGGTAAAAGTTACCTATCCAACCAATCCAAACCTGTGGCAGTTGCACACATCCGTTCATCGACTAGAAAAGCGCTAATGAGTTACAAACTGCAACTCTTTCGAATGTATGGCACAATGGCATGCAAGAGAAGTTGTAGGTACACTTGGGTTTATTACTCGTATTAAACCAAGTGAACAAAGTTCCATCTCATTTTAAATTCGATACTTTATTTTTTTCAATGCTGCTATTTGTTTTGCAGATTTTCATTCAGAATGTGACCTGTGTATCGGTTCCGGCTCAACAAACAAAACAGGTATTATAGTACTTATTGACCGAAAGTATCTCATGGGAATACCTATACCTACTCTCGGGGTATATGTCACAGGTTTTTCA
Source organism: Mythimna lalbum (assembly GCA_949319445.1). NCBI lineage: Eukaryota > Metazoa > Arthropoda > Insecta > Lepidoptera > Noctuidae > Mythimna > Mythimna lalbum. The sequence goes on along the minus strand of OX439345.1, from coordinate 15,091,250 downwards.
TCAAATTAGGTTTTTGATGAAAAACCGAAAGATGACAAATTTTAAACCCAATTTCATCATAAACCTGTAACATTCTAGATTTTTTTTATCAAAAACCTGAACTAGTTATTAACTCCTTCGCACTGCTCGGGAGTTAATAATATAAATCCCTCATTAACGTTCAAGATTAAAATCAGCAACCTTTGTTTCGTTCGGAATTCAACACGCCGCCCGCGACTTAAGAGCCGTACGCACCTTCCATCTTGACGTAAATAGGCTACGATAACGATAAATCAGGGCTGCCAGGTGCAAAAAAGGGGTGACCATTGCCTCATACATGACTCAAGGAAGGTGCGTAGAGTTGCATCTATTTTATACAACTCCAACACCTTCATGAGCCATGTATGTGGAACAGGGTCATAGGCCTTCTTATAGTCTATCCAGCATGTCGACAGATCCTTGCGGGAACGACGAACCTGTTGGCTCATGGCCATGTCTATGAGGAGTAGCTCCTTAGTGCCTGGTGACCCGTTCCTACATCCATTCTGAGAAGCAGACATAATTGAGTGGTTCTCAATGTGTAGATTAATTTTCACGGCCCAGACTCTAAAGATGACCGGAATTGTGATGCCAGAATCGCGTGTGAGCTGCTATATCACTTAAGCCAGAAATTTTGCAGTCCGTCCGGTCCTGGAGACTTCCGAACGAACTGCTTTGGCCACATATAATGGGGTAGTGAAAACTTTATCCATTTCTGGTAAACGGGGGATGCCTTTTAAGTTTTGTCGTTTGAAGAAAAAAACACAAGTAGAACCTTAAAGTATTATTTATTGTTTTTCAAAATATTCATCTCGAAGTTTAATACAATTTTCCATTCGATCGAACCTGTTATTAAAACACTTATTCTACTCCAAAGTCGGTATGTCCAAAATGGCCGACTTGGAAGCGTTGACTGCTTCTTCACTGGACTGGAACCTTTGTCCACGAAGAGTTTTCTTAATTTTAGGAAATGTAAAGAAATCGTTAGGGCTTAGGTCAAGACTGCATGGGGGATAGTCAAGAATTTCTACGTTTTCTTGCTTCAAATAATTAATTGTTTTACCAGCGGTATGTGAGCTTTCGTCATGGTGTAGGATGATGCGTCGCTTTGGGTTAGATTTCAGAACTTCAGCGATGACTTGTGGTAAACATATTGTAGTATACCACTCTGCATTAACCGTTCTACGATCTTCAAGCGCAATTCTTGCAACGTGACCGGTTTTCGCCACAATCGTAGCCAACATCTTCTTCGAAGTTCTTCGAGAGCGAAAAACTTTAGTCGGTTTTTGCTCATCTCGGAAGACCCTGCTTGTGGATTGCTCTTTGGAATCAGGGTCGTAGGCATACCACTGATAATGTCGTAGACGTGATTTGACTCTCCTCGCTTGAATCTTTGCAAAGATTTTTTACACCATCTGACGCGGGTCGCCTTATAATTATCGGAAACCAAATGCGGAATCCATCGGCAAACTAGCTTTCTCACACCAAGCCCTCCGTGCAAGATCTTTTGAATGTTTGTCCCTGAAACGCCTATTAACGCCTCTATCTCCCGATATGTCACATGCCGACTCACATCTTCAACTATCAGTTGTCTCACAGCAACGATGTTTTCTTCAGTAAAAGCGGATTTTGGACGTCCTTCACGAAATTTGTCACTAAGACTAGTATTTCCACGCTGGAATTCTAAATACCATCGTTCGACAGTCCGTAGACAAGGAACTTCATCATACAATACAGAACTTAACTCCTTAAAACATTGAATCCGAGTTAGGCCTCTCCAAAACTTGTAAAAAAATATCGTACGAACGTTTTCCTTAGAGAGATTCACTTTTTATGCGCGACTTGATAGATTCAAAACAACGCTGTGAGTAAATAGTTGCATCAATTCTAATTATTTCAACTGTTTTGCCATTCTAAATTCAAACAAATTTGAACATTGAGCAATTCTAAATTCAAAATTAGCGGGAAATATTTAAACGACAGAACTTAAAAGGCATGCCTAGTAGCATCGCACACGCGCTCAACATCACGCATCCAGCCACCTTCATTGTGACATACGGGCTCCGACCAGATGCTGCGCCAGAAAATAGTATTCGTGGCAGCACTATCCGGACGAAGTCCGTCAGTCACACTTTGTCCAGGTCACTCTCAAGCTCTGTACACCCATCTCTCATCGCTCTGGAACATGCGATTCTGCGAATACCGATCGACCCGTCGCTTATACCGCCGGATGCGATTGGCCTATGCACAAACTTTCTGCTTCAGGAAGTCGATGCGCTCCGTGACACGTAACATGTATTATCGGGGATTTATTTCAGTCCCCGGAAACGCTCGTCTCACGAAACGCATCACACGTGGACGTGTGTTGCCTTCCCTGAAGCAGTATAGTTTGCCCGTGAGTGCTCTGGCCTCATCAATACGCCTCTCGATCCTGCACTGCCAGGCTGGAGCGGCTGGCGTTGGTTGTGTAGCTATACCGTAACTTGGGAACTTTACATTAGCAAGACGACATGCTGCAACAGCTCCACAGTACAGCATGGAGTGCGTATCAAGGAGGCTCTCGCTGCTCTCAAAAACATTGCCAAGCAGCGAGTCCAGAGCACACACTAGTGCTCTATTTTTTTTGTGCATAGGTAACCGAGGTAAACGGGGCCTAAGTTCAGTCGGAGTCGATCTATATTCGCGAAGCGCATCCTCCAGTGCGCTCCTCAATCTATCGTTGCACTGGCTACTTACTCTGTCAACCCTATCATCTGCCTCATCCTCAACATGATTATACCGCGGCGAGGACGTGACAGAAGTCGATGGTCCCGCGGTTTGTATCTGTATCGGTGTCGAGACGATAGGGTTGCTTAGTACTTCTGAGAGACGATTATTATTATTTTGAAGATAAGGGGCTATGCATCTCCCGTAGTGTAGGGGATGTAGTCACTGCGACCTAAAAGATCTAATTTAAATTTTTAATTAATATCTACATTGTGCTCACATAATAGAAACATCAAGAAATATGTAATTTTGAATGATTTTTTTTTTGTATTGAAAGGTTACGGCTTCCAAGCTGGTCCCATATAAATATTGTTAATGTAATATAACCGTATTTGGGATTATTAGAATCGTTATGAGATGCACTCTGGCTATAAGGTAATTTATGTTTGGCTGAAGGGACCTACCCTACTTTTTAGTGGTGCTGCCATAACCAAAAAGTGAAAAATAATAAAAAACTTTTTACAAAAAAAATTAAACCGACTTCAAAAAGTACAAAATAACTTTAATTTCGGAAGTCGGTGTTAAATAACGAAGAGACAAGATTAGGTATCTATTATAGAAACACCGACTTCCGAAATTAAAGTTATTTTGTACTTTTTGAAGTCAGTTTAATTTTTTTTTGTAAAAAGTTTTTTATTTTTCACTTTTTAGTTATGGTAGCACCACTAAAAAGTACCTACCCTTCAGCTGAACATAAATTACCTTATAGCCAGAGTGCATCTCATAACGATTTTTATATTCCCAAATACGGTTATATTACATGAATTTACCCCCTCCCCCTTACCCCTCCCCCTTTTCTTTCAGTCAGTCATCGACTACACGTATAAACAAAGCAATTTTACTTATTACGACAATTCTGCTATGATTCTATGAGGAGTTCTGTTCCATATCTTCAAAGTTCATGATCAAATCATAACAATATTTCTATGGGACCAACTTGGAAGCATAACCTTTCAATCAAAAAAAAAAATATTTCAAAATCGGTCCACAATTGACCGAAATATCGGTGAACATACAGACAAAAAAAAAAAAACATACATTCAGTCAAAAAAGTATCGGGAATGGATGATTTGTTTATGGTTCCAAATTCAAATTTTTGTTTTTTTGTAGTTGTTAGATTGGCACAACTGTTTTCCATTTTGGCGCGGAGTTTGAGTTGCATCTGTTATTTATATAAAATACAGTGCTGGTTTTAGTAATATCATATGTAATGAAATGACATTTCATTAATTCAAATTTGCCGCGCTTCGCGCGTTGAAGTTGTCAATGGAATTTATGTTCTGTGGAACGGAGTGACGTGTGATTGAATGACAGATGATGTTTAGATTATTTTGCATATTTTATTGTTAAAAATTCTATTGTAAAAAGATAAAATAAAGGGATATAATTCACCCGGTGTCAGCACCGCGATAAAGACGTATTCTGCTGCCGTTAATCTTAAAAAATTGTTTTAAACTATAACAAACCCGCGAAATAACCCAACTTTCAACGCATATCGTCATTAAGCTGCCAACATTACTTTGGTGCATATAATCATATAAGATCAACCAATTATAAACCAGTTTAAACAAAAATACAAAGTGATAAATTTTATAAAAAGTAGAATCAGTTTTGTTCGTGCTTTCAAAAGCGGGTATGTGCAAGGCAAAAATAATTCAAAAATATCAACAACAGGCCGGAACCAGCATTCAACCGAACCAGTAAGCTTTTTCAACATTTAAATCTAACGTAGCGGTGGCTCAACGGCGTATGACGTTACCCGAGTCTCATTGATATCGATGAGACACGAGTTCAAATCCAGCCGTCTGCAGTACTTTTTGTGAAGTTTCCACGGGTTACATTGTCAACTAAGTACGATGCAACGATCCCCGCCTGCGCCAGTTTGTACACCGATACTGACAGCTCCTGATGAGGATCGTGACGAGAATACTACTAGTCGCCAAAAATCACAAAAGTCACAGAGTTCGAGACGTAAAGGGGTGAACAGCGGCGTAGACGAACTATCTGCAAAAATAGACGAAATGAAAGAACTGCTTTCTAAAACATGTTTGGAACAGGAACAAAAGCTTATTTCCCTACATGTTACTATATCCGAAATAAAAACCCAAAACGAAGAACTTAATAAGAATGTTCAATTCATGTCAGCAATGTATGACGAAGTTAAGTCCAAGCTCACAATCATGGACAAGGAATGTAAAAAAGCGTTTAGTTATATTAAGCAACTTGAGAGCAAGGTCGAATCCTTGGAAAAGAACGCGCGTTTGGGAAGCATTGAAGTACGCAACGTACCAAAAAAACATCCAGAAACCAAGAATGACCTCATAAATATAGTTCAAAACATTGGTACTTGTGTTAGCACACCAATCGATAAAGCAGAAATAAGAGACATATTCCGTGTTAACTCCAAAGGCCCATCTAATAACATCATTATCGTTGAACTTACTTCAGTGTGTAAAAAGGAGGATATCATAAACTCAATAAAATTGTACAAAAGGAAGCACAACGAGCTACCTACTACACAGAAAATCAACATGGATGGCCCTCCTTTACCTATTTACATCTCAGAAAATCTCAACTCGAGTACCAAGCGTCTGTACGCCCAGGCTCGCGCTTATGCAAAGGAAAATGGCTACAGATTTTGCTGGACAGCCCACGGACATGTCTACATACGGAAGAAAGAAGGTGACGCAGCTTGTCGTATTCATAATGAAGAAACCCTAGTCGAACTTAAACAACCACTGTGACTAAACCTAAATTTCTGTTTTCTGTCTGCTGTGGTTCTTCCAATAGTATTGTATAATATTCACTCTGCTACTTGTGCATGCCACGTCACCGTTTCTGTATGTTCTGTGTCAATAATCCCTTATCCTGCTTTCAAAAATTCACTCTGGCTCAATTCAATAAGGATAGCTTCATCACACTTCAATCACTTTATTCATACACACACTATAATTGACACTTCCCAGACAATTACACTCACATGTCAATCACAACCTAAAAGTCAATCACAACCTAAAATACTAAAACTAACTTTGGGTAAAATCAGATTTACTTATAATGAGATAACAGTAGTTTTTCTCCATTCCTTGAGAATATTCCCTGTAACAAAAAAAAACAAAATTCCATCCAGAAAACGTTAATATTACTAATGATATAGAAAATAGTGGTAATATTAAGTGCTCCAATATTGAAGACACCTCATCATGCAAAGTATTTATCAATCCAGCGCCAGACAAGGACGGTTTTACAGTTCTAACTGTAAACATTCGTAGCATCAATAAAAATTTTGATTCTCTAATCGTATTCCTAGCCAATATTGACATAGGTATTGACATCATTGTTTTGACAGAATGCTGGACTGATAGCAGCTCGCAGATTGAAAATATAAACGGTTACTTGCAATTTAGTACACAACACAGCCACAACCAGAATGATGGTGTAGTTGTTTATGTGAAAGAGAATATCAGCAATGTGAAAGTCCAGGAGTACTTGATTGTGGACGGCAACTGTCTTGTAGTTGAAATAAATAAAATGACAGTCATTGCTTCGTATAGACCTCCTTGCTTCACAAACCCAACTAACTACATTAATTCCTTGAACGATTTACTCCTCAATACACACTGTGAAAATATTATCGTTACGGGGGACATAAACATAAATACACTGTCCGAAAACCCGAGTGGCTACACCTCCGATTATTTAAACATGCTAGCCTCACACGGTCTAAGACAGGGAATCGATAAGCCAACGAGACTTGATAATTGCCTAGACCACTTGATGATTAAAACACGTAATAGAGTCAAAACTTTCGTGTTTGAGCCTCTCACAGATCACAGTCCGGTTTTCCTATTTATGGAGAAGTTGAACACTGTGAAAACCAGTGCAACGCATAGCAAAACAACAATAGACTACATTCAATTAGAAAATGACTTTGACAACATCAATTGGGAACTCTTTTTTAACATCCAAAGCGTAGAAGATGCTGCAAACTATCTAATAAGAGTACTTCAGGACTTACTCAATAAGAACTCTACTACAAAAACAATCCCTAAAAAGAAACAGCCACTAAAACCCTGGATGACACCTGGCATTGTTAAATGTATTAGGAAAAGAGACAAAATGCACCTTACTCAAAAAAAGTCCATAAACAACGATGATGTACGAAAAGAATACACTAAATACAGGAACACTTGCAACAAAATTATCAAATCTTTAAAGAATTTATATTACCAAACAGAACTGGAAAAGAACCAGCACAATATCAAAGGAACATGGAATATCATTAAAGAAATGTGCTTTGTGAAGAATGACGCTAAAAGTGCTTCGGAACTGCTGAAACTACATGATAATGCGCAGAACTCTTTAAACGAAGTTAATAGATATTTTACGTCAATAGGGAAAGAACTGGCCAGTAAAACACTCGACAAACTAAACACAGCAGAAAATAGACTAGTGAAACTCAGTGCGAAGACAAACAGCTGTCTGAACTCGTTGGCACTGGGACCAACAGATGAGATAGAGGTTATTCAGGCGATTGCTGGCCTTAAGAATGGTAGTGCTCCAGGGTGGGACAACATAAATGTAGCCATATTAAAAAAATACAAGCATAACCTTGCTACACCCCTTGCACACCTCTGCAATATGAGCTTCATGCAGGGTATTTTTCCTTCCGCCTTTAAAAAAGCTGTAGTATGTCCCATCTTTAAGGCCGGCGACAATTCAAAAGTGACCAACTACAGACCAATATCTCTCTTAAGTACTCTCGCAAAAGTCATGGAAAAACTAGCAAACCGGCGACTCATAGAATACCTCGAAAAAAACAACCTGCTGTCAGATAAACAGTACGGGTTCAGAGCTGGACGTTCTACAAATGATGCGGTTTTAAGGCTTACCACCACAATCACGAAGTGTCTAGATAGAGGTGATAAATGCGTCGGCATTTTCCTCGACCTTCAAAAAGCCTTCGACACTGTGTCAATTCCCATCCTGTTGAGTCGATTGGAGGGCGTCGGCGTAAGAGGTGTACCCCAGGAGTGGTTTAAAAGCTACCTGTCAGGCCGACACCAAAGAGTCCGCATTGATGGGCAGATGAGTGACGAGGCCCTATGCTCTTTTGGTGTTCCCCAGGCAAGTACTTTGGCCCCAACGCTTTTCCTGGTATACATTAATCGACTCTGTGATCTCCCAATCCATCAAGCCGAAATAACCATGTTTGCTGATGACACTGTCCTCCTTTTCCACAACACATCATGGGAGAGCCTGGCACAGGTCAGCCAACGAGGGATTGCTAGTGTAACAACATGGCTCGAAGACAGCCTTCTATCCATTAACACCAGTAAAACTAAATATCTATGCTTTAGTATGTCAAGGTCAGGTAGCCCCAACTCAGACTTTGAGGTGCCCATCCACACGTTCCCGTGTAATAGAGGCTCATGTATTCACGCTATGTGTGCTTGCCCTAGGCTTGAAAGAGTGAACAACATAAAATACCTCGGTGTTATCATCGATGAAAACTTAAAGTGGAGTCAACATATCTCAGTCACAGCAAAAAAAACACGCAAACTAATCTTCATTTTTAAATCCCTGAGACATGTCGCCAACAAGAAACTCTTAATACAAACATATAAAGCACTGTGTCACTGCGTCTTGGGCTATGGTATTTGTACGTGGGGTGGCGCCGGCAAATCCCATATGATAGAAATAGAGCGATCGCAGCGTGCAGTTTTGAAGGTATTACTGTCACTTAACTTCAGAACTCCTACCAATTTAGTGTATGAGCAAGCACGAGTGCTAAGCGTAAGAAAAATGTTTATTTACGAGTGTCTAAGGAGATATCATCGACTTACGGTCCCCTGCTTGACTACTCATAATAAAAGATCAGACAGATATCCTGTTCCACGAGTAAGGAGCCAATTTGCCCGAAAGCACTATATCAGCTTAGCGCCTCGCCTCTACTTCAAAATTAGCCAGTACAAGCCAGTCAAGCATGTGAGCAATTTCCAGTTGAAAAAGGAAATATTACTTTGGCTGCAAAATTATAGCTTCGATGACACTGAAAACCTGATCAGTAATCTAACCTAGTGACTGACACAACTATTACCTACATATGCACACCAACATACCTACATCTCATTAAACACACACACAAACACACTACCGCTATTCCTTACTAGTTAATTTAAACATTTTATTGACATTTTTTTTTTTTTTGTAAGTTTTCGGAAAGCTCCGCATTTTTGTTATTATTTTTTTTTTTCCCTTAATATTTTTATTATTATTATTTTTTCCATAATTAGTTTTTTATTATTAATTTTGCTTCTTAATTATTTTTTATTACAACTCTTTATTTTTTCCCGTAATTATTTTTAGGTATTGTTTTTCTGTAATAATTTTTTTTTTTCTTCTTTAAATTACTATCTTTGAAGCACAGTTTACATGTATCGGATCACTGTAATCGGGGGGATACCTCAACCCCTGTCATACAGGCTGTCCTAGTTCAGGGGTTGAGACCACATTGATGTAATGTTTTTAAAAAATTGGAAATAAACTTATTATTATTATTTCTTTATTTTCATTTTACACATATTTTATATATTTTTAAATATTTCTTAAGGACACTTATAAAAAAAAAAAACATTTAAAAATATAAAAAAATAGTATTCCGCCGGTATCGGGAGCAAGGTCCAAGCTACCGGTGGTTAGGGCTCCAGAGACAGGAACCTCCTCACAATGCGAGCCGTATCGAGGAGTACTGCCTTCTGTATCAGGCCCTTGATCCAACCGCGCAACGACAGCTTCGACAGATGGTCGTCGAAGCTTTTGGCTATGAGGCCATTGGCGGTCACGACAATCGGTACAATGATAGCTGAGTCCACATTCCACATGTCGACAACCTCGTGAGCTAAGTCGAGATATTTCATTTGTTTCTCCTTCTCAGCTTTCACGAGATTCTCGTCATGTGGGATGGTGACATCGACTATCATTGCGCGGCGCGCTAATCGGTCTATCACCACTATGTCCGGCTTATTGGCTACAATAGTCCGGTCAGTGATGATAGACCGATCCCAGTACAACGTGACATGGTCATTTTCAAGAACTGGGTCGGGCACATACCTGTAGTACGGTACCTCAGAATCCACTAGGTTATATTTAAAAGCAAGTTGCTGGTGAATAATCCTGGCTACTTGGTTATGCCTGTGCAAGTACTCGCCGTTAGCTAGACGAGAACAACCAGAGATAATATGTCTGATAGACTCACCCGGACGATGGCATGCCCGACACACGTCAATCGTCCCGTCCTTCATAATATGTCTCCGGTAGTTTTTCGTCAAGATAACTTCGTCCATTATCGCACAGACAAAACCTTCAGTTTCCCCGAAGAGGTTGCTGAATCGTAACCAGGCCACGGACGCCAAAAAATCTACATCAGGCCCATGAAGAGCCCGAAAAAAGCGTCCGTGAAGCTCCTTGCCTTTCCATATTTCCTTGCGGTCATCAATAGTAAGTACCACAGGTTTGCGCCAGTTTTCTTTAGCCATGGATAACGGGGTGAGTCCCTTGTCCACTGCGACCACATCGCGGTGCATACCCACGTCGGTTTTAAGAAAGTATTCTCTGAGGCTGCACACCTCGCGGTTGTGTCTTTGCGTTCAAAAAGCCACGACCTCCACACTTCCGCGGGATGTACAGTCTCATCACCGAAGATCGTGGGTGATGCATCCGATTTGCGGTCAGCAATGTACGGACCCGCCTATCCAGGGCGTCTAACTCAGTCTGAGTCCATTTGAGTATGCCGAAAGAGTACATTAAAACCGGCATGACCCAACCGTTGAAGGCGCGCACCTTATTTCCGCCCGATAGAAGACTGTTTAAAACCTTCTTCAGGCGGCCAAAGAAGCGCTCCTTCAACGTTTGCTTCATGTCAGCGACGTTAATGCCTAACGCTTCCGACATACCCAAATACTTATAAGTTTCGGTCGAGGAGAGGGTTCTAAGGTGAATAGAATCCGAGAGTTGAATTCCCTCGGATTCCACTATCTCCCCTCGCTTTACATGCATGACTGCACATTTGTCCACTCCAAATTCCATACTGATGGCACTACTGAAAGTTTCAGTTACTTTCAGTAGTTCCATCAGTTGCGAATTGTTGTGGGCAAAGAGTTTCAGATCATCCATGTAAAGCAGGTGAGATAGGACCTGACCACCTCTTCTCAACCGATAGCCCAGGCCTGAATCCTCCAGCAACGTGCTTAGAGGATTCAGGGCTAAGCAAAACCAAAGTGGACTCAAACTGTCGCCCTGAAATATTCCCCGTTTAATCCATATTGGTTCATCGTTCTCCTGGATCGGTCGACATCCTGGATAGCAAAGGACCGTTTTCCATTGCCTCATACATGACTCAAGGAAGGTGCGTAGAGTTGCATCTATTTTATACAACTCCAACACCTTCATGAGCCATGTATGTGGAACAGAGTCGTAGGCCTTCTTATAATCTATCCAGCATGTTGACAGATCCTTACGGGATCGACGAACCTGTTGGCTTATGGCCATGTCTATGAGGAGTAGCTCCTTAGTGCCGCGTGACCCGTTCCTACATCCATTCTGAGAGGCAGACATAATTGAGTGGTTCTCAATGTGTAGATTAATTTTCACTCTCAGGATGGATGTAAGAAGTTTATAGACCGTCGACAAACATGTAATCGGTCTATAGTTCTTGGGGTCCGCGGTACTACCTGTCTTATGGAGCAGGTGGGTGGCACCAGTTGTTAAAATCTCAGGCAGCGACCCAGACTCTAAGGATGACTGGAATTGTGATGCCAGAATCGCGTGTGAGCTGCTATACCACTTAAGCCAGAAATTTTGCAGCCCGTCCGGTCCTGGAGACTTCCAATTTGGTAACGGACGAACTGCTCTGGCCACATCTAATGGGGTGATGAAAACTTTATCCATTTCTGGTATAGCATCGCACACGCGCTCAACAACACGCATCCAGCCACCTTCATTGTGACATACGGGCTCCGACCAGATGCTACGCCAGAATGTATTCGTGGCAGCACTGTCCGGACGAAGCCCGTCAGTCACACTTTGTTCAGGTCGCTCCCAAGCTCTGTACACCCACCTCTCATCGCTCTGGAACATGCGATTCTGCAAATACCGATCGACCCGTCGCTTATACCGCCGGATGCGATTGGCCCATGCACAAACTTTCTGCTTCAGGAAGTCGATGCGTTCCGTGACACGTAACATGTATTCTCGGGGACTTATTTCAGTCCCCGAAAACGCTCGTCTCACGAAACGCATCACACGTGGACGTGTGTTGCCCTCCCTGAAGCAGTATAGTTTGCCAATGAGTGCTCTGGCCTCATCAATACGCCTCTCGATTCTGCACTGCCAGGCTGGAGCGGCTGGCGCTGGTCGTGTAGCCATACTGTAACATGGGAACTTTACATTAGCAAGACGACATGCCGCAACAGCTCCACAGTACAGGATGGAGTGCGTATCAAGGAGGCTCTCGCTGCTCTCAAAAACATTGTTAAGCAACGAGTCCAGAGCACACACTAGTGCCCTATTTTTTTTGTGCATAGGCAACCGAGGTAAACGGGGCCTAAGTTCAGTCGGAGTCGATCTATATTCGCGAAGCGCATCCTCCAGTGCGCTCCTCAATCTATCATTGCACTGGCTACTTACTCTGTCAACCCTATCATCTGCCTCATCCTCAACATGATTATACCGAGGCGTGGACGTGACAGAAGTCGATGGTCCCGCGGTTTGTATCTGTGTCGAGACGATAGGGTTGCTTAGTACCTCTGAGCGCAGCCGATCAAGTGCGGCGTCGTCCAACCTGTGGTTGCGTTGAATAACCCGCACCTGATCCGACAATCGTTGCGCCGAGACGTCAACGGTTGGTTCAAGGTCCTGAAACAGAGACAGCATTCTAACACGGTACGCAGTGAGGTTGGTTCCCCCCTCTGTAGACCCGTAATATGCGCGCATGACGTTCTCATTCATGGATTGAGTCCATTTCATGCGCTGCACACAACCACCGGCAGCGGGGACCCGGCTCGGGGCCGGTTGGCCCCTAAGTCCCAAGCCGTTCGGTGGCCGGCCTCTCCCTGGCCGACGTACAGGTGTTGGCGACGTCGGCGGGGAGAAATACTCGTCGCTCGAGCTCGACGCGACTGCAGCCGCCGGTGACACTGGTGATCCGGGGTCCGGCGGCGGCGAGGCGGAGCTGAGCGGCGAGTCCGGGGGTGAAAGGCGTGCGCGACGGGCTGCTGCTCTCGTCAACATAACTATTTTCTCAATCGGAATTCCATTTCATTATGTAGGTATATATTCTTGATAATGACATCTGTCATCTGTCCGGTTAACATTTTTCTTCTTGGTGGTTTTTACAATGATTGATTGATTTCATTAAGTTTTTATTAGGTATGTAATCTATTTCTTGTTGCTATTACAGTATAAATATCCAAAAATGGGTCCAGAAATGAATATATACACGTTAAAAAATTCTCGAATGAAAAAAACAACTTTCGTTGACATTTGGTGTTGCCAGCTTATTATTATTATTATTATAATTGAGGAGGCGATACTAGTAAACTTTAAATGTCGTTTCTTTGATTTTCAGGTAAGTTATAGGTGTAATGGTCATAGTTAAACGTTGTAATATAGTAAAGACGTAATAAATAAACAAATCTTTGATTTTCAGGGAAACAATTTGTGGTTTATTTGGAAAATCCTCAATAACATATCTTATAAAACGACATTTTCGTCAACTAGAAAAAGATGGACCGGTTACAATTTGAGTTCACGATGATAACCTCAAATGATGGCAAATCTAACATATTGGCCATAACCTCTGTAGCGGGTCCGGAGTCTTCGTGAAAATAATACTCGAGCGGCAATAAGTTTGTAGGCGTTTATTTGTATTAAACTACAAATATTACAGCGGGTGACCGAAAAATAACGAGCGAGATGGTAGCGTGCGGTTGCTCTGAGAGACATTAGCGAACTGAACTTTGTGACTCGAAAAAGTGAATTTAATACATTATTTTGCACGCTACCTCCATATTTACAATAAAATTTAACAAAGAAATTCCTTAAAACTGATTTATGTAGGTACAAACTACTTTATCCTGTTACAACATAGTATGACCAGGTATTGTATTATGCGTCGCTAACAACCTCAATAACTACAGAGGAAGGAAAATGTTATATTTTACCTGATGAACAGAAGCCAGTGATTCATCATACATATATTGTCAAAATGAACAGTTTCACAAAAATAAAAAATAGCATAAAGAAAAGGCATCAATGCAGAAAAATATGGATAAAAATGGATGAAGATCTTAAGAAAACATATATAGATTAGGAAGGTAATATGCAATTTTTAGATCAATATTTAGAAGAAGTGAACACAAAACAACCAATAGACAAAAACGACAATTTGCAAAATATCTTGGAAAAATTAATAGAAACAACTACAAAGAAAGAAAAACAACATAACCTAAAACATATTTCAGAGAAATTTATTATTGAAAAATTCACAAGTAAGAACCCTAACGCAATGCAGTGGATTGAGAATTTTGAAAAAGAGTGTGAGCGCTTTAATATATCAAAAGATGAAACAAAAATAGATATATTGAGGTTATTTTTAGAAAAAACATGTTTGGATTGGTATAGCTCGATGGCCATAAAACTTACAATAAAGGCTGAATGGAAAGAATGGAAACACAAATTTCTAGAAACTTTTAAAAACAGAGGATGGGACATAGTCACATATGCTCTAGCATTCAGGTATAAAGAAGGACTACTAATTGATTATGCTATAAAAAAAGAGAGGCTAATACTAGATATAAACAAATCGATAGACTCTAAAACAATGATAGATCTTATTGCAATGGGTTTACCAGGTTTTATCTTAAATAAGTTAAACAGGGATGAACTCAATGATACTACTGATTTGTTCAATGAGATAAGAAAATATGAAGGTATGATGTACAAGAAAAACTCAACCACAATAAAGAGTGGTACATCCCTTAATAAAAATAAATATAAGGAGAAGAAGCCATGTAAGACTTGTGAATCTTTGGAAAAAGGAATTCGATATCATCCGGAGGAGACATGCTGGTTCAAGAAAAATAAGAATGAATCTGAAAAGGTTTTTAAACCCAGAAACAACTCCATTATTGAAGTAGATATAAATACTGAGAAAAAAAACGAGTAAGTACACCATTAATCAAAATCAAGCTCTTATTAGAAAATAAACTAGAAGTGAGCGGCATTTATGATACAGGTCCACAGATTTCTTTAATAAATTCAAAGCTGATTAAAGTGAAAGAAAAAAAGGACAATGTGAATATAGCATAAATATGAAAACGGTTAATGGTGTGAAAAAAACAGATGGCTGTATTACAATAAAAATAAAAATATTCGATTTAGAAGAAGAGATGGAAGTATATATAGTGGATAATGAAGATTTCGAAGATTTTATAATCGGATTAGATATAATAAAGAAATTCAAACTAACCCAAAATGAGGACTTGCAGATAGAACAAAAGAACACAACAAATAAAATAGATGAAATGTCTAAAGATAACAGATATGAAGAAAAGAATAAAAAAAACATTTGTCTTTGTAGTTTGTCTTAAATTTTGCATCGCCAATGGAATTTCGTGTTCGGAGTCACTGAAAATGTTACAGAAGGCTTACGGTGAATCGACTTTATCAAAAACTCGTGCTTATGAGTGGTTCAAAGCGTTCAAAAGCGGTCGAGATGTGATGGAAGATTTGCCTCGCTCTGGTAGGCCGTCAACGTCTGCAACTGAAGTTAACATCGCAAAAGTGAAGGAAATAGTGACTGAAAATCCCCATTCAACTCTGAGAGAGATAGCCGCCGAACTTTCCGTATCTCACGAGTCGATCCGTACCATTTTAACTAACCATTTGGGTATGAAACATGTTGCTGCTCGGCTAGTCCCAAAAGATCTGAATTTTCTCCAAAAACTCAATCGCATGAAAGTCGCTGAGGACATGCTAGAACGAGTCAGTTCGGACCCAACATTCATGAAACGCATTGTTACTGGTGACGAGACGTGGGTTTACGAGTTTGACATGCAAACTAGTCAACAAGCTTCGGAGTGGCGCCTTCCAACTGATCCGAAACCGAAAAAACCACGCCAAAGTCGATCAAAAGTCAAAGTCATGTTGACTGTTTTCTTTGACTATCGCGGTGTTGTGCACTCTGAATTCTTACCGGAAGGTCTAACGGTAAATAAAGAATATTATTTGAGCGTTATGCGGCGTTTAAGAGAGCAAATTTGACGAAAAAGGCCAGATTTGTGGAAAGAAAATTCTTGGATTTTGCATCACGACAATGCGCCTTCGCACAAGGCTATCATTGTGAACGAATTTTTGACCAAACACTCAACAAATACCATCCAGCAACCACCATATTCACCAGATATGGCTCCTGCTGACTTTTTTCTTTTTCCTAAACTCAAATTACCACTTCGTGGCACCCGTTTTCAATCGATAGAAGACATAAAGGAGAATTCGCGGCGAGAACTGAACTCAATTCAGGAAGCAGCGTTTAAAAAATGCTTTGATGAATGGATTATTCGTTGGCGCAAGTGTATTGTTTCTAAAGGAGCATACTTTGAAGGTGATAAAATAAATTTGGATGAATAACAGACATTTTGTGTATTATTGATTTTTTCCCGGTACTTTCTTGACAGAGTAGTACTCCTTTTCGAAGTCGGTTAAAAAACTTTTTACAAAAATAATTAAACCGACTTCAATGTAAAAAACACTGAAAAGTACAAAATAATTTTCATTTCGGAAGTCGGTGTTAAATAACGAAGAGACAAAATTAGGTATCTATTATAGGAACACCGACTTCCGAAATTAAAATTATTTTGTACTTTTCATTGAAGTCGGTTTAATTTTTTTTTATAAAAGGTTTTTTATAATAAACTTCCCAGTCACATTCAAGAACTTAGCCTGAATAAATTTAAATCGTTGGTAAAGCGGAAGTTTTATCAGAAGGCTTTTTATACAGTAAAAGAGTATCTTGAAGACAAAACGGCTTGGGATTGATCTGCTCCAGTACCGTCTATATTAGTGGTTATATATGTGCTGTTTTTTTTATTATTATTACTACTATATAAAAAAATCCTTTCTTTTTTTGTCGAATTTGACATTAATGATTATTTTTATTTTGCTTTTTGACATTTGATAATTTTTGTTAAACCTGTGTGCCGGTTAAGGTGTGTTTAAAACTTTGTTACAATTTGATTTAGAACTTAGAAGGTTTTTTATTTTATTTTATCATTTGACGTTAATAATAATAATAATAATTATTTGTATCTCTACGTTGACGTCGCTTACGTGCTCCAAAATACCCTAGGTCTGTATTGGTAGAATTTTCTTTGCCGTAACATGCCTAGGGTGAGGGGCCAGACTAAGAGAAATACAATCCGCAGGGCAGTTTTGTGGCGAACTGTTGGGTATTAGCGACCCCACGGACCCGATCTCCCGGGAGAATTCTTGTTCTTCATCTCCGGCTTGCCTTTATTGGCCGGCTGTAGTGAACACTGACGAGGAACAGAGCTCCCACCTCTCTCTTGCCTTTACTGGCTGGCTTGAGTGGAGAGTCGTAAGAGCAAACATGCTCGGGAGAAGGATGCATAATCCAGTAAGGTGCTGGTAGGGATCTTGACCGTACTTCCGGGATTGTCCTGATAGCCGTGGTATGCCTCTCCACTCCTCAAGCGCCTCAGGATATGTTGCCCTCTTGTTGCTACGTCACATCGTGCTAGCGGCCGTTTTGGGGGCCCATTTATTGAGTGTGCAAGTCACCCCCTGCCTTTTATCGATTGATATTAATGAGATTGTTTAGGCAGGGGCCATAGTCTTAACATAGTTCCATGTTACCAGTCCACTTATGACTCCAAAAACCATAGCCCTATTATATTGTTTTCCATATTATGTCGCAATAGTTTTTCAAACCGGCGGTTGTCATTGGATGCACTAGCATAGCGCGTACAGGGATAATCACCGGTTGATACCACGTTCCATTAAACGCACAAAAAAGGCCTCTTCGAGTTGGTTTCGGCCCCTCGTACGCCTCTCAAAGGTCCAGGACCTCAGGGTCCTGAGATAAATAAACGTATAAAAATAATAATAATTATTATTATTTTTATATATGTTGTAGCCTCCACCCGTTTACTTCACCCGAACTAGGACGGTAATGACTTGAAATTAAAACAGGTGTGTACCAGTAACAAATATTTATTGCCTAGCAAAGCCGGAGGCACACAAATTTGTAGGTCGTGGATTGCGAACGTCTATAATCACTTCTGCAGGGAAAGGTACTTCCCGTATCCCGCAAGCGGAGACCAGTACACCCCTAAGGCCGGAGATGGTGGTTGGCTGATGCGCAGGAAATCGAGGCACGGCGAATCTTGCTGGTGCGGCGACCCGCTGGTGCGGCGACCCGATCGGGACGTAGTCTCACCCGTAGGCGCGATATAAACTGGTTGTAGCACCTGGAATCCACCGTTCCAGCATATTAAAATGCGGCCTCAATAACCTCCGTGCCGGGGGGTACCACCGATGACGACAAGAAAGTACCTATATCATTGTAGTAGTATTGTCGTGGTGGCACCTACCAGAACAGAGTTTACATTATAGACAGCCATAAGCTTAAGCAAAGTAAGAAAAAAACAGTTGGGAAGCTACGTATTCAAATTCTACATTATACGTGCTTGAAGGTAAATGAATATTAACCCTTCAGATACCGTCAATTAGAGACACAATAGTAAGACAATAGATGCGCGGCCACCGGTGGTCGCTTGGGGATTCATGAATTAAGTTGATGGTTTGTGTGCTATTTAAAACTTAATATTTCTGTACATAATTAAGCTTCTAGTGTTTGAGTTTGTAATAAGACTTACCCTAATTCGGGATACCACAACACTCGTTAAATAGTTGTACGTTAAATAGTTACGTTGACAACGTTCCGCGTTCGAATCTGTAACCGCTTTTGGCGTGACGTTAAGCGAAAGTAGTTATCTATCTTATTCTGTCTAGAAGCGACTGAGCCTCGCTGCGTGGACGCACTCCCTTTTTATCAACTCGGTCTCCCCGAACACTTCACTCCGTACCGCAGAGATTCGAGTGACGTTTCACTTTGCTCACTCCGCACCACAGATATACAAGTAACGTTTCGTTACATTACCCCCCTTTCTAAGATAAGGATTTTATTTTAATAATAAAATCCGCATCCTAAACTTGTTACAGTACCTTTTACTCATTCTTTCATTTCACACATACGTCGTCACATTCATCCACAATTACACCTTACGTCTCATAATATTTAAAAAAATGCGACGTGTACTAACATACTGAAAATCAAATGACTTGATTTCGTCAATTGACTTTTGTAACAGATATTAAAGTCGTTTAGTGGTGTTAGAAAATGTTACGAAACCAGAATTTATTTATAGGATGATATTTTCAGGTCCTTAATATGCCAAGACCCCAAGTTTTTACCCGACATATCCTCTAAGACGTACACAAGAGGTGAAAGCTTATTAATAATTCGGCACTTAATGTATTTCGGAGCTAGTTTCTTGCTGAAATGCTTATCCTTATCGCTCAATACGTAAGCACGCTTGTATACGACATCACCGATATTAAACTCAAAAGCTTTACGCCTCAAATTATAGTGTGAAGTATTTTTTACGTGGGCGTGATACAAGGATTTTTGGACTTGGTCAAATATAGAACTTATGCAGCCAAGGTTCTCCGCGTATACGTCGCGAGGGAGAAATAAAACCTCATCTCCTAAGTCTGTGTCAACATAATGGGAACCGCATACTACTATTTCTCGAGCAAAAACCAGAAATGAAGGAGTAAACCCCGTGGCTTCATTAACTGAGTTGTTAATTGCAAATTGTACCTTTGGAATAAATACGTCCCATGATCGATGATCACCCTCAACAAAAGTGGAAATGCAAGTAATAATAGTTTTATTGTACCGCTCCACAATATTGACCTGAGGAGTGTACTTAGGTGAATAGAAAACGTTCGGTACTTTATACTTCTTGAATAAGTCCTGTGTATGGCCACTTATAAACTGAGTGCCATTATCCAGGAAAATGCTTTGTGGAACACCGTGCACCAAAAATAATTGTTCCTCCAAAATTTTAACAATAGTCTGTGAAGTTGATTTTTTTATTGGAAAAATATGACAAAATTTGGAAAAACAACAGGTTATTACCAATATATAGCTATTTTGTTTCCGAGTGACAGGCAGAGGACCCATCAAGGGGCCAACCATAAGACCTTAAAGCAGTATTGTTTTAATCTTACTTAGGCTTTTCGTACCATGACGCCTTCAAAACAACCTTATTACAATCTTAAAACAAGCTTGTTTTCTTAACGGTTTTGTGACGTCAATCTTAAAAAGTTCATTCTTTTCGTACTCTGACGGCATTTTTGACCGCTAGCGGTATTGTTTTTACGTCAAATTAGCTGGAGTAAAAAAGTTGCTCGGACGCAGCGGATTTATTATTGTTTTCCAAATAAATACTATTTAAAGTGTTTTTCGTGACTTAAAAAGTATTTAAAACTTATTTTGATGCCTAAGGCCTCATTTACGGAGACGCGGGGCGTCGAGCGTTGCGTTGAGCGGCGCGGCCCGCACTGAATATAAATATATGGCGTTGAAGCGATTTTAGACGCGTTTGTTTGAATTAGGGAGTTTTTTGCGGCCGAGCCCGCGGATGGCACCGACGCATCACGCTCGGCATTTATCGCGGCGGCGCACGCAGCGGCAATTCTCGATGAAGCGACAACAGTCGACACGTGCGCTCCCATCTCTCGCCAACATAAAACTAGTCGATTTGATCGAGGCGAGCGTGCGCCGCCGCGATGCCCGCCGCGTGCTTCGCTACACGCTAGAGGATTCGCCGCGGGCGCCGCGGCGGGCACCGCCACGCTTCCCGTTTCGCTTCTCTATGAACATGGTCATATATTGCTATAAGTTTGTGTTTACGCGTGCGATGATGCGTGCCGCTTCACGCGCCGCCCCACCGTAAACAGAAAAAACGTCCGACGCGCCGCGAGACGCCACGCCACACGCGACGCGAGACGCCCCGCGTCTCCGTAAATGAGGCCTAAAGGTGTCCATTAGTGCACGAACAACAAGTTTAGTTCACTGGAATACACTGTTTAACTTTATCTTGATTCTATGATGTCCATTTACAATAAGTTTTTTAGCTTATTCGCTTCGAACACCAACCACTTGAAGGCAGATTACTCTAAATATAAGCACTTGAAAACTATTTTAATAATTTAAAATCGGTTCGTACTCAAGAATAGGGATGAAACGTATTTACGCTACCAGGTTTTCATACCAGGTATTTACTTCCAAGTACGTACACCAGGTGCCGACCCGAAATACTTCCAAGACTTTAAAGTATTTTATACGGCTACTCGGATTCGGTCCGATCGGGGCTAGACGCGCGCCCGCCCGAGTCCCTGATTCGTGAGTCATGACGTAACTTCGAACGTTGCGCGTCGGCTCGCTTCGGCCGCGTTTGGGTCTCGATTACTCTCGAACGATTATGCTCCTTATTTGTAAGGTTTTACGACACAATGTGGCATGAAAGTATTTTACTTTAATGGTTTGTCTTTGCAAGTATTTATTTGTATACGGGGTTGTGCCCCAAATTAAATTAAACGCTATGGCCTCTAGCATGCCATGTGAACGATTGTTTTCTGTTGCCGGGAACATATTAACAGAGAGAAGATCCCGACTGGGAAGTCGCAAAGTAAAGCAACTCTTGTTTCTACAACAAAATAAAAATAATTTAAAAAATATATAAATCTTTTAACTACGCCTGCTGAGCCACACTACATTTTTAAACAAAATCATGACAAAATATCGTAAAAACTAAAACAATCGTAAAAATAATTCTCTTAGCAGCCAGTCCTAAGCCTGTGATTAAAGTAGGAAGGAAAGATTTCATTTTCATGTACAAAAGTATAAGAATGTCGTATGGTACGAACTAGAAATATACTGAAATACGCACTTGGGCTTAAAATACTTTCAAGTATTTTAATACCTGGATTTCGTCCCTGGTATTTTTACATACTCGTACTTGCAAGCCCTGGTATTGATACTTGCAAGTATATCTCATCCCTACTCAAGAAATCAACACTGACAAGCACTGACAAGAATCTTGTTATGTAAACATACGTTCCGATTCACACTAGCGTGCAACTAAATTAAATGTTAACGTAGTCCCCCGTAGCTATTTTAAATTGTTTTCCTACTTTATTAATGTAAATTTTTGAAAATTATTACTTCCTTTTTATAAAAGTTACTTAGATCCTTTTAAAAATATATTTTAACAAGACATTTTTTTGAGTTAAATGTATTCTATTGGTTTACAATGAACTTGCGATACGGACAAACATCTGAAAGAGACAACGTTATACAGATCTATATAGCGCTTATCTTTTCTGTTTAGCAGGGAATAGACAAAATCTTTAAAATCGTTCGTTCTTTCCTAGCCCCTAGCAAGAATACAATCATACTGAGTGATTAAGTTCATGGTACGAAATGAAGTAATATTACTTTATTATGGAAACAAAACGTTCCTGCAATAAGATTGTTTTGTAAATCTTTATGGTCGGCCCCCAGGTCGATAGATATCATTTGATAAGGGCGAGAGCACTGCTTTGGGCGACCCATTTCACCAAGGGTAGCATGATTCTGAGTTTTGTATTGTAGACAAGTACTACAAGATCCAACGTATTTTGCTACATTCCGATACATGCCCGGCCAGTAATATCTTAGTGCAATGCGTCTGTAAGTTTTAAAGATACCTAAATGACCAGCAGTTGGTTCAGTATGGTTATCCGCAATAACCTTTTCCCGTAGCTCAAATGGAACGACGTCTTTCCAAGAAAATTCATTGGTAAGCGAACACTTATTTTTACTAAGGCGGAAAAGAGTGCTATCTTTAATTTGGTAATTGGGAAAATTTTCTGGTTTTGTAACGCAGTTATTATAAATGTTACTATACCAATCATCACTAGTAGTCGTGAATGAATTTGATGTAACCATCGCCGAAACGGGAACTGCTCTAGACAAAGCGTCGGGAATCACATTGTCGACACCTCGACGGTGCTTTATATCAAAATTGAATGAGGACAAACGTACACCCCAACGTGCCAGCCTTCCCGTAGGGTTATTAAGTGAAAGAAACCATTTTAATGCACTATGATCTGTGTAAACCGTAAAAGTTTTCCCATTTTCCAAATAGCACTGCCAGCGTCTCCCGCTCCGTGATACTATAATTTTTTTCTGTCGCCGTTAATGATTTGCTCATGTAAGCTATGGGATGCTCTTTACCGTTTATGGATTGAGTGAGCATGCCACCTATTCCATAGTTACTGGCATCTGTGTGCACCTCAAAAGGCAGATTTTAATCAGGACAAGAAAGAACAGGAGCGGAAACTAAACACTCTTTTAGTTTTTTGAACGCGGCGTCTGCCTCATCAGCCCACTTGAATGGTGGCATGTTTTTTTTACTGGAAGTCAACTGGTTGAGCGGTCCCGCAATTGTACTAAAATTGGGAACGAACCTACGATACCAAGTAGCTGTGCCTAAAAATCGCTTTAATTCCTTGCGATTAGTCGGAATTGGGTAGTTAAGGATGGCTTCGACCTTTTCTGGATCCGTACGTAACCCATTTGCATCGACCATGTATCCCAAGTATTTAAGTTGACTTCGGAAGAACTCGCACTTTCCTAAATTGACGGTTAAGCCCGCCTTACGCAATCTGTCCAAAACCCGAAGCAGGAGGGACACATGCTCGTCAAAACTATTGCTAACAACAATAATGTCATCCAAATAGGCAAATATTCGGTGATCTATGTCACCTAACAACTTGTCTACCAGACGCTGTTGTGTAGTAGGAGCATTTGTCAAACCAAAAGCCGTGGTCTTAAATCTAAATGTGCCTCGACCTGGGACGTAGAAAGCCGTCTTATCCCTGTCCTCCTCTGCAATAGGAATTTGCCAAAAGGCTTTGGACAAATCCAGACTGGTCAGAAAACGAGCGTCGCGCAAATTATCCAAAATTTCGGCGATATATGGCAAGTTGTAAGCGTCTCGTTTTGTGACTGAATTCAACTTCCTGCTGTCGAGACAAAAACGCGGCTGACCGTTCTTTTTAGTAACGAGGAGAACCGGAGACTGCCAGGCACTTTCGCAGTGCTCCACCACATCTAGACTAAGCATCTCATCTACCTGTTCGATAAGGATTTCCTGTTTTTCAGGGGACAGCCTGTAATATCTCTGCCTAATAGGAGGAGAATCACCTGTATCGATACGATGAGTCAAAACGTGCGTATGGCCCAAGCCCCTGCGTTCAAATGAAATGTCCTGGAATTGCTTAACAACGTTATCAGCTATAGCGCGTTGTGACTCATCTAAGCTATCATAAGAACTAATAAAGGTCTGGGTATTATCAATGCTTAAGTCCACCAATGGAATAGGCGATAGCTGTACAGACCCTAAATATTTAGGACACAACTTAAAGGCGCGCCAAAAGTCAATACCTAGAATTAACGATGATTGAACTTTTGGAACCACATAGCATTTGATTATGTGAAATTGTTCCTCTAAATGCACTGGAACGTTAATATAGCCAATACTTCTAAGTGTTTGGCCACCGGCAGCTATAATCGAAGGTGTATCATCAGTACATAGCTTATGACCACGGTTGAGTAACGTATTATGTGCATAATTCCCTAATATTGTAATAGCTGACCCGGAATCTAGGAGGCCCGACGCTGGAATATCGTCGATTCTTATATTTAAATATGGTCGCGAATCACCTAATGGCTTATTATGCAGGATTGATGAAGTATTGTAAGTGTTGAAAAATAAATTAATAGTTTTCAACCAATTGTTCCAATCTTCTCTATTGAAGCGACCTTCTGTAGAAGATGGGTTGATACAATCCTGAAAAATTCGTTTTTTGATTTCTGATCCTTGTTACAATTCGGACAGTCTGGTTTCTTGACCCCTTTATGGCCACACTTAAAACACAAGATTTCCTCATCCTTACAATCTCTAAGGCTATGAGAATTGTTACGACATCTAGGACAGAACAGTAGTTTCGCATTAGTACTCGATTTATTTTTATCGATAGCATGTAAATATTTTTCATTAACATTATCATTATTATTTGAATTTTGTTTACTGTTATCTATTACCCTATTGTTCACGGTTTTATGATTAAAATAACTGTTTTGCTTACTAACTGTTTCTGTTTTTTGTTTGTATGCAAACTCTGGTGCTAGAGTTTCAGCAGTAGCAGCTAAAGGCTCGCGGAACTGAACCATCCGTGATTGAATAATTTCAAAGTTCCTACAAACTGATCTCAATTGCTCAAACGATACGATTTGGGATGCAGAGGCTAGGGTACTCGCATAACATGGTCTGATGTTGTGTAATATTATCTCCAGTTTATCTTCCTCCACCAAAGGCTTTGACAAGCGTGAAAACATACCCGAAATAATGGACAAGTAAATTGTAATGTTTTCCGTAGCCCCCTGAGTCCTAGCACGAATCTCAGACAGAAGACGGTAATCGTAATCCGCTTTGTCAAAATCCTGTAGCAGAAGGACCACAAGTTCATCCCAAGACGATACCTGCTGTCGTACACTTCTCAACCAGTGGAGTGCATCATCCACAAAAATCTCTGTCGCAAATGATAAAAAATTCTCGTTTGAAATATTTCGAGCCACAGTGTATTCATTGGCACGTTGAATGAAAGCACGCACGCAAGTCTTTCCGTCGTATTTAAGCTTAGCCATTTCAGAGTGTCTAGGATTACCCTCACAGGTCACCGAGATTTTAATTTTCTCTGATGTGACTTGCGGTTCGGAAGTGGAGACCGAGGTAATGAGAGGGTCAATACTCTTTGATTTTAAAGAAATGAAGACTTCATAATATTCCTTAAACATTTTTATACATTCTGAATGCACGTCCAAATACTTTTCATCTACACTGATCCTATTGAGCCGATGATAGAGATGATGAAAGAGATTCTCAATCCGTCCTAATACGTTTTTATCTTTAGTGTCACCTTCAAGACTAGATTTAATTTTATTTAAGGTTTCTAAAGAATTATTCAAATCTTCAAGGGGGTCAAGGTGGGAACACAAAATATCTTCCGATAAGAGAACTTGACTAAGCTTACAGATCTGCCGCCTAAGATCAGCAACAGTACTGCCTGGAATTTCACCTCTAACGGCAACCTCATATTCCAGCTCGGACTTTTGCAACGACAAGTATTTTATAGGGTATGCCATAATTAGAAAAAAAAAAAAACAAAATATAATTATGAAAAAGTTGTAAATAGCACACAAATTGATATTGATCAATGATGAAGGTAGGTACTCCGTTCCGTTACAATCTACTCTAAAAGAACGCTGTGTTGTGTGTTCATGAAAGAATAAGTAAGAAGAAAATGAAAGCAAGCCTATTTAAAAAAAAAACGAACAAAAAAACCGTTACTAAATTTAAAAAAAAAAATTGTAATTGGTGTGAAGGTAGTTTTACAAAAGAAATAAAAAAAACAAGAATTTTAAATTTTAACTGACAACAGTATGCTAATTGCTTGGAGCGGAAGGAAAAAATAAAATGTACCCTGTATACAAAAAAAATGTAAAATCACCCTGTACATAAAAAACGTAAAATCACCTTGTTTATAAAAAAGCAACTTTTAAGCAAACGTTAACAACCTCAATACAATCTGAGCACTAACCTTCACTCCAGTTACTGCACATATAAAATTAACCAAAGCGTTTTACAAAAAAATAAAAAAAACAAAAATACCCACTCACCGTACAATAACTAACTACAACGAACTACAAAAGTGAAAATAGACAGAACCACGTTAATGGGCGCCAGTGTAGCCTCCACCCGTTTACTTCACCCGAACTAGGACGGTAATGACTTGAAATTAAAACAGGTGTGTACCAGTAACAAATATTTATTGCCTAGCAAAGCCGGAGGCACACAAATTTGTAGGTCGTGGATTGCGAACGTCTATAATCACTTCTGCAGGGAAAGGTACTTCCCGTACCCCGCAGGCGGAGACCAGTACACCCCTAAGGCCGGAGATGGTGGTTGGCTGATGCGCAGGAAATCGAGGCACGGCGAATCTTGCTGGTGCGGCGACCCGCTGGTGCGGCGACCCGATCGGGACGTAGTCTCACCCGTAGGCGCGATATAAACTGGTTGTAGCACCTGGAATCCACCGTTCCAGCATATTAAAATGCGGCCTCAATAACCTCCGTGCCGGGGGGTACCACCGATGACGACAAGAAAGTACCTATCATTGTAGTAGTATTGTCGTGGTGGCACCTACCAGAACAGAGTTTACATTATAGACAGCCATAAGCTTAAGCAAAGTAAGAAAAAAACAGTTGGGAAGCTACGTATTCAAATTCTACATTATACGTGCTTGAAGGTAGATGAATATTAAGTTGATGGTTTGTGTGCTATTTAAAACTTAATATTTCTGTACATAATTAAGCTTCTAGTGTTTGAGTTTGTAATAAGACTTACCCTAATTCGGGATACCACAACACTCGTTAAATAGTTGTACGTTAAATAGTTACGTTGACAACGTTCCGCGTTCGAATCTGTAACCGCTTTTGGCGTGACGTTAAGCGAAAGTAGTTATCTATCTTATTCTGTCTAGAAGCGACTGAGCCTCGCTGCGCGGACGCACTCCCTTTTTATCAACTCGGTCTCCCCGAACACTTCACTCCGTACCGCAGACATTAGAGTGACGTTTCACTTTGCTCACTCCGCACCACAGATATACAAGTAACGTTTCGTTACAATGTAAAACGTTACATTTTGTAAGTTCTATTTTATAATTTTGAATGTGGGTACTATGTGGATAACTTTTTCCTTTTCTGTATTTTAACACGATGTCTGGCAGTTTTGAGGGCCTACCCAAATGTCCTATCTTTGGTATTGTTCGTCAAGTCGTTGAGCTCCTTAGTTGTCTTAAGTTTGAGCTACACGAATACTAACAAATGCTTGCACTGACTGGACAGGTCCACTCAAATCTGTGTGGTTCTTTCCTCAAAAGACCATCTGAGACACTAATCTGCATGGTTCTCATATGATTTGACCATTACATTTTCTGTACTGTATGGACTTTAAAGAGACTTTGAACCCTGAGTTTGTTTCGGTGTTTCTTCTCAGTTTGCGTGCGAATTGAGGGTTCTTTTTTAAAAGTTCATTATGTTTATACAAAATCAAGAAAGGATTTAGGAAACAATTGTGATAACTTCATGGTGAAGATAAAATAATGTGAGAGTGATGGGAAAAATGTAGTGGTCAATTAACTGGAACACTCAATCCGCTAATCTGAGAAAATACTACACTCTCGTATCTCGAAATTTACTAGATATATGTTTAATATTTGTATGTGGATTAATTGTGTTGAAAACTAATAAAAAAAAATTCAAATGATTTTTAACCGACTTTGAAAAGGAGGAGGTTCTATGTTCGGCTGAATGAATGTTTTTTTTTTTTTGTATGTATGTTCACCGATATTTCGGTCAATTGTGGACCGATTTTGAAATTTTTTTTTTGATTGAAAGGTTATGCTTCCCAAGTTGGTCCCATAGAAATATTGTTATGATCTGATCATGAACTTCGAAGATATGGAACAGAACTTCTCATAGAATCATAGCAGAATTGTCGTAACAAGTAAAATTGCTTTGTTTATACGTGTAGTCAATGACTGACTGAAAGAAAAGGGGGAGGGGAAAGGGGGAGGGGGTAAATCCATGTAATATAACAGTATTTGGGATTATAAGAATCGTTATGAGATGCACTCTGGCTATAAGGTAATTTATGTTTAGCTGAAGGGTAGGTAGGTAATTTTTAATGGTGCTACCATAACTAAAAAGTGAAAAATAAAAAACTTTTTACAAAAAAATTAAACCCACTTCAAAAAGTACAAAATAACTTTAATTTCGGAAGTCGGTGTTAAATAACGAAGAAACAAGATTAGGTATCTATTGAAACACCGAAAAAACTGTAAAAAGTTTTTTATAACGTTTAATTTGCATTTTATGAAGGTTTATTTAGAACACTCAATCCTCTTATGGTGCGTATTTTAGCGTTTATTTACTGAACCCGAACTTGTATACAAATGAAAGCTACATCAGAAATTGAGAAAATGTTAGCACTAAAGTTTGAAAGAAAGAAAGAAAAATAATTTATTTGATACAGCAAGGCCCAACACAAATACAAGAAAATAAAAAAATAAAGTGATGTGTGCCTCATAGCTGCACCAAAATAGGTCCAGTTCAGCATGATTGCCAGACAACTAGTGCCTGACGCTGGTTTTCAACTAAACCTGTGGTTGTGACGTAACGGACATAAAACCGGTTTTGGAGTGCAATATAGGAAATATAATAACAGTGATGGTACTTAAATAATATATATATAATAGTGTAGTTTAACACGTTTTATAGTTTGGAGACTGTTTCATTTCAGCAGTAATCGACATTATTATACTTCTAAGAGAAAAGCGTGTAATGCGTTTCAAAAAGAAGTTCCTTCGCCATAATGTTGGCAATACGGAAAAACAGTGTTGCTATATTTTTAGCAACGAAATTGCTTAATTCATGAATCCCCAAGCGACCACCGGTGGCCGCGCATCTATTGTCTTACTATTGTGTCTCTAATTGACGGTATCTGAAGGGTTAATATTAGGGAGATTAACTGATATTTCGTTACTTTTAACAATTGCATTATAATTTCCTTTTTTTTTTCTTTTGGAAACTTTAGAAACTATTTTTGAATAAAGTATACAACGTTGGGCTTCATTTCGATTGCCCTCCAATTCTTTTAAATACCGCAAACGCCACGCCATAATATCGTACCTCACCATTAACAACTTCTTTTTAGACAGGCCTGATTTTTTGTAATAGATTCCTATTCCCTTATAATGTTCCATAAAGTGGTGCGACTACCGATAGAATCGATTTCGTTTCACATTTCGTGCAACAATTTTGCTAGAGTAGGCAACTCTTTTCTGTTTTCCTTTCTTTTTTCTGTAGACAGTCACTGGAGCCAATATTACGAAGAAGAAATTCGTAAGTACAGTGCGTTTCACTCAAAGATTTTATATCTAGTACTAGATTGACTACGACAACCTCAAAAGCGTACCTGAAAAGGAAAGTCAGAAAGAGTCCTGTCATCTCGTTCTACTAGTGTGTCCATACACTAGCTACATACTACGGGACAATTTAGCTCTAAAGTTAGTTAAAGATATTTTTGATACATTAAAATAGACATGCAAGTTCAAAAACAATTAATATGTATAATATGCTTACCAAAAGGGAACAGAGTTTTCTCTGTAATGACTAGGAAATAGCTGATGTCCGTATATAATATAATGGCAATTCAAATTCAACATCATTTATTTCAAATAGACCAAATGTAGGCACTTTTGAATAGTCAAATGTCAAATAAAACTAATGTTATTCTTTTATTTTTACTTTATTAAAAATAGACTGATGCGTGACATAAAATTGTAAATTTTTTATTACGTCAAATTGCACGTATTAACTAACAAATAAACAATAAATAATACATTAAATAAATGATCCTCGACTGGTTTATAAATATATTTATACTAACTACTACTACTAATTATTGCCGATGCCCGTTAGCGCCACAGGGAATTACCGAAAGGGAAACCATGGTCCTGGAACACAAAGGGCAACTGAAGGACACGGGTAGATTTATTCAGTATAAACCTCAAATAACTTGTCCCGCTCTAGGATGGAGCGTAAGGCGCTCTACCTTAGAGCAGGGTAAGTTATTGGAGATTTTACGACATCAAAAAAAGTCTCCTACTATGTTCGTTTGTCTATATCTGTTTGCAATCAACACAAAAACTACTGAACGGATTTTTAACAACGGATGAACTTACAAAAGGGTATATAGATGGAATAGAATTAGGTTTTAGTGTTGATTTAACTTTACATCTTCAGACTTAATGTGGGAACCACAAATAAAACTGTTGCTGAATAAAAAAAATTTAAATGGCACAACTTCAAAGCCACTGTTGCTGATGGTTCTCGTTTCTTGGAAATCTACAACAAAACATAAAAAATAATATATTACTAGTAGTTAACGGTTAAGCCACATACGTGCAGCATTTCTTGCGGCATTTATTAGGGACCTAACTTAAAGACAGTACTATATCGATGTGGAGAAGATTTTGGAGCGCACGCGCGTCGTTTTAAGAAGTGGTCACAGATAACTATACACTGAATTGGTCCGAAGACACGTCCCGCATGGCGCACCTCTGGCCGCCGCTACTCGCCGCTTTCCGTTGTGTCATGAGAGCAGCCGAAGATCGCCGAGCGGCCAAAGGCGCCCGATCAACAGAAAAGATAAAATTAGTAAAATTGGAACGCGCTTGATTTATTAAAAAAAAAATTGGGCCTCCTCAGATATTTAGAAATTTGCTTATAGTAATAATGTAAAACTTGAACAGTAGACAATCGAATTTTATAAAATTTTGCACCCAGTCCGTCTTCTGAGTCGTTTATGATGCCCCTTCTCCGCATGAAATTCAAAACGATGTTTGTTGTCACCCTACATAAATATTTTGTAAACAAAACAGAAAACTTACCAAAAAAAAATTAAATTCCACAACCAGGATACCCATCACTATTGCGAAACTTTACACAGCATCGTTTTGAACATCTTGCACACTTTATACTTTACTAAATATTGAGATAAAAACTTGTAATAATTAAAAATACAACTTTAGCCCTATGAAGCATCAGCCATATTGTTTATTGATGTCAAATTCTGTCAAATTGAAACCTCCTAAATGTTGCCTTTCATAATTTGAAAATTACTACGAATAGCTACTAAATCTAAATGAAATCATCATTAAATACAAGAAGAATGCTTATAAAATTTCAGGAAGCAATATTTGAAATAAAATATTTAGTTGCAATTCATTTTATATTGCATAAACCTATCAAAATGCATGAACACGGACTATTTAACTATAACTGGAACAATCTGAAAACTACCATCTGTACCTTATTTTTTTCTGGTAGTATGTGAGAAAGGGACAGAGAGGATTTATCTCAGTGTCTTGCTCCAGGCCATTTTTCCCTTTTGCGTGTCAATAACACACATGAACTTAATGTTAATGAGAATAAAGAACACTTTAAAGAGTGTCATATTTCTTCGTAGTCAATCTAGTCTACTCTAGTAGGATATATAAAATCTTTGGTTTCACTTAAGACGTTCCTTTGGCGTAATGTTGGCTCCCCTGTCTGTCTACACAAAAAAGAAGGGAAAAAGGAAAGAGTTGCCTACTCTACCAAAATTGTTTCCCGAAATGCGCAAGGAAATAGATTTTAACAGTAGTTGCAGCACTTTTTAGAGAATTATGAGAGGAATGCGACATTATCAAAAAAAAAGCACGTCTAAAAGGACGAGTTATAGAGAGATACGATACGATGAAAGAATTGCAGGACCATCGGAATGGAGCCCAGCGCCCTATACTTTATTCAAAAATAGTAAAAAAAAATAATTAAAAAAACGCATTTGTTAAAGTAATGAAATATAAATTAATCTCCCTAATATTAAGTAAATTAATTGCTAAAAAAAAAACTTTTTACAAAAAAAATATAACCGACTTCAATGATAAAAAACACTGAAAAGTATCAAATAACTTTAATTTTGGAAGTCGGTGTTTCTATAATAGTTTAGTCTCTTCGTTATTTAACACCGACTATATATTTTTTTTGTAAAAAGTTTTTTTTATTTTACACTTTTTAGTTATGGTACCACCACTAAAAAGTACCCCTCAGTCAAACTTAAATACCTTATAGTCAGAGCGCATCTCATAACGGTTCTAATAATCCCAAACACGGTTAGATTACATTAATTTACCTTTCGGCTTCATCATCAGATCAGTTCGATATATCCTCAGCCCCTCTTCTTTCAAACAGTCATTAGACTAGATGCTGGAGAGGGAAAGGATATATCGAACTGATCTGATGATGAAGCCGAAAGGTAAATCTTTCAATCAGTCATTAGACTAGATGCTGATAATCCCGGCTGTAGCATTAGGCCAGATTTATGTCAACATTGCAATGAACTTAAAATTTAGTCCTGTTTAAAATAAGCCCAAACACGACTACGGTGCTGTAATTTCAAGGTTTGTACTTTTCCTGATGCTCCTGGCTTCAGCATCAGGTCTCTATGTACTTCGGTGTTCTTTATTAGCAGTACGTTTATCCACACATCGAGCCGTTTTCAATGAGCCTAAACTCGATATATCTGCTGTTTGTTGTCGAGGACTTAGGTACTCTGCAGACTATCCTGACTGCAGCATCAGGTCATGACTTGATGATCATGAGACCAAATGTGGCAAATGCCCTATCAAACATCAAAACAATTTACTAAAACAGTCCTTGCCTGTTCGAGTAACTTCTTACTGTTAAGGAGTTGTACCTTCCATCATCAGCCCAGCCACCTGAGATGGTGACGACCATACGCAAATACACAAGATACTTCATAAAATATGCGAAAATCAATAAGTGAGCCTATAAAATTTGAAGGTTGCCCTCGATTTCTCCAAGATCCCATCATCAGATTCTAATTTGGTGATAATGGGACCACCTCAGAACTATCTACTTTCGAACAAAAAAAGAATTTTGAAAATCCGTCCACATTTGGGGGAGTATTCGACGAACAAACATACAAAAAAAAAAAAAACATACAAACAGCCGAACGTAGTACCAACAGCGAGACATTTAAGTGAGCATGACAAACTCTTAATTGCCATGCTCGTAATGTCAAAAATAAAAAGAATAAAAAGTCGTAACCCAATAAAAATGATCCATGGTACTTCACATTCACAAATTGAAAAAAAAGACGTCCACATTAATACAAGATTTAATTTTTGTTTCATTGAGCTCTAATATTTGGGGAGGTATTTTATTATAGCATTTTAAACAGTACCCCATGAAAGAAGAGGCCACTTTTGCTAATCTGAAGCCTGGTTGAACTAACTGGTCCCTATGTCTTGTAACATAGTTATGTCTATCGCCTCTTTTGCTAAAAAGATGAAGATATTTCATAACATACATAATGTTTTCATAGATATATTGACAAGGCACCGTCATGATGTTAATATCCTTAAACAGTTCTCTTAGAGAATCGCACCGGCGGAGATTGTAAATAGCTCTGATGGCTCTTTTCTGTAGTATAAAGATTGAGTCAATGTCTGCAGCCCGTCCCCGTCCTGCAAGAGATGTTAAAAGAGGACCCCATTGTAGCCTCAACAAATTCTAGTTTTTCATTATTCAATATAATGTCACAATCACTACTTTTGACATTCGGTAATGAAAATCTTATGCTTGTAGTCTTTTTCCCATCCAGAACTAGATTATTAGCTGTGAACCAGTTTTGAACCTGCAGTAGGGCGTTATTTTCGTCGGCAAGATTATTAGTCCTTCTATTTATCTTAAAAATCAAAGAAGTGTCGTCTGCAAATAACACCATATTAAGTTTATTTTGCAATAAATAGGGTAAATCATTAATATAAACTAAAAATAAAAAAGGACCTAAAATTGAGCCTTGAGGCACTCCCATTTTCATATTTAACCCCGACGAATTGACCCCGTTTATTTGCACTAGTTGCTGTCTATCAATCAGATAAGATTTCAACAAGCTTAACGCTGTTTTGCCTAGTCCGTAATGCTTAAGCTTCAGAAGCAATGTTTCGTGAACCACACAATCAAACGCCTTAGACAGGTCGCAGAAGATGCCTATAGCAACTTGTGCCTCTTCCCACGCATTAAAAATGTGTTTTAGTAAGGAGATACCAGCGTCAGTTGTACAGCGTTTTTTGGTGAAACCATACTGTTTATCGTGTAAGATGTTATTGGTGTTAAAATGATTAAGCATTTGATTTAACATCACCTTTTCAAATATCTTGCTAAAAACCGGCAACACGGACACCGGCCTATAATTATTAGTGTCTTTACTATCCCCGGATTTAAAAAGTGGTATCACTTTACTATATTTCATTAGATCCGGAAAAACTCCTTGATCTATACACAAATTAAATATTAAAGCCAAGTACGGAGCTATAATCAAGTCGTGAAGGGTGTTCCACAGGGATCTATACTGGGACCTCCATTGTTTATTTTGTATAGTGCTGATATTGTAATTGTTATAAAAAAATCAAAATTTCATATTTATGCGGATGACATTCAATTATATATCTCTTTTAAACCCGAAGACTTTGAAACTGCTGTAAAATCATTAAATGAAGATCTAAATCGGATCGTGGACTGGTCGAAACCAAACTCCCTATTACGGCTAGAACTAAATTTATGCTGTATAATGTAATAAACTTTAATCATACAAGAGTGATAGTAATGGGCCAGTGTATTGATCGTGTTTATGAGGCAAAAAATCTGGGTTTGATCATGGACCAAGAATTGCGCTATGAGGCTCATATTGCAAACGATGTGAAAAACTGCTTTTACCGTCTGAAGGTATTGTATAAGATGCGCCCTTAACTAAGTGAAGAACTGCGTGTTCGAAATTAAATTATACCGATACCGTCGTGGAACCTAGACTTCTGGCACGTACTGGAAGACTTATTCAACGGGTTCAAAATGCTTGCGCGCGCTTTTGCTTCAACATACCACCGAGGAGCCACATTACACCTTTTCTTAACAAGCATAATATTTTAAAAATGAAGTCGCGTCGGAAGTTACACTTAGCTTGTCTTCTTTTTGGTGTCATCAAAAATAAATGTCCATCATACCTGTACTCAAAGCTTGCGTGGGTAAATAGTCACCGGCAGCGCAAGGCCAGACGGTGTGCTCAGCAACTGGCTACGCCGCATCACCGTACTGCAGCCTTCAGAGGTAGTTTTCGGTACATGGCTAGTAAATGTTGGAATAATATTCCCCCCCCAATTAGGGACCTGAAAAATATAAGTACGTTAAAAGCTAGTCTAAAGAATTTTATTTTGACTTCACAAATCAAATTTAATGATGTTAATATTGATAAATCTTTTATTTAATAAAAAACATAATTATATATTATTTTATGAGAAATTAGACAATATACTCAAGAGTAACAACTTTGTTCTGGAATGAATAAAAACATTATTCTTGCAGGAGATTTTAATATCGATGTAATAAAGAGAAATAAAATAACACTAGAATTTGAATATTTTCTCTTACAATATAATTTAAAATTAGCAATTAACAAACCGACAAGACTTAGTAGTAACACCTGCATCGATAATTTTGCACGTAATTACCAAAGGGGCGGCAAAGATGAAATCATAGATCTAGCTCTCTCAGATCATACTGTTCAAATACTGAAAGTACCCATAAAAAAAACTTGCAAATTACAATCATGGAAATGTAAAAGGAGAGATTATTCTGAGGAGAATTTAATTAAATTTAAAAACCTCTTAGGTTGTTTATGTTTTGAAGAAGTTTTTAATGCTGAAGATGCAAACGTGTCATTTGAAGCCTTTATGGAAGATTTTCTATTGCTATATAAATTATGCTTTCCAGAAAAAATAATAACTGTCAAATTAAATAGAAAAACTAAGTGGATTTCGCGAGGGATAAAGATATGCAGTCAGAAACAAAGACAGCTGCTTTGGAAATATCGATGTGATCGTAGTTTAATAAATAAGAATAATCTAAGAAAATACTCAGCTTTCTATAAGAAAATAATAAAATTGACTCAGAAAGTTCAAAACAATTATTTCATAAGCTCTTCTGAGAATAAGTCTAAAGCTGCCTGGCAAGTTATTAATAAATCTAAAACGTACCTACCACAGGAACAAATTATGACTATAAACAGAGACAATTTGACTTTTACACGCCCCATTGACATCGCTAATGAATTTAATAATTACTATATTGACATAATTGAAAATAATATAAATTCTGATACGACTAATGGTAATGTTTTGGATAATCCTTCTGCACAATCTTTATTTATGTATCCGGTTTCAAACATTGACATTATAAAAATAATATCTCAACTTAAAAATACGAATACTGTTGGTTATGATGGCGTTTGTACTAAAGTCTTAAAGTATGTAAAGGAAAATTTAGCACAGCCATTAGCTCATATCATTAATCTATGCATTACTGATGGCATATTTCCAAATAGCTTAAAAAAAGTCATTGTTAAACCTTTATTTAAAAAAGGCGACAAAACGGAAATAAAAAACTACAGGCCCATTGCAAAAATTTCCGTTTTTTCCAAAATCTTGGAGAAAGTTATATACAACTCCATATACTCGTATTTTGAAAAATATAACCTGTTTTGCAATGAACAGAAGGATTTTCGCAAAAATATTGATATTAATTTGGCACTATTTGACTCACAGAACAGAAAATATAGGTAGAAGTGCCCCTAACGTGGCTAAGCACGGGAACCAGTGTCGCCAAACTCACACATTTGCGTATCAAATTGTACATTACACACATAAAAAACAGTAATATGATTGGCTACGAAGCTACGAATTACAAACTTAACTTTTACAAATCATATTCTTATTGCTTTCATAAATTAGGTCCTATTACAACGTAAGAAAGTTGTTATTATTTGACATGACACGAACAATAAAGAAGTTTTAACCAATTTACAACGAGTTCGGCTACTCAACGCTAGATGGCGCTGTAACCAATTTATTCTATTCAGAACGCTAGTGCCTTTGAAATAGATGCCATATTCACCTGCACTAGTATATAATATGTAATAGGCTAATTTCGCCTACTGTTGACACACGTGC
Source organism: Mythimna lalbum (assembly GCA_949319445.1). Classification (NCBI taxonomy): domain Eukaryota; kingdom Metazoa; phylum Arthropoda; class Insecta; order Lepidoptera; family Noctuidae; genus Mythimna; species Mythimna lalbum. The sequence continues at coordinate 15,053,519 of OX439345.1, read as the reverse complement.
CATATTTAAGAGGCACTTCCTCTAGTTTTCTTTATTCCGTGATTTGACTTAAGGCGCTACCCATACAGGGCCATCGTAAAAACGTCATCTTTTTCGTTGCAAAGTTAGCCGTATCGGTACATAGTACAAGCTCAAAAAAAATACAGTATATAGTCTAATGTATAAGTAAAAGACTTATGTAAAAAAATTTGCTAAAAAATCATCCACAATTCTGAAAAAAAAATCGCATAAAAGTACACGAAAATAATTTTTCGTCTCGAAATGCTCAATATTTTGAGTGATAACTATTACTTTTTTTGTAACTATCAAAATGGAAATTTAAGTAACTAAAGACATATGTAAAAATATTTAAACATATCGTTGTAATTTTAATTTAAATATTAAAAAACTGCCAAATATCCTTCATATTAGCGGACACGAGATTCAACTAAAATCAAACGCATAGCCATTTTCAACCTTATTTGTTTACTGCGATGCACTACTGTCGCGCGCTTCGTAGCGACACGCCCAGTCTGCAGCTAACTCTTATGGAGATAGGTCACGTTACGCATGCGACGCTCCAGTATTACGTAAATTCGTTTATGAAAATAAATTATTTCGTGAAATTGACACTTTTTAGGTTATTACTTTTATAAGGTTTTTGTGTTGGATACTTTGTTTTGTTTAGATTCTGTGTTGTGTGTGATAATAACAATAAAGAACAAAATAATGGGAAATAAGAGAAATAAAGTGCTACGACGTATTTGTACAAGAAAACGGAGAAATCAACGGAAAAAAAATACTGCTTCTGAGTAAGTATAAAAAAATTGAATTACTATAATTATGTATTTAGTTATGTACTCAAAGCGGCACTTTCAAACTAGACATTTCCAGTATAAGCTGACCTCTGATTGTACGACAAGCCTATACAACGCGAGATTAGCTTATACTGGAATGTGTTGACGTGTGTAAGACATATAAATTCATCACCATTTACCGTATTCTATGAATTACCTACAAATTATTATCATGGTGCTAAGTGGTTATATTTTCTCAAAATCTGAAACATATAGTTTATCTCTAGATTGAACGTAATAAGTAGGGACATAGGTAAACACAATAATATTATGATTGATATCACTATGTTCGCTTGCCGCTACGGCTGCGCTACAGTAGGTAGGTACCAGTGGCGAAGCGTGAAATATTGAGAGAGGTAAGCCGGAGCAAAAAAAAAATGCTTGCCTACTCCGAGCGCGGGCACGCAGTCTTGAGTCCTTACCGAAAATCTGTGATTGGCATCCTGGCTTCAGTCTTGTATAGGCAGATATATCTTCAGTCCACTTTTACTATACGTGTAAGCACTGAGATATTGAAACAGTGTCTTGCAAGCATAATAGAAGTGGCTTTGATAAAAGCCGTTTGTGGTGAAATGATGATATGATGTAAATTAAACAAAACTTAATCGACTAAGTACTAATAATACTACTTATACTCTAAAGCTATTCGTCTATTCTTTCTTACAAAGTGCGCTAAGACATTATCATAAAAACCGGGAAGATTCTTAATTTTTAGTAAAGAACGTTTTTCTATAGAAAGAATGGCTAGGTCAGATAATCGTTCTTGTTTTTGATTATTACGCATGTTGATATTTATTGTAAAGGGATGTATTAAAATGTTAAAAAAAAAACCAGCTCTGAGAAGAACTTTTGCGTAGGTGTAGTTTTGAGAACGAATCTAAAAAAAATCGGACGAAAATTATTAGACTTCGCGAACGACCTTACTCATAGATCTAAACTCCCCTCCCGCACGCTCACCGGCCTTGGTGACGCTTGGGCCCTGCAGCATAAATCGTAATATTTTAATTTCGCCATAACTTCAAAACGAAACGTCCAATTTTAATCGTTCAAAGACCAAATATTATCTACATAAACTGTACTTAGTGATGAAATACATTATTTTGATAAGGGTTAATAGCATGAGTAAAATAAATGCGTTTAAATGTAGTCCAAAAAAATTCAATATGATTAGATAAAAAAATGGTTGTTGTGCCTCACTCGACATAGATAGGTATACTGTCTCACGGACTTTTTTGTAGATATTTATAAGATCTACAATTAATTAGAACATTTTACGGTCCTATCTTTTTAAGTTTAGGCAGCGTACGCAAAATAAGTAACTTTTCTGGTTGATTTTTTACACCTTGTGTCCGAAAAACCCAAATATCTTACGGAACCCTATTTTTTTCCAAAATAAAATTTAGCCTAAGTTACTCGTGGATAATGTAGCTTTCGAATGGTGAAAGAATTTTTGAAAACAGTCTAGTAGTTTTTAAGCCTATTCAATAAAACTCTATCAAATAACTCGAAAAAAAACCGGCTTGCCGGAGCGCTAAGAAGCTCGAAGGTTTTTTGACCTTTATGTGACGTCATGACGTATATCTTGTATAGAAATTTAAACGCTAAAAAGCCGATTGCGCCTGCGGCTTATCTTAAAGCAACATGTTGTTGAAAAGCAAATTTTGTTGATTTAATGTCCATAGTGTATACTTAGTGTAGGCGTTTTGTAATGTTTCTTTGTAGTTTTATAATTACTGATTGTGCCATTTCTCAATTACGGTATAGAGTAGTTGTGTTCTAAACTTCTGAAGGGAAGCCGGTGGGAATCGAGTTGTATGGAACCTTCGTCACTGGTAGGTACAGAGAAATAGACCAAAACTAGAGTAATAAATTCCAAAACAGATTTATAAAGTTAGGTAGGTAGGTACCTACTAACTTCCTAAATAATTGTCTGGGTTTTATCAGAGATCGGATAAGCACTTGCATATTGTGATCATAATGTACACTGTTGTACAAAAGTAAGTGTGTAAGTGTCGAAAAATCCAGTGATTCTGTTGCAACAGAATCACTGGATTTTTCGACACTTACAAAAGTTGTCGATTTTTTAATAGAATCAAATTATTTGCCTAGAATAGTATGCAAATTCAATTTTTTACCTACCTAAAGAGTACTGGCACGAAATAGATAGGTACAGAAGTCAATCTCATTTATTGTAAGTACTTCACTTTTTATACCTACGCTCGGCGATCGCGCACACGACCGCGCGTTGCGGCATGAGCTGAGGCATCGTGTCTGTGAGCGGTGTCTGTGTGTGCGTTGTCTGTGTGTGTGTTGCTCGAGCGTGCTTCGTATGTAGATTGACTTCTATCTATACTATAAAAAAATGAATCGCAAAATGTGTTGGTAGGTAAGCGCATAACTCAACAACGCCTGAACCGATTTCGCTAATTCTTTTTTTGTTGTAATTGTTATTGTGAGGAAAAAGTTCTTATGGAAAAAAAATTAGGGTGGTGTAGGGTAGAGTTGGGTATAGTAGGATGAAGTAGGAAAGAGCGGGAGCGAAGCCGCGCGGGCAAAAGCTAGTGATAATATAATAGAATGTGGGTAAATAATATAATATACATCGATAAATCAATTTAGATAGCGGAACTCTGCAGATGTAATGATGATGATGTATCGATGTCTAAAAAATATATATTTGATTATGTTTTTTGAGGTCAACGAATACTTTTGAATTATGTACGAGTTGAGAAAATATGTGTTTCCTGTTATATCTATCGAAACTAGTGAATAGTCCAGTAAAATCTCGTAACTCGTTTTGGGAAGCGGGATGTTCATATCCCGGTTCTTTCGGGAAAAGGTACATCGTACCTTGTATATAATATAAAAAATAATGAAATAAATATCAACTAGAAAATTCTGTTTGATCCGATAGTAACATTCTTTTTGTTATATTACAGAGAACCGAGGGACTCTGCAACATTACTAACACCTCTTACTGCAGTTAATCCAACCTCAACAGATACCGGAACTACACAAGAACGAAATTATGGGTATGTATCATATAATGACATGGTTTACCTTCGTACCATCAGTTCAGCCTTTTACTAAGATAATTCATTTATCTTTTTTTTTTAGAGAAACCACCGAAGATGAGCCATACCTTGTTGAAACAGATTCTCAAGAAAAATCATACCTACCAATACACGGTCGAAGAGTTGTAAATATGATGTACTTCATTCAGCAACTTCAGAAAATATCCAGTCATAGTTCCTTATTTGATTGTAATTTCAAAGATATGTCCCTGATAGGAGAAAGCAGAAATGGTTTGATTTGTAAATATAAATTTAGATGTATTATGTGTAAAAAAGATTTTATAATCACGAATGAAGAGCCAGCTGGTGAACATAATATCAACGCTAATTTGGCTGCGGTTACTGGAATCATTTCTGCGGGTGTCGGCTATTCGCAGTTTCAAGAAATCACAGCGTGTATGGATTTACCTATTTTTACAGAATTTACTTATTTAAAAATTCAAGACTTCGTTTATGAAAAATCGGAGGAAACAGCAAACGAATCTATGGAAATAGCCGCCATGCGTGAGCGTGATGCAGCTATAGCTGAAGGGAAATTGAGCAACGATGGTATTCCTATAGTTGACGTATATGCCGATGGTGTTTGGTCGTCGCGTTCCTACGGCAATAACTATAAGGCATTGTCAGGTGCCGCAGCAATTGTGGGTCGCAGATTTGGTGAAGTCCTATTTATAGGCATTAGAAACAAATACTGTCTCGTATGTGCTCGAGCAGAGAAAAAACACCTTTCAACTCCAGAACATAAGTGTTTTAAAAATTATACAGGATCTTCTAGTGGTATGGAAGCGGAAATTATTTGCCAAGGATTTGAGACATCTATAGCGATGTATAACATTATTTATGGCAGGTTAATTGCAGACGGAGATTCTGCTACCTACGCGAAAATTCTAGCGCGTAATCCTTACCCAAACCATACCGTTCAAAAGATAGAATGCAGAAACCACTTGCTACGTAATATGTGCAACAAATTGAGAGCTGTCACCAAAGAAGCTAAATATCCATTAGCATATAGAAAATTATTATCAGAAGTCAAGATTATGACTATTCGTAAAGTTGTGATTGCCTCAATACTAAAATATAAATCGGAAAAGGAGAAACCAGAAACAATAACTAGTTTTAGGAACGAAGTACAAAATTCCATTTACCATGCTTTCGGTAATCATGAAAAATGTAAAGACTATTACTGTTCGAAAGACAAAACGTTACAGAGCAACATCGAAATAGATAACACTATGTTTTGGTTTAGAATAAAGATGATTATTCAATCAGTTTTATCTAAATCAAGAAGTATGCTTAAGGATGTAGATACGAATGCAGTAGAGTGCTTTAATAGTGTAGTGGCAAAGATGGTGGGGGGCAAAAGGATAAATTTCTCACTTCGAAGAGGTTATCGTGCACGATGTTCTGCTGCAGTTTTGTCATTCAATAACCCTCATCCAAGACATACACTTCATAAGAAAATTTTAGGGCAAAGCCCCAGAAGTATGTTGAAAAAGTTCGAAGAAAGACGATTGAAGAAAAGAAGAACAAACAAAGCAAAACCTCATAGGAAGAATAGAACACGAAATAAAGAAAATATGGTCGTTCAACATGATTATGGTACTCAAAGTACTACTCCTGATATGGTATCAGATGAATTAGTTAGAGCCAAAGAACTATTTCTTGAAAATTTTAAAAAAATAACTTTGGACAAAGATAATATACAACAATCCACTATAGATCAGAGAGAAAGCAGTGACTGGTTAGATCTTAGAAAGAATATGCTAACTGCGTCTAATTTTGGAGTGGTGGTGAAAAGAAGAGAAAGCAGTAGTAAAGCCAAATTAGTGCAAAATATTTTATATAAATCCAACCTCAGCAATGTAACGGCAATTGCACATGGCGTGGATAATGAACAACTTGCTTTGCAGCAACTCGCTATTCAAGAGAATGTTACAATTAATCCATGTGGGTTGTTTGTGGACCATGAATACCCGTTTATTGGCGCCACCCCAGACGGTTTGATAGGCCAAGATACAATAGTGGAAATCAAATGTCCTCTATTGGCTTTCAAAAACGGTCTAGAAAATGCTATAAAGGAAAACAAGATACAGATTTGGAGATACAACAAAAGAAGTGATGTGATCAAACTGAATAAAAACAGTAATTGGTTTTATCAAGTTCAGGGGCAGCTTCATGTGACACGTAAAAAGAAATGCTTGTTTGCTGTGTGGAGTGGTGAAACCCATAAGATCAAAACAGAAATTACAGAAAAAGATGATGTATTCTGGGAGACGAAAATGAAATCAAAATTATTGTCATTTTACATGGACTGGCTCTTGCCTGAAATCGTAGATTCTCGTCATGCTCGAGGAATGCCACTTAGAGAAAAAGAATCGCCCAAGCTCGATCCTCAAGAAAATAATCCATATCGTAAGAGAAGACTGACTTTTGAGGGATCACCAACAGTTCTTTCTTCTTCAAGTGACGATAGTAAAGAAAATTATCTGTGTCATAAGAGACGCCTAACTTTTGAAGGGTCGTCGACAATCCTTTCTACTGCAATTGATTCTCATCCTAATAAAGAAAACATGCCGTGTTGTAGCAAACAGCTAAGTTATGATGAAATGTAACAAATACGTGAGACCGGCAAAGTTATTGTAAAATAGAAAATTATAATTATTAGGGTATTACTGTTCGAAACTGCCGCTGTACACTATTTCCCTCTTGTAACGTTTACCTATGTGAAGTTATAGTAAAATCATTATAGTTTTCTTGATTTTATTACTATATCCTATTCTACCCTACTCGAACCTACACTACCCTGCAACAAAATAAGAATTAGCGAAATCGGTGGAGCTGTTTTTGAAATTTGCGCTTAGCAACACATTTAGCGATTAATTTTTGTATTATAGACTAGCTTTTGCCCGCGGCTTCGCTCCCGATCTACCCTACTCCACCCTACTATATCTTACTCTATTCTATTCTACCCTACTCTGAGTCTGCCCTTCTCTACCTTACTCTACCCTACACAACCCTACTTTACATCTTTTTTTTTGGTAAGAACCTTCTCCTCATAATAAGGAAAACAACATTTTTTGATCGTAGGTACTCTAAAACTAGGTAGGAAAATTTTTAATAATATACTAGCTTTTGCCCGCGCGGCTTCGCTTCCGCTCTTCCCTAATCCGCCTTACTATACCCTACTCTACCCTATTCTACCCTACCAAACTTCACATAAACCATCTGCTAAATAGTCCAAACAAAGCCTAAACATTTGGTTTGGATAGGTAAGCCCGTTCTGGAGTTACAAAATTACGACGAAAAGTTGCATTGATTTTTGTAATACATACCTAAGTAGATTAATATAATTGTATGTAAAATTATGATTTTATTTAACAGAGCATTAAATTTATCGATCCCGGTATCGCAGGTTTTTTAATCAAAAAGCAAAATTTATTTTAAAAATCCCGGAATTCAGAATACGGACGCCGCGGCGCCGCGCCGAAATAAAGCCACACGCTTGCCGATACTAGCGTCCGTCAGCTGGGTCGTAGTGGGCGGAGCTACGCGCCGCGCGCCGCGTCCCTGCTTCACCTCCGGAAATACCTAAAGATTTGCTGCTTACCGCGCCTTAATCAGTAGTGTTATGATATCAGTTGATAAAGGTAATCCAATTTGTACTATATTTACTGATATGACGAAAGCATTTGACTATGTTGACTATAATAATACAAAAATATTTTTTAAGAAATAATTATTATTCAGGTCTGACATAATTAAATAAAACTAAAATTGAGTTTTTTATTTTCTGCTAATAATTACATTCCATTATTAGATAATTATTCATTTAATTTTGCTATTAATTTCACTGACATTTAGCAAAATGTATGCCATATTTGTACGCCTTTTGGTATAACATAGCGCTCCGTTAATTAAATGTAAGATCTGCCTATCTGTACACCTATGTTAACAAACAAATAAAAGTGATTTTGAAGTGAAAAAAAAAAGTGATTTTGAAGTGAAATTCAGTAATACATGTCTATTTATTTTTAATTATTATTATAAAACTAATCATCATTCAATCACTAACTTAACCCTTCAGATACCGTCAATTAGAGACACAATAGTAAGACAATAGATGCGCGGCCACCGGGTGTCGCTTGGGGATTCATGAATTAAGTATCCATTTCTCTAATCTTTAATTTTAATTTTTAAACTTTTGCTTGTGTAATACAAAACTTACCATTATGTTTGGTTCCTAATTCCAGGTAATAAGGGTGTTTGTAGGTACTCTTTGATTTGTTTGATGTAGGCAGTCTGTACCTATCTGACGAGCGCGTTGCATCTGTGTCACCAGGAACCACATAGTATTCACTCCACATTCGTTTTGTTGCCATTCTACTCCTTTTCAATTGTAATTCTGAACCTTAGCAATCTAAAATATCTTTTTTTTTCCGGAAAACAACATTATTTATAAGTAATAGGGGCCGACCATAAAGATTTACAAAACAATCTTATTGCAGAAACGTTTTGTTTCCATAATAAAGTAATATTACTTCATTTCGTACCATGAACTTAATCACTCAGTATGATTGTATTCTTGCTAGGGGCTAGGAAAGAACGAACGATTTTAAAGATTTTGTCTATTCCCTGCTAAACAGAAAAGATAAGCGCTATATAGATCTGTATAACGTTGTCTCTTTCAGATGTTTGTCCGTATCGCAAGTTCATTGTAAACCAATAGAATACATTTAACTCAAAAAAATGTCTTGTTAAAATATATTTTTAAAAGGATCTAAGTAACTTTTATAAAAAGGAAGTAATAATTTTCAAAAATTTACATTAATAAAGTAGGAAAACAATTTAAAATAGCTACGGGGGACTACGTTAACATTTAATTTAGTTGCACGCTAGTGTGAATCGGAACGTATGTTTACATAACAAGATTCTTGTCAGTGCTTGTCAGTGTTGATTTCTTGAGTAGGGATGAGATATACTTGCAAGTATCAATACCAGGGCTTGCAAGTACGAGTATGTAAAAATACCAGGGACGAAATCCAGGTATTAAAATACTTGAAAGTATTTTAAGCCCAAGTGCGTATTTCAGTATATTTCTAGTTCGTACCATACGACATTCTTATACTTTTGTACATGAAAATTAAATCTTTCCTTCCTACTTTAATCACAAGCTTAGGACTGGCTGCTAAGAGAATTATTTTTACGATTGTTTTAGTTTTTACGATATTTTGTCATGATTTTGTTTAAAAATGTAGTGTGGCTCAGCAGGCGTAGTTAAAAGATTTATATATTTTTTTAATTATTTTTATTTTGTTGTAGAAACAAGAGTTGCTTTACTTTGCGACTTCCCAGTCGGGATCTTCTCTCTGTTAATATGTTCCCGGCAACAGAAAACAATCGTTCACATGGCATGCTAGAGGCCATAGCGTTTAATTTAATTTGGGGCACAAGCCCGTATACAAATAAATACTTGCAAAGACAAACCATTAAAGTAAAATACTTTCATGCCACATTGTGTCGTAAAACCTTACAAATAAGGAGCATAATCGTTCGAGAGTAATCGAGACCCAAACGCGGCCGAAGCGAGCCGACGCGCAACGTTCGAAGTTACGTCATGACTCACGAATCAGGGACTCGGGCGGGCGCACGTCTAGCCCCGATCGGACCGAATCCGAGTAGCCGTATAAAATACTTTAAAGTCTTGGAAGTATTTCGGGTCGGCACCTGGTGTACGTACTTGGAAGTAAATACCTGGTATGAAAACCTGGTAGCGTTAATACGTTTCATCCCTATTCTTGAGTACGAACCGATTTTAAATTATTAAAATAGTTTTCAAGTGCTTATATTTAGAGTAATCTGCCTTCAAGTGGTTGGTGTTCGAAGCGAATAAGCTAAAAAACTTATTGTAAATGGACATCATAGAATCAAGATAAAGTTAAACAGTGTATTCCAGTGAACTAAACTTGTTGTTCGTGCACTAATGGACACCTTTAGGCCTCATTTACGGAGACGCGGGGCGTCTCGCGTCGCGTGTGGCGTGGCGTCTCGCGGCGCGTCGAACGTTTTTTCTGTTTACGGTGGGGCGGCGCGTGAAGCGGCACGCATCATCGCACGCGTAAACACAAACTTATAGCAATATACGACCATGTTCATAGAGAAGCGAGACGGGAAGCGTGGCGGTGCCCGCCGCGGCGCCCGCGGTGAATCCTCTAGCGTGTAGCGAAGCACGCGGCGGGCATCGCGGTGGCGCACGCTCGCCTCGATCAAATCGACTAGTTTTATGTTGGCGAGAGATGGGAGCGCACGTGTCGACTGTTGTCGCTTCATCGAGAATTGCCGCTGCGTGCGCCGCCGCGATAAACGCCGAGCGTGACGCGTCGGTGCCATCCGCGGGCTCGGCCGCAAAAAACTCCCTAATTCAAACAAACGCGTCTAAAATCGCTTCAACGCCATATATTTATATTCAGTGCGGGCCGCGCCGCTCAACGCAACGCGCGACGCCCCGCGTCTCCGTAAATGAGGCCTTAGGCATCAAAATAAGTTTTAAATACTTTTTAAGTCACGAAAAACACTTTAAATAGTATTTATTTGGAAAACAATAATAAATCCGCTGCGTCCGAGCAACTTTTTTACTCCAGCTAATTTGACGTAAAAACAATACCGCTAGCGGTCAAAAATGCCGTCAGAGTACGAAAAGAATGAACTTTTTAAGATTGACGTCACAAAACCGTTAAGAAAACAAGCTTGTTTTAAGATTGTAATAAGGTTGTTTTGAAGGCGTCATGGTACGAAAAGCCTAAGTAAGATTAAAACAATACTGCTTTAAGGTCTTATGGTTGGCCCCCTGGATGGCGGCTATCTGTCTCGATTTATGCGTCATCAAAGTCAACCGTAGCATCACGCGATGCACTATATTTCGCGCGTTATATTGTGGGTATAGTGAGAAAGTTGGTTTGTAACTACCATGGGACATTTTATATACATAATATTTAGTTACGTACCTATTATAACAAAATAAAAAAATAAAATAAAATACATTTATTTCAGACTAAAAAATAATGTCCATAGAATTATTAGTAAGATAGGTCTTAAAATCTATGTTAGTATTGTTAGTAACAGTGGTCTTAAAAATTATGTTAGTATTACAACATTCATGGTTTCAAAATGTCAACAATGTCAAAATATCTCAAATGTCATGGAAATTAAAATACAAAAAAGCGTCACTTTACATGCAGTTGAATAAGCCTCCCCAGCACTGCAGACTCACGACGGGGGACGCGGTGTCTCAGGGTAGGTGTGTCGTGGCAGTGTCCTTGGACATTGCCAACGCCTTCAACTCCCTGCCCTGGAGTACGATCCGGAGGGCACTCCGGTATTACCGGATGCCCGAATACCTCTGTCAAGTGGTCGAGGCTTACCTGTCGGAAAGGTACATTATCTACCCCGGTCACCAGGGAGACTGGAAACGTCGAGAGATGTCGTGCGGTGTTCCGCAGGGGTCGGTACTAGGACCACCCTTGTGGAACATCGGGTACGACTACGTGCTGCGCGGCGACTTCCCTGACGGGGTCAGCGTGGTTTGCTACGCAGACGACACGCTGGTTCTAGCGCAGGGAGAGTCGCACCAGGCGGCGGTCGCTCTAGCGACACGCGGGGTTGCGATAGTCGTTGGTAGGATCCAGGAGTTGGGACTCGAGGTGGCGCTGCACAAATCCGAGGCTATATGCTTCCACGGTCCTCGGAACGCGCCACCATCGGGTTCCCAACTAACGGTGGGAGGAGTTCACATCGGCGTCGGGTCGACGATGAAGTACCTAGGACTCGTCCTCGACAGCCGGTGGAATTTCGGAGAACACTTCCGACGTTTGGCTCCCAAACTCAACCGGGCCGGGGCTGCTCTCAAGCGGCTCCTGCCCAACCTTGGGGGTCCAGACGCCTCCTGCCGGAGGCTCTACGCGGGGATCGTTCGGTCCATGGCCCTCTACGGGGCGCCGGTGTGGGCGCCGTCGCTGGCAAAGCGACCGGCGTCCATACTGAACGCCTGCCAGAGGGTCATGGCAATACGGATGGTACGGGGTTACCGCACGATCTCCCGCGAAGCGGCGAGCCTTCTGGCTGGCCTACCACCGTGGGATCTGGAGGCAACAGTCCTTGCACACATGCACGATAAGCGCGTGGAGATGCAACGCCGGGGTGAAAGTCCACTACCGCGACAGGTCGAGGTATGGCGGACAGAGCTCCGGCGGGATCTCACGGTGAAATGGCGTCAGCGACTATCGCAACCCAGTGCTGGGCACGCCACAATTATGGCGGTAAGTCCCCTCTTTGAGGCGTGGCTGGAAAGACCTCACGGCGTCCTTACCTTCCGCATGACGCAGGTCCTTACCGGACATGGCAAGTTCGGGAGGTTCCTGCATCGGATTCGAGCGGAAGAGACGCCCGGGTGCCGCCACTGTGCGGAACGCCCGGAGGACACGGTGGAGCACACAGTAGAGGTATGCCCTGCTTGGGCGGAGCAACGCCGTGCCCTCGTGGGGGCGATCGGCGGCGGAGACCTCTCGCGCCGAGCCTTGGTTGAGGCCATGGTCCGGAGCGAGGATGAGTGGCAGGCGGTCGCCTCCTTCTGCGAAGCAGTGATGCTAGCAAAGGAGGAGGCCGACCGCATCAGGCAAAGGCGCCCTCGCCGCCGCCGTCGGGATTCCGATCCCGATTTCCGGCCACCGTAGACGGGGGCTCGCGGACGGCGAGCCATGGGTAGCTCGCTGTCCGATCGTCCGGTAATGGACCGAGTCCAAGACGTCGACGGCGCGCACTGTTCCCGCGCGCCTCAAGAAGTTGTCAGCAGCAGGAGGGGCCCTGCTTGGCCGAAGCCTACTGGGGACAGGGTTGTCCGAAAGGGAGCTCGTGCCCCGGTATGAAGGCTAGAAGGAACGGGATGGGGTTTTTAGTCAGTAAGAGTCTGACACTATCTCCCGCTCCGCCCAAAAGCGGGTTTTGTCATAAGATGATTTTCCCCATCGGGAAAAAAAAAAAAAAAAAAAAAAAAAGCACTGCAGACTCCGGCCTTTCTGATATCATCTTTAGGATACCGTTGGCGCTCCCCCGAATCCTATGCATCAACGTAGCATCGTTTTTTTACGCATTAGAGCATAAAAGTCATCGACCCTTGCGTCAGCAAACATCCCTGAAGCGCTGCAGAAACGTGGGAGCCCCAAACGGAACCCTAAAGGCGTTATTATATTGAACACGAAGAGCGTTGTAGGCCCGTTGCGAGTAGTCGGTCCACAGAGCACTGGTGTAAAAGCTTTGGCAGTAGGCCCTGAACAGTGTCACTTTTACTTCTACTGTACACCTTGCAAATCTATGAACCAACATATTAGCACGCACCGACAACGCCCTTCGCTCTCGCTCGATATCTGTTTCGTCATTTAGGGTCTCAGTTACTATGTGTCCTAGGTACTTAAATTGAGAGACACGCTCTAGAGGTACACCGTTTAGACTGACGGGAGGCACATGTTCCGGTGACTTATTCTTACCTCTTATTACCATAATATATATTCACTTTTCTTCTCGTTATACTTCAGACCATGCGCCTCAGCATATGACTCACAGATATCGAGCAGTTTCCTTAACCCACTGAGCGACGGACTCAGCAAGACCATTTCATCAGCGTAACTGATATTGTTCACGCATACTTCATTCACATGACAGCCCACAATGCCCAAATGATCACACAAATACACTAGCATCAATATTTTATAAGTATGGGTTATATTTATTTATATGTTAAGTAGATATATTTTATTTACCCATCATCCGTGCGTCACTGCGGGGTGCCAGCTGAAAATCAGCGCTGGGTGTTTTACGCCCAGCAATTGCTGAGTTTGTGACCCTTTCGGTTTCGGGCACATTCAATGCAACTGTATTGTATTTCTGGCGCCCTAGCTAAGTTGCTAATCTGCAATAGTTAACGCTTGTAGAAAGCTTCAAATGTATGGGAATGACGCGCTCTCAACGTTCAGTCACGTGGCCAAAACAAAAGAATAGGCGGTGTCCAGTTCAATATATTAATACGTGCAGTAAGATGTTTTTTTTAGTCGCAAATAAATCACCATCAAGTAAGGACGTTTGTTATTTTCTTCAAACACCGTTCCACAGTGCAAAGAACAGAACCTTAACACAATAAACATATGGTCCAAAACGAGCCGGATCAAAAGTGAATTGAACGGTCAGCGCTGCGTGTGGTCTCGGGGCGCGAATACAATAGCGAGCCGCATTCTTTAGATAAGGACTCAAAGTTGTTTACAAGTAATTAGTGAATGAAGCTAGTTATAAAAATCAAAGACATTGCAACATATCGAACGTTTTGTGCGAAGTGTATTACGTGAACTTTTATTTAATTGTGCAAAATGACGTCACCAACTCCAGAACAGTCTAAATATTTATCTACGTTGGAAGATGTGGCTAATATGATACGAAAGGCGCAAGTTAACATTAAAAAGTGTCCTAAACAGCGATTAACGTCAGGTTATATTAAAGCGAGAATAAAAGCCATTGAGGAAGATTGGGATGTGTTCAAACAAACGCATAGCAGCCTTATGAAGTGTACACCACGAGAACAGCGGGGCGTATTGCCTTACTTTCTTAGTGAAGAATATTATACGTACGAAGAAATGTATCTCTGTTTACATGCGGATTTAACCGATCTTCTAACAAACTTGGAGTCACAACAGAGGTCATTAGAAGCGTCCAACATGTCTACTTCATCACACGAAGGTCAGCTACCGTTTGCTAAGCTACCAAGAATACAGTTGCCTACCTTTTCAGGCAGATATGAAGAATGGCCTACGTACAAGGATATATTTACAGCGCTCGTACATAACACTTCGATTAGCGATGTCCGTAAGTTGCATTATTTGAAGACTAGTGTCGCCGGAGAGGCAGAGATATTATTACGACATATTCAAATTACAGAAAGTAATTATGCAACAGCATGGGAACTACTTGAAGGTCGTTTTGGTAACAAAAAAATGATTGTGTCGTCAGTTTTGAAGAAATTTTGCTGCCAGAAAAAGATAAACAACCCATCAGCTACACAAATTAAAGCATTGCTCGATAATTCCGTAGAATGTATCAATAGTCTGAACAACATGAACATAAACACCGCCACTTGGGATCCTATTCTAGTATTTCTAGTGGCACAGAAATTAGATTCAGATACGTTAAGGTGTTGGGAAGAAGAAGCTTACAAAGAGAATAGCGACGAGTTGTCTACATGGGTGGCAATGAAAAGGTTCCTCGAGTCTAAGTTTCGTACGCTCGAGTTAATAGCACCTACTACTTCTACAGTTACGAAGGAGAAGACACAAGGCCACAAAACGTATCATGTCGTAGCAAAGGATACTGAGAACGCTAAGGGTGACTCTGCGCACAGCAATAGTAGTTCATCACCTTGTTGTGTATATTGTAAGGGTGACCACTACATCTTTAGTTGTAAAGAATTCGCAAAACAAACTGTGCAACAACGACGTGAATTTGCTAAAACCAAAAACCTTTGCTTCAACTGCCTGGTCCCGAATCACACAGTCTTCAAATGTAAACAAAGTAAGAAATGCCGAGTCTGCGGAAGAAAACACCACTCTCTCTTGCATGAAACAAAGGAAACAACACAAGAGAGTGACAAAGAAGAGAGTAACAAAAAAGAAGAACCAACAGAGAAGGTCACAAACGCACACTTTTCCAAGGAACAGTCTGGTCGACGAGTGTTATTGGCAACAGCACAAGTACATGTTACATCAAGCGACGGCGAATTACATATACTGCGAGCATTGATTGACCAGGGCTCAGAGGCCTCACTTATATCTTCAAGAGTAGTCGATCTCTTGAGATTGAAGAAGACAAGCATCAACGGTGTGGTCTCAGGTGTGGGAGAAGGAAACTTGGTTCCATTGAAACATGTAGTGGACCTGTCAGTTACATCGCGATATGATAGAAAGAAGGTTATTCAACTGAAGGCGTATGTTTTGAAATCACTATCTGCGAGATTACCTTCAAAACAAATCACGATGGACTGGCCAGCCCTCCAAAACCTATTATTGGCTGACCCTACGTATAACACACCGGGCAAGATTGATGTATTACTCGGTGCAGACGTCTTTTGCAAAATCATAGAAGATGGTTTAGTAAGATGTTCTAATGGCATAGTGGCTCAGAAAACAAGTTTGGGGTGGATAATTTCAGGTCAAAGCGAAGACAAATCAATTAGCAACGAACACAAAATAACAACATTACATGTGATAAGTATGGTATCAGAAGACAACGATCTTTTAAAAAGGTTCTGGGAAATTGAAACTGCCTTATACAAGAAAAGACAACTACTTACAAGGGAAGAAGAGATGTGTGAAGAGATTTACAAGAAGACAACTAAAAGAATAAACGGCAAATACACAGTGCACTTACCTTTGCGACAAGGAATAGAAGGGACACTGAAATTATGTGGAGAGACGAAACAACAAGCTGTTTATAGATTCAACCAATTAGAGAAGAAATTTCAAAGGTCTCAAGGTTTTAAGTCAGATTATTCTAAAGTAATTCAGGAGTATATTGAAATGGGTCACTTGAAAAAATCTAACCCAAGGTACGACAACAAATCAGTCTATCTCCCTCATCATGCTGTAATACGTGAAGACAAAGATACAACCAAGGTTCGAGTAGTCTACGACGCGTCAGCTAAGGGTTCTAATGGACATTCTTTGAACGACACCATGATGACCGGACCTGTATTACAACCAGACTTACGAAGCTTAATTATAACATGGCGAACACATCGAATATGTGTTGTAGGAGACATAATTAAGATGTACCGAATGATTGACATGACACCAGAGCACACAAATTTACAGCGAATAGTCTGGCGAAACAACCCTGAAGACCAACTAGAAAGCTACAACTTGACGACCGTAACCTTCGGTACAGCTGCAGCACCCTATTTAGCTGTACGAACGTTACTACAACTTTCCGAAGACGAAGCATTTGAATATCCAAACACAGCACCTGTAATTAAAAATTCGTTTTTTATGGATGATTTGATGACAGGAAGTGACACTGAAGAAAAAACAATGAAAATGTGTAAGGAATTAAAGGAGATATTGAGTAAAGGGAATTTTAAAATGCAAAAATGGTCCAGCAATTCAGAAAGGGTATTGAAAGGATTACAAGACAAAGACAGTACAAACAGTACGAAGGATGGAATAGAGATAAAACTAGACAAAGTTATAAAAATTCTGGGATTAACTTGGGATAGGAAGGATGATACGTTTAAATTTACAATTAACTTACCTGAAGTGCGATGTCCCATAACGAAGAGAGCTATTTTATCTGATGTAGCAAGGCTGTTTGACCCATTTGGATGGCTGTCACCTGTGATCATTGACGCTAAAGTTTTTATACAAAAACTGTGGCTGTGCAACATGGGATGGGATGACGAGCTGACATCACAATTGATAGACGAATGGATGGGATATAAAGGGGAATTGATACATCTGCAAAACATTACAATACCACGCTGGTTTAAAACTACACCGATCAATTGTGCAAACATTGAATTGCATGGTTTTGCAGATGCGTCAATGCATGCATATGCTGCTGTCACTTACCTGAAGGTTATTGAAGGGGACACAGTGCATATCACAATCATCGCATCTCGTACAAAGGTTGCGCCGTTGAAGCAATTATCAATTCCAAAACTGGAATTATGCGCGGCAGCACTGCTAGCAGAATTAATTAATGACCTGAAAGACCTATTGAAAATACCTACAAACAAAATCTTTGCGTGGACTGATTCAATGGTCGTAATGTCTTGGTTGCAATCTCAACCCAGTCGTTGGCGAACATTTGTCGCAAACCGAGTAGCAGATATAACAAGGATACTAGACAATGACCGATGGAGATACGTTCAATCTACCGATAACCCAGCCGATATCGCTACAAGAGGCGTGAAAGCAAGCGACCTGGCTTCTTTTGATTTATGGTGGACTGGACCTGTATGGTTAAAACACAAAAATTTCGATACACATATCTATGAAATCCCACAAACTGAATTAGAATTGAAGGCGTCATCGTTTCATACAAATGTAGAAGTCAAACCAATCTGGGAACATTTTTCTTCAATTTCGAGAATGAAAAGAATACTAGCCTACTGCCGAAGATTTATAAAACGAGAAGGAGAAACAAGGGAAAAATATTTAACAGTAAATGAGCTAGAAAGAGTATTAGAATTATGTATAAAGTATTATCAAGGCTTAGTTTATCAGAAAGATATTGAAGATTTACAGAAGGATGGAAGTGTAAAGAAGGGGAGTTCTCTTATCACACTCGCCCCTTTTTTAGATAAAAACGGGATAATAAGAGTGGGAGGAAGGTTAGAAAACGCTGACATAGCTGAGATTACAAAGCACCCGATTGTAATACCATGTAATCTGCATATAACTAAGTTATTAGTTCAAGAAGCTCACCTTAGAACACTACATGGTGGGATACAAGCGATGATGGCTTTTGTTAGAACGAGATACTGGATAATAAGTTTAAGGTCTGCTGTTAGAAAATGTATTCACACTTGTAAGACCTGCATTTTGGATAAAGCGAAAGTAAAAACCCAGTTCATGGGACAATTGCCAGCAGCTCGTGTCAATCAACATCGGCCATTTATGAATAGTGGAGTTGATTACGCTGGACCAGTGTTAATAAGAACATCAAAGGGCCGCGGACACCACGCAACAAAAGGCTATATTTGTTTATTTGTATGCATGGCCACTCGCGCAATCCATCTAGAGGCTGTCACAGACCTAACAACGCAAGCTTTTATAGCCGCATTTCGGAGGTTTGTTGCGCGTCGAGGCCATTGTTCGAACCTGTGGAGTGACAACGGCACAAATTTCGTTGGCGCTGCGAAGGAATTGAAGGACATGTTCAGGGAGGGCAGGAATAATATCGCGAAGGAGGCAGCTGAACTTCTGGCTAACGATAACACAACATGGCACTTTATACCACCAAAGATGCCCACATGCGGAGGCCTATGGGAAGCGGGAGTTCAGTCTGCTAAAAGACACCTGTTCAGGATAAATAAGGACACAAAATTAACCTACGAAGAGATTTCTACGCTCTTAGCACAAATCGAGGCATGTCTCAACTCTCGCCCCCTTTATCAAATAGACAACACTTTGGTGCCACTTACTCCGGGGCATTTTTTAGTTGGTGAGCCCTTGATTTCTGTTCCTGATACCAGTTATGAGTGCCAACCTGTCAGTCTTTTAACTAGGTGGCAAATTATTCAGAAAATGATTCAAGATTTTTGGCATAGATGGCGCTCAGAGTATCTTAACACGCTCCAACAAAGATACAAGTGGCAAGTGAAGGTTCCGGAGCCAGCAATTGGAGATGTCGTTATTATTAAGGAGGATAATTTGCCGCCTACGAAATGGTTGTTGGGACGGGTGAAACAAATACATCCTGGAAGGGATAGTCTCGTACGAGTGGTAACAGTTCAGACTACGGGGAACAATGAGTTAAAAAGGCCTCTATACAAATTGATACCACTCCCTAAAGAACCTAAAGATCAGTGAGCTATGGTGGGCGGTTAGGTTAATCAGTGATTATGTATTGCTCAAGTATAATGATAAAATTAAATAGTTACAGTCCATTCGTTGTTAGATTTGCATGTTATTCATTGTATTAGCAATAAAATTATAGATTGAAAACTAATGTTTTGGTGGGCGGTATGTCCAGTTCAATATATTAATACGTGCAGTAAGATGTTTTTTTTAGTCGCAAATAAATCACCATCAAGTAAGGACGTTTGTTATTTTCTTCAAACACCGTTCCACAGTGCAAAGAACAGAACCTTAACACAATAAACAGGCGGCAAGGTCAACTCGAAGCGTTCGACGCAAGCGAAACGGTTGTAACTTGGCTAGGGGGCCTGTACTTTTTTTTTATTTTTATTATTATTTTATGTTGTTGGAAATTGTGTTGCTTGCGCCGAATAAATGCTATTCTATTCTATTCTATAATCTCAATAATTGAGGTACAAACTTTGATAGACATACCCCATAGATCTTCTAATATATATTCACCACAATTTTTATTATTACTTATTTTGCTATAATGAAATGGAATGTCAAAATTATCACCCAATAATATTTATCACTAAATGTCAAGTACGCAAAAACAAAAAATACAAGTCAATAGGTATACAAACACAAGATATAGATAAAAATGTAATGTCAAAAAATTAATGGTCACTATAAATAATGTCAAAAAGAAACGTACGATGTCAAAATAATAATGATGTCAAAAACTATGATTTAAGAATTCATTTACCGAATAGAAGCACATCTCCAAGAGATTCTTATATCAACTTATGGAAAGGGATTTTCCCGCATTAGACGATTATTATCGTCTAATGCGAATGTGATTATTGTCTTATTAGGAATTCATTTTTCAGGACCAAGACTCTAACCACGTAATGATGGAAATATTCAACTGGAGAAACGAGTATCTCGAAAACTATGAATCCAAGAACAAAACCAAACTCTACAACTGCACAAATATATACGAATGCTTACCGGTTCAATTTACCTCTGTGACTGAACTTACTGCCCCAAATCTCATCTTGAAATCCTGTATAGCTAAAAATCACACATGTCAAATCATAAGATTTCATCATTTGAGTCACAGTGATAAAGTATTGTTTTTAAGTAACACCATCAAATTTAAGTCTTTCTATCATATTAATTGTTCACTAAATTCGAATGGCACTCAATTATGTCACACGGAAGACGGTGTTGCCTATAACAAAATGGTTCATAAGGCAAATCAATCATTCGGGAGCGAGCAACATGAATTTATTTGTGAAGAGAGCAAAGCAACATATATTATACAAAATCACTATGATACTCGAAGGGCGGATGTATCCAACCCGTGTGATGATCCTAAGCGTAATTATAATTTGGATTGTACAAAACCAGTGTGCGTGACATGGAATAATGTAATATTTGACTGTAATGTAGTGATAATTTTTACTTATAACAATAAATTGTATTATTACCCAAGTTCGGTTCCAGGTCCACCACCACCAAATTCTGGAGATCCTAAATATTACGAGTTTATACCAACGAAACCGAAACCGACAACGACAAAGCCAACGACAACTACAACAACAACAACGACGACTACTACAACAACCACAACAACTACGACAACCACAACCACGACAACTACGACAACCACAACAACTACGACAACCACAACAACAACTACCACCACAACAACTACGACAACCACAACTGAACCTCCCCTCCCTACCTCCCCTTATCAAAAGAACTTTAAGGGTGACAGAATATTAGTTAAAATTAAGGGTTGGGTTGCTAAAGTCAATCATGTATCAATCAGTAAAGGTAGATACTCCAGTAAGAGAAAACAAGACAAACAAATACATATTTCATATTTTACAGAGTTCGATTCTTTTGAAGTTGAAAAGGGTAGATGTAAAAATATTGAGGAGTGCGCGGTTGTTGTGGCACAAACATTACAAATACCAACCATCACTCTATGGCCCAGGACACCAAAGCCGACTACGACCACCATGAAACTCTCGGGCAGATGGTCAACTTATACATATCCGACGCGGCGAACAAAACGGTCAACTAGTCGTCCAAGATTCTAAATTTATAATAATGTAGCGGCTCATACTTACGGACAAAATAACATGTACATACAAATAGAGGATCACATCCGTCCGATCGCTGCCGCGCGCCTGCGCACACTGAACTATGAGGATGTGGGCCGGCCGGCCGTTCATCGCGCTAGCTCCACGAAAGGAACCGGGCACGTCCTACCTTCGTTATCGAAAAGTGTTTCTGAGCGTTTCTCTTTATTAATTTGTAAATGTACCCTTTTATTTAGAATTCTCCTGATCAGTACTGTACCTATATAAGCATCGGTTTGTAATAAATGACACAGATCGTTATTTGCCTTTTTGTACAACACGCAACCCCTAAAATAATAATAATAATCTACATCTATCACACCACGTCACCTAGTCCCAAGCTAAGCAGAGCTTGTGTTATGGGTACTAGACAACTGTTAAACATACTTATATATTTCTAAATACATACATATTATAGATAAACTACACCCAGACACAATAAATGACCATGCTCATCACAAAGACACTTTTCAGACATTTGTCTTGGGTGGGAATCGAACCCACGACCTCCGGCATAGCATTCAGGGCCACTAACCACTAGACCAACAGGCCAGTCATTAATACGGAAATATCCTATATTCAGCGAGCGCTGGCAAAAATATGCCCGTCTGCACGCACACCAACGTTTTTCACATGTGCGTAGCGCTAAAACAGAATATGAAGCTTGGATTAACTTTTGAGGACTAAGGCTTATGTAGACGCTTAGGCTTACTTAGGTCATTGTGGTACCGAACTTAAGGAGAGTTTTTTTTTCTGTCGACGGGGAAAATCATCATTGACGAAACCCGCTCTTGGGTGGAGCGGGAGACAGTGTCAGAGTCTTACTGACTAAAAACCCCGCGCCGTTCCATCTAGCCTTCGTACCGGGGCTCTAGTTTCCTTTCGGATAACCCCGACCCCGGTAGGCTTCGACCCAGATAGGTCCCTACTGTTGCTGACAACTCCTTGAGGCGCGCGGGAACAGTAAGAGATTATGGAAACGTATATTGTCAAAATTTCGGAAACAACACTACAATGGAATGATATTGGTTTTCCGTTGGACGATGACTTCAAAGTAGCCGCCATGCCGAGTGGACTGACAGCAAACTGCGACCCTTTCATCATGGCGTTGGAGAATTCCAGTGACAAGCTCGTCAGTAAAACTGTAAAAACGAAACTATTACAGGAATATCACAGAAGATATGAGAAAACTGAGACAGCATCGCATTTGACTACAATTAAGAAGATCGAATGCTACAGATGTAAGAAACCAGGACATACGAAGATGAATTTATTGTACCCAGAAAACTGCTCTTACAACTTCTACAAAGAAGAAGGACTGTACGTTGTTGACAGCATTAAGGAAACAAATAGTTACACAAAAATGGCACAAACACTGCACCGATTTTAATGCAACTTGCACTGATGATGGCACTTTCCCAGACAGGTGATGTTATATTTTCTATCTTGTAAACTTTCTGTTGAAAGTTTTTTATAATAGTTCGACTTGATTTAAGTTTCTTAAGAGGGTCCTTTTCCACTCGCCTATCGTAAACATCGAAAATGGTTTAAAAGCTTGTTACTTCATTTAATGCAATCCAACGCGATGTTTGCCGAAAAGGCAACGCAAAAAAAGAGAGATAACGCCTGAAAACTCTATTAGTATTCGGTAATTCCGAGATTTACTCGAAAATTTCACAAAACTTGCTCCAGGAAATAGCCGTTTTTTAAACCCTTAAAAGTTTTTGGAAAAAGTTGTCGTCATTTAGAATCTTAATAAAATTTGCTAGGTCTCTAGAGGATTACTTTTTTGACTTTTTAAATTTTTAAGCAAATTATGAAGTGTCAAAGTTCATACAAAATAGGACATTATCAGAGGTTTTTACTGGATTAATTTTTAACAAATTTAGAAATTGGTTTCTTTAGAAACCTAGATAATATCCACAAGATACTGTGTTTCCAAATATCTAATGAAAAATGTGTAATAACGTCATAATCAGTTATGAGCGGTTGTATGAAAAACAGTGAAAAAGTGAGTCATGATGCACCACCTTAATTAACTTTCGCTTCCGAAGTGTCATTGGGACACCATGTGTCTCTTGATGTTTTCTGGGTGATACTAATAGTTCTGAAATATAAAAAAGTCGGTGTTAAAAATCAAATTATTACGTACTCGTAATCTTAACCTTTTCGCCGCCAACGTACACAAAACGCAATGCCTCGCCGAGCGCCAAGCTATAAATGTATAACTAAATATACAGTAAACAGTAGTGATGGGGATATCGTCATATCGATGAATAAGATTTGCACGCGTAAAGTTAAGATTTAAAGTTGATTTTACGAATATAAATAAAAACTGATTAAATATTTCCAGATTTGTTTTATTTCACAGTATCCGTAATAAGAAAAAACAGTATAAATTATGAGTATCAAAGAAACTAATATATAAATCAATTAGAACTATAAGGAATGGGGTACATCTCTATTTGTTTCATGATCTCATTCTTTAACTTCATATCAATTCATTGGCACTGAGGGCCCGTTGAATTCGATTCTGATCAGGGATGGGGCCTATGGACTTTCTTTCTTCTATTCATAATAGTGTATCTAGAGTACAAAAACAGTACCTAAATCTACTGTAATTACAGTGCATCTGGAGATACTGGGCTCACCGAACATTTTACATACTTATTGAATTCCTACTCTTTGATGAATAAACATTATTATTATCATCCAGTTAGACATACCTCAGAATTATCTTCTGGTTCAATGTTCTCCACAAAATACTCAGAGTCCGATTCCACACCTTGCAAAATTTTAAGAAGTTCGTCCGAATCAAGTTCTTCACTCATTTTTCTATTTTTTATCAAGTGAAAGAAAGAAAGATGCGTGTGCGCGAATCCGATTTTGTGCTGCACTATGCCAAAGTGACTTTGACAGCCGCACGCCTATGACGTCACAGACCAACTTCTATAGTAGTTCGTGGCACTCGGTGGCAAACAGGAGCATAGACAATACCGTCTTTACCATAAGGGCACACGGGGCCCGTGCCCAGGGCCCCCATTCTCAGGGGGGCCCCGAAAGAAGAAGGACTGTACGTTGTTGACAGCATTAAGATAACAAATAGTTACACAAAAATGGCACAAACACTGCACCGATTTTAATGCAACTTGCACTGATGATGGCACTTTCCCAGACAGGTGATGTTATATTTTCTATCTTGTAAACTTTCTGTTGAAAGTTTTTTATAATAGTTCGACTTGATTTAAGTTTCTTAAGAGGGTCCTTTTCCACTCGCCTATCGTAAACATCGAAAATGGTTTAAAAGCTTGTTACTTCATTTAATGCAATCCAACGCGATGTTTGCCGAAAAGGCAACGCAAAAAAAGAGAGATAACGCCTGAAAACTCTATTAGTATTCGGTAATTCCGAGATTTACTCGAAAATTTCACAAAACTTGCTCCAGGAAATAGCCGTTTTTTAAACCCTTAAAAGTTTTTGGAAAAAGTTGTCGTCATTTAGAATCTTAATAAAATTTGCTAGGTCTCTAGAGGATTACTTTTTTGACTTTTTAAATTTTTAAGCAAATTATGAAGTGTCAAAGTTCATACAAAATAGGACATTTTCAGAGGTTTTTACTGGATTAATTTTTAACAAATTTAGAAATTGGTTTCTTTAGAAACCTAGATAATATCCACAAGATACTGTGTTTCCAAATATCTAATGAAAAATGTGTAATAACGTCATAATCAGTTATGAGCGGTTGTATGAAAAACAGTGAAAAAGTGAGTCATGATGCACCACCTTAATTAACTTTCGCTTCCGAAGTGTCATTGGGACACCATGTGTCTCTTGATGTTTTCTGGGTGATACTAATAGTTCTGAAATATAAAAAAGTCGGTGTTAAAAATCAAATTATTACGTACTCGTAATCTTAACCTTTTCGCCGCCAACGTACACAAAACGCAATGCCTCGCCGAGCGCCAAGCTATAAATGTATAACTAAATATACAGTAAACAGTAGTGATGGGGATATCGTCATATCGATGAATAAGATTTGCACGCGTAAAGTTAAGATTTAAAGTTGATTTTACGAATATAAATAAAAACTGATTAAATATTTCCAGATTTGTTTTATTTCACAGTATCCGTAATAAGAAAAAACAGTATAAATTATGAGTATCAAAGAAACTAATATATAAATCAATTAGAACTATAAGGAATGGGGTACATCTCTATTTGTTTCATGATCTCATTCTTTAACTTCATATCAATTCATTGGCACTGAGGGCCCGTTGAATTCGATTCTGATCAGGGATGGGGCCTATGGACTTTCTTTCTTCTATTCATAATAGTGTATCTAGAGTACAAAAACAGTACCTAAATCTACTGTAATTACAGTGCATCTGGAGATACTGGGCTCACCGAACATTTTACATACTTATTGAATTCCTACTCTTTGATGAATAAACATTATTATTATCATCCAGTTAGACATACCTCAGAATTATCTTCTGGTTCAATGTTCTCCACAAAATACTCAGAGTCCGATTCCACACCTTGCAAAATTTTAAGAAGTTCGTCCGAATCAAGTTCTTCACTCATTTTTCAATTTTTTATCAAGTGAAAGAAAGAAAGATGCGTGTGCGCGAATCCGATTTTGTGCTGCACTATGCCAAAGTGACTTTGACAGCCGCACGCCTATGACGTCACTGACCAACTTCTATAGTAGTTCGTGGCACTCGGTGGCAAACAGGGGCATAGACAATACCGTCTTTACCATAAGGGCACACGGGGCCCGTGCCCAGGGCCCCCATTCTCAGGGGGGCCCCGAAGGACCTACAATTTCTCGCTCATTAATTCTCAAATTATATTATACTCTAAGGACATGCTCACGCCACCCCGCGGTTAGAATACTGCACTAAAATAACGTTACCGATTGAGCAATTTTGACGCTAGCGCTTCAGTGGTTGTACGTCTCTTGGCCTCAGCTTCCAGATAGAAATCAGCTTTCTTAGACCGTCGGTCTTCGTCGCATTATATCGAAGACTGCGGCTGTTCCTACTGTACGAATTGATAGTTTGATACATAATATTTCCGAACGCATCCGACCTAATTTACTAAGTACACCATCTAGCGATCACTCACGCAATCACTTCGATTCCAAAGTCAAAATGCACCGTCTAAACAAGGCCTAACATAAATGTCGATATTGTTTATGGTCAAGGGAATCCCCGAATTATGGCGAGCTCTGACGACTTAACATAATCGCTCTGGATACGATGAATTTGTTGTTTTACGACTAGAATATCTTTCAACAAAGTCGTGACGTCGATGTAATCGAAGGTTACGGGTGGAAGACGGTGTAGGTCCTTAGCCACAAACGTAGGTAGTAAGCTGGGCTCAGTTTCTTTCAGTATTTTTATTATATCTTGCAGGAGTCGTTTGCTTTTGCCATCTCCTTTCCGAGTAGAACGACAGTTAGCCGCCCCAACAAGAATGGATTTTGCTGCAATTATGTCACTTTCCTTGAAGTTAGATTCACAGATTTGCACTAAACTTATTTCGTCAACGATATCTATTTTGCACTGTAAGAAGCACAAGAGTTCGTTTATTACAAGCGTATCTGACATAATTGAAATAAGACGGAACGAAGACGGGTTAAACGGCGCCGTGACACGGTGCGCAGACGGAGCAACGATATGCGCGCGCGTACGCGACAAGAGCGCCGCGTGAACTGATAATATAATAATGTTAATGAATAATTAATAATTTCTCTGTTTCAACGTAATTCAAATCTTTAAGGTAAGTTTTGATATAAGATTTGCATTTCGATTTTGTCATAAATAATATATTCGAGTTCTTGTTCAGTTTACTGTAAAGAAATGGTCCCATATAGTGAAAGCACCTTTTTCCAAAGTCAAGTCGTCGCTTTGGTTTGTGCCACTCTGGCCCCCTCCGGGAATGTGATTTGGATTTAATCCCTACTACTAATTTTTGCCCTACGCCAGACTCAGCCGCCTCGTAAACAGACTCTCACGTCTTATCATAAAATACTATGGCTGTGTCATCAGCGTAAGCGAAAATTTTTGCTTTGCAGAGTGTTAATGAGCACAGGCTGTTGACATATATAATAAAAAGAGTAGGCCCCAGTACGCTGCCTTGCGGCACACCGTAGTTTAGACTAGCATAGGAACTGAAATTATTTCCTAGGTTTAACCTCTGTGTGCGATTGCTAAGGTAGGACTGGAACCACTCAATGTGTGAGTTTGGCGACACTGGTTTCCGTGCTTAGCCACGTTAGGGGCACTTCTACCTATATTTTCTGTTCTGTGTGTAAGTTACTAAAAATTTGTTGTTGACTTAAGTTATTGATTGCTATTTTTGTGTAACCGTTTGTTTTCGTAAACTTACCAAGTAAATTAATATCATGGGTAAATTTAATTCGTTGAATAAATGTGTAATAAAAGAATCTGAGTTTTTAATTATATTTTTTTCCTGACAAAAGGAATCTCCGTTAAGAAAAATTGCCGATATCGATAAATTTTTGGACAACCCAGTACATCACTAGTAATGTCATTAGGTTGGCAGTATGTACGCGGCCATGGTTCTGTAATTCTGTTACGTTGGTATTGATCGAGATCGTCTGTTTCATACATCGGTTTTATCTATGGGAGTCCCGCCTCTTGGTGAAACCTTAGAGTATTGAATACAAAGAGACGTCCTAATGTTCTCTATATTATTTTTATATAAATATCTATTAAATCGATACAGAAATATGAAACATCACTTTTCTCTTTTTAACCAATGAGTAATCTTATTTGAAGAAAGAGACGTCATGCTGTTTGTTTATTCTCTGCCTGGCAACATTTATACATTTCCGTCAAGGTACCTATCTCGCCTGCCATCCACGTAGCACGTATGTAGTACGTCAGGTGTCAAGTGAACAACAACATTGGATTTGAATTGCGATTTGTAGAAATAAAAACACTTCCGACTAATTTGTTTTGAGCTGTGAGTGTCTAGTGGTGCAAATTGAATAGTCTACATGTTCAATAATTCAATATGGTGCAAGGAAAAAACCCAATCAACCTCATTTAACCATGCATAGGTTAGTAGCCGTATTTTGAGAAAAACTTTATCATGCTGTAGTTTTTTTTATTTTTTTTATTTATTTATAGAATAAAAGGTCCCAAGTATACATACAAGTTATATCTGTTATTGAACTCTATTTGATACGTTTATTACATGTTTTGTTTATAATGCAAATGAGAATTCAAATTAGTGATGTATTTTATTTAATAAGCTATCGATAAGAAACTAACATTTATCGTTCATCAGCTGAAAGAATGTGCCCCAAAGAACCGAAAAAAATATAGGTTGCTTCCTTTTTTTGTTGCAAATAGGAGGGTCGCCTCACATAAAGACGTGACGTGAGAGACGTGTTATTTCATTGATTTTTTTTCATGTTAATTAATGTTTTTAGTCTAATGGACGCTATTAATAGCAATAGAACTCAATTTGTAAGTATTTGTTTAATGTCGAAAATGTAAAATGTTCGCGATCTTGAAAAGAACTAAATAAAGGACTTGTTACAGTTAAGCTGAAGGTATAATTATAATCTAAAAATCCAAAGTTTAAAGTTTAAGTAGTTTGTTTATTGATATTTCACACCTAGTTTCAATAAATTATACATTGGAGCTAAAATAGTACTTACGTTCTTTATAAACTTAGCGTAATACATAACCATGCCTATAAACGCCCTCAGCTCTGATATGTTGGACGGTGCGGGGGTGTTTATAATTGCTTTGACCTTATCTGCACAGGTATGTACACCGTCCTTACTGATTACGTGTCCCAAGTAGACCACTGATTCAGCAAAGAATGAACATTTGTCTTTTCTCACTCGTAAACCATACTGTTCTAATCGGTCAAAAACTTTGCACAAATTAGCCATATGTTCGGACACTGTTCGTCCTGTTATTATAACGTCATCAAGAAATACGCCTACCTGCGGTAAATCTGCAAACAACTGTTCCAAACGTCTTTGGAATATCGCTGGGCTGGACGCCAGGCCATACACTAATCTATTATATCGGAACAATCCTTTATGCGTGTTAATTACCGTGTACTCCCGTGAGTCGTCTAATTCAAACTGGGCATAAGCTTGGGAAAGGTCTAGTTTACTATAACGTTCGCCGCCGTTTAACCTAACTAGTAAGTCTTCGACCCTAGGTAGTGGATAGCGATCGACTTCTATTACCTTATTCAATGTCAGCTTATAATCGGCGCATATCCTTATGCTGCCGTCCTTCTTCACGACGGGCACTATAGGCGTCGCCCAGTCGGATCGTTCGACCGGAGTGAGAATACCGTCCCTTACCAGCTGGTCCAATGTGCGCTCCACCGGCTCGCGCAGCGCATACGCCAGCGGGCGCGCGCGCATAAACACCGGCCGTGCGCCGGGCCGCAAGTGAATTCCCACCTTGCCACCAGTGAAGCGCCCCAAACCGTCCGCGAACACTTTAGAGTATCTGGAACTAAATGTTCTAAGATCAAAATTTGTTCCATTACAAACACTATTGTTGTTTACATAACTGTCGTAAGTCAATACCGGCAATTGTATTTTTAATAATGCCATCCATTGCCTACCGAGCAGCATTGTTTTTCCGTTTTGTATCACGTATAAGTCTAACGGTATACACTTATCTTTATATTTGACTAGCGGTTTTATAACTCCTAGTGGTTTTACACACTCACCCGTATAATACCTCAAAACAATACTGCTTTTTATAATTTTTAAATTACTAAATGTTTCATTGTACGTGTGCTCATTTATACATGAAACGGCACTGCCCGTATCGCACTCAAAGTTCATTAATTTTCCCTGGACCTCTAACGATACAAAAATAGGTTTACACTGCGTTACTGTCAATTTATTAAGTTCAATTATTATTACCTCGTCACTATCCTCACTGTACGCTACTTCGTCCTGGTCCTCGGCCTCGACGGTGTAATGATAAGCGAGTCGTGGGCACATTCGCCGCAAATGACCCGCTTGGTTGCACACTCGGCACACGTAGCGCGCGAACTTGCAGGCGACCGCCTCATGCGGCCCGCCACACGCTCGACACTCTCGCTGTTGCCGCTCCCGCTCCACCGTCGCCGACGTAGGCGCCGACGCTGCCTGTGCCGCCCGGGCCGCCCGCGGTTGCCTGCGTTGCATGTACTCGCCCGCCGGCAAGCGACCAGGCGCGCGGCCACTGCCTGCGCCACCAGCGCCCGCGCCGCCCCGCCGCGCCTTTATCAGCTGACAATCCACGGTCCCCTTCGCCTCACTTGTTGCATTGACATACCCTTCCATTACCACCGCTGCATCTTTTTCTGCCGCCTCCATGCTTACTGCCAGATTGTATGCCTTCGGAAAATCTAACTTGACTTCTGCAAACAATCTTTGTCTAATGGTCTCACTTCTTATCCCACAAACCAGCTGATCCCTCAAGCTTTCTTCAAGCCACGCCCCGAACTCACAAGACTTGGACATCTTCTTTAGCACCGCTACATAGTCCGATATGTTTTCGTTACTGAGTTGTTTGCGATTTCGAAATTTATATCGTTCTGCTAACTCACTTGGTTTTGGTTGAAGGTGTTTTTCCATGATTTGCGTTATTTGCTCGAACGTTTTTGTCTTTGGTTTTGCGGGGGTACATAAATTTACCAACAGCTCATAGCTAGCTGCTCCCATAACCGTAATAAGCGTCGGCACTTGTAACTCACTTGTAATTTTATTTACAAGGAAATACTGCTCGAGACGCTCGATATATAATCTCCAATCGTCCTTTTGTACGTCGAATTCTGCAATCCTGCCAACTGACATTGTTTTTTTTTTTTTTTTGTTTCCGATTCCTTCTATATGTAAATCTTTTACGGTTCGATTTTCCTCGTCGCCACTGAACAATTCTTGGGTTGGCACTCTGGATATGGGAATAAATAAAGCACGTAGTCACTGCAGTAGACATGATATAATGACTGGCAAAATCTGAGGTTACACAGACTACCTCCAAGACTTATAATTAATAATAAATATCAATGTACCCACAATTTGGTACATACACTACAAAAAGTATTGTTATATAAGTAACCCATGCACCAGAAAAACTGTAAGAAACTGGATATCGATTATTTTTGGCTTTGATTCGCGCTTCCCCAGCAATGGCAGCCATCTTTAGGCGTAGGGTTATTTGTAGGTATGCACGCATATTTTGTAGGTATTACCGGTCCATATTACATATTATTCCTAATGTCTTTGTGATGCTCCCAATGCTCCGAACTAAGATAATAAAATTGTCAACAGCCTGGCGAAACTCCCATACAAAAAACCGATGTATGAAACGTACGTCCTTTTTAATGGCGGCTATAATTCGTCAAATTTAAGATAACCATTGAGAACTTTGGGTCTATATCGGCTAATGACTCTTCAACACTTAGTTGGATTACACCTCCGCCATTTTGACCACAGAATATTAATATCTTACAGGATTTTGACAGTCGGTAACGTTTGACAGTTGGTTTGTTATGGTTTTCCTA
This sequence comes from Mythimna lalbum, assembly GCA_949319445.1. Classification (NCBI taxonomy): domain Eukaryota; kingdom Metazoa; phylum Arthropoda; class Insecta; order Lepidoptera; family Noctuidae; genus Mythimna; species Mythimna lalbum. Next base: position 15,021,279 of record OX439345.1, on the reverse strand, counting down.
AGATAGATTTCCATCTATAAAATTGTTCAAAGTATATTAATAAACATTTTGTGGGAAGAAATTAGTTCTCTATTTATCGTAGAGTATTTCTATATATCAATATGAAGAAAGTATCGTGTGAAATTTGTGGTATTCGATCATGCCGGGTTGATGATAGCAAACGTCTTTTTATGCCAAGATTTCCAATAGAAGTAGACCGGTAAGCATAATTAGTTATTTATTTCTTTAAATAAGTCAATTCAAGTACAATCTTCACACGTTTAATGCATTTTAACAGAAAAAGTAACTTGTACAAAATAGGCATATTATATATATTATATATATATATAAATAGGGCAATGCTTGCGATAGTTAGTTTTGCGTTTGGACTTTGATGATTGCGAAACAAATTTCCTTGTATGTAATGTTATAGTAGGTTGAAAGCTTAAAATAAATTAATTGAAAGAATTTTGCTCGTTATGTATGTTATTTTGTTACATTTTATAATCCATAATTATGTAATTTATAAGTAAAAATAACTAATCACCCAATTTTTAGGTGTAAAAAATGGGTCAAAGTGACAGGGAATAAATGTAAGATCTTTTACATATTTTACTTATATACTTCACGAATGCCTTTTCCATTTTTTTACATTTTAACCTGTTGTTACCTGACCCTGACCCTGACCTGTATCCTCAGGTATTTGCAACACCGACGATCATCGAATTCATGCATGTCATAAATTATTGGAATTGCAACCTAATGAACGGAAAAACACTGTTGCTGACTTGAACCTTTGCTTGAATTGTTTACACTTTCATGAAGGGAAAAAATGCCTTTCTGAAATAAGATGCAAGGAATGTAACAAAGATCACAACACCATTTTGCATGAATCTTTTACCTCGCATCGATCTGGGTCAAATGCAGCTACGATTACGAAATTGCCATCTCAGCAGCAAGAAAGTAACGCAGTTGCATCGCTTCTTAAAGAACCCTCAGAAATATTGCTAGCCACAGCAATAATTAAAGTACAAGCAGCAGATGGATCTTATCACAAAATGAGAGTTCTTTTAGATCAAGGATCACAGACATCCATTATTAGAGAAAGTGCAGCTCAGTTGTTAAGGCTACCGCGGCGGAAATGTAACGGTTATATCTCAGGAATAGGAAATAAGGAAAACAACTGTAAGGGCATGCTTACCATCAAATGTTCGTCGCTGGTTAGCGATTACACCTTCGAAACTGACGTATATATAATGAATAGACTCATAAATAACTTGCCTAGCTGTACCTTACCTAAGCCGGACTGGCCTACTCTTAATCAAATAACTCTAGCAGATCCCGAATTTTATAAAAGTAGGCCTATTGATATCCTATTCGGAGCAGATATCTATTCCACCATCCTTATGGACGGTATCTGTCGATCCGAAAGTATGTTGCCCATCGCCCAACAAACCCAGTTGGGATGGATCCTAAGCGGCAACTACAAAACGTATCATTGCAATGTGATCCTGAATAATATAGAAGAAATCCAGCAATTTTGGGAAGTAGAGGACATTCATGAATCTCCGGCGATATCAGAAGAAGATCAAAAATGTATCGAGTTCTACAAATCTTCGACCTCTAGACGGGAAGACGGAAGCTATGTCGTTAAAATACCATTTAAGGACAATTTTGAGAAAAACTTAGGCGAGTCGAAAGCAAAATCGATTGCTCAATTTCTCCAAATAGAACGGAAATTAAATAAACAACCAACATTGGCACGTGACTACAAAACGTTTATTTCTGAATACCTAGAGCTCGGACATATGACACCCGTTGCACAACATGTAAAGCCGGACTGCTACCTATCGCACCATTGCGTACAACGATCTGAGTCATCAACCACTAAATTGCGAGTTGTCTTTAATGCCTCGGCAAAAACCTCGAGCGGGCACAGCCTAAATGATCTCATGTGCCGAGGACCCAATTTACAACAGGACCTCCAGAGCCTTATCTTAAAATGGAGGCAATACAGATTCGCTTTTACGGCAGATATAGAGAAAATGTTTCGCAAAATCTGGCTACATCCTGATGACCAGAAATACCAGAAGATTATCTGGCGGAATCATCAATATGAACCTTTAAAAGAATATCAATTAGCGACAGTTACTTATGGCACAAAAGCCGCACCGTTTTTGGCCATGATGACACTGAAGCAACTAGCCATCGATGAAAGGCCAAACTATCCACAAAGTTGCGCTCCTGATATCTTAGAGCACTCGTTCTACATGGATGATCTCATGCATGGTGAACATTCAGCGAGAGCAGCTCAACAACTCAAAGCGGAGATGATCAGCCTTTTAAAATCTGGCGGGTTTAACCTGCGAAAATGGCGATCAAACTTACCGGAAATCATAGATAGTTTAGATGCACCTCAAACGGAAAATTTTGACTTCAAACAACCGGAGTCAACCAAAACATTAGGTCTTCGATGGGAACCACAAACTGATCAATTTATCTTCCATCCTATAGAATTTATCTCACAAGACATCCTCACAAAAAGACAATTCTTATCTCAAATATCTAAGATTTTTGACCCCTTAGGCTGGTTAGCACCGGTCACAATAAAACTTAAGATCTTGTTCCAAGAACTGTGGAAATCAGACCTGAGTTGGGACCACCCTGTCCCTCAGGAAATCGCGTTAGAGTGGAACACCATTAAAGCCGATCTATCTCATATATCTCGATTCAAAATACCCCGTTGGATTCAAACCCTGAGAAAGGACATCATCGAACTCCATGGCTTTTGCGACGCCAGCACAAAAGCATATGCTTGCGTCGTGTACTGCAAAATACAGAGAGCAAATGAAACTCACGTGACCCTTATTGCAGGAAAATCTAAAGTAATACCGCTAAAAAAACCACAAACCATCCCGCGCTTGGAACTTTGCGGCGCTCTCTTGTTGTCAAAACTTATGCGTAAAATCATATTATCCCTATCAAGCTACAAGGTGTATGTGTATGGTTGGATTGATTCAACAGCTGTTCTCGGTTGGTTAAATGGCGAACCGGAGAAATGGAAACCCTTTGTTGCAAATCGCGTGAGGATTATAACAGAAACAATCCCAAAAAATAACTGGAGTTACGTAAAATCAAAAGAAAATCCCGCTGACTGCGCAAGCCGCGGTTTACTTGCTGCACAATTAACTGATCATTCGCTGTGGTGGCAAGGTCCTGACTGGTTACCACAACATAAGCCTAACGAATCGCATAAGATGCCGATTCGAGATTCGAGCATCATCAACAAAGAATTGAGAAAAAAGGAGCAAGTGAATACGGTCATTGTTAATCCCGAAAATTTAATCATTAACCGATTGTTAACAAAATATAGCACTTTAAGGAAAGTTACTCGCGTATTGGCCTACATCAACAAGTTCATTGACATTGTTGTTTACAAGACAAAACCAATATGTTTTCTTACTCTGCAAAATATAAAGACAGCAAGAGAAATGTTAATTAAGCACGTGCAAAATGAATATTTCAATGAAGAAATATCACGATTGCGAAATAATAAACCACTAAATAAGAGTAGTCAGATTCTCAATCTTAATCCCGTACTAGACAGTAATCAATTACTTCGTGTCGGAGGCAGGCTAACACATTCAAATCTTGATCCCGAAATGAAGCATCCCATCATAATCCCGAATCAATCGAAATTGGCAGATCTCATCATAGACGAATCCCATGAGCTTGTTTTCCACGGCGGAGTAAAAATGACTACTGGATTCATAAGACGCAAATACTGGATTCTTGGCGGCAATAGAGTCACAAAGAAACGATTAAGAATGTGTGTCAAATGTAGAAGAAATAACCCAATATCACAACATCAAATTATGGGGGACCTACCTCCAGCACGATTGATTCCTAACCGACCTTTTTACCACACCGGAATAGATTACACTGGACACATATTTATTAAAGCAAACAAGGGCCGTGGCATTAAAACCAATAAAGGATATGTCGCAGTGTTTGTTTGTATGGTAACAAAAGCCATACATTTAGAAATTGTCTCAGATCTCACAGCATCAGCATTTATTGCCGCGCTTCGGCGAATGTCAGCCAGAAGAGGAGATCCTGGCCACCTCTACAGTGATCAGGGAACCAACTTCATAGGAGCCAACAAAATCTTAAAACAAGAGTTTGCAGAAATCTTCAACATCTTGTCTGACCAAGAAGTAAGCTCAACAATCTCTGAAATGAACATTGAGTGGCACTTTAACGCCCCTTCATGGCCATCTGCTGGCGGGCTCTGGGAAGCGGCAGTGAAGAGTCTGAAACACCATCTCAAGCGTGTCGTTGGAGAACAAAAACTAACCTACGAGGAATACATTACTCTTTTATCTCAACTCGAGGCGTGTTTGAATTCCAGGCCACTGTGTCCTTTGACAGAAGACCCTGAGGATCTGGACTTTTTGACCCCAGCTCACTTTTTAGCTAGTGGCCCCAACTTAACGATTTTTGAAACAGAGCGTGATCTTCGAACACGGTGGCATCTGACACAAAAAATCTATCAAGATATATGGAACAAGTGGAAGACTGACTACCTCTCGCAGCTTTCTACGAGGTCCAAATGGCGACAGCATCAAAAAGATCTCAACCTCGACGACATCGTTATCATAAAGGACGACAACCTTCCACCAGGAAAATGGAGTCTAGGCCGAGTGATAGCGCTGCATCCTGGAAGTGACGGACACGTAAGGGTCGTCACACTTAAAACCAAGAACGGGGTCTTAAAACGCCCTGTGGTAAAACTGTCCTTACTTCCAACAAATTCAAATAAAGATAATCAAGATCCAGACACCACAAAAGTTGATAAAAAATTGCAAGCGACGAAGAAAAAACGTCCTATAACATTCTCGGCTATAGTCTTATCTTTGACTTTATTTTTGCTGTCACTAATAAACATCACTCAAGCATCTTACAACTTTACCCAGCTGACAAACAATAGTGTCTATTTCGACAAGGTGTCTAATATGTATTTAGTCAAAGATGACTGGCATTTAATAGTCTATTACGATACAAATCCTTATCAAGACGGAACGGCGGCACTAGTAAAGTATATCAAGTATCTTGAAACCTTATGCGCTACCATTAGAACTCAAACACCTTGCGACGGCGTCATGTTACAGCTCGAGCACGAGTTCGAAGAAATCAAACATTACGATAATATTATCCTAATGAATGACTCATTTATGACTAATAAGAGACGCCGGCGACGCGGCTTGATAGACGGAGTTGGCTACGTTGCAAATAGTCTATTCGGAGTATTAGACCAACGATTTGCAGAGAAATACGAGCAGGATATTAATCTCTTAAAACAAAATGGAAACCATTTATACAACCTCTGGAAAAACCAGACGTCGGTCGTAGAAGCTGAATTTAACCTTATGAAAAGGATGGAAAGTACAATAAACAAACATCACAAGCTAATCAATCAAAAGCTTAACACCCTCCAAGACTCTTTCAAAAATCTCGCTCTGCAAGTGCAAAATATAACCATTGTTACCGACTTCATAACGTCAGCTTTTACTGCCAATAACTTGCTGTATACCCTTAGACGAATCCAGGACTCAATTTTGGATACAGTCACTGATATTTATAGTGGAAAATTGGATTTTCATTTGATATCTCCGAAGCAACTCAGATCAGAACTAAACATTATATCAGCACAAATATCTGGAGACTTGGTAGTACCTGTCGACAACTTCAACCTCAAAGATCTTTACAGCTTGCTCAAAGTAAGAGCCAAATACTCTGGCAAACACTTAATTATAGAAATAAGAATACCCCTGATTGAAAGAGATCTTTACGAGGTATTCAATCTTATCCCGGTCCCGCGCATTGTGAAAAATAACATGATGATGAAAGTCGAAACAATCTCTGAATTAGCAGCCATCAACATGAAAAAGGATTCATATTTACCTATCGCAAGCACGGATCTGCAGTCATGCATATGGAAAAATCCTGAGACTATCCTGTGCCATATCAGAAGGCCTGTTCACCACATGAAAGATGATCATAGCCTTTGTGAGACGATCCCAGGCACAAGAACTTGTAAAACTAAAACTACCTCTTGCAAGAATGACTGGAAAGAATTAACGTCAGAAAACAAATATTATTATTTATGCTGCGATGTATGTAACATCAAACTTCTGTGTGAAAATCAAGTTCAGGCAGTCAAGCTATCAGGCGCTGGTTTGCTGCGTGTTGGGGAAGGCTGTTTAGTAAAAACAGAAGATTTTACGGTATACTCAAACAGAAGATTGTCGAGTAAAATTAGCACGACGACAAAGGTTATCTCGCCAGAAATATCCCCTATTAATCACATGATTAATATCACAATGCCGGAAATGTCATATGAGAATGCCAGAAATGAGTTTAATCTCAATAACTCAGACAACCTCAAGCAATTTGAAGCCATCAAGAGAAGTCTTGAGATCATGAAACAGAGTGAACCTTTGAGCACCGATATCTCTTACCACGATATCCATCTTTATACTGCTACTTATCTCATCATAGCAGTTATCTTGGTTTTGGTGGCCATTTACTGTTTTAAACGTTGGCGGAAAAGGCAAGGCAAAGGAAATCGTCTCACGTCTTCCGAGGAGCCGTTGGCAGCCTCTGCAGAGACTGCGGCAGCTACGTTGACGTCTCCACACAACGTCAAAGAAAGTGTTGTGATTGAGTGCAGTGAAATTAGGGAACATGGGCAATCTAGTAGTAAATTAGTGAAAAGTGGTCCTAAGAGACTAGCGGTATCTAGTGAGTGCTTACAAAAAACGGAAGATAGAGGTTCTTCACCGATCTTTCGCGTGTTTTCTCTTCCTGATTTGAATTGCAGCGATTCCGTTTAATTTATAACGTATTTGTAATGTTACTGTAATCTCATGCCTTAACAAACTAACCCTACATATTATTTTAATATTATTTGAACATTGTTTCCACCTTGTTAATATTAAGTTCATACCCATTTAACTATACCTACTTACTAACCTCATCTTTTTCTCCCTCGGAAGTATGTTCGGGTCAATCACCGAACAATATGAACCTGTCAGCGTAATTGCGACACCGCGCTCTCGCTTTTATTATTTTATGTATTACCTAAGTAATTACAGTCAGTACGCATTCGGATAGCATATCGGGCGCGACTCAATCTCATCTCATTCATCCCGTTAGTTTTAATAGTTTTTCCTTTGTATTAGTTTAATCGGTATTGTTGAAATATAACTATCTTTATAATCTTAAATCGTGGTTTATCTTAACCTCACCCCAAACAAAATTTATTATAACAAAACATACTAATTACGAATTCATTGATTTAACTTCCTGATATCATTATCTAACATATAAACCTATAAGATGTTCTTTTCTAAACATAGGCTTCTCTGGTTATTTCTTTAACTAAATATCGATGTCGATAAATCCTGGTTAATTTTACCCAACACTAGGCATATTTTGTACAAGTTACTTTTTCTGTTAAAATGCATTAAACGTGTAAAGATTGTACTTGAATTGACTTATTTAAAGAAATAAATAACTAATTATGCTTACCGGTCTACTTCTATTGGAAATCTTGGCATAAAAAGACGTTTGCTATCATCAACTCGGCTATGATCGAATACCACAAATTTCACACGATACTTTCTTCATATTGATATATAGAAATACTCTACGATAAATAGAGAACTAATTTCTTCCCACAAAATATACTTTGAACAATTTTATAGATGGAAATCTATCTTAGGAAAACCATAACAAACCAACTGTCAAACGTTACCGACTGTCAAAATCCTGTAAGATATTAATATTCTGTGGTCAAAATGGCGGAGGTGTAATCCAACTAAGTGTTGAAGAGTCATTAGCCGATATAGACCCAAAGTTCTCAATGGTTATCTTAAATTTGACGAATTATAGCCGCCATTAAAAAGGACGTACGTTTCATACATCGGTTTTTTGTATGGGAGTTTCGCCAGGCTGTTGACAATTTTATTATCTTAGTTCGGAGCATTGGGAGCATCACAAAGACATTAGGAATAATATGTAATATGGACCGGTAATACCTACAAAATATGCGTGCATACCTACAAATAACCCTACGCCTAAAGATGGCTGCCATTGCTGGGGAAGCGCGAATCAAAGCCAAAAATAATCGATATCCAGTTTCTTACAGTTTTTCTGGTGCATGGGTTACTTATATAACAATACTTTTAAACTTTGGATTTTTAGATTATAATTATACCTTCAGCTTAACTGTAACAAGTCCTTTATTTAGTTCTTTTCGAGATCGCGAACATTTTACATTTTCGACATTAAACAAATACTTACAAATTGAGTTCTATTGCTATTAATAGCGTCCATTAGACTAAAAACATTAATTAACATGAAAAAAAAAATCAATTAAATAACACGTCTCTCACGTCACGTCTTTATGTGAGGCGACCCTCCTATTTGCAACAAAAAAAGGAAGCAACCTATATTTTTTTCGGTTCTTTGGGGCACATTCTTTCAGCTGATGAACGATAAATGTTAGTTTCTTATCGATAGCTTATTAAATAAAATACATCACTAATTTGAATTCTCATTTGCATTATAAACAAAACATGTAATAAACGTATCAAATAGAGTTCAATAACAGATATAACTTGTATGTATACTTGGGACCTTTTATTCTATAAATAAATAAAAAAAATAAAAAAAACTACAGCATGATAAAGTTTTTCTCAAAATACGGCTACTAACCTATGCATGGTTAAATGAGGTTGATTGGGTTTTTTCCTTGCACCATATTGAATTATTGAACATGTAGACTATTCAATTTGCACCACTAGACACTCACAGCTCAAAACAAATTAGTCGGAAGTGTTTTTATTTCTACAAATCGCAATTCAAATCCAATGTTGTTGTTCACTTGACACCTGACGTACTACATACGTGCTACGTGGATGGCAGGCGAGATAGGTACCTTGACGGAAATGTATAAATGTTGCCAGGCAGAGAATAAACAAACAGCATGACGTCTCTTTCTTCAAATAAGATTACTCATTGGTTAAAAAGAGAAAAGTGATGTTTCATATTTCTGTATCGATTTAATAGATATTTATATAAAAATAATATAGAGAACATTAGGACGTCTCTTTGTATTCAATACTCTAAGGTTTCACCAAGAGGCGGGACTCCCATAGATAAAACCGATGTATGAAACAGACGATCTCGATCAATACCAACGTAACAGAATTACAGAACCATGGCCGCGTACATACTGCCAACCTAATGACATTACTAGTGATGTACTGGGTTGTCCAAAAATTTATCGATATCGGCAATTTTTCTTAACGGAGATTCCTTTTGTCAGGAAAAAAATATAATTAAAAACTCAGATTCTTTTATTACACATTTATTCAACGAATTAAATTTACCCATGATATTAATTTACTTGGTAAGTTTACGAAAACAAACGGTTACACAAAAATAGCAATCAATAACTTAAGTCAACAACAAATTTTTAGTAACTTACACACAGAACAGAAAATATAGGTAGAAGTGCCCCTAACGTGGCTAAGCACGGAAACCAGTGTCGCCAAACTCACACATTGAGTGGTTCCAGTCCTACCTTAGCAATCGCACACAGAGGTTAAACCTAGGAAATAATTTCAGTTCCTATGCTAGTCTAAACTACGGTGTGCCGCAAGGCAGCGTACTGGGGCCTACTCTTTTTATTATATATGTCAACAGCCTGTGCTCATTAACACTCTGCAAAGCAAAAATTTTCGCTTACGCTGATGACACAGCCATAGTATTTTATGATAAGACGTGAGAGTCTGTTTACGAGGCGGCTGAGTCTGGCGTAGGGCAAAAATTAGTAGTAGGGATTAAATCCAAATCACATTCCCGGAGGGGGCCAGAGTGGCACAAACCAAAGCGACGACTTGACTTTGGAAAAAGGTGCTTTCACTATATGGGACCATTTCTTTACAGTAAACTGAACAAGAACTCGAATATATTATTTATGACAAAATCGAAATGCAAATCTCATATCAAAACTTACCTTAAAGATTTGAATTACGTTGAAACAGAGAAATTATTAATTATTCATTAACATTATTATATTATCAGTTCACGCGGCGCTCTTGTCGCGTACGCGCGCGCATATCGTTGCTCCGTCTGCGCACCGTGTCACGGCGCCGTTTAACCCTTCAGATACCGTCAATTAGAGACACAATAGTAAGACAATAGATGCGCGGCCACCGGTGGTCGCTTGGGGATTCATGAATTAACCCGTCTTCGTTCCGTCTTATTTCAATTATGTCAGATACGCTTGTAATAAACGAACTCTTGTGCTTCTTACAGTGCAAAATAGATATCGTTGACGAAATAAGTTTAGTGCAAATCTGTGAATCTAACTTCAAGGAAAGTGACATAATTGCAGCAAAATCCATTCTTGTTGGGGCGGCTAACTGTCGTTCTACTCGGAAAGGAGATGGCAAAAGCAAACGACTCCGCAAGATATAATAAAAATACTGAAAGAAACTGAGCCCAGCTTACTACCTACGTTTGTGGCTAAGGACCTACACCGTCTTCCACCCGTAACCTTCGATTACATCGACGTCACGACTTTGTTGAAAGATATTCTAGTCGTAAAACAACAAATTCATCGTATCCAGAGCGATTATGTTAAGTCGTCAGAGCTCGCCATAATACGTGAGGAACTAGAAAACATAAAAAACAAGTCGCAATCAAATCAACAAACTACATATTCCAGCAAAGTGCAACAAAGCAGCGAAAAAAATAACGGCCCACTTTTAAACTTTCGGGAGGTAGACGTAAGCACTTCCGTGGCGGTGTCGACAACTCCCGCGCACGTACCGTGTCTCCCCGCGCCACCGGCAGCGAATGCGCTGCTGTCTTTTCGTGCGAACACGCCGTTGATTGGTACTCCGGTGGCATCGTCCCGAGTGTCAACAACCGCCAAGATGTCGGTAAAGCAGTCGGAAAAGGAGTCGAAGAAACACTCGGCTATGTTCGGGGAATCAGCGAAGTCGGCAGCCATTGAAAGTGCTACGTCGGGCTGTCATGTCAAAGATGTCAAGATGGAGATGAACGACGTCACGCAAGACGTAAAAAACAAAGCGATAAAATTAGTAAAATTAGGCGAGAAAATAATAAGTGCGTTAATAGATACGGGCAGTGATGTCAACCTAATTTCGGAGGACTTGTGGAGAGAATTAGACGTACCTTGTCACATCGATAATGTGGTATTGTCGGGACTAGGATTTTCTAAAGTAAGGCCGTACGGAAAAATATTTGTTTGTTTACAGATTGATGAACAATGCTATTCTGATGTAATATTTCATGTAGTACCTGAAGGGTCAATGCCCTATAAGTTAATAATAGGTCAAGAGTTCTTACAAAATGTTGTGATGGTAGTTCGTGAGGGTGCTGTATGGTTGTGTGCACGTCGTTGTGAGTGCCGTTGATGTTACAGATCACATTTCTGACACAGATATAAAGAAGGATGTTTTGCGGCTCGTAGAAAACTACAAGCCCATTCAGACGAAAGAAGCTCCGATTAAGATGAAGATACTGTTAAAAGACGACGTGCCAATCTCTCAGCGTCCCCGGAGGATATCACACATGGAACAAAAAATAGTCGAAGAACAGGTAGACGAGTGGTTACAAAAGGGAATAGTTCAGGTTAGTTTTTCTGAGTACTCTAGCCCTTTAGTACTGGTTAAGAAGAAGGATGGCTTAACACGTATTTGTGTCGATTACCGTCGACTTGAGGTTAATTGGAAAAAGGCAAAACTAATAAGACGTGAGATAGAATATTTGGGTCATTTAATCAAAGAAGGTGAGTTTAGACCAAGTCCGGAGAAAGTTGACGCTGTTGCTAGGTTTCCAGAGCATAAAAATATCAAACAAATTATAAGTTTTATTGGTTTAAAATCTTATTTCAGAAAATATATTAGAGACTATGCTAAGATCGCCAGAACACTGACGGGGCTCCTAAAGAAAGAAGTGCCATTTACATTTGATGACGAGCAACGGATTGCTTTTAATACGTTGAAGCAAAAGCTGACCAGTGACCCTGTATTAAAAATATACAACCCTAATTTGCAGACGGAAATACACACAGATGCATCTAGTCAAGCCTTAGCTGCAATACTTTTACAATTACATCCAGACGGTGAGTTACATTCGGTGCATTATATGAGTCATAAGACGACTGAGGCTGAAAGCCGATACTCAAGTTATGAACTGGAAGCACTTGCTGTTGTTGAAGCTGTTAGGAAGTTTAGACATTATTTATATGGAACTAAAATGAGGTGTAAAGAAGACATGGAGGTATATAATCTCTTGCAACAAGAAGTTATTGAAGATTTTAATGAAAGTAGAGAGAACTTAAGGTTGAAAGCCAAGCAGCAAATTCAACAAATTCAAGATGAGAATAAGAAAACATTTAATGCAAAAAGGAAACCAAGTTCAACATATGAACTGGATGATCTAGTGGCCATCAAGAGAACTCAGTTTGGTCCAGGTCTTAAACTTAAACCTAAGTTTCTGGGACCCTACAAGGTTACTAAAGTTAAAAGAAATGATAGATATGATGTTGAAAAGCTGTATGATACTTCTGAGGGACCAAAGAAGACCTCCAGCTCAGCAGACAACATGAAGAAATGGCCAGGTAAAGATGAATGAATAGGAATGTGAGATGATTTGTGTGTGATAGCTGTGTAAATAAGACTACTCAGTATCCTCATGAATACTAAGTTAGGACTAATCTTTTAGGCGGTTATGTTAAACATTGTTTTGCGAGTACATTCTATTTTTGTTTTGGTCGCAGGAAAATGTATTGTGTTATGTTTAACATCAAAATGATGTGCTATAAGGTGTTGTCTTGTAAAATGTTTAGTATGTAGTTTTTTCAAGAAGTTAAGTTTCAGTTATGTTAAGAATATAACATACGTACCCCAAGTGTTAGTTAAGTAAGATGTACGAGGGATGCAAGGTAGATAACGTCATGATGTGTATGTAGAAGTGGTATCAGATGTGATTAATATCTGAGGGCAGATATGAAGCAGGACGGCCGAATGTAGGATGTGTAAAAGGAACGTATGAATGATGTGTGAAATGAAGCGTAAGAGTGTGTGATTCAAAAAAGGAACGGTATGAAAGAGACAGAAAAAAGATGGCGACTTATGACTGAAGAGCGACAGACGACAGGAAAGAAGGTGAAGATGTAAAATAAGAAAATGTGGAAAATAAATTCAAGCAACTGCATCTTCGACAGTTTTATTTCCTCTTCCACTCTGCTGCAATCCCATAATACTACAATTATATGGACTGATAATTGCGCAGCTCAAAACAAAAACTGGGCATTTCTTTGTTTTCTAGTTTACATGGTTAATAGCGTGACCATTGCCACAGAAACCATAACAATAAAATATTTCGAGCCAGGACACACTTTTATGTCGGCGGATCACTTTCACCATCAGGTGGAAATGACTATGAAAAACAAGAAAATTTACGATTATGATGATTTTGTAGATTCTGTTAAAAGATCCAATGCTAAAAATAATACCGTGAAGACTATGAACGTAAACGATTTTTTTAATTTTACCGACGTGTCGTCGCAACATAAGATAAAAAACACAGTGCCCAGAGTATATTTGAAAGATGTGATGTCAGTCAAAGCTGAGAAAGGTCAATTCTCAATAAAGTACAAAGACAGTCAGGCAGAGTGGAAAATTCTGGACTTCCTTAAAATGAAAATAATTAAAAATAAATCTTTTCCGGAAGTCTCAAGTAAAATGTCATTAGAGGGGTCAGCAAAGAAAGAAAAGCCGAAATAATAGCCAAACTATTACCTTTAATGCCAGAAACTAGGCGACACTTCTGGAATGCATTGCCGGTCTCTGATTCAGTCGATGATTTAGAAATCGAAAATTAATAGTATAACTAATAAGGGATAAAAGTAAAACTCGAGTTTGTATTAGTCATAAATAATAGATATTAAGATAATTTTATGTCAACTCAATGACGTAGCTGTGATGGTAAGTGCCTAAAATAATTTAGAACTGTGATATTATCACAATAAAGTAAATGTTTGATCATCATCATCATCATCATCATCAGCCTTTTAATGTTCCCACTGCTGGGACTCAGGCCTCCTCTCTAGGAGAGGGACTGGAATGTTTGATCTCTTTTATTAATTTTAAGAACTTAATTAATTATTTTGACTGCTTTATTGTGATACTCGTACTCGTACTACACCTGTGTAAATCTATAATTATGGTTTATTATTATTATTATTTTTAAAGATAAGGGGCTATGCATCTCCCATAGTGTAGGAGATGTAGTCACTGCGACCTAAAAGATCTACTGTGACTCGCCGCCTTGTTAGAGTAACTCTTTTAGCCGGGAGGCTTCCAGGAAGTCTAGAATACTCCTAGCTTTAAGAGTTTTAATCTCCTCTGGGCGAATAATGTGTCGACCTAGATGGATACTCCGTTTGTGGATAAGCGGCCCACATTCACACAACAGGTGCTTAGGCGTCTCCCTCTCCTGATTACAGTACCGGCAAACATCAGTGTCACTCAGTTTCATGTGAAATTGGTGCCTGTTTAACTTGCAGTGGCCGGTTAAGGCGCGGGCTATCGCACAGATGTTCGTCCTGCTAAGTTCAAGAAGCTCGGCAGTTCGTTTTTGTGAGTAGCCTTCTATAAGAGATTTGGCGTGTAGCAGTCCTGGTTGTAACAACCAGTGCTTTTTTGAATCGCCAAATAGGTTGCCCTTAAGGGTCTGCATGGCCTGGTTCTTTGAGATACCACAGAAAGGTTCTGGTCCTATCTGATGACCTTGAGCCCCAGTCCTTGCAAGTTCGTCGGCTTTTTCATTGCCAGTAATTCCAGAATGACCCGGTACCCATCTCAGAATAACTTTATTCCTTTGCCCCAGGTCATTTAGTTTGTTAACGCAGTCTTTTACCAGTTTCGAATTTATTGTATTCGAGTTCAGGGCTTTAAGAGCTGCCTGGCTATCTGAGTAAATCAGAATTAATTGATTTATGTAGTTTCGTTGACGGTTGGCTTCCGCACATTCTATAATGGCGTATACCTCCGCTTGGAATATGGTGGCATATTTACCCAAATTCAAGCTTTTGCTGAATTTCGGGCTAATGCCAAATATTCCACATCCTACATTCTCACCCATTTTGGATCCGTCTGTAAACCAGATCAGGCTTCCAGCCTTGCAAGTAATGAGGTTGCTTGACCAATCCTCTCTGCTCGGCAGTTCCACTGTGTAATTTCTTGTGAAGTTACACTGTGGAAGCATGACGTCTGTTGTCATAGCTAGTTGATCGTGTTCAAGCACTGATTCGTGTAGCGATCTCAGTGCTTGAGAGCGCCAGTTTACTTTGCCAGTGCTGTTTATTCTATACATGCCAGCTTTCGCCTCCTTCGCAATTATTAGATGAAGTGGCGGAAGGTTAAGCAGGGCATTTAGAGCAGCTCCTGGGGTTGTAGACATGGCCCCTGTTGATATAATGCATGCAAGTCTCTGCAAACTATTAAGTTTGTTAATGACTGTCACTTGGGATGTTTTCCTCCACCATACTACGCAGGCATACGTTATTATCGGCCTGACTATGGCAGTGTACAACCACAGGGCGATTTTAGGGTTTAGGCCCCTGTACACGCTTAAGCGTGTACAAGTCACAACTTGTCGCCCGCCTTCAAGCCAACGGGGCGAGCGCGGGGCGAAGAGAGGGGTGCGCGGGCGGCGGCGCGTCGAGCGGTCTCCAACGCACGCGCCAGTAGCGCAACAAACTAGGCATGGGCTAACTATATCCGTTACAAGATTGGATATGTAGTATATCACTCCGACTAAAGATATATATCCAATTAATATATCCATATCCGCTTAATATATCCGGGAGTGAAGTAACTTTATGGAGCGAGAATGTGTTAGGGTCTAGGAACTTAGGAAGGATATAGGATATGATAGTTCCGACTTATAAATAGATCCACGGAATGAAGCATTCTAAATAATTCCAATGTAGTCAAGACTGATATATCCACGAAATGGTACATCGTAATAATTGATTTCCCTTCATACTTAGCAGGCTTAGGACTGACTATAAAATTAAAACATTTCATAGGCATATTTAAAAATCAATTATTATGAACAATGATTCATTTGAGTATTCTTTTTAGTTTTGTTTTGTTTCTTTTTGTCTTTGTTTTTGATGTTTTTTTTTTATATTTTTTGGAACTTTTTTTTTACATTTTCCTAATATTTACATTATATCCATCGATATATTTACTTCATATTGCTCGCTATAAATAACAGCTCTGTCAATTTTTTTGCTGATAACCTTGAGCGTGTTTCAGTCATAATGAGACCCGCCTTCGAAAATGTTCGTTCACATGGTACTGATGTAGCTACCACATGAAGTCTTTTTAAAATATATTTATACAGAATTGGGTAGACTTGTTTTCGCTCATGCCACCAAGTTAATGAATCTTCGTTGCGACTTAATATTGGTTCCTGTAAATATTTGTCCATTTCCACAATTCCAGCGGCAATTGGGTTACAAGGAACTAGTGCGGCAACTTCTCTGTCAAAATCCTGAAGACTTGCATTCATTCAGTTCGTTCTCGATCGGAACTCGGAGTCGGAACGGGTCGGAGTTACTTGGATATAGGATATATTAATTTTTAAGAAAGGGAAGGATATGATATGTGTCCGCTTTCGGATATATATCCGAAGATATAGATGTGTCCGGAGTTACCCATGCCTACAACAAACACGACTAGCGACACACGTTATTACGTATCAGTGCGGCTCACGCACGCGTCATTGTAAAATTTAGTTTTAGACAACAAACAGTTGTAAATTACCTAATATAATTTAAATCAAACAGTTCGAGTTTAATTTCATCGCCAACAAGTGGCGACCGTGACAGGACGAGACACAATCGTCAAGAAAACATCGCTAGGATATTGCGTCAGCCACGCGGCTATCTTGGGGGACGGTTGCCTGCCTGCCTCTGCCTTCTAGCCGCGGCGCGTCGAAGATCTAGCGAGTGAGGAAATCGGCGAACGTTGGCGACGTCGTGATCCTCTACGTGACACCTACTTCGTGGGAACATTTCGCCGGCATTCACGACACATCGCGTCGCGTCGTGCGAAGAATACCTACCTGTGGGTCGTGGGAGCTACGTGGTGAACTCTGCTGCGTCGGTGACTTCAACACTGGACGTATCAATGGAAGTAAGCCCGTTCCTAATACCTACCATTCTATTCCTATTCCCGATCTGTTTGAACTCTGTTTGTTGTGTGGTTGTGCCTGGCTGCTTTAAGCTTTGAGGGAAGGCGTCTTGCTACTACGCGCGCCTACCATATATCCACAACCGACTTACGGCGTGCCTGGCTGCTTTAAGCTTAGGGGGAAGGCATCTTGCTTCTACGCGTGCCGCCCATCCACGACCGATTTACCTGCATACAGCACGCTTAAATCTACTTTATTTAAGTACGCTTTGTTTCTTTCATGCTACTCGCATGCGTGCATAATTATTATAACGCTAGGTTATAAGTATAGGCAATAGCCACTTCTAGGCGGCCTACATATTAACCTAGGTACTCATTTAACGCTTGCCTCAGCGCAATAACAAATAATTATCGTTTGCCTCATTATTTTTCGATTCGATAACTCTTTCAAAAACATTCCCGAGTACATAACCGCCATCTTGTTGGGCATAATATTTCTACGTGGTTCTTACACGTGTTTGCCGACTATTTCAGCTATCGATCGACTTGATATCGTTCAGCGACTGCCTGCACTCGAGTCTACGTGCCCCGGCAGACTTCAATGCGGTTGGCGGGTTCGGTGGCGGCGCGAGGTTGCGGTCTGCGGACGCGATTCGTTGCTGTTGGCGAGCTCGACGGCTGCAGCGTGTTTGTGCTTTTGGCGGCTGGATTGTATACCGGTGGGATTGCACAATTTATTATAATCTCAGTTGGCTCATTGTTGGTTATCTCAGTAGGTAATTCAAATTAAGATTTGTCCATTATGTCTGACAGTGAGACAAATATGGAAGGTTCTAAACCTGATAATTCTCTAAAATCGCTCATTCGTAAACGTGCTGGCATACGGAGTCGATTGACTTTATTTAAAAATTATTTACAAAAATTCAAACTTAGTTACTCACCGTCCAGTCTTGAAATTAGAGAAATCACATTAAGATTGTCTCAAATCCAAGAATTACTGATTAAGTTTGATTCGGTGCAAATAGAAATTGAAGAACTTTCTTCCCACTTAGAAGAACAAATGGTGGAAAGAGACAGCACTGAGTCAGAATTTTATTCTCAAATAGCTCTTGCCCAGGAACTTATAGATTCGGTTTCAAGTCACAAGGAAGATGTTAATGAATCCACTTCCGGTAATAGCGGTAGTAATTTAAATTCAATTAAGTTTCCGACCATCAACTTGCCAACATTTGATGGCAATTATAGCAAGTGGCTAGAATTCAGAGACACTTTTCAGTCTCTTATAAATGATAACAATTCCATTGCTCCTATCAACAAATTTTATTATTTACGGAATTCTCTATCAGGCAGTGCCAGTACAGTGATAAGATCCATAGAGTTTACCGCTAACAGTTATGAATATGCATGGAAGGCTTTATGTGACAGGTACAATAATGAAAACATTCTTGTAAACAATCATTTCCATGCATTGATATCTATTAACCCTATACAAAGGGAATCTTTTAAGGCTCTAAGATATTTAATTGACCAAGTACATAAAAACCTTAACGCATTAAACAATTTAAATATTCCTACAAAAGGATGGGACCCATTAGTTATATACTTAGTAGCTGCAAAGTTAGACCCCCACACTAGTAGAAAGTGGGAGGAATATAAAGGTCATCTTTCACATCATGCCTCCCTTGAGGAATTCAGTAAATTCATAGAAAACAGAGCCAATGTTTTAGAAACTGCCAATTATAGCCGAAGTAGTTCAGATCATAAAAATCCCATTAGTAAGGATAGTAATTCTCAAAACAAATCATTTAAATCATTGGCAACTGTATCTAATAGTTCTAACGTTAGACTATGTTTAGTTTGCAATAATAAGGGACATTATGTGTATCAATGTCATGCATTTAAGAAAATGAATGTTAATGACAAATGGTCAGAGGTCTCTAAACACAACTTGTGTCCAAATTGTCTTAGATCTGGTCACACTAATTCAAATTACATTTTAAAGGGTTCATGCCGCATTTGTAAAAAGAAACATCAAACTGCACTGCATAAAAATAATATAACTGAGTCAGTAAATAGCACAGAAAACTTATCACAGGAGTCATCTGATAGTAACTTACCTGTGATATTGTCAGCCATATCTTCAGGACAAGTCCTCTTATGTACTGCTCAAGTGCAAGTAGTGAATACTAAAACTAACAAGATTTATCTAGCTCGTGCATTGCTGGATACTGGTAGTCAGATATCGTTCATTACTGAAAAACTTAAGGATAGGCTCGGTTTACAGGTGAAACAAATGAGTGGTCTTAACATATCAGGCATTAATAGTATAAAATGTAAGGTAACGGAACAGTGCAGTGTCAGAATAAAATCTCAAGTAGGCTTGTTTAGCTTACAAGTGAACTGTTTAATATTACCAAAAATTACAGGGTACTTACCTAATGTCCCAGTAAACATTGCAAGGTTTAGGACTTCCGGAAAATATCTCTTTGGCTGATCCTTCATTTTATGAACCCCATGAAATAGATATTTTGTTAGGAGCAGAGTATTTCTTTAATATTATTGGAAATAATAAAATAATTTTAGGGCAAAACAAACCTGTTTTACAAGAAAGTAAGTTAGGCTGGCTGGTAGCTGGTCCTACTGGAGATTCATCTTCATGTAACTTAAATGTAAATTGTAATCTTGCTAAAAGAGAGGCACTTCAAGACATCAATGATTCATTAAAGAAGTTCTGGGAGGTTGAAGAGTTATCACCTTCAGAATCTAGTAATTATTCGGTAGATGAACAATATTGTGAATCTCACTTTGTTAAACACACTAGTCGCTTACCAGATGGTAGATTCTCAGTCATGATGCCACTTAAAGAAGATCCTGAACATGCACTTGGCAATTCCTTCTTCATGGCAAGGAAACGTTTTTTAAATTTAGAGAGCAGATTAAATAGAAATAAGAGTCTTAAGTGACCAATACAGCAAATTTATACATGAATATGCAAACCTAGGTCATCTAAAAGAAATTAAGGTTCCTCCCTTTGGATACTATTTACCTCGTCACTTGGTAATAAGAGAGGAACATGAAACAACAAAGCTGAGGGTAGTCTTTGATGCTTCGGCAAAAACTAGCTCTGGGAAATCCCTTAATGATATCCAGGCAATAGGTCCCGTCGTACAAAGTGACTTATTTTAAATTCTACTACGTTTTAGAATTCGTAGGTTCGTGCTAACAGCAGATGTTGAAAAGATGTACAGGCAGATTGCTATTGATGAATCGCAGCGCCACTTACAGCTTGTGTTATGGAGGGATCCAGTTGATACAGAAGTTAATAAGCCCATTAAGATCTTACAACTGAACACTGTGACATATGGTATGGCTTCTGCTCCATTTTTAAGTACCAGGTGTCTTGTTGAGTTGGCTAATCAGTGTGAAGATAAGGTTATTGCAAATGTTATAAAGAATGACTTCTACATCGACGATCTAAATACTGGTGCCTCCTCAGAGAGTGAGCTTAGACATATTTACTTAGGCGTTACTCAAACGTTAAACTCTGCATGTTTTCCATTACGGAAGTTTCGAACCAATTGTCCTGAAATATTAAGTGACAAATCAGAATCTTTAATTAGCCAAGAATTTCATGAAGAAGCTTCTGTGCTAGGCCTAAAATGGTCACCTACTACAGATAATTTACACTTTCCTAGTAAGTTAAAGGCTAAGTCTATTGTTACTAAAAGAACAATTATTTCTACTACATGTAAACTTTTTGATCCTTTAGGTTTAGTGAGTTGTTGCATTATTAAACCAAAAATTCTCCTTCAGAGTTTATGGAACGCCAAATTGGGCTGGGATGATCCAGTACCAGAACCTTATATTAAGAAATGGTTAGTTTTCATTAATAACATTCATTATATATCAAATATTGTAACACCTCGTTATGTTTTAAATAATTGCTCAGACATAAAATTTGCTGAGCTTCATTGTTTCGTTGATGCTTCCCAGCAAGCCTATGGAGCTTGCGTGTATATGCGCACAGTAGATGATAAGAATAATGTTACTGTACGATTACTTTGTGCAAAGACTAGAGTCGCACCAATAAAAACACTTACCATTCCTCGTTTGGAGTTATGCGCTGCATTGACAGGTGCTCAGTTGTGTGATAAGGTTCTGCAGTCTATTCCGTATAGTAAATACTAAATACATGTGGACAGATTCCACAGTTGTTCTTAGTTGGCTTAAGACTCAAAGTAAGATGTTACAAGTGTTTGTACGTAATAGAGTTAATAAAATTAATGATTTAACTAAAGGTTTTAAATGGAACCATGTTCCAACCAAAGACAATCCTGCAGATCTTGCCTCTAGGGGCATTGACCCGCAACATCTGCAGTCATGTTCTTTGTGGTGGGAAGGTCCTTTGTTTCTGAACAAAGGTTATGCGGAATGGCCTGTTGAGTTTCACACCATATCTACTGATAACTTACCTGAGGTTAAAATATTGCATACTGTAAAGGCTGACTTAGGTAAAACTCTTTCGTTTATTCAATTTGAAAATCATTCTAATTATTTAAAATTGAAAAGAATATATTCTTATGTTTTACGTTTTCTTAATAATTGTAATAAAAATAATTCTAAACTAACAGGGCCGTTAAATGCTGATGAACTAAATCAGTCGTTAAAAATGCTGCTTAAGTTTAGTCAAGCTGAATCTTTTCCTAAGGAAGTATCTTGTATTAAAAATAATATAGATTTAAATCATAAAAGCAAGTTATTACCTCTGAACCCCTTTATGGATTCAGAAGGTTTGATAAGGGTAGGAGGTAATCTGAATCTCAATATGATAAGAAGCACCCTATCTTGCTAGATGCTAAACACCATTTAACTAAGTTGATCATGGAATATGAACATTTAAGATTATTTCACTCAGGGCCACAACTGCTATTAGCGTCAGTTCGGGAAAAATTCTGGCCACTTGGTGGTAGAAACTTAGCTCGGTCCATTACCAAGAAATGTATTGTTTGTACCCGCTTTAGAGGTCAAACCGTTCAACCTATTATGGGTGATTTACCTGCTGTCAGGGTCAGTACAGATTTTCCTTTTAATTCATGTGGAATTGATTTTGCAGGTCCTTTCATGATTGCATCAAAGAAAGGTAGAGGTAGCCGAGTCACCAAAGCTTATCTATGCATATTTGTTTGTTTAGCTACTAAAGCTCTACATTTAGAAGTGGTCAGTGATCTGACAACAGAAGCCTTCTTATCATGCTTGCGCAGGTTCATATCGCGGCGCGGTAAACCCTATGCGATCTATTGCGATAACGGCACAAATTTTGTAGGAGCCAACAATGAGTTAAAAAGGGTTATCCGGTCTAGCCGTCAAACAGTTTCAGACTACGCAGCGACTGAAGAGATTAGGTTCATATTCAGCCCAGCCTATTCTCCACATTTTGGTGGAATTTGGTAGGCTGGAGTTAAATCCGCAAAGTCTTTGTTCAAACGCGTAGCTGGCAATGCCTCCTTCACCTTTGAAGAGTTAGCGACACTCTTCACGCAAATAGAGGCCATACTTAATTCCCGTCCAATTTCCCCACTCAGTTCTGATCCTACTGACCTTAATCCTTTGACTCCTGGGCACTTTCTGATTGGTCGTCCATTAGTATCAACACCGTTATTGCCTGTTGACTTAACCAGACCCAACAGATACCAGAAAATAGAGCAAGCTCGGCAGCAGTTTTGGAAAAGATGGCGTTTGGAATATATGGCGGAACTGCAAAATAGAGCCAAGTGGACAAAGCAGCAATCTCCTATCAAAGTTGGGGACATGGTCATAATAAAAGAAGATAATGTGATGCCCCTGCACTGGAAGATGGGGAGAGTATCTCATGTATTTCCGGGTCCAGATGGAGTCTGTAGAGTGGCAGACATATACACCACCAAAGGGACAGTCCGTCGAGCTGTAAACAAATTGTGCCTGCTGAGGACTTCAGGACCTCAAGATTTTGAAAGGAGATAAACATCCTTTCAATGCCGCGGAGGATGTACACGCTTAAGCGTGTACAAGTCACAACTTGTCGCCCGCCTTCAAGCCAACGGGGCGAGCGCGGGGCGAAGAGAGGGGTGCGCGGGCGGCGGCGCGTCGAGCGGTCTCCAACGCACGCGCCAGTAGCGCAACAAACACGACTAGCGACACACGTTATTACGTATCAGTGCGGCTCACGCACGCGTCATTGTAAAATTTAGTTTTAGACAACAAACAGTTGTAAATTACCTAATATAATTTAAATCAAACAGTTCGAGTTTAATTTCATCGCCAACACCCCATTTCGTCCCTAATATGGATAATTATGGTTTAACCTAATTATTTAGAATTATAATAGATAAAGTAATTAAGATAAGTAAGTAAAGTTCCTATTTTAGATAAACAAATCTGCAATATTTTGTTTTATACCTGATGTAGATGTTTTTCTTAACGATGTTGTTTAGATGTTTTACTGTTATTTTAGTATTTTAAATGAATCTGTGCCATAGTTTTATACATAAAAACTATACCTAATTAATGTGCTTTGGAGTCAAGTTTTATATTTTATTTCATAATATTTTACGAAGAAGCTCACTTTTGATTTTTATTATTTTACCATGATTATTAGACATAAAAAGTTCCCAAATAAACATTATTATAAAATTAATTGTATTTTATTATTAGGTACTCTAATTCGAAAAACTACGCATAATATAAACGCATCAAGTGATGATGTTGATGCACTTATAGGGTGCAATAATGAAGGATTGGAGTAACAATGACTACACAAAATCGCATTATATTATTTTACTAAGCATATATGCATCAAGATTGCTAGTTAATGCGTTTTTGACTAGTCGACGTAAGTTCTTCGAATTAGAGGCTGCTAACGATAAGTACCTTTTTCAAATTATATGTTATACCTTACTATATTTTGAATATATGTTTCTATAAATACATTTTGGACAATTTATTCTTTATTTGGTACATAGATCATATACTTATCGGACAAATTAGTTTGAAGTTACAGCAAAAATAAAAATAAAAACTTTAGGCGCGGTTTTCTCGAAAGTGTTCAAGACCTAGACCATGAAGTTTAAAAGTAAGATTGTTTTAATCTTGTTTTAGTGTGGGTAAGAGACAGAGCTATACAGGTTGTCTAGCGCCATCTCTTACTCACGCCGAAACAAGATTAAAATAATCTTACTTTGAACGTCATGGTAACCCCGCAAATCCTAGTTAATGCGTTTTTCATAAGCACGGCAGAGCAGTCTGAGATTTTTCTGTCCTGATACTATTTCATCCAGTTGCGACATATCAACTCACTAGTGTCCAGTGATAGTTTAGTGATGAATCTGATGATAAGCTGGCAGGTGGTGTAAAATTTTCAAAAGTCACATAAAATTACTGCAAACGTGAGTAACTAACTATTGAAGGTTATAAACTGATTATAAATAAAAATTAAATGATTTTGATATGAATTACTATTTCAATAAAAAAAAAAACTTTTCAGAGAAACA
The DNA here is from genome assembly GCA_949319445.1 of Mythimna lalbum. Classification (NCBI taxonomy): domain Eukaryota; kingdom Metazoa; phylum Arthropoda; class Insecta; order Lepidoptera; family Noctuidae; genus Mythimna; species Mythimna lalbum. The sequence continues at coordinate 14,996,462 of OX439345.1, read as the reverse complement.
TCTACTGTTATTTTACACCAACCCGAAAAAAAAAAACGTAGCCACGTCTCACTTATATAGCAGCAATGTGTACATTTTCTTGATTTAGTAATTGTTCTAACAAAACTAATTTAGGTTTCACAATTTGAGCATTCCATTGTAGAATGTTTATCTTAATTCATGAATCCCCAAGCGACCACCGGTGGCCGCGCATCTATTGTCTTACTATTGTGTCTCTAATTGACGGTATCTGAAGGGTTAATAATGGTTTTATCGTGATCCATTAATGAAGTCATCTTTTTTTTTTGTGGGTAGTTGTAACAGGTGCATAAATTAAAATAGCTCTTGTTTTTTAAAATAATTCAATTAAATATAATCAGTTTTTATAACAATTAATGCAATATTTACAAAGTTAACCTTTTGTACCTGCTGGTGTAGCGTTATCTTTGCATCATTTTTACTTTATAATCCACTACACTTTAACTCATGGAATCTCTAACAAGCACTATCACTGAACTTAAGGAGTTGTTCAACACGAGAATGGCTGTCTTTGAAGAGGAGTTGCAAAAGACGCCGCAGTCACCTGTCACAACTTCTGGGTTGGCAGCGGAGTTCACGAGTTTCCAAAAATTCATAAAACAGGCTCTCAACAGTCTTCAGCAGCAGGTGGGGATACTTGCGCGAAGTGTCGATCAAATGGAGATGCGTGGACGAAGAAAGATTCTGCTGCTACATGGAGTTGACGAAGGGAACAAGGAGGATACTTTGAAGGTGGTGGCTGAGTTGATCTGCGGTAAGTTGCAGCTGAGCAACTTCTCTGTCGCTAACATTAGCCGAAGTCACAGGATGGGGCGAGCTGTTGCAAATAAAACCAGGCCTATCCTGTTCAAGGTTGGCAGTCAAGCAGTCCGTGACAGGATTTGGTTTTTGAAAGCCAAATTAAAGGGCTCTGGCATCACTATGTCAGAGTTTCTTACAAAGACACGGCATGACGTTTTCTTGGCTGCGAGGGAGAGATGCGGCGTATCCAGGAGCTGGACTAAAGGGGGCTGCGTATATGTCTTGGGCTCAGATGATAAGCGGTGCCGAGTTGAGTCCCTCGCCGAGTTGAACAAGATTGCGCCACTTCAGCCTATTGCCAACGAGCTCGAACAGTGCGATCCAAAGGCTGTGCCGGTGCCCACTGCTGCTGCTGCTGCGAAGACTGCTAGGCTTAAGCGTGTTGCAGCCCTGAAGAAGTAATTTGTGTTTTGTGATGTTTCAATGTCCGGGTATTGTTGATGATTTTGTTTTTTGTTACCTTCACTTTTTTTTTGTAATGTATATGCATTTTTTAAACTAACTTGACATGACGTTTCGCGAATTATTTATATTTTAAATTGTCACATTTGTCACTCACTGTCACTGTCACTGTCAGTAAACACCAAAGGCTACGAAGAAATATGACAGTCTCTAAAGTGTTCTTTATTCTCATTAGCATTAAGTTCATGTGTGTTATTGACACGCAAAAGGGAAAAATGGCCTGGAGCAAGACACTGAGATAAATCCTCTGTGTCCCTTTCTCACATACTACCAGAAAAAAATAAGAAACAGATGGTAGTTTTTAGATTGTTCCAGTTGTCGTTAAATAGTCCGTGTTCATGCATTTTGATAGGTTTATGCGACATAAAATGAATTGAAACTAAATATTTTATTTCAAATATTGCTTCTTGTAATTTTATACGCATTCTTCTTGTATTTAATGATGATTTCATTTAGATATAGTAGCTATTCGTAGTAAGTATCAAATTATGAAAGGCAACATTTAGGAGGTTTCAATTTGACAGAATTTGACATCAATAAACAACTGCCTGTAAAAATACATAGAGAAGGGGCATCATAAACGACTCAGAAGACGGACTGGGTGCTAAATTTTATAAAATTTGATTGTCTACTGTTCAAGTTTTATATTATTATAAGCAAATTTCTAAAAATCTGAGGAGGATAAATTTTTTTTTTTTTTAATATGTCAAGCGCGTACCAATTTTACAAATTTTATCTTTTCTGTTGATCGGGCGCCTTCGGCCGCTCGGCGATCTTCGGCTGCTCTCGTGACACAACGGAAAGCGGCGAGCAGCGGCGGCCAGAGGTGCGGCATGCGGGACGTGTCTTCGGACCAATTCAGTATATAGTTATCTGTGACCACTTCTTAAAACGACCCGCGTGTGCTCCAAAATCTTCAACATCGATATAGTACATTCGAGAATTATATTCATTTTAAATCATAGTCTACTGTCTTTAAGTTTAGTCCTTAGGTAGGTTGGTAATGCTGCACGTATGTGTTAAGGACGCGTTTACGAATCTGACAAAAACAAGCAGTTTTCGGTGCATTTTGCGGCAAAATGATACAAAACCAAATGTAACTAATAATTACCACAGATAGATTACTCCTTAATCTTCAAATGGTAGCAATTTTTTATTCGAAAATTTTGGTTTATAATATTGTAAAAAATAATTTCCGTTACCTCTTCACACAAATTCGACGACATCGTACTGACTTTAGGTACATTATTCTTTTATTTAATAACATAAATTTATGTATTTAAAAATATTTTATGTAAGCAGACATGTTCAACTCAAAAAGGTAGCAAAAAAAATCACCTTCACGCATTCTGCACGGACTACGGACAACCAAGGTAAGATTTTATTCACAGTTTCTATGTACTTATAAATTTCATATTTAATTTCGGACTTGATGGAGTGACCTGAAATGTACTTCGAAGACTGCTACTGGAACTAATATACCAGTAGAGCTAGGTGTGCCGAGTTTGGGCTCGTTTTGTTAGTTATGTCGAGACCTTACCTCCGGACTTGATGGAGAAACCTGCAGGTGTACTTCGAAGACTGCTACTGGTACTATTATACCAGTAGAGCTAGGTGTGCCGAGTTTGGGTTCGTTTTGTTAGTTATTTTGAGACCTTACCTCCGGACTTGATGGAGAGACCTGCAGGTGTACTCCGAAGACCGTTACTGAAACTAATAGACGAGTAGAGCTGGGTGTGTCGAGTTTGGGTTCGTTTTGTTAGTTATGTTGAGACCTTACCTCCGGACTTGATGGAGATACCTGCAGGTGTACTTCGAAGACTGCTACTGGAACTAATAGACGAGTAGACCTAGGTGTGTCGAGTTTGGGCTCGTTTTGATAGTTATGTTGAGACCTTACCTCCGGACTTGATGGAGAGACCTGCAGGTCCAGGACCTGGAGGCTGCTATTGAAACTAATAGACGAGTAGAGCTAGCTGATAAGAGTGTGTATAGTTTATACCTTTTATAACACAATTTTTGTTTTAGATGCCAAGGCCTAAGACGAGATTCAAAAGAAATATGGAACTACGGGAACATTCATCATAATAATATAATTGTCATTGTCATAATAATATAATGAAAAATAAAATTGATATTTTTTTTGTCTTTCGTAAGTTTTATTCATTTCTTTTATCATTTACTAGCTCCTGACTCGGCTTCGTACGGCATCCTAATTACGTAACACACTTAGGGCCAATTTCATCAGTTGCTGTAAAAACTTAGTTCAACAAAACTGAGCTCAGCGTAATCTAGTTTACAGATCGGTGTTGATCTGGATTCACGTCAAACTGATTTCACCAGCACTATTTTAATCGCGTTTACCAAAACCAAGATAAAATGGCTGAGGACCTAAAATGCCGTAATCACGTTTTGTCATCACACCATGTATCAGCGAATTATACGACCTGCTGCGGTTTTCAAATGTATATTTTAGGAGTAATAACAAAACGCTTTTTCATTCGTTCACAGTGTCGCAAGCTCTGAAAATATTCCCTTACAAAATGGGTAATTTAATAACAAAATAATTTGAAAAAAAAAAATATATTATCCAATATACTGTAATTATATTACAGTATACTGTTTACCTCAAAATATAATAAACACTATTTATTAAAAAAAAAAAACTCGGCTGCAATGCATAAATATTAAGAAACATTATTATTTTTGAGGACTTTTTTTTACAAAGTTGGCAACTTTGTTAAAACATTCCCCGTTATGTTGAAAATTTCAAATTATTCGTAAATCTTTGCGTTTATCGAGTGCCCATTTTTCTTTTTCTTTGTAATTTCTGTGACCCTGCTTTTTTCTTTGGACTATTGTGTGTGTTAGCTGCTACGACGACCATTGCTTGCCTTATCGGACTTGATTCTTGCCATTACGTGACCACAGCTACGGACTTACGGACTTCCGATTTTTGTTTGAACGAGCTCATTTGTTGCCTTGCCACCATCATGACTTCCAACAAACCCGACGGCCTGAAACGGAAGCGAGACCCAACATTTGTCGCCACTGAAAAAATGGCATTGTTAAATTTGGTGGAAAAGCACTTTGCCATTGTGGAGAATAAAAAGACCGACACCATAACTATCAAAAATAAAAATCTGGAATGGCAGAAAATTGCCGAGGAGTTCAACGCAACTTCCCCAATCTATCCCAGGGAATGGATTGTTCTAAAAAATTGCTGGGAGAACATGAAGAAGAAGGCCAAAAGTGAGCAGACAGCGCGTAACCAAGCCTTTTTGGGAACTGGTAAGCTTTAGATATTTATTAATTTCACAATAAGTAAGTCTTATCTTAGTATATACCCATGATATATAATAAAAAGTAATTTTTTCATCATCATCATTTCGAAAGACGTCCACTGTTGGACATAGGCCTCCCCCAAGTGCCGTCACAATGAACGGTCCTGTACGTCTCATATCCATCGGATTCCCGCAACCTTTACCCACACACACATACACAATAATGAAAACCAATAATGTCAAAGTAACCTTTAATAAAACACACCACTTTCAAAGACCTTATAAATTTATTAAGTTGCTATTAGTAAACCTCGCCTTCTTTTTCATATTTAAGGAGGAGGACCACCCAGAAAAAATAATTCTGATCCTGTGATTGATGATGTCTTACGTCTGATTCACACCCGGGTGACTGGATCTGTCAATTCATATGACTCTGATGGCAATCAAATTCTAGGTAAGATTCTTTAGTCAAGAACTATCTGTTATCTTTATGTACATATATAATTATGCTGTAAAATATATATGTTCGTCACCAAACTCCTAAATGACTTTATTATATTTAAGCAAGACAGTCATCACCGATACTGTATTTCTGTTGCCATTTTAACAACAAATGCAAAAAACAGAACAAAATAATTATTTAAGGGGGGCCCCCATAACACAAACATGATTTTTTGCCTCTTTTTGCTAGTAACACTATGGCACCGTTCGTGAGCCTCGTTATTTGTTATTTATAAAATGATTTGTTTTAGATGCCACAGCAAGTGAGCAGGTGCAAGACACTAATAGGGACTCTACTGAGGCCACTGAGACGGCTACTACATTCACAGTTGTAAGTATTGTTGAAATTGATTTGGACAAGAAATCAAACCATATTGTTATTTATTCTCAAGTATAAGGCGTGGCGGACGGACAGAGTTCCGTACAGTCGTCGACGTTGCGCGCCTAAAAGAGATGTCAGCAGTACCGTAAAGGCCCAACAGAGCCAAAGGCTACTAAGGCCATGGAACAACTTCTGAAAGAGTAACCCGTGGACCTGGAACGCAAAGGGCAATAGGTGTTGTCTTTCAAGGCCCTCTCGCTCCGCCCTAGATCAGGATGTCTTCTATTAGGATTATTTCCCGCCTTAAAAAATCATTGTATGTTTTTAAATTAAATTTTAATTTATTTGCAGGACTGGTCTCATTACACACCAACAATGCTGAGAGCACCTGTTACTTCAGTACTTGTTGCCTCAAGGAGTCCGTCACCTGAGGCAAGTGGAAGTAGAGCTGAACCACCACCACAGCACCAACGAGCATCTATCACTCCGCCTAGGTTAGTAATATTATAAATTATTCAGTATTAGCCTATTCATAAAATATACATGTTATGGAACAGCCAATATTTAATACTTCAGAATTTTCAAAGTCGAGACAGTAGCTTGCATTGCATATAAGCTAGTAGATAGTGCATACCTCTAATAAAATCATGTGTCAATATATTAGCAATTATTATTCCTGCATAATATAATATTCCACAAATATCATACAACGCCGTCTAATCTGAAGCTAAGCTGAGCTTGTAGTATGAGTACTAGACAACTGAAAAACAAACTTATTTATATTTCTAAATACATACATATTACTAATATAATTTACACTCAGACACAAGAAATGATCATGCTCATCACATAAATAAATATTTGTCCTGGGTGGGAATCGAACCCACGACCTCCGGCATAGCAGTCAAAGCCACTAACCATTAGACCAACAGGCCAGTCGAAAGAAAAATTGGTATACATACTTACATGCAAGCGTGCCAGAGGGTTGAGAATCCATAATTTCACTCAAGTACTTTTCGAAATAGTTACTTTTTCAAGGTTATTAAAATAGTTTTTATTATAGGTACAAGTCCTCTAAATTATATCAATAATTCTTATGTATTTCACCTAAGTAATTTTTATATACTAAAACATGTTTAATATGTTACAGGGCTATACCGGCTGAACGGGCTATATCGGCTGAACGCGCCATACCGTCAGCTACCAGTCGCAGAAGGCCAATTTTAAGGCGCAATAGGGAAGGCAGCGAAAGCCTGAATGCGCAACGCATCAGCATGCTCCTGAAAACTAAAGAGAATGCCGAAGAAGAGCATGCTCTTAATATATCCATACTGCGGCTCCAAGAGCAGAGGGAGCAAGAAATATTAAAGCAGGAAAAATCTAAAAGTGAACAAGAGGAAATTAAATGTGAACAGGAGCAAATAAAGTTAGAAATTTTAAAACTACAATTAAAGAAATTACAAGATTAATTTGTATTGTTTATTTAATTTCAAACAAAATTCACTTAAGTAATAGGTACAGATATTTTACAAACTATTTCACAGATTTAATATCTATCTGTACCACATATTACATAACTCAAGATTCAAGATAAATGTAATTAATGCCGGTACCAAACAGGAATTAGTGATGACGATGATGGTGTGTTTCTTCCAATTATCTTGATAGTCTGAAAAGTTATTAAAGGATATTATTACTTTATATTTATTAAAATTGATAGACGTTTTCGTCTATCATCTTAACCAATTCTATTTTTTAAATATATTTTTCATCAAAATGTGGAAAAAATATAATAGTGTAAAAATTATTGGAATCGATTCAGTATATACTGATTCTGAACAAACTATAAACAAGTTTCACAAATATTTTAAAAACTAGCTTTTGCCCGCAACTTCGTCCACGTACATATATAGCCTATTTCACTCGGAAATAAAACTGCTTTTTATCGGTGAAAAACATTTTAGCAATCGGACCAGTACTTCCAGAGATTACCTCCTATAGTATAGATAATGTTTTATATGGTACATACAACTTGTAAACTGGAAAGAAGTGGAATAAAGTGAGTGTGAAGGAAGATTGTGATGGCCCAGTGGTTAAGGCACCCACCTCTCATGGATGAGGTTTCAGGTTCGAAACCGGGCAAGAAGTAGTATTAATTTTTCAATTTATATTTACTTTTCCTTTAGTTTGTCTAGGATATTACTGACTCCCTGTAACTCAGAAAGCATGTAAAGCCATTCCAGTTGTAGTTGGTACATTTTTGATAGGTGTTACAAATGGACTCCAAGTCTGACTATCAGTCTATCCAAGGAGTATTGTATTGCCCCAGCAACTGGGTTGTAGAGGTTGGATAAGCAGTCGCTCTAGAGGTACATGGGTATTCAGCTACATCAAGTTAGAAGAGAAGCTGACCCCAAGCTAGTTGGGGAAAAGGGGAGGGAGAAGATAACTGTATTAACTTACCGTGCAAAGTAGTTTGTCACAAGTTCACTACGCCTTTTGTAATTTGGATTTGTCCTGTGTGATCTTCCTGTATCCATATTTCCACTACTAATAGTACCCTGAGCTATTAAAGCATCCCAAGAATCTGGATTTACGATTTGGTTATCGTTAGGAGGTGTGGCTTCACCACTTCTTCTTGCAATATTATGCAATACAGCAGTGGCAATAATTATTGGGAAAGAATTCTGTAAAGAAACTCCCAAGCCAATAGCCATAACTGGAAAACGTCTTTTCCAGACTCCAAATACTCGTTCTATGCAATTCCTCGTTCTAATATGAGACTCATTATATAACTCTTCAGGACCATTATTACATTGTACTAATGGAGTCATCATGTAACTATTACATGCATAACCTGCATCTCCTACAAGAACAGCACTTCCATATTTTCCCTGTTCAAACAACGATCTTCGATAGCAATTGTTGAAAATATATGAGTCATGTGTACTTCCTGGCCAACGAGCAACCACATCTGTAAATTCTAATTCTGCATTGCAGATGGCTTGAACGTTTAAGGAAAAATAGTTTTTCCGGTTACGAAACATCTCTGGGTTTTCACCACCTAAAAATATATTAAAGTATTAATATTGTATACCTATATTGTGAGTACCTATGTATTAAATATGTATATAATACATAGAATGTAATATATAAGAATTTAGTATAAATTTCCTCACCTGGAGATTTAATAAATTTCACATGTGTGCAATCTATAGCTCCTATAACATATGGAAATTTAGCTCGTTTAGAAAATTCAATTTGAGTCTGGTGTATTTCTTCTGGTAATTCAGGAAAGTAAATGTGGCGCGGTCGGAGTGAGGCAATCGCAGCACTAACTCTGTGCACAATTCTATGTGCAGTAGATGTGCTAAATCCACATAAATCAGCAGCAGTCATTTGATAGCACCCAGTCGCATAAAAACGCAGTGCACATAGTAACTGATTGATGGGAGACACACTGTTATTACTGAAAATAGAAGTAAATAAGTTAGGCATGTAACAACTTTTAAATACTTGTAAAACAAGTGATTTATATAAGCAACAAATTGTCAAACTGTATAGGTTTCTAATATCTACTTATAATGAAAAACCATGCTTACATATTTGTAGGAAACTCTAATTTATCTTCGATAGACTCCAACACAGATAAAACTGTTGGTTTCGTGAGACGAAATCTTGTTATAAAATCTTTATCATCAAGAGTGTCGAAGTGTTCTTCTCTCACGCGTATCCATCTTGGACGCAGAACTATAAATTCCTCGTCATCCCATTCTTCGTCAAAAGCTAGTGCTAAGGCCCTTTTCATATTTATTTTCTAATGAAATAACGACCACTCACAATAATAAAAAAAACGTACGATGTTTATAAATATTATGACATTAACAAGTGACACTAGTGACATGACAGCGGCTAAACGCGTTTATACGAGCCAAACGCCGAAAACATGGGCGTTTAGAATTCTAACTGAGTTTAGCCTAAACTAGATGCGATTCATAGCGATGAAATGCAAAATGAAGCTATAATCTCGATTAGACGCTCAAACTGAGTTTTGTTTGATATAATCGCGATTAGTTTTATTGGTGAAATGCGCCCTTAGAATGGCAATCCATTCCAATTTGACAGATAAACAATATCTATTGGGTTGTTCTTGTTGTCATGCAAACGACTTTTTTTTTATGAAGCAATTAATAATGTTTGGAACCTAATCCTAACCTTGAAAGTAATTGTAAGTACTTATCAGTATTATATGTATGTGCCAAATAAACGTATTTTCTTTCTAGTTTTCGAGAACCATTTGATACTAAAACAAAATTATATAGGTACCTAAAACTTTTTACTTGCTATGTGAATATCAGTGACAGGAAATTAAACACAATTAAATAAAAGTAAGCTCAAGTATCAAGTCGTGTCAAGTTACTCATAATTTCGCCGCTTCGCGCATTTCGCTGTGTGTGAGCCGTGCACGTGTAGTAGTAAGACTCTATACCTAAAATTGATGCGCGTCAAATCGTAAACGCGTCACATCGCGTTAACTACTAGTAATATATTATTTTTTATGTTTTGTTGTAGATTTCCAAGAAACAAGAACCATCGGCAACAGTGGCTTTGAAGTTGTGCCATTTAAAAATATATTTTTTTCAGCAACAGTTTTGTCGTCGCCACATTAACTCTGAAGATGTAAATCAATACTAAAACCTAATTCCATTACATCTATATACCCTTTTCTAAGTTCATCCGTTGTTAAAAACTCCGTTCAGTAATTTTTGAGTTGATTGCAAACAGATATAGACAAACGAACATAGTGGGGGACGGAAGAATCTCCGATAACTTATCCTGCTCTAAGGTAGAGCGGGACAAGTTATTTGAGGTTTATACTGAATAAATCTACCCGTGTTCTTCAGTTGCCCTTTGTGTTTCAGGACCATGGTTTCCCTTTCGGAAATTTCCTGTGGCGCTAACGGGCATCGGCAATAATTAGTATTAGTTAGTATAAATAAATTTATAAACCAGTCGAGGATCATTTATTTAATGTATTATTTATTGTTTATTATTTAGTTAATAAGTGCAATTTAACGTAATAAAAAATGTACAATTTGATGTCACGCATCAGTCTATTTTTAATAAAGTAAAAATAAAAGAATAACATTAGTTTTATTATAAACTAACTAGTTTTTTCTTTCAGACAAACCTTATTCTGGTAGATGCAGCCGTTCAGAAGTGATCTTCTTACGTAGGTACTTCACACACATTAGGCATTTTTTTATCAGTATAGGTATTTCATACTCGCTTATGAGGATATTGCTATTATAATATATACGGACATCAGCTAGAATATTTCCTAGTCATTACAGAGAAAACTCACAGTTCCCTTTTGGTAAGCATATTATACATATTAATTGTTTTTTTAACTTGAATGTCTATTTTAATGTATCAAAAATATCTTTAACTAACTTTTGAGCAAAATTGTCCCGTGGTATGTAGCTAGTGTATGGACACACTAGTAGAACGAGATGACAGGACTCTTTCTGACTTTCCTTTTCAGGTACGCTTTTGAGGCTGTCGTAGTCAATCTAGTACTAGGATCAAAGATTTTATATATTCTACTAGAGTAGACTAGATTGACTACGAAGAAATATGACACTCTTTAAAGTGTTCTTTATTCTCATTAGCATTAAGTTCATGTGTGTTATTGACACGCAAAAGGGAAAAATGGCCTGGAGCAAGACACTGAGATAAATCCTCTTTGTCCCTTTCTCACATACTACCAGAAAAAAATAAGAAACAGATGGTAGTTTTTAGATTGTTCCAGTTATCGTTAAATAGTCCGTGTTCATGAATTTTGATAGGTTTATGCAACATAAAATGAATTGCAACTAAATATTTTATTTCAAATACCTATTGCTTCTTGAAATTTTATACGCATTGTTCTTGTATTTAATGATGATTTAATTTAGATTTAGTAGCTATTCGTAGTAATTTTCAAATTATGAAAGGCAACATTTAGGATTTGACAGAATTTGACATCAATAAACCATAAGGCTGATGCTTCATAGGGCTAAAGTTGTATTTTTAATTGTTAGAGTCCGTCTACTGAAAGCGTGACCTGAGAAAAGGAGGTTGAAACCCAAAAATTTGAATATGGTATTATTGAAATAGTAGGAGAAAAAAGTTTTGGTACTTGAGTATTTTTTTATATATGACGATTGTACAATAGTTGTATTAGAACTTAAAATTGTGTAGATTTAATTATTGGTAGATGTATGGTAAAGGTTAATAATACACAAAATGTTAGTTATTATTCCAAATTTATTTTATCTGTTCTCTCAAATGCCGTATATAATATTCTTTATTTACAATTTGGCATTTTGGCGTGTGCGTCAGAATGGCTGGTGGTCTGTGGAGTTGGTCTATGCGAGTTGATTCAAAAATTGCTACATAATTGCTTATATTTGCTACATATAGTAAATAATTGCTACCTAGGATATATATTTCGAAATACAATATTTTTTTTGACCAGCCATCCTGACGTTTGGTTGGCTGGTCAACCCCTAGTTTAAAGTTAAGCATGCAGACTTTCCCAAAATGTATTGCTTTAATAATTGCTACATATTTACTTCATTTATCTAATTTAGTTGTAACTTCAAACATATGTTAAATAAAGGATGTAGCAATTATTTAATTTATCCCAAGGAAAAGTGCCGGATAAAATATTAAAGGCAATTACTTAGTTATGTAGGTGTCGGTTTAATCGTTTAGGCTCTGGTGTTATGGAGCGAGCCGAGTGCTGCAGTGACAAATCTCCACGTGTATCAAACGACGTTTTACAATACACTTACGAAGAAATACTTACTTTCTCTGGAAATTACGACTCACTTTTTTTCATTTTATACTGAAGAAAATGTTCCAAAGTTGATTTTAGTTTTGATTTAGATGGCAGCAGGCTATCACAAGTAAGTACTTATTAACTTAATCACAATATCTGGTGACGGCGGTACCATCTAAAGAAATCTCTTCAAATCTTAAATTCAACCATTTTTTTCACAAAATATAACACAAATAAGAAATACTAAGTACTACTAACTAAATAATAACAAAGTATAAAGTGTGCAAGATGTTCAAAACGATGCTGTGTAAAGTTTCGCAACAGTGATGGGTATCCTGGTTGTGGAATTTAATTTTTTTTGGTAAGTTTTTTTTTTTTTTTTTTTTTTTCTTCTTCTTTGGCTTCGCACGGTTTGTGCATTCAGCCAATGTCACGTCAGGTTGTATTTCGTTATTATATGTACTTATTATAAATCAAAGTTAGGGAAACCAAAAAATAAAAATATTAAATTGAGCGGAATTTAGAAAAAGATATATAGGATCAGTTTTAACGGTGATAATAACATGTAGATAATGAGCAAATTACAATGACAAAAATTACAGTTTAATGTTATTTAGGATGATGAATGAGACTATACATTTATATACTGGAAAGCTATTTGTACAAAGTAAAGAAAGTATTGAGGTAGGAAAAGGGATACGAAGGGACAAGAGGTTACAGAGAAAGGAGGAATGGTCAAGTAAAGGGCAGGAGAAAAATATGTGGTTTAAGTCACCAAGGTCTGTGCCACACGAGCAAATGGGGTCGTCTATGATGTGTAGTTTGGCAAGATGGACTGGAGAGCAAACATGGCCCAGTCTCAACCTTATTAAAATAGAGGTCTCCACCTTACCAAACTTTGCCTTGCCAAACCACGGTTTTTCCGGAATCTCAGGTTGAATAAGTGAAAAGTATCGGCCCTTGGATTTGCTGCTGATATCCCAAGCTACCTTCCAAGTATCCCGAAGAAAATTCCTTGGCAACGTCTCAAGGTCATAGCCAAAGTTCTTATAAGGAACTAAGTTCCCACATTGCACCGCATCACCAGCGAGTGCATCAGCTACAACATTGCCATGGATTCCAGAATGGCCCGGAATCCAGGCAAATTGCAGTGTGTTACCCTCGGAAATGGTTCTGAACGCCAATTCTCTTATTGCATAAATTATAGGGGACTGTACTTTGTGTTCGAAAGGGGATTTATTTATGGCTAGAAGAGCACTCTGTGAATCGGTAAAAATTAAACATTTTTTGAGCTTGAAAATACGTGCATATTCTAAAGCTTTTAGAATTCCAAAACATTCGCCCGTAAAAACGGAAGTCTCCGGGGGCAGTTTTATTTTTTGAACGATGTTGTATTGAGTATGGTAGGTACCAATACCAACACAACTCGTCGGGGAATGCTTGGCAGCATCCGTAAAAATATGGTGGAAGTCTGAATGTTCAATCAGAAATATATTAAAACATAAATGGCAATCGGGATCTGATTTACTTACACAATTAAATTCAATATTGGGGATGAACAGTAAACTCTCATAACTATTATTAAAAAGGGGTAATTTATTTGAACGGTGAATTGGCGAAGAAATCGAGAGGAATTTTTTATAGCTTTCAACCAAACAAGGAGTACGTTTATGGGACCAGTAAGCTGAAGATTCAATTTGTAACATTAAAGATTCCAGTTTTGGAATGAGAGGGTGATTTGAGAACTGAAGAATCCGGAATAAATATTTGTCAGACAGGAATTGTCTTCTAAGGTTTAAAGGAGCTTCCCCGCATTCAATTTGCAGTGCATTAATAGGACTAGACTTCATGGCACCCGAAATAATGCGCAATGCTTTTGACTGGATCAGATCCAATTTTTTAAAAGCCATAACACTACCAGGTTCTAAAATGAACAATCCATAGTCCAGAGTGCTTCTGATGATTGCGTTGTAAATCAGTTTTAATGAAAAGGGATGTGCACCCCACCACACACCTGAGAGGCATCTGAGCATGTTTAAGTAATTTTCACATTTATTAACAATATAGTCACAATGAGGAACACAGCTTAATTTTGAGTCAAATATTACACCTAGATATTTGAATTTATCTTCAACTGGAATAAGTGTTCCCTTGTAGAATAGGTTAACTAAGGGAATATTTCTCTTCCTGGTGAATAAAACAGCCGCACTTTTAGACGCAGACAAGTCCAAACCGTTTAAATATAGCCATGACTCTAAAGTACACAAAGCAGAATTAATAACATCGCTAGCTTGTTCAATAGATTGACTTGAAGAATATAATAATAAATCGTCAGCGTATTGAAGAACCTTGACATGATTAGTTATAGAAGAGTCCAAATCAAAAGTGTAAATATTGTACAGAAGGGGACTAAGTACAGAACCCTGTGGCAGACCTCTCCATACAAGATGGGAGACATCACGATCTCCTATTAACATGTTAACAGAGCGTTCAGTCAGGATGTTAATAATGAAATTAGTTAAATTCAAGGGAACCCCTAAGGCTTTTAATTTATTTTGTAAAACTGATAATACGACATTATCATAAGCTGCATTAATATCTAGGAAGACTGCAATGGTGGATTGGTTATTAGAAAACGATAACCGAATATCGGATGAAAAAATACTTAAGCAGTCAGTGGTGCTTTTACCTTTTCTAAAGCCATATTGTGATTCCGCCAAAAGACCCTTACTTTCAACATACCATTCTAGTCGATTCTTTATTAGGTGTTCAGCTAGTTTCATCAGAATTGAAGACAAAACTATGGGCCGGTACGAGGAAGCATCAGATGGAGTTTTATTTGGTTTAAGGAATGGCAACACCATTTGATGTTTCCATTCAACAGGGATGTTTCCTGTTTTCATAATAGAATTAATAAGATCTAAATAATAATTGAGGACATTGTCATTTAAATTAGCAAAAAAGGAATACGGGATGCCATCAATGCCCGGGGCAGAATCCTTTGTTCTATGAATAACGCTCTTTAATTCAGTGAGAGAGAATGGGAGATCTAGCGTCGTATGTGTGTCTGAACTTGAAGTGACTTGGTTATTGGTTAAGGGAGATAGGTTAAGGTTAATAGCCTCAGGAACCCAAGGAGGAGCCAAATTGTCTAAAAATTCGCTTGCTAATGAGTCAGGAATAGGAGAAGAATTATGATAAATGGACCTAAATCTACGAATATTGCGCCAGACAATCGTAGGGTGAGTATTCGGTGAAATTGTTGAGCAAAAGTTACGCCAGGAATCAAATTTTTTCTTCTTAAATTCTTTAGAAATTTCCTTATTTAAGTTAGTAAGGGTTACAAAATTAATATCCGACATATCACGGTTATAACTGAATTCAGCCTCTCTACGTTTTTTAAGCAATTCTGTGCATTCAGAGTCCCACCATGGAGGCGAAGGAATCGTGCTCCTGTTGTTATTTTTTACAGGGAAAACTTCATCCGCCGCTGCAATTAATATGTGTGCTAAAGCTTCAGCACAACTATTTTCATTACCATCAGAAATAACAGGCAAGGAGCAAAGTTTACTGTCAACAATGTTTCTAAATTTGTCCCAGTCATTATTATTTCTATCAGGTAGTTTATGTTTTAAGTTTGATCTCCTTATTGGTGCCTTTGCATTGGAAAGAGGATAAGATATAACTATTGGGAAATGGTCACTACCATATGTAGAGGTTAGAATATCCCAAGTCAATGAAGAGGCTAAGCTTGGTGAACAGATAGATAGGTCAATCGCACTTTGGTTCTGATTGGGACCACAGCGACGTGTAGCAGTTCCTGTGTTTAAGATGCATAAATTATGAAAATCTATTATATCTAGTAATTCATCCCCATAATATGTAGAAGTTGAACAACCCCATGATTGGTGATGGCAATTAAGATCACCTAATATTAAAAGTGGCTTTGGAAGAAAGGAAAAAAGGTTTTTTATTTCTTGCAGAACTGGAGCAGAAGGGTGAGGAACATAAATGGAAACAAGGCAAATATGTTGAAGTTTAATGGCTACAATTGAAATTTCCTCACTGTGATGAGGCAACCTAATATTAGAAAATGGGATAGAATTCTTGATAAGTATAGCTACTCCACCATACCCATCAGATCTATCCTCTCGAATGGTTAAATAACCATTTATTTTAAAAATGTTACTTGGTTTGAGCCAAGTCTCTGCCAAGGCAAAGACAAATGGATCATATTTGTTTAGAAGATGTATAACTTCACTTTTTTTGTTAATGAGACTGCGGCAGTTCCACTGGATTATTTTGGTGTTGTCCATTATGTATTGATTGAGATGTATTGCAAGACGGGGCTGCGTTGGACGGTGAGAAATTAAACTGAGAGAGAAGATTATGTAGTGCGGAAAGAAAATCATTTACAGAAAAATTTGTGTCTTTAAAGTCATTATTATGATTGTTAGAAATAACACAACCATTTGATGGCTGGGGAATATTCCAATCTTTAATGATGGTATTATGAGCCTCTTTATTATAACCTTGTACAGATTTAGGAGGGGAATGAGGTTTGAGAAAGACAGTCTTTTTATAGCTACTTCGAACAGGTGTATTATTAGGCGAAGGGACTGGAGGAATATTAGCAGAGTTTTTGGAGGGAGAAGATAAAAGTGCATCAGCATATGATTTTGTTACTGGAGGATAAACTTTTGCAGCTTCAGCATATGAAACAGAACTTTGTGCCATGTATGTTTTAATTAATTTTTGCCTACAGAATTCTGGGCAAGACTTATTAATAGCAAAATGGGCCCAAGAGCAAAGGCAGCAAGATGTACTTTCTTGTTCTCTATCGCAACTGTCCCCAGTATGGCCTTGGCCACATTTCTAGCAACGGGGTTTAGACCTGCACTGAATTCTAGTGTGACCAAACCTACAACAATTGAAGCACTGTATGGTAGGGAAAATATATAACTCTACAGGTAAAGCATTATAACACATAAAAATTCTTTTTGGTAAGACCTGCCCATCAAATGTAACAACTATGGATTGAGATGGTTTCCAAATAGTTGAACCATCAACAATGGTTTTAAAGTTAAGACGTCTGACTTTTAAAATTGGACCGCAACCAATCGGTACTGTTATATTATCTAAAACTTCCTCCGGAGACCATTCTGAAGGAACACCACGTACTAGTCCCATCCTAGTAACGTTAAAAGTAGGTATAAAAGCTTTAAAGTTGTGTTTTTCTAGACTATTATGTGTAATAAAAGAATTCGCGTCCAGGAAACTAGAAAAGGATAATGAAATCTTATTGCGTCCGATTTTTTTGACGCTACCATTAATAATATTTTGGAAGTTGTTGTGTTTTAAAAACTTCCCAAATGTGATTGGGTGCAATGTCGTACCATCATCTGGTGAAGTTATTATTTTTTGTACATGTATTACAAAAGGCGCGCTGTCCGTTTTATCGTAGGTTTTTCTACCAATCTGAGCGGGAATAACCATGGAAGGAGCAGGAATATCATTAGGCAATACATTAGACACATTTTCAGAATGGATAGGTGCAGATTCCACAGCTTGAGCAGAGTGTAACTCCATACAACCACAACCCGAAGACTCGGAACCATCGTGGTGTTTTCGGATACGACGACGCTTATTACAGTGCTTACAGACATGCATGCGACTTCTTTATAAATTCCGAGATGAAGACGATCCATCAGTGTCCATACCTGATTCATTATTGGATTGAACTGTGACAAAAACGCTGGCCGGGGGAACAAAGTCCCCCGGGTCGGGCGGATCTTTCATCCTTAACGTTAAAAACTAAATAATTGAAGAAACTTACCACTACCGAAGAATGCACAAAACTAAATATTAACTCTAAACTACTACTACTACTACTAATCTTATATATAAATTTAAAGTTTTTCCCAATAAATATTATAAAAATTTGTTTTGAGTTTTAAACCAAAAAATACGCGCCCGCCAAGTTGGAAGTTTCCCGCGCTTTTTCCATAAGTTTTCTGTTTTGTTTACAAATATTTATGTAGGGTGACAACAAACATCGTTTTGAATTTCATGCGGAGAAGGGGCATCATAAACGACTCAGAAGACGGACTGGGTGCTAAATTTTATAAAATTCGATTGTCTACTGTTCAAGTTTTATATTATTATAAGCAAATTTTTAAATATCTGAGGAGGCTCAATTTTTTTTTTAATAAATCAAGCGCGTACCAATTTTGCTAATTTTATCTTTTCTGTTGATCGGGCGCCTTTGGCCGCTCGGCGATCTTCGGCTGCTCTCATGACACAACGGAAAGCGGCGGCCAGAGGTGCGCCATGCGGGACGTGTCTTCGAACCAATTCAGTGTATAGTTATCTGTGACCACTTCTTAATTCATGAATCCCCAAGCGACCACCGGTGGCCGCGCATCTATTGTCTTACTATTGTGTTTCTAATTGACGGTATCTGAAGGGTTAAAACGACGCGCGTGCGCTTCAAAATCTTCTCCACATCGATATTCTATACGTCTTTAAGTTTAGTCCTTAGGTAGGTCCCTAATAAATGCCGCACGCAATGGTGCATGTATGTGGCTTAACCTTTAACTGCTAGTAATATATAATTTTTTATGTTTTGTTGTAGATTTCCAAGAAACGAGAACCATCAGCAACAGTGGCTTTGAAGTTGTGCCATTATTTTTTTTTTTTCAGCTACAGTTTTATTTGTGGTTGCCACATTAAGCCTGAAGATGTAAAGTTAAATCAACACTAAAACATAATTCTATTCCATCTATATACCCTTTTGTAATTTCATCCGTTGTTAAAAATCGGTTCAGTAGTTTTTGAGATGATTGCAAACAGATATAGACAAACGAACATAGTAGGAGACTTTTTTGATGTGGTAAAATTATTCTGATAAGTGTAGCCGTTCAGAAGTGATCTTCTTACGTAGATACACACATTAGGCATTTTTTTATCAGTGTAGATATTTCATACTCGCATAAGAGGATATTGCTATTATAATATATACGGACATCAGCTATTTCCTAGTCATTACAGAAAAAACTCTGTTCCCTTTTGGTAAGCATATTATACATATTAATTGTTTTTGAACTTGCATGTCTATTTTGATGTATCAAAAATATCTTAAACTAACTTTAGAGCAAAATTGTCCCGTAGTATGTAGCTAGTGTATGGACACACTAGTAGAATGAGATGACAGGACTCTTTCTGACTTTCCTTTTCAGGTACGCTTTTGAGGTTGTCGTAGTCAATCTAGTACTAGGATATATAAAATATTTGACTAGGATATATAAAATCTTTGGTAAACACATTTTTACTTTTGTTTTCAAGGGAAGGCTGTGATCTTTTAAACATATTGCCTAGTTTCAAGGTCTATAGAATATTAGTGCGTTCCGTTATATGTAGCAGTGCATAGTTTTCCTGAGTTATCGTTTATTATTTTCTTTTCTAAATTTTATTAGAGTCCGTCTACTGAAAGCGTGACCTGAGAAAAGGAGGTTGAAACCCAAAAATTTGAATATGGTATTATTGAAATAGTAGGAGAAAAAAGTTTTGGTACTTGAGTATTTTTTTATATATGACGATTGTACAATAGTTGTATAAGAACTTAAAATTGTGTAGATTTATTTATTGGTAGATGTATGGTAAAGGTTAATAATACACAAAATGTTAGTTATTATTCCAAATTTATTTTATCTGTTCTCTCAAATGCCGTATATAATATTCTTTATTTACAATTTGGCATTTTGGCCTTCCGACAAGAATACCAAGAGCACAAAACTGCGATAGTCAATTAAAATAGTCATCATCATTCATACCGTAAAAATATCTAGTGGTCAGTCAACAATGATCAAGATTATAGTGTCACACTAACTTAAAAATCCAAGATTGTGTATAAACATTGTTGTTTTTCTTAGAAAACAACTTCTTTCTCTTCTTGTTTTTGTTTAAACTCACTGATGATAGTGTGTAGCAGCTTTCGCACATAACTTTATATTGTTTTACCCATGATAAAGTAGTTATTGTTGATAAATAAATATCTGTTTCAAAAAACTGACAATTGCAATCAAAGACTTAGACGTGATTTTGGCGGCAAAATAATGTTGCCACTTTAATTTAAAAAAAAACTCCAGGTTACGCTTTCATTAGACAGACTCTACCCGGACAGCATATTATAATGTTAATTTTAGTTTTGTTTTTAAATATTTAACGCCACCGGCAGGTAAACCAAATTTTTTGGTGTATAAAACAAGTTTTCGGATAGGATTTTAATTTATATATATACAACGTGTAACAAAAAGGGTATATACATCAAAAAGCCCTGAAGTTTACTGGTGGTATAGAATCTCTACACAAAGTTTCAGCTCAAAATAAATTACTCAAAGAATTGATACCAAATTCTTGGTATCCTTGGTATCGTATGATTCTCGAATTCAAATCATAAAAAACGTGTCACAACACTACGAGGGTCAATAACATTCCACGTCACTTGCTAATAAAGACTTCTTCTGTAAATCTGATCGCCTAGTACCTCTCTTCCTAATTCTACCTAATTTCGATACGCACGGCGCGCGCGTGAATGAAACGCTCTGTTTGCCTAGTACCTGCCTACTTAAAATTTTGCCTCAAAAAAGCAGAAGGTCACGCGAGGCAAAATATCTACAGGTGTCAGTTTCTGGATGCGACGGAAGAGGTATGGGTGCTGACCTTCATTCTGCAACACTCGCCATACCTACTTGCATATGGTTAGAGGTATACAGCGCCAATGCAGCTCGCCGAGTGCGCTAGTACCTACGTGGGTTATTTTCAAAATGCTCTAGTACGGCCTCCTCAAATTCTGGATCGATAGTGTTTGGGCGACCCCCTAAACCAGAAACGTGGAACCAGTTTGTTGCAGACGATGTTCCTTTCAGTACCTATGTTACAAAGTAGGGTAAATACGCCAAATGTCGGCCTCCCCCCAATAGTCGGCCGTCTGCACATTTTCAACTTGCATTCATTCAAAAGGTAATTAAGTGACAATTTTACCTCTCGAATTGCAACTTTAGTTCATACTCTATATGTACAAACCGTTATTATCCGATTAAGTCACTTGCTTTTCGCACACTAAGCATAAGCAGAGATTGCGTCGTTGAAGCGTCAAGTTTGCATGAAAAGTAGCTTACTTGATGTGAATACTCACACTTCGGGGATTGATATTACAACGATAAGACATTTCTTTATTTTTGTTTTAAGCTTTATTATCACTAAAGGGTTATTTTTACTATATTTTGAGATAGTTTTTTCAGCTTTTTGCGTATATTTTTCAGGGCAAAATAGGAGGCCGCCATTAGGGTAACAGTTTTGACTTAAAACCGGATTCTCGGCCGTGGCCGACTTAAAGTAAATGCAGTCTGTTTTATAAATTCTAATTGTACCAATTCCATTAGCTAAACAAGAGAATTTGCAAAACTTCTAGATAAATAAATCTATTTTACTTTTAATCGCCAAATAACGGCCGGGGTGATATTAATCGAATCTCGAGAAATAAGGTACAAGGAATAGGGGCCGACATTAGAAATATTAAAGATCGTAATGTCGACCAGCCTCGAATTCGAGCGCCACTATACAGGCTGATGAAAAAATAGTTTTGTATTTTTTCATTGATTGGGTAGTGATTTTTTATTTGTTTATCAAACTTATTTAAAGAAGTTAAGTTTAAATGTAGGAGTTGACAGCATTGAAGACATTATTTTATGGTAGCTTTATGGTTTTGGAATTTGAGATATAAATAATATGAATTACTCTTTGAAACTTCCTATCTATTAAACACTTCTTATTAGCTTAAAACATATAAATGGTTGGTCGTGAATCTTTGTTGTACCAAAAAGCGGCCCTTAGACAAAATATACTAAGTTGGTTTTCACTAAGTGCTTTTAATTTAAGGTAGGTACTACAATGACAAAGCAGGGAGATCTAAAGCTTTCACGGAATCAAAGAAAATTATGCGGTTACAAATTTTTTAAATGTTTACCGCCTTGTTTGAAAAATAAAATAATTTTAGTAAGGAAATAAAAAAAAAATTTACTATTAAAATCACATTAATAATATTGGTCACTGTCTTAATTTATAACACCCTATACCCGGCCGACATTTGGAAATAACGCGACCGACCATGGGCCGTGAATGGCCGACTTTAGGGTTTTTCTGTTCCCGACGCATCTAAACCTTATTATTTTTTTCTTTTAGTAGAAATGTCGATCTTATGCCTATAAACATAAAATAGATTAGTCAAACTATCCAAAATCGCATCAGAAGCTCTCTTTTGTTGGAAACTGAAGGTGCTAGAGCGATCCGCAGTCAGAAAATCGCTAAGGGGGCCGACATTTGGCGTATTTACCCTACTCTGTGAATGTACCTACCTACTATCCGATGGAAGCCCGTCACCGAAGAAACTGTCGGCGCTCAGCTCCTTCTAGGTACCCGCGATAACTCGAGGACGATAAAGTTTGCGAGCAGCTCGCACATTACCGGCCGTCCTCTCTTCCGACACACAACATCATCTCATAATATTCACTATTACTTAAAACCATCACCATAGAAATGCCATCACACACGATTATCACAACTGCAATAAAATAATGTTTAAAATCCAAATCACAAACACCGGAACGGATAATTATGCTATGCGACTGCATCGTACGATTATTGGTCATCCACTAATGCAAAATTATATTTATTTATTTACCTAAATTTGACTTTCGGCGCGTACAAAGATGCCATCTCTCTCACATTAAACACGCAGGCGGCGCGTGCGACTGGGACAAAACTATTTTATCGTGTTCAATAACATTTGAGCTTCTCAAAGGAATTTTTTTAGGGATCTGTGAACCGTTTTTTAAAATTATCAATAACAATTCTCGTTTCTTATGGACTCCTAGTACTTTCGCATATTTTTCATTTATTTTAAAATGATAAATTAAGACTAAACTGTGCTACTACTGGTAATGTTTTTGTAGAAAAGGCAAAAAGTTACGCAAAGACCTAATTGTGCGCAAACGTATAGTTTTTTTAGAAATAAGCGCGAAAGATTTGTTGATTTGTTTATAATCTCGGGGTAAAATTAAACTCACACGCATTCACGCGGCGTCGTGAATGCGCACACTACATAATAATAATTAATTTCTTGTTAACTAAGTACATATCCTATGACTGTATAGCAACCGACATAAAAAGAATTAGGTACGTAAGAAAATTCATCTCGACCCTGC
This sequence comes from Mythimna lalbum, assembly GCA_949319445.1. Lineage (NCBI taxonomy): Eukaryota > Metazoa > Arthropoda > Insecta > Lepidoptera > Noctuidae > Mythimna > Mythimna lalbum. The sequence continues at coordinate 14,972,984 of OX439345.1, read as the reverse complement.
AAAAAGTGACAACTTATTGAAGTCCTCTAATTAAATAAAATTCAAGAACGGAACCCACTGGGAGTTTATTTGTACCAGGAGGCACATAAGTTGCTTAGATATGATATTTGGGTTCATTTTAACAGATAAGAAATCCTTTTTCGCAGCGTCTAACGCCGAGTACAACGTTTGTTTAGATTTTACGTAGGTATCTACTTCGTTTAAATTTTTCGTAAACTAAGTATTTGTTACTATCCTATCTACGAGTACGTAAAACAATAAAAAAGTATGTAGATATTTCTTATTGTTTCACGTAAATACCAGATAGGTACCTAATTATTCCATATCCTTACGAATATAAGGGTATTCGTAAGGATATGGAATAATTACTTAGTCTACTTAGTCTCCTCTAAAAGAGGCGTGAGTCGCACGAAAAATAATATGCGCTGCGCGCTAACGAACACGGCCCTACGCGGCGCGCAGGTTTTTCGATGTCCAACGCACGCACTCGCTCTAGTTTTTGGCTTGGTTTGTTGTACACAAACATAATCTTAGTCTTTGTAGGAAAAACTTATTTCTTCTTAAAACTATTTTTCTTAAAAAAAAATGTTAGAAAAAATAAACATGCGGAACCCTTTATCCACTGTTTGAAGAAATACCAGGAGTAAGAGGTTTGTTTTTAGTCATAAACAGTTCAATGACACCGATCAGCTGACTTTTTACTAGTGATGTATTGGTTTCAGTTTGAAATGTGCGGTTTCTGGTATCATATGTATGGAATAATTCACAACTTCCTACCATGTAAACATTTCCGTATCGTTTGTTATCTTATCAAGAGGCCGTGCACTTGGTATGTATACCCCCTTTTTGTTACACGTTGTATATATATTATATTATTTTTATTTATTTATGCCTTTCGATAACAGCAGCGATAGTAATAGTTTTTTCTCTTTAACAAGTAACGATGACAGTTTCATGAGCGTTCCATCTCTTTCAGACAGTCTTGCAACGCAGTTTTCTGATGTACCTAATAATTTTAACGTTATTCATATTAACGCCCAGAGTATTCCGGCTCATTTCCACGATATGCTGGCAAGTTTTGACTGTAAAAACATCCATGCTATACTTGTTTCCGAATCGTGGCTTAAACCCTGTTTACCTTCTACTAGCTACTCTCTTCCTGGTTTTAATCTCGCTGCACTGCACTTCTGATACTAAGCTTTGCTGCACTGCACCATCAATGCCAATGGCGCCAAGAACTAGTTACGTTATCTGCTTTGGCAACACTGTTTTTAGGGTTTTGATCTACCGAAAGGTGGCGTTGTATTCTACTGTTTTAGATAAAAAACGGATCATTTTGTAAGAAAGTTTAGAAATCTCTATTTCAAAGAGTTTTCTCGACAATCATTCGTAGTGATATTTCTAATATTCAGTCAGAACGTTACAATCAAGTTCAACAAGCACTAACAACGTCTTTATTCCCAATATATAAGTCACTGTTCGGGTCACTTAAAGTCACTGAAGTCACAAACGAATCATCATCATCATCATCTTCCTGCCCTTATCCCGTTTTATTTGGGGCTGGAATTACGGATAAGGAATCCCAAGGTTTTGGCAGCTTTTTTGGCGATATGGTCGACATGACATTAATAGGAGAGCTTATTGTCGATGTAAATACCAAGATCTCTGGTAACGTTAATTCGCGATAATGGCTGATTCTCGACCGAGTAATTAAATATAACAGGCTGATTCTTACGTGTAAACGAGATAACTAAACATTTTGAAATATTATGATCTAGTTTGTTAATTTTGCAATAGTTAACTAATCTGAATAAATCTTCCTGCAATAGACTAAAGTTAAATTTGTAACTGATTCGAATATTTTCATGTCATCTGCAAACATTAGGTACTCAGAGTGCCTGAAACATTCACCGATATCATTAATAAACACTATGAATAATAATGGTCCAAGCTGGTGTACCCCAAGGCTCCCTGCCTGGGGTACACCAGAAGGAATAGTTACCCAGGAAGATACGAAGCCACTAAGGACTACAGCTTGGGTCCTATTTTGACATACGATGAGAACCATCTGTACAGATCTCCTCTGATGCCTAAGTCGAAAAGCTTTTTCAGTAGGATGTCATGGTCGATCCTATCGAACGCTTTGCTGTAGTCTTTATAGATTGCGTCAACCTGGGATCCCCTATCCATATGCTCAGTAACAAATTCTGTAAAGAGGACTAGGTTAGAGACTGTAGATCTTCCCTTCAAAAACCCGTATTATTGAGAGTTCAAACTAGAGGTCAGACTGCTATACAACTGGTTATAAACTATGCGTTCTAATACCTTGGCTAGAAGACAGACCTTAGAGATTGGCCTATAATTCTCAACCTCTTCTTTGGAGCCTTTTTTTTAAAGATGGTACAATCCCCTCAGCAATTGACCGTTTAAACAACAGTGAAACAGGTAAAGCTAGTTCATCAGAGCAAATAACAATGAACACGGCAGGTAAAGTATCTGGCCCTGCAGATTTGGATAAGTCAAGGGATTTCAAAAGTTTGTGTTCAATGAGCACATCGATTTCAACTGTACTTATATCACAGTTGGAAACGCAGCCAGTCGAACTATACCTTTGGATGGTAGCAGAAATACCAACGGACGTGTTTACATTAGTGGAGGTATCAAGAAATGTTGATTGAAAATAATCAGAAAAAAGTTCACAAATTCCTTCCCCTGAATCACTTTTTAACCGACTTCGAAAAGGAGGAGGTTCTATGTTCGGCTGAATGTATGTTTTTTTTTTTGTATGTGTGTTCACCGATATTTCGGTCATTTGTGGACCGATTTTAAAATTTTTTAAATTTATTGAAAGGTTATGCTTTCACGTTTTTTCCCATAGTAATATTGTTATGATCTGAATATGAACATCGAAGATATAGAACGGAACTCCTCGTAGAATCAACGACAATTCTGCTAGAATTGTCGTAACAAGTAAAATTGCTTTGTTTATGCGTGTAGTCGATGACTGACTGAAAGAAAAGGGGGAGGGGGTAAATTCATGTAATATAACCGTATTTGGGATTATAAGAATCGTTATGAGATGCACTCTGGCTATAAGGTAATTTATATTTAGCTGAAGGGTAGGTACTTTTTAGTGGTGCTACCAAAACTAAAAAATGAAAAATAAAAAACTTAAAAAAAAACCGACTTCAAAAAGTACAAAATAACTTTAATTTCGGAAGTCGGTGTTACATAACGAAGAGACAAGATTAGGTATCTATAATAGAAACACCGACTTCCGAAATTAAAGTTATTTTGTACTTTTTGAAGTCGGTTAAATTTTTTTTTTTAAGTTTTTTATTGTTGTTACTGTATGACATACTGAAAGGGAAATTATTGTTCATGCGTTTACTTTTTACAAACGACCAGAATAACTTCGGGTTTGAACCTATTGAAGACTCGATTATTTTCATGTAGGCAAACATGTTCGATGTCATTAGCTCTGTCTCGAAGTAATTGATAATTAAGACGATCAGAGATATTGCCATAAACTTTAAATCTGGTGTATACTATTTGAATTTTTAACCGACTTCGATTAGGAGGAGGTTCTATGTTCGGCTGAATGTATGTTTTTTTTTTTTGGATGTATGTTCACCGATATTTCGGTCAATTGTGGACCGATTTTGGAAATTTTTTTTTTTATTGAAAGGTTATTCTTCCAAGTTGGTCCCATAGAAATATTGTTATGATTTGATCATGAACTTCGAAGATATGGAACAGATTCTATAATCATAGCAGAATTGTCGTAACAAGAAAAATTGCTTTGTTTATATGTGTAGTCGATGACTGAGTGAAAGAAAAGTGGGAGGGGATGTATCGAACTGATCTGGTGATAAAGCCGGAAGGTAAATTCATGTAGATAATATAACCGTAGGTATATGGGATTATTAGAATCGTTATGAGATGCACTCTGGCTATAAGGTAATTTATGTTTAGCTCAAGTTTAGGTACTTTTTAGTGGTGCTACAATAACTAAAAAGTGAAAAATAAAAAACTTTTTACAAAAAAAAAATTAAACCAGCTTCAAAAAGTACAAAATAATTTTAATTTCGGAAGTCGGTGTTAAATAACGAGGAGACCAAGTTAGGTATCTATTATAGAAACACCGACTTCCGAAATAAAAATTATTTTGTACTTTTTGAAGTCGGTTTATTTTTTTTTTGTTAAAAGTTTTTTATTCTTTAAGAATCTTAGTAAGTGCAGAATTATACCAAGTAGGATACTTAAATTGTTTGCACATCCTTTGCGAAATGTGTTGGTTTCTTATTTCAAATACTCTTCTATATATATAAAAGTGAAACCCGTTTTCCGTTGTCACGACATAACATGAAAACGGCTTGACCGATTTGGCTGATTTTTTTTTTGTTGTGATTGTTATTGTGAGGATAAGGTTCTTATGGAAAAAAAATAAAATTAGTGTAGTGTAGGGTAGAGTAGAGTAGGGTAGAGTAGGGTAGAGTAGGGTAGAGTAGGGTAGAGTAGGGTAGAGTAGGGTAGAGTAGGGTAGAGTAGGGTAGAGTAGGGTAGAGTAGGGTAGAGTAGGGTAGAGTAGGGTAGAGTAGGGTAGAGTAGGGTAGAGTAGGGTAGAGTAGGGTAGAGTAGGGTAGAGTAGGGTAGAGTAGGGTAGAGTTAGGTATAGTAGGGTGGAGTAGGGACGAGCGGGAGCGAAGCCGCGCGGGCAAAAGCTAGTGTAGAATAAAACTTACCGACAGCTTCATCGACAGTTCCTTTCATTAATATGTCATCCCAGTTAACATCACGTAGTGCAGAGCGAACACGCTCATAGTTGGATTTGTTGTACTGATAAACTAAACGTGCATTGGCTTTGAGTGGATAAGGTTGTGCGGTAGTTAATTGAACTAATAATGCTGGGTGATAGGAGTCTTCGATAGTTAGGGGGTCTGGACATGCCACGACGGAAACATTCATATTTGCGAGAACAAGATCTAGGATTTTACCGTGCCTGTTTTTAATGAGATTAAACTGTTGTAGACCACAGAAATCAATAGTACCTATCAAAAAAAATTGTGAATAAGCTAGTTTGAGGCGCAATAGGCCTAGTTCCATGAGAAGCTGTGTGAACCATGTTATGGAGCTCATATTAAAGTCATGAATGGTTAGTTATAAAATTACATAATTTTTCAAGATAGGCGTTTAACTGACCACTGAAACTGTAAATCTAGGTAAGATTTTGTTCACAGAGATACAAAGTACATAGATTAAGTCGGAAACTACGTTTGTCACATCCGGTTTTTAGTTGAATCGAAATCCAAATGTCTTCAGCACTCGACTTCCATTCAACATTCTCAGACGCAGCAAGTTCGCGGCGAACCGCCACCAAGACGCCGCCACCACGCACCTGCGCTGTGGCAGCATAGTCTCGGTCGCGCCGCCATACTAGGTACTGTAGCGTTAAAAAAACGAAAATCACTACTTGTATACGTATAATTTTGCATGTAAAAAATACCAACATAGAAAAATTATAAAAGGAAATAAAAAAAATCGACGACTTTAAATATAAAAATAGGGTTTCGGTAAAGTGGCGAAATGGATATAAAAAAAAATAAAAATGTATAATTTTGGAAGTAGTGCCTATAGGTAAGAGATTGCAATCACTGAGCCTCAGGCGCGAACTAACTATGATCGTAAACTATCAAAGGAATCAGTTCATTCCGCAACCTTTTGACACGAATTGCTGTGATTATATAAAACAGATAGCGTAAAAAAACTACTCAATTAATACTTTGCTACTGCTATAGAATTAGAAAAAAAAATGGATTACGAAAAACTTCACGTGGAGTGACGTCACGATGTCCACCGGGGTATTCTCTAGTATTGGTCATGCGCTAGTTGGCGCACGTATTTATCAATTGCAATGGAGAACAGTCCACTTCTGTTAATTTCTCCCTGGCTATGTCCAGAATGCTCCAAGAACCGATTGACAAATAATCTATCGTGAGAAGAAAAGGAAAATTACACTATGAGACACGAAACTGAACCTTCAAAGCAGCCAAAACTTAAAATATTTAAAATACATACCGGTTCTTTATATTCAATAAAACTTATCCGTTTTTTTTATTTACTACGGAGTTTCACAAAACATTTTGCAGTTAGATCATTATAATCACATTTCCTTTTCAAATCGTGTTCATCAAGCACTTTTCTTTAGAAAATTTCGTCGCCGATTGACAAATATAATTTTTCCTTGTCAACCAAACAAATTTTTCTATTCCAAGTTCGAACCAAAAAAAATAATATTAGAAAAAGGTAAACTAACGCAAACGGAAAAGTTTTTAAACGAATTAAGCAGCATGATAATGCTGCAATACCCCCTTTCTAAGAAAAAAAGGACGAAAGTACGAGTGAGAAAAAAGATAAACTGGAACAGACAAAGACAACAGCAGGAACCATTTCTGAATCATACGATATCGAAGTGCAATAGATACTGAATAAACACGGAGGCCTCCACATCTAAACGTTATCCGCGCTAACTCCCGACATCTCAATTACGAAAATGGAGAATATGAAAGAAAATAACGAACTCATAAATCAAAATGTATACTGTCCAATTAGAGTCAAACACTAACCAACCACATCCTAACAACTATGAAGAACAATTAGGGAACTATATATCTAAGTAAAGCTAGCCTAAATTAACATAAGACTTAACTATTACCTAACAACAACAAGAAAAAAATCCGGGGATTATACATCTAATTAAAGCTAGCCTAACTTAACATAAGACTAAACTATCATCATCAGCCTTTTTAATGTTCCCACTGCTGGGACTCAGGCCTCCTCTCTAGGAGAGGGAATGGGCCATAATCCACCACGCGGGACCAGTGCGTGTTGGTGAATGTCACATGTCTAATTGTGTGAGACTAAACTATTACCTAACAACATTAAGAAAAGACCCGGGAATTCCCAAAAAAATAAATAACGTCAACACGTAAAGTCCAACCTTAGTTAAAGAAACGAAAGAAATTGGACAAAAAACAAACAACTAAGTTTGAAAAAGTTAACTTAAGTCAATTAAGTCAAAGAAAAAATTCAAATTGATTGTTGAATGACAAATCATTTGTATTAAACAACAAAAGAAATAAAACAACCTAATTACGCAGGCAACCTAAGAACGCAGGTTGACATAACATAAAAATAAATAAATGTCATTATTAACGGATAATTTTAAACACTTTTTAACTTAATTAAAAAACTTATGCAAAGAAATATGCCATAAACCAAAGAGGAAAAAGTTTTAGAAAGCAAATGTTAATGATAAAATGGAATAAAGAGAATTTAATCCAATTTATTTTAAGATATCTTTGATATGATATTGTCCGGAGTGGACTGAATCACAATCCTGTAGCAAATAGGTGGTCCTAGAAATTACTCTTATCACGCGGCACTTAATAAAACGTGGAGCAAGCTTCCCAGAGAAAAAATCATTTCCAGAAGACTTTGAAAAGTTCCTTCTCCAAACAGTATCACCAACATTCAGAGTGATAGCTGATCGATTAGAATTATATGCTCGAGAGTTACGGAGGAAAGCTAAGGAAAGATTATCAGCAACCTTTGCATAAACTTCGTTGAGAGAAGATAGGTTTGAAGCATGTCGAGCCCGACTGTCTGCCAAATTAGAGCTTCGAGTCTGACTATATACACGACTGCTATCCATAAGGACCTCTCTACCAAACATAAGAAAGTTAGGCGTAAAGCCAGTAGCTAGATTAACGCAAGAATTGAGGTAAAGCTTAACTTTAGGTAACATTTTAGCCCAACTTCTTTGGTTCTCACCAACCAAAATACCTAAACACGTAATAACACTTTGGTTGTATCGCTCAACCGTATTTGCTTGGGGTGTATAACATGGCGTAAAAGTAGGTGATTGAATATGGAAAGATCTGAGAAAATTAAGGAATTGATTACTACGAAAAACTGTAGCGTTGTCGCAAAGAATAGTACGCGGAACCCCAAAATTAAAGAAAATCTCAGACTCTAACGCTTTTATAACAGAAAGAGCTTGACGCTCTTTCTGTTATAAAAGCGTTAGAGCAACAACCTTTTCAGAGAAACTAGCCATACATACTTCGAAAATACATCTACCATAGAAAGGATATATTTATAACCATAATAAGCACAGGGCAATGGACCAATTATATCGATAGAAATCATCTGTAAGGGCAAGGAAACCTCTTTAGGGTAGCACATCTGACCACGAGGTTGCGTGTTCGAAATTTTATAGGCTTTACAAACCTCGCATTGACTTAACGTCGAAGTGACGTCACGGAACATATTTGGCCAGTAGAACAACTCCCTAAGTTTTAGATACGTTTTAGTAACACCGGGATGTATCGAAGGAAAACTATTGTGAATTTCCCAAATAGCGTCTGGAACCTTTTCAGCTGGTAACACCACATGCCATGGTTCAGAAGATAAAGGACTAGAAACAGGCAAGCGTCTCATAAGGATACCATTGTTTATAGCGTATGCTGGGAACATTTGTGGCGAGTCTCGAGCACCTATATAAATCTTCTTATACCAACGGTCATTAGTATGTTCAGGACCCTGGTCAAACGACACAGGATTTGCATGGATCCTGGATAAAACATCGGGGACTTTATGTTTCAAACCTTTACGGTGCACACGAACCTTACTAACAGAGGAAACTTGAGGGGGAGAGGGCTGAACAGAAGGGATAAACATATTACCATCAATATTTTTATCAAAAGCCTGACTAAAAATAGACGTCAAACCGAATTTATTCCAAAATTCGATACCTAAAATAACAGAAGATGACATCGAACTTGCCACTAAAAACTCATGAATAAAAGTTTTACAGTTAAATTTAACTGGAAGATATACAGAACCAAGAATATTAATCGGTGAATTATTAGCCGATATAACACGGGGACAAGCGTCTTTTGATGTCAAAGAAATACCAAGTTGCTGAATAAAATTATCGCTAATAAGTGACATCTGAGCACCAGAGTCAAGTAATGCTTTAACGACTCTACCGCATAATAATACTTCTATAAACGGTCGGTTATCAAATGAATCTGAAGTAAACACTGGGGATACTTTACGGAAAGAAGCGTATCGCCAGTGATCTATACATTTTTTTGGATTACATTTCGGACATTCTCTAGTAATAAATCCAGGAGTACGACACTTAAAACAAATCATGCCTGTAATCTCTGGGCAAGAGCGGTAAGAATGACAACTTTATTGCATTTTAAACAAAGCTGAGACTGACTACAACTAAGACAAACCCGAGGCTTGCTAGTTGTTGGTTGATGGGAAGTTTTGTTCGGCCTGGGTTTTGGTGAGTTAACAGCCTGAGAAATCGACTGGTCGGCAACACAAATGAGACTGGCTACCGCCTTTGAAGGTTTTAAAAAGGACTCGAAATGAGTAACAGCTTCGATTAAATTATTAATGTCATGAAATCTCTGGATGGACAAGCAAGGAGTGTATTTTGGCAACATATTGTGAGTGATGATCTGCAACAACTCCGGTTCATCAATAGGCTTATTCAGTTTTGCATTTAAGTAAGACACTTCGATAATAAATTCTCTTATCTGTTGTTCCGGTTTCTGCTTAAGGTTACGGACCTCCTGGCTTATCTTAAATTCAAAATCTGTCGTACCAAATGTCTTAAAAAAGGCTTCTTTGATCTCAAAGAAGGAAAGACCCGGACGACGGATTGTCCTAAAATATTTAAGTGCGACACCTGATAAGACTTCATGGAATCGCTTAACTAAGTAACCATCAGACAAATTGTCGGCCTCCCTGCATTCTTCTATACTCGTGAAAAATTCCCATACGCAGGTCTTTCCATCGAAACTAATCTTCCACTTAGTAAGAGAGAACTGCCTGGTAAATTGTAGGCATTCATCAGATCTTACTAGTGAAGGAACGACACTTTGTGAGGAAGCGCGAGAAACTCTTGGCGGAATAGGAGGAGGTGGTGGTCGCGAAATGATGGGACTATCACGACATGGTGTCTCACCAATAAGGAAGCCCTCTTCTGACATGATGCAACTAATAAAGACCTAATAACGAATGAAAGAACAGACTAAAGTCGATTAAATCCTAGCGAAAAAATAGGCACGGCATGAACAACTGGACAAAAATAATCCAGCAAACAGCAGTCAGCAAACGCCAAGCTAGAAAGCAAAAATATCGGCTAAATAACCATTCATACTAAGCTTACCTTGAAAACCGAAGCCTATAAATTCATACGTCACCATATATACCCTACGGGTTCTAACTACCGCTAGCTAAGGATATGGAATAAAAATCAGGAAACCTATCGTTATATTTGCTGCGATAAGTGGATAAAATAAAAGGCAGTTATGTGTTATATAGTTCACAAAATTATTTTCCATTAAAAATCATTACATTTCATGAAAAAATAATATGTCAAGGAAAAAAACAGCTTCAAACATCTGTACTGGTGGTATAAATCCTAGAATACCCTTCTTGAATGAAAGAATCCACGTCCTGAAACAAATAAGCTTAAGAATCATTAGCTCCCAGAGGGAGTGACCATTCTCAATAAGGCAAAAAAAAAATTCTTTATGTAGAATCGTTTAAATTTTATATGTTATTAAGTAAAAACACTTACTTCTGTTAGCCGGAGAGCCATTTTTGTAGCGTTAAAAAAAAGAAAATCACTACTTGTATACGTATAATTTTGCATGTAAAAAATACCAACATAGAAAAATTATAAAAGGAAATAAAAAAAATCGGCGACTTTAAATATAAAAATAGGGTTTCGGTAAAGTGGCGAAATGGATATAAAAAAAAAAATATAATTTTGGAAGTAGTGCCTATAGGTGTAAGGGATTGCAATCACTGAGCCTCAGGCGCGAACTAACTATGATCGTAAACTATCAAAGAAATCAGTTCATTCCGCAACCTTTTGACACGAATTGCTGTGATTATATAAAACAGATAGCGTAAAAAAACTACTCAATTAATACTTTGCTACTGCTATAGAATTAGAAAAAAAAATGGATCACGAAAAACTTCACGTGGAGTGACGTCACGATGTCCACCGGGGTATTCTCTAGTATTGGTGTTGTCATGCGCTAGTTGGCGCACGTATTTATCAATTGCAATGGAGAACAGTCCACTTCTGTTAATTTCTCCCTGGCTATGTCCAGAATGCTCCAAGAACCGATTGACAAATAATCTATCGTGAGAAGAAAAGGAAAATTACACCATGACACACGAAACTGAACCTTCAAAGCAGCCAAAACTTAAAATATTTAAAATACATACCGGTTCTTTATATTCAATAAAACTTATCCGTTTTTTTTATTTACTACGGAGTTTCACAAAACATTTTGCAGTTAGATCATTATAATCACATTTCCTTTTCAAATCGTGTTCATCAAGCACTTTTCTTTAGAAAATTTCGTCACCGATTGACAAATATAATTTTTCCTTGTCAACCAAACAAATTTTTCTATTCCAAGTTCGAACCAAAAAAAATAATATTAGAAAAAGGTAAACTAACGCAAACGGAACAGTTTTTATTAAGCTAAACGAATTAAGCAGCATGGTAATGCTGCAGTACCTATCGTCAAAAAGTTCACTATCCAGGATTCCGTCAACAAGCCAAGTCTCTGTTAGAGTGATTAAATCGTAGTTACTTTTAGCCAAGTTCCTATAAAAGAGAATAGACTTCGTCCGCAGTCCTCGAACATTCTGGTGATAAATGTTTAACTCATACATTGTAAAGGTGAAATCTATAAACAAGTAATTTGAAACATGAGGCATATGAATGATATTTAGCAAACCGGGATAAATAAATTAGCTTTATTTTGTGCACGCTCACAAGTAATAAGCTCCACCTAAAGTAGGTATACTTGTACACATTTTTTTAATAAAAGTTGTAGTTAAATAGTGAAAAAACCATGTCGAAAATATCGTAGGTAAAACAATCTGACGGCAAATATTCCATAGTTGAAAAGTCCTGTCGTCGAAACTAACAAATGCAAACCATTCTGTCGGCGAAACATATATTGGTGAAACCCTAGCCTTAGAGTGTAATTCAAGCCCATGTAGGTGCGGAGAGGTAGGTACGCTAGCTAATGGGGCCGCCTAAACCCTGGAGCCATGACAAAAACAATGCTGCATGCCTGCTTGCATGCTGCTTGCCTGTTTGCATGCTACACGTCTGCTACATTTTGCATGCCTGTTGGCATGCTGCATTTCTGCTACATGTTGCATGCCTGATTACATGCTGCGTGCCTGTTTGAATACTGCTTCCCTGTTTGCATGCTGCATGCTTGCTTGCATGCTGTTTTCCATTTCCATTGGATGATATCCTACCTTAAAAACAAAGAGTGGCGGTTTTAGGCGGGAATAAGTCCACTAGACACAGTCCCGGAACAACTATCGGTCGCGACAGATGGGTGGCGTCAAATCGTAATGAAGTAGGTAACTAACTTATTTTGAAGAAAATATTTGACAAAAATAATAAAACACACAATGATCAGTTCACAGTTTATTTTTGTCTTAGGACGATACGACAATACTACTGTTATTATGATCTACGATTACTAGTGATGATTTTCATCTTCAACAATGAATCGCCGTGACTTTTGCTTGTACAATATTATAGCGCATACAAACAGAAGTAACAGAAGTACTATTGTGACTCCACACATCGCAAACACACCACCCCGAAGTCGATTTTCACCTTAAACAACACGAAAGGTCATAATTAGGTAATTGTTTTAACACAATCACTTCACTTCAGTATAATAACAAGAACAGTGAATTGTCAAAACGTACGTGCATCGTTCAAATTTGGAACATCAAAAATCGTCAACATTGTAAATTAAAATGTACGTGCATCGAACAAGTTCTCGAACAAGAACTTGAAATTCAAACTGGTGGTGGCCAGTAAGAAAAAAGTAAAAAAAAGTTTATAAAAATATCATAATATGTTTTGCCATAATAATACTTTGCCATGTTTTTTTTTGGCATACAGTTCATGTTAGCATAATCATCTTTAAGGCTAATTTGTTTCGGCATAAATTTAATTTGCATAATGTTACTAGGCCTAATGACTATTAGCATAATAATATTTAAGCATACATATATTCATATAACATAACGTAACACCACATAGCTATAGTTTCTGTAACAATTCAATAATATTGTTTGTTAAAAATTCAATATTGTGTGCTACAAAATTTAGTGACAGAACCGAATCGCTGCAAGACCGACTCCACGTAGTCTTGTCTGCCCTACCCATTTAAGTCGATCTGCGGTCCGAAATGTTTATCGGAGGTACCTAGAGACTGGTGGCTTTGTTCGTCGCCAAGGAAGGCCACGATCTCGGGTCACAACTGAAAGGCAGGATCGATTCATCGTGACGACCAGCTTGAGAAATCGTCACCTTACCTCCATTGAGATACAAAACCAACTTCGCGACTTCCACGGAGTATCTGTGAGCGCTCAAACTGTTCGGAGTTGGTTAAAAGAACGCGATATGGTACCACACAAGCCAGCTAATGGGCCCAAACTAACGCGAGCCCACCGAACAGCGCGCCTTCATTTCGCACGCAGTTATTTAAATTGGACACAGCAAGATTGGAGCCGTGTACTCTTTTCTGATGAGTCTCAAAAAACTTATCCGTTTTAAAATTATGTCGTATTGTTCTAATAAAATTTTTCTTTTGTCTGTTTTTTTATACGAAAAACCAATATCTTTTAAGATTTTGGTTAAAGCAGTTTTACCCCCGCTAAACAGTCCAGCTTCTCTTGACGATGCCAAAAGTTTCTTCCTGTTGAGATATTCATTTCTGGAATAGTAACCATCTATATGATTTCTGATTGCATCGGCGTCAAAGGTGTCAATATCTGTCACGGGTTTAGTTCTACGTTTCTTCTTCGGAGTACGTAAAATATTATCTTCCATGCCAGTCGAGCTGAACTTTTCTTTATTAATATTTGTTATCGTTCGTTTGCTAACTCCAAGCGCCTGAGAGACGCGTTCTTGTACTTGTTCGACAGGATTAACTCACGGGCTCCACTTTTCAATGTTTGTCCACGTTTAGGCATTATTATGCACCAAAAGTAAAAAGAACGCAATACAAAACACAATCGAAGTCCGATTTAGCGCCGATGTCAGTTAGAAAAGCAGAAACAGTCCATTAAACGAAAGCCGGGTAATCAAATAAAAACAGATCGAAAACACTTGAAGAACGTGGTCTATGCGCACGAAACGACAACAGACGACTGTTTTAGCGTCACAAAATGGCGGCCCATAACGCCATTTAGGGTTACCATTTTTAATCTAAGTATAAAAACACACAGGTATGCTGTATAGACATTGATAGGTGTCAATTCGGAATATACGAGGATAAAAAATATTACGTTCCTAGTTAAAAGACTGACCAGCACTGCAACCGAATAGTCCACGATAAACATAATTAATATTATTAATTTATTATAAACGAATAACGAGAATAACGAGCGGTGATTGCTGCGGTCTTCCCGTCAGAATATAATTTAATAAACTAGTGCGTCTCACCTTCTACGATTGCTTGACTGCTTACCTTCAAGTGGGATCGTCAAGCACTAGTTTACTTATACTATTTGGAAAAGTTGCGGCTATACGACAGGAGTGAGAGTTACTCTCGTAGTGAAGTATAGAAGATATCCTTCTGTTGATACAATATAAGAAGATACCTATATATATATAACCCCGAAGGCGCGACGCCAGATCACCAGGCAAAGGTTGGCCGGACGCCGCCCACCGAAATGCCATCTTCGGTGTCGCGGCGCCCCAGGCCGCCAACGCGACTGCGCCGCTTCAGTTGACATATTTTGTCATTTTCTTTTGTCATTTCAAAAATTGTTTTTAGTCAGTGTTTATTTTTATTGATTTTCCTTGTATTTAATTGTTTTCATTGTAAATAAGTTAGTGCGTAAGTGTTAAACATTTAATCCAATGCCTAGTGACAACAGTGTAGTGGAAATAAACAGTGCGAGTCAACCTTTAAACATCCTGGAGAGGTGCCCTCTGTGTACCGAGGCACGATTTTTTAAAGGTAAGCGGGGTCTGAGTGTGCATATTGGGAAGGCACATAAACCCCAAAATGCACTCAGTTCAGACCCTGTAATTACACCATCTCCCTCACCTACTACTACTTCATCATTAGATCCGTTTTGGAAAACTCTTTCAAAATTCAAACATTCTTGCCCTGTTTTAAAGCGAGTTCCCCGCGGCGCTAGAGCTCTTGTGGCTCAACACCTAGCAGGGTGCGTTCGCCTTGCCGTACGGGAGAACTCGCAAAGTGCTTGGGAACATCTGCTCACCTTCCCCTACAGAGTTTTACACGTCCAAAAAAATTTGGCAACAAAAAAGACATTAACTGCACAAATCAAAGAAAACTGTAATGTTTCGGCCTGCAATTTAGATTCCAAATTACCGACACAGAAAATAACCTCTTCTAAAGGTATATCGCATCTGGTAGAAACAAAGCTGGGGGAAGGTGACATTAGCGGAGCAGCCAGGATCCTATTTAGTAGTGACGTGGTGGCACCGTGTTCTCCAGATACTCTCGCAGATCTGGAGAGAACACACCCTGCCCCAGCGGATGGCCTCTCTTTTCCCGACCCCCCTGATCCGGAAATTCACACCCTTACCATTACAGGTCGAGAGGTAGTCACAGCCGTTTGCTCTTTCCGGAGTGGCTCTGCTGGCGGCCTCGATGGCCTCAGTCCTCAGCACCTTAAGGACCTTATCAGTTCAGGCGCCGGGGAGGCTGGTGAGTTGCTCTTGAGGGAGCTTACGGCTCTGACTAACCTTATGCTTTCTGGCAATGTGAACGAAACCGTCATCGACGTCTTATACGGGGCTAACCTATGTGCCCTACGCAAGAGGGATGGCGGCGTTCGTCCCATTGCCGTGGGTACCACCTACCGTCGTATGGCAGCCAAGATTTGTTGCAAATTCTATGGTGAGGTGGTTTCGGGAAAATTTCAGCCCCTGCAGCTTGGCTACGGCTCCAAAGGGGGCTGTGAGGCTGCCGTACACGCGTTGTCGAGCTATCTAAATTCAGGCAAAGGAGAGGCTATTCTTAAGGTTGACATAAAAAACGCATTTAATTCTGTTAATAGGGACACCTTGCTGTCAGAAGCTAAAAAAGAAATACCTCAAATTTTTAGTTTTCTCTGGCAATGTTATAGACAACCATCGAAATTACTGTTTCGGGACAACGTTTTGGAATCCGCTGTTGGCTGTCAACAAGGTGACCCCCTCGGGCCAGTGATCTTCAGCTTAGCTATACACCCAATCATTCGAAAACTAAATTCCAAATTTAATGTGTGGTACCTCGATGATGGAACCTTGGGAGGCGAAGTAGACACCGTTTTCAATGATCTACAATTTTTAAAAAATCAACTTTCTGCTATTGGTTTAGAACTCAACTTTTCTAAATGTGAAATATTCCTATCTGAAAGTACTGACAAAAATCTGACTTATTCGAAATTCAATGCAGTAGCCCCTGCAATCAAAATTATCGACAAAAGTTCACTTCGTCTCCTTGGGTCCCCAATCTTTGAGGATTCCTTTCCCGGTTTTGTGGAGGAAAAAATTCAAAATTTCAATGATGCTTCAGAAAGATTGCTCGAAATTAATATGCATTCGGCTATTACCCTAATTCGTTATTGTTGTTTCGGTCCTAAATTAATTTATTTCCTTCGTGCTTCCCACTTATGGAAGCACCCTCACCTTTTGGAAAAAATGGACCAAATTATCCGGCATACTCTTACCTTAATTTTAAACATGACTTTGGACGATCGAGCTTGGGCTCAAGTTACCCTTCCCATCCGTATGGGAGGCCTCGGTGTCCGCAAAATTACCAGTATTAGTTTACCGGCATTCATATCTTCGGTCCACGGCACTGATAAATTAATCAGGAACATTCTAACTTCCACACTGATTCCTTTAGAAGTGCCGTGTTTCACCGAGGCTATGGATGCGTGGAGACTCGCTTGCCCGAATACAAATCCAGCTAACAACCCAACTTCCCAGAGACGGTGGGATGAGCCGCTCTGCAAAGTAGTTCAGGAAAACCTAATCCTAACATCTGCTACTACTGCGGAGCGTGCGCGCCTGCTGGCTGTGGGAAATTGGGAGTCAGGTCTTTGGCTTCACGCACTGCCGTCGTCGAATATTGGCACCTTGTTCGATGATACCACTTTCCGCTTAGCTGTTGCCCTACGTCTAGGTGCGCCTTGCTGTTCTCCTCATCGCTGCCACTGTGGCGTAGTTGTCAACAGCCTCGGTCACCACGGCCTGTCATGCAGTCGAAGTGCGGGACGAATAGCGCGGCACGCGAACCTTAACGACATCATCCGACGAGCCCTTGTCACCGTCGGCGTTCCGGCTGTTTTGGAACCTCATGGCCTGGCACGCGACGATGGTAAGAGACCAGACGGTATGTCTTTATTTCCTTGGAAGATGGGTAGGCCTTTAGTGTGGGACGCTACCTGTGTCGATACTCTTGCGCCATCCCATCTTCCTAGCTCATCGTGCTGTGCTGGTGCTGCCGCGGCGGCTGCGGAGAACCTCAAGCGGCGGAAATATAACAGCCTCGTTGGCAGTTATATTTTTGAGCCGTTTGGGGTTGAAACACTTGGGCCGTGGGGTCCGAGTGCTCATATGCTTTTCAAAGATTTATCTAAACGCTTAGTTGACTCTTCGCGTGACCCAAGGGCTGGCTTCTACCTCGGTCAGAGGTTAAGCATTGCCATACAACGTGGCAATGCCGCCAGCCTTTTGGGCACACTTCCAGTCGACAGCGATGCGGAGGAGTTTTTTGACGTCATATTTAGTTAGGCCTTTAGTGTATATATTATTTTTAATTATTTAAGTTTATTTTATAATTTAATTTTCTCTAGTACCTGTAAATAAAAATATATCAGTATAAAAATGCTAGTAACGCCATTTGGGGTTACCATTTTCAACCTAAATATAAAAATGCTACTTCCTTTCGCACGTTCGGTTTGGTCATAGTTTTATTTTTATATTTCATAAAAGTTATCTTATAGTCCATTATTTTCAAATTCTTAAAAAGAAAAACAAAACGTATTATAAGTATAACTGTATAAGAACAGATTACGATACTTGCCTGTTATTTTTACTACAAATATAAAGCGCTGACATAGCCTTGTAATAGCGCAGTATAGATTTAGAAAAATATTGTTTACCAAGTTAATTGCCACTCAGTTTGGCACAAAATTATAACATTCATTGATTATTGATATAATAATGTTGTTTCAATGCTCATCAATTGTTAAAACGGTAAACAACCAGCAAAAATATTTTTATCGTAACTGCAACGCCATTACAAAGTTACGTCGTCAGTTCAATCGCGACGTGTCAGGAACGCATTCTCTGAATGGCCGAACAGTAGCAATCATATTTCGGTAGGGGCCATCTAAACCTAAACTCTAAGGTGGGCCAATAGATGTGTCCAGAAGTGTATATGTATTTAGATGTATTTATGTAGGTTTATGATGTACACTAGAACTTACCCTCGAATGTGATCTCTCTCTGTCCCTCAAAGGTTTGCTGGGAGAAAACTCATTGTTGAGTTAAGCTCGCCTTTGAACATGAATTATCCACATAATTATGAATGCATGATATGTGTGTACAATAAAGAATTAAGAAAAATAAGTTACCGTAAAACGGGGTTAATAGGGACTTAGGGGTAAATAGAGACAAAACTTTGGTTTGGTTTTTCACTTA
The DNA here is from genome assembly GCA_949319445.1 of Mythimna lalbum. Lineage (NCBI taxonomy): Eukaryota > Metazoa > Arthropoda > Insecta > Lepidoptera > Noctuidae > Mythimna > Mythimna lalbum. The sequence goes on along the minus strand of OX439345.1, from coordinate 14,954,164 downwards.
GATACCATAATATCGACCTCTAACAAAGCATCGATTTTTTAGAATACCAATTCATTAGTAAATTGATGTAGTTAAATACTGCAAAAAATATTCAAATATCGAGAAAATACCCTTTAAAGTTTTGTCTCTATTCACACCTAAGTCTCTAATCACCCCATTTTACCGATATGTAAAAACTTGCAGTTACATTTCGTACAAGCACTTTTTATTTATGTGTTTTATTTATATAATTTTTAATCTATATCTATCTATCTTCTATCTATCTATATATATAAAGTATGTAGAGTAGGGTAGAGTAGGGTAGAGTAGGGTAGAGTAGGGTAGAGTAGGGTAGAGTAGAGTAGGGTAGAGTAGGGTAGAGTAGGGTAGAGTAGGGTAGAGTAGGGTAGAGTAGGGTAGGGTAGTGTAGTGTAGAGTAGGGTAGGGTAGAGTAGGGTAATTTTATTTATTTTATTTTATTTTTATTTTATTTTGTTTGGGTGGCTTACAGCTAATAATACAAGATAAACGACGAGATAGATCATGATGAGCCATTTACAAGCCTCCACATATAGTATGGGAGTATTGTGGGAAGTTACAGTTAATTAAGTAATTGTTACAAAGTTTGGTAGCAAGATAGTATAGAATACAACGATGCAATGCAATTACAAAACATTGCCTTTAGACATAACCATATTAATGGATGCTAAGCTGCTTGTAAAGAGATCAACTGAGGTGTGCTCTTTTATTAAGTTGTTAAATGCTTTTGCTGCGCGAATCAAGTAAGAGTTACTACGGTAGACTGTGCGTGAATGAGGAGCCTGAAGAAGATTTCTAATCCGACAGTGCCGAGGGGGAACATTCAGAGATAGCTTCGACAATAATTCAGGACAATCGATCATAGAGCGTGCCATTTTGATTAGAAAACGAATATCGGATATATTTCTGCGAGTTACCAGGGGCAGCAAGTGGAGGCGAGTGCATCTTTCGTTATAATTCAAATAAGGGATTTTGAACTTGTACCCCAAGTACCTCGTGAACCTCCGTTGTATTCGTTCCAACCTGTCAGATTGAACAGCATAATTAGGGTTCCAAATTTGACTACCATATTCGAGGTGACTACGGACGTAAGTGCAGTACAGAATTTTTAGGGTTTTCATATTTTTAAACGAACTGGAATTACGGATAAGGAATCCCAAGGCATTGGCAGCTTTTTTGGCGATATGATCGACATGACATTCATAGGAGAGCTTATTGTCGATGTAAATACCAAGGTCTCTGGTAACGTTAGTTCGCGATAATGGCTGATTCTCGAGCGAGTAGTTAAATATAACAGGCTGAGTCTTGCGTGTAAATGTGATAACTAAACATTTTGAAATGTTAAGATCTAGTTTGTTAATTTTACAATAGTTAACTAATCTGAATAGATCTTCCTGCAATAGACTAGTATCAGTTAAATTTGTAACTGATTTGAATATTTTCATGTCATCTGCAAACATTAGGTACTCAGAGTGCTTGAAACATTCACCGATATCATTTATAAACACTATGAATAATAATGGTCCAAGCAGGGAGCCTTGTGGTACACCAGAAGGAATAGTTACCCAGGAAGATACGAAGCCACTAAGGACTACGGCTTGGGTCCTATTTTGTACATACGATGAGAACCATCTGTACAGATCTCCTCTGATGAAAATCTCCTCTGATTGAAAAGCTTCTTCAGCAGGATGTCATGGTCGATCCTATCGAACGCTTTGCTGTAGTCTGTATAGATTGCGTCAACCTGGGATCCCCTATCCATATGCTCAGTAACAAATTCTGTAAAGAGGACTAGGTTAGAGACTGTGGATCTTCCCTTCAAAAACCCGTGTTGTTGAGAGTTCAAACTGGAGGTCAGACTGCTGTACAACTGGTTATAAACTATGCGTTCTAATACCTTGGCTAGAAGACGGAGCTTAGAGATTGGCCTATAATTCTCAACCTTTTCTTTGGAGCCTTTTTTATGAATGGGAGATATAAAGGCGGATTTCCATAAAGATGGTACAATCCCCTCAGCAATTGACCGTTTAAACAACAGTGAAACAGGTAAAGCCAGTTCATCAGCGCAATTAACAATGAACACGGCAGGTAAAGTATCTGGCCCTGCAGATTTGGATAAGTCAAGGGATTTCAAAAGTTTGTGTACAGTTGACACATCAATTTCAACTGTACTTATATCACAGTTGGAAACGCAGCCAGTCGAACCATACCTTTGGATGGTAGCAGAAGTACCAACGGACGTGTTCACATTAGTGGAGGTGTTAAGAAATGTAGATTGAAAATAATCAGAAAAAAGTTCACAAATTCCTTCCCCTGAATCACTTTTGTTGTCACTGTATGACATAGTGGAAGGGAAATTATTGTTCATACGTTTACTTTTTACAAACGACCAGAATAACTTCGGGTTTGAACCTATTGAAGACTCGATTTTTTCCATGTAGGCTGTATAGCAAACATGTTCGATGTCATTAGCTCTGTCTCGAAGTAATTGATAAGTAAGACGATCAGAGATATTGCCATAAACTTTAAATCTGGTGTAGTATTTAAATTTTTCTTTCAGAATCTTAGTAAGTGCAGAATTATACCAAGGGGGATACTTAAATTGTTTGCACAGCCTTTGCGGAATGTGTTGGTCTCTTATCTCAAATAATGTAGAATAAAACTTCCCGACAGCTTCATCGACAGTTCCTTTCATTAATATGTCATCCCAGTTAACATCACGTAGTGCAGAGCGAACACGCTCATAGTTGGATTTGTTGTACTGATAAACTAAACGTGCATTGGCTTTGAGTGGATAAGGTTGTGCGGTAGTTAATTGAACTAATAATGCTGGGTGATAGGAGTCTTCGATAGTTAGGGGGTCTGGACATGCCACGACGGAAACATTCATATTTGCGAGAACAAGATCTAGAATTTTACCGTGCCGGTTTTTAATGAGATTAAACTGTTGTAGACCACAAAAATCAATAGTATCAAAAAAATAAGTGAATAAGCTAGTTTGAGGCGCAATAGGCCTAGTTCCATGAGAAGCAGACCATGTTATGGAACTCATATTAAAGTCGCCAAGGATAATAAATTTGTCAGTGGGATGGTTAGTTATTAAATTACATAATTTTTCAAGATAGGCGTTTAACTGACCACTGAAACTGTTACCTAGATTTTGTTCACAGAGATACAAAGTACATAGATTGAGCCGGAAACTACGTTTGCCACATCTGGTTTTTAGTTGAATCGAAATCCAAATGTCTTCAGCACTCGACTTCTATTCAACATTCTCAGACGCAGCAAGTTCGCGACGAACCGCCACCAAGACGCCGCCACCGCGCACCTGCGCTGTGGCAGCATAGTCTCGGTCGCGCCGCCACACTAGGTACCTATCGTCAAAAAGTTCACTATCCAGGATTCCGTCAACAAGCCAAGTCTCTGTTAGAGTGATTAAATCGTAGTTACTTTTAGCCAAGTTCCTATAAAAGAGAATAGACTTCGTCCGCAGTCCTCGAACATTCTGGTGATAAATGTTTAACTCATACATTGTAAAGGTGAAATCTATAAACAAGTAATTTGAAACATATGGCATATGAATGATATTTAGCAAACCGGGATAAATAAATAAGCTTTATTTTGTGCACGCTCACAAGTAATAAGCTCCACTTAAAGTTTACTTGCTCAATTTTTTTTTAAAAATAGGGACAATTAAAAAGTGAGGCACAAAAATAATATTTAAAAAACCAGGATAAATAAATAAGCTTCCGTTTGTACACGCTCGCAAGTAAAAAGTTCCAAATATAATAAACTTGTTTATGTTTTTTCAAAAAATAGGGTATTTTAAATACTGATACATATAAATAATATATAGCAAAGCAGGATGGATAAATAAGCTTCCGTTTATACACAGTCGCAAGTAAGAAGTTACAACTATAATATACTTGCTTATATTTTATCAAGAAACAGCAATTCAAATTCAAAGCCTTTGCATAAACATTAGCGCTTAAAATAAAGGATAGATCAGGTAATGTAGGGTAGAGTAGGGTAGAGTAGGGTAGAGTAGGGTAGAGTAGTGTAGAGTAGGGTAGGGTAGAGTAGGGTAGAGTAGTGTAGAGTAGGGTAGAGTTGGGTATAGTAGGGTGGAGTAGGGAAGAGCGGGTGCGAAGCCGCGCGGGCAAAAGCTAGTTATTAATAAATATTGAGTAGGCCACATAGGAAAATTATTGTTGTACATTTTAACATACTTTATAAAGGTATTACTATAAATAATCTGTACTTCCTACTTTTCATTAAAAAATTACACCGTATTTTCGCTGCTATTGCCAAGCGAAAGCTAACCATTTTATCTATTTAGGCAAAGTCCTTGTATGCATGCATGATTTGCGCATCGAGATGTTGTATCTCGGTGTTCCGGCGAGATCTTATGGTGAAATGGCGACAGTGATTGTCGCAACCTAGTGCTGGGCACGCCATGATCATAGCGTAAGTAAGTGTCCTCTTTAAGGAGTGACTGGAGTGGCAACACGGCATTCTCACTTTCCGCATGACGCAGGTCCTCACCGGACACGGCATGTTCGGAAGGTTTCTGCATCGGATTCGTGCGGAAGAAACTCCCGGGTGTTACCACTGTGTGGATCGTCCGGAGGACACAATGGGGCATACGGTAGAGGTGTGCTCCGCTTGGGCAGAGCACTGCCATGTCCTCGTGGAGGCAATCGGCTTCAACGACCTCTCGCGCCGGGCCCTGGTTTAGGCTATGCTCTATAGTGAGGATTAATGGCAGGCGGTCGCCTCCTTCTGTGAAACATTAATGCTAACGAAGGAAAAGACCGCACGCGTGAGGGAACAAAGGTCCCCAGTCTCCGAAATTCTGATCCCGACTACCAGCCAAGGGCGGGGCATGTCACTAAGGGTGGGAGATGCATTCGGATGATTATAACCACCAATAAAAAAGCGCGTAGTGATCTACGCTTTCCTCAAAAAGATGTCAGCAAACCGTAAAGGCCCAGCAGGGCCGATGCCCACTACCTAAGACCGCGGGATTTTTTGAAAAGGAAACCCGTAGTCCCAGAACACAAAGGGCAACTGAAGGACTCAGGTGTGGTTTTATTTAGTAAAAGCCTGACGCTTTCCCGCTCCGCCTAGAGCAGAAAAGTCATTGGATAATTTCCACCCTTAGAAAAAACTATTTATAAAGTTGGAGAACAAAAAAGTTAAAAATAATTTATAAAATCTAGGCAAGAACGTGTACAATAATCAAGTAAAAGAACACACATTTGTACACATATTTTTCATTTGCAAGCTGAACAAAAACAACAAAAACACGGCTCAGGTGTCAACCCGCACACCGAACAAAACAACAGAAAAACGTTCCGATAAAAAATGTTGTTGAATGTTTAGCAGGTGATGTTTTATGCCTTTCTCATTCTTTCACCTACAGTCTGTGTAAATTAGAGTAAGAAAGGTATACTCTAGACAGGCAATATTTTGCATTTAATCCGACCCGATCCACGAAATCTCCAGGAGATTCCCACCAGACACGCGTTTTTTGACAGAAATCTCCTGGAGATTTATTAACAGACGGGAGGCTATGAAAACAGTTCAATTCCCGAATTGAGTAACGAAGATTTTTCCGAATTGCAAAAAAGCTTATTTTTCAGATTAACAGTTTTCAATTTTTTTCCTATACTTTATTATGTTATGAGACCTTGCTTCATGCCCAATTTCAGGATTGTAGGTTAACGGGAAGTACTATGAATTTTAATTCCCTTGCTCGCCCGTATCTTTTTTTTCGTAAACTCAAAAGTTTGATTTTTTCAGTTTCAAAGAACCGCAGACCTCAGCGTATGGTTTTAATTTCAACTTGATACTTTCACGCGTTTGTGAGACAAAAGGGTCTTGACAAACAGACAGACAAACGGACAAAAAAGTGATCCTATAAGGGTTCCGTTTTTTCCTTTTGAGGTACGGAAACGGAACCCTAAAAATATCCATATCGAAAAAAGACAACAAAAAAAAAGAGGCGCTCCATAGGTTTCTCACACAGGCGCTGGCTGGGATCAACTCAGCCCTGAACAGACGTGATCTCGGCAAAAATGAGTTTAGGATTTTGATGGTAGTATTAACTAGCTCCAAGAAGCTTATCTGGAGGCAACAGTCCTTGCACACATGCACGATAAGCGCGTGGAGATGCAACGCCGGGGTGAAAGTCCACTACCGCGACAGGTCGAGGTATGGCGGACAGAGCTCCGGCGGGATCTCACGGTGAAATGGCGTCAGCGACTATCGCAACCCAGTGCTGGGCACGCCACAATTATGGCGGTAAGTCCCCTCTTTGAGGCGTGGCTGGAAAGACCTCACGGCGTCCTTACCTTCCGCATGACGCAGGTCCTCACCGGACATGGCAAGTTCGGGAGGTTCCTGTATCGGATTCGAGCGGAAGAGACGCCCGGGTGCCGCCACTGTGCGGAACGCCCGGAGGACACGGTGGAGCACACAGTTGAGGTGTGCCCTGCTTGGGCGGAGCAACGCCGTCTCTCGTGGGGGCGATCGGCGGCGGAGACCTCTCGCGCCGGGCCTTGGTTCAGGCCATGGTCCGGAGCGAGGAGGAGTGGCAGGCGGTCGCTTCCTTCTGCGAAGCAGTAATGCTAGCAAAGGAGGAGGCAGACCGCATCAGGCAACGGCGCCCCCGCCGCCGCCGCCGGGATTCCGATTCCGATCCCGATTTCCGGCCACCGTAGACGCCGGCTCGCGGACGGCGAGCCATGGGTAGCTCGCTGTCCGATCGTCCGGTAACTGTCCGGACCGAGCTAAGGCGTCGACGGCGCGCACTGTTCCCGCGCGCCTCAAGGTGTTGTCAGCAACAGGAGGGGCCCATCTGGGTCGAAGCCTACCGGGGTCGGGGTTATCCAAAAGGAAACTAGAGCCCCGGTATGAAGGCTAGAAGGAACGGCGCGGGGTTTTTAGTCAGTAAGACTCTGACACTGTCTCCCGCTCCACCCAAGAGCGGGTTTCGTCAATGATGATTTTCCCCATCGACAGAAAAAAAAAAAAGCTCCAAGAAACTTGCCGAGAAGGCTGACTCGATACATTTGCTGCCAAGTATTGAAGAAACATTTGGACTCTATTGAAACTCCAAATGACAGTAAAAACTAAATCTATCTTCTATACATATATATAAAAATGAAACCCGTTTTCCGTTGTCACGACATAGCATGAAAACGGCTTGACCGATTTGGCTGATTTTTTTTTGTTGTGATTGTTATTGTGAGGACAAGGTTCTTATGGAAAAAAAAATTAGGGTAGTGTAGGGTAGAGTAGAGTAGGGTAGAGTAGGGTAGATTAGGGTAGAGTAGGGTAGAGTAGGGTAGAGTAGGGTAGGGTAGGGTAGGGTAGGGTAGAGTAGGGTAGAGTAGGGTAGAGTAGGGTAGAGTAGGGTAGGGTAGGGTAGATAGAGTACGGTAGAGTAGGGTAGAGTACGGTAGAGTAGGGTAGAGTAATGTAGAGTAGGGTAGGGTAGAGTTGGGTATAGTGGGCTGGAGTAGGGAAGAGCGGGAGCGAAGCCGCGCGGGCAAAAGCTAGTACTCTCTAAATTTAACACCGGTTATTATAAAATAAAAAACTGCGCAAAGAAATATAAAAAAAGGTAAAGGAGGAAATAAGCACGCATGACGCAAGCCTTTCGTTAAAAAAAGTGTTAAATTAAACTACATTCTATGTACATATACAATTATCTATAATATACAGGATTATTTGAAAAACACTAGCAACCTTTCAGGACTATGTTATAAACAATAACTTTTGTTCTACTACTTTTTACCAAAAAGTAATACATTTACCAACAATAAACCTTCAAGATTTCGTTGTTTTTATCTAACACATTTCAACTCTGTATTTTGTTGTACCCGCCTACGCCCGCGCACGATCCCCGCTCTCCTCCAGTATTGTACTATAGCTTGCTTCGCATAGACTTCGTAACATTTAGAACGTTAAATTTAATTTATTTATTTTTTTGTATGTAAATCTGATGACCCAACGTATGATAAATATTTAAAAACCATAGAACAGAAGTTTTTGTTTATGACGTTTATTACATAGTCCTGAGAGGTTGCCATTGTTTTACAACTAACCCTGTATATGTATTAAAAATATATATAAGTATGTTTATCAGTTATCTAATACTTATAACACAAGCTCTGTTCAGCTTTGGAATAGACGGCGTTGTGTGATAGTTATGGAACATTATTATTTGTTATTATTCGTTTTATTCGTGTATTCATTTTCACAATATATGAATTATATTTTTAAATATTTCAGTATCAAAAAAAAAAACAAAAATAGTGCGAACAGGGCTCCAGAGAAAGGGACCTCCTGACAATACGAGCCGTGTCCAGGTCAAAAATGTAGACGTGTAAAGTTTTTCTGTATTAATATTGCTAAAAAGACATTAAGCAATGACAAGATTACGCAGTAAGTAACCAAAGAAATAGTAAAATATATGGTAACGTAATGCTTATCAAAATATATTGGATCTTTTCATGGCAATGTTTTAAGAAGTGAGGAAGCAAGAATGAGGTTATAAATGTATCTGTATTTAAAAAGAAAGATAGCATAGAACAAGCAGTAATAAATGAAAAAAATGATAGCAGTGATTGTAATACAACATTAGTTTGTAAGAATATTAACACAGAATTAGAAAAGGAAGTTTAAGACATTCATGTGTGAACCGTACTGTTCAATACTCAGAAGTAAGGACTTGGAATATACAAAACACTCGTTTATAGACTTTGAAGACCACTTTTATTACTACAGTTACAAACAGTTACAATATAATATCTATAATGGCACAGATGTCCCGATAATTAAGAACGCCGCGTATTCCACTCAAAAAAATGTCTGCCCCTTCCCGCCATTTTACTTGCTTGTGATTGGTCGAGAACTGTCAAAGTCTCGACCAATCACATGAAGTCAATACAACTACATTTAATCTTAAAAGTTAGATATGATTATAAATAATCAACAAATATATAATTCTAGGTACTTATAATTTATTACACATGTAACTAACAGCAATATTAGAGTAAAATGGTGGCTTCAGTGGCTTGATCACTTCACAGAAAATCTCATAAATGAATTAAAATACTCGTTACCTACTAGCGCGGCACGAAATGTAACTGCAACTTTTTACGTGACGTATTATTGGTCGTCAAATTATTCAGGCGTGTAAATGTCAAAAATAAGAAAAAAGATTTTTTAAAGGAACTAATAATATCTCCGTCACCTATTGTTGATTTTCGGAGGTACTAAATCGCGTACTTAAAGTTGTTGTTTATGATGTTCTTAACTAGCACCTAAGAGGTTTCTAGTGTTTTACAAATAACCCTGTACTTACCTGTATATTTTTTTTTACACCACCTGCTCGATAGTGTCTTTTTGGCGGACAAGCTTCTCGCCATTATAACGCATTATAATGGCGGGGCCAAGAATATCTTGAAATTCTGTTTACACCGTGAAAGGTATAAAAATTTCAGGAAGGGTACAAAATAATAAGGTAGAATTATTCGGTTACAAGAGTGGGTCCCGCCATTATGATGTTTATGAGATGTCCCATAACCCGAATAGCGATGACAAACCAGATTAGAAAATCAAATGAAGGAACGAGTTTATGTAAATAGATTGAGAGTAAGAGCAAAGGATTTGTAGATTTTATTATGGTCTTCATAACTAAATAAGTTTTCTAAAATAATAATTGTAAGTAGTGGAATTTTTGTATGATCTAAATTTTAACAATATCAACTAATAGCCAGACCAACCTTTGTTATCTGTCAGTTTTCCTGTTTTCGCTGCAAAATTCAGCATATTATATAGTTGTGGCAAATATTGAAGCCAAAATTTGACAGCTCTGTCAGCGTTGTGATAGTGCGCAGTTCTTGTGTTACGGATATCATATATACTTGCGTCATCTGTCTTGTACGTCCGCCATACGCCTTCTTCTGCCGGTGATCTGTGTAGGTATATAGCAATATTATTAAACCGCGTAGACTGCTGTAACGCAACATGCAATTAAAGACGCAATGAAAGAATTTGCCGTCCACATTGTCGCAATGTAACAGACTCCCATAGTGTGGACGATGCAACGACCTTACAGTCACTAGACGCCTCATGCTTGAACTAACGCACCAAAACCATTCTATCAACTAGCCGAGGTACGGGGTAGCGGGGTAGGTACTGCGTTCTGACATCAGATCTATAAGTTATTGTGTTGCCAGACATGCATCGCCTGTTACTAGGCGTCTAATGGCTGTAGGCTGGTTTTAGAGACGCGCTGACCATCGGCGCTGACGCCCGCAAACAAATGGACTTCTAGTAAGCGTTTAAGAATAAAAATTTTAATTATCAGCGCGTGCATTGGTCAGCGCTGATAACCTTTGGCACTGACCAACGCACACGCGCCCTTTTTTCAGTGGGCGTTCTAGTGTCAAGCCAAGCCGTAAACGTGAGCAAGTCAGTACAAAGCAGCAATTATTTGTGCGTCTGTACTCCACAGTAATCAACACGATACTGAAAGGTCTAGCGCTGAGCCTCAGCGCTGACAACCTACGCGCTGAGCTGTCAGCGTGACTCTAAAACCAGCCGTAAGGTCGTTGTGTGGACACCTTGTGAATGCGAACCGTGCACACTACGCGCGCGAACTAAGTATTTCAACTATATGAGTAGGTAAGGGGAAATAATAATGGTTCCGAAAAACAAATTAATCTCCAGCGATCTGTGGCCGACTATTATTCTAATTAACCAGCGTTATAATGAATTACCGACAAAAAACCCAAAACATAAACGAAAAAAAATATCCAATTTAACAACAAATAAGAGCATGTTCAAATAACATTTTCTCCTAAAAAAAAATAGATCTTCGAATAACAAAACTAAACTTCCGAATAGAATACTGAACCTCCGACAAAATTACTAAGTTACCGACAACAGAGGTTTTGTCAAAATAATCATAATTTTACAACTTGCATGAACTGTTTTAATTTCTATTGTTGGTTATCAAATTTATTTTTTAACTCTCAATAATTATGAAAATACCTCAATATTAAAGGATTTTTTTGCATAATATTCTTTGTCCTAATATACTATGGCATAACGATTTTGGCATAATATGTTTTGCCATAATAATACTTTCCCATATTTTTTTTTGGTATACAGTTTATGTTGGCATAATCATCTAAGGATAATTTGTTTTGCCATAAATTTAACTCGCATAACGTTCCTAGGCCTAATGACTATTAGCATAATAATGTTTAGGCATGCAATGTATATAACATAACATAACACCACTTAGCTATTGTTTCTGTAACAATTCAATAATATTGTTGGTTAAAAATTTATTATGTTGTGCTACAAAAGTTAGTGACAGAACCGAATCGCTGCAAAACCGACTTCACGTAGTCTTGTCTGCCTTACCCCTAGAGTGTAAAATAAAATCGCGTAGGCGCGTAGGGGCAAGGCGGCCCGTGGGCTGAGGAGCAGGCGGCTGCGAGTGAGCCGCCGCCGCTGAGGTCGCAAGCCGAAGCTGCGGTGGTGAGCGAAAGCCGTCTGCGACGATTAGCACACGTGGGGCTGCCGGAGACCCGCAGCGCCGGAGCCGTGACAGAAACCATGCCTGCTGCATGTGGCATGCTCGCTTGAAAGCTGCATGCTTGCTTGCATGCTGCATACATGCTGCATGCTCGCTTGAGTGCTGCATGCTTGCTTGCATAATGCATACATGGTGCATGCTCGCTTGAGTGCTGCATGCTTGCTTGCATGCTGCAATTTATATTTGCGTGGTAAGTAAAATTCATGATATATGATGCAAGTAAAAGTTATTATTACAAGTACATTTTTATATTTTTTATAAGTTTCTGTATAACCACTCCAAATAATATTTTTAGTATAAAGTTACAGTTAAAATAGCACCACAGTCTATGAAATATGAAAGGTAATTTATGAATTAATAGTAGACAAGTAATGATAAAAATTACAAAGCATAGTTTTCAGTAGAACGTAATTTATGCTAGTAGAAAAGTATTACAGCAGTAAACTGTCATGTTTATTTTTCGAAGATTTCAGTATCTCATTCGGTCGTTTCGTCATTTTTATTCGGACAAAAGTAGTCGGAAAGTTAGTATTTTAGGCAGTAGATTTAATATTTTCAATACGGCCAATTCTTCTTTTTTTGTCGGAGCTTTTATTACTACCCCTTTTTTAGTATTCTTCTGAATTCAATATGCAGGCTTATATTAGTATTGAAGTTAAGGCAAATATTGTGGCCCTATATTCGAATGGCCTAAATATATCTCAAATATCGAATGAAACCAGCTTATGCGTAAGTTTATTTTTAAAATTTTATGTGATGATCCTACAAAACATAATGGTAAATTAATGGTTTGTTGCAAGTGTGTAATATAGTTTTTTGTTAGAGGGTGATTGTTAGGCGTTGGGTGAAGAGTCTTGAGAGGAGCGGAAGACCACCTCTCATCAGCCAGCCTCAGCGACGTTATATGGTAGCTGAATATGAGACGAATGGTTTTAACCCAACCAGGCATTTTGCCGATGAGTTCGGCACAGCAGTACGCACCGTTCGCCGCATACTCCAAGCCGAAGGTCTTCATCACTGAACGCGTCAGGCAGAATCAGTGTGAATATGTGGGGGTGGATAAGTGCTCAAGGGCCCGGTGAATTAGGTTTTATATCGACGCGAGCCAACAGTGTCAACTATGTGGAAGTATTGAACGATGTAATGTTGCCTACGGTACCGTAGGCAACCACCATATTTACCCCGCTGAAGACTTAAACGAGATAAGTTAGTCACAAGAAATATTAAAAATCCTAAACAGGTAGGATAATTTTATTATGTAATTTAATTTAATTTGAAGATGTAATTAAGTATTGATTAATGTTTAGCATAATTTAAAAAATGTAATAATAATAAGAATCAATTATAATATAATGAAACGTAATAATCTTATATAAAAAATTTGCAGTGCCCTTCCAGGGTGCATGTTAATATTGTGTCATGAAATTTTAATGCATGCTTTATATCCAGTGTTTTACATGGCAGCAAATATGTAAATAAATAAATAAATAACTTCGTATCAGGAGCCATAGTGGCCGTAACTTTAACAAATCAGTGTTTATATTATTGTAATATTGAGGTTAAGTTTCAATCCTCTTTTATTTGAGAAAATGAATAATTAAGCTATAACCTCTTAAATGATAGCAGAATTATCATAACTATTATGTAACCTAAAAATGTTTTTTAAAATTAAATAGTATAATAATAATAATAATAATAATAAGGGGTTATCCTTGGATGCACTAGCATATCGCATACAGGGATAATCGCCGGTTGCTACCACAATCCATCATTAAAAGTATCTAAAAGGGCCTCTGCTAGTTGGTTTCGGCTCCTCGTACGCCTTCCAAAGGTCCAGGACCTTAGGGTCCTGAGATAAATGAATATATTGTCATATTCACTGGGACATTAAGGTTGTGTGAGGAATTTAGTCTTTGTTTTCGTCGTCGCTCATAAGTAACCTCGTAGTCGAATAGTTAACGCTGTTACGCCGTTGTAACGTAAACGAGGAGTCTTGAGTTCGATTCCGAGTCGCATATATTCTTTTTGTTATTTTCAATTTTGATATTTTAACTGTTCTTATTTCGAAAAGATATTCATTGTGTGTGGGTACGGTGGGACACTTGCGACATTTCTCTGGTATTGAACGGACGTATGTTCATAAATCATAAGGTCATTGTGAGCCATCATCTACCGACATAGTGGAGAAATATTAATAATCTTAATAGTCATAGTGATTGTGCATTGTGTATCATCCAAATAGGGGTAAGTTTTAGTTTTAAGGAATGGTAGCTTTTACATTATTGAACATCTCTGTTAGATAGTTACCAATGTATTGTTGTCCTTGTTATAGCTTTTTTTTTTTTTTTTTTTTGTCGACGGGGAAAATCATCTTTGACGAAACCCGCTCTTGGGTGGAGCTGGAGACAGTGTCAGACTCTTACTGACTAAAAACCCCGCGCCGTTCCTTCTAGCCTTCATACCGGGGCACGAGCTCCCTTTCGGACAACCCTGTCCCCAGTAGGCTTCGACCCAGCTGGGCCCCTCCTGCTGCTGACAACTCCTTGAGGCGCGCGGGAACAGTGCGCGCCGTCGACGTCTTGGACTCGGTCCATTACCGGACGATCGGACAGCGAGCTACCCATGGCTCGCCGTCCGCGAGCCCGCGTCTACGGTGGCCGGAAATCGGGATCGGAATCCCGGCGACGGCGGCGAGGGCGCCGTTGCCTGATGCGGTCGGCCTCCTCCTTTGCAAGCATTACTGCTTCGCAGAAGGAGGCGACCGCCTGCCATTCCTCCTCGCTCCGGACCATGGCCTCGACCAGGGCCCGGCGCGAGAGGTCTCCGCCGCCGATCGCCCCCACGAGGGCACGGCGATGCTCCGCCCAGGCAGGGCACACCTCGACGGTGTGCTCCACCGTGTCCTCCGGGCGTTGCGCACAGTGGCGACACCCGGGCGTCTCTTCCGCTTGAATCCGATGCAGGAACCTCCCGAACTTGCCATGTCCGGTGAGGACCTGCGTCATGCGGAAGGTAAGGACGCCGTGAGGTCTTTCCAGCCACGCCTCAAAGAGGGGACTTACCGCCATAATCGTGGCGTGCCCAGCACTGGGTTGCGATAGCCGTTGACGCCATTTCACCATGAGATCCCGCCGGAGCTCTGTCCGCCATGCCTTGACATGTTGCGGCAGTGGACTTTCACCCCGGCGTTGCATCTCCACGCGCATGTCGTGCATGTGTGCAAGGACTGTTGCCTCCAGATCCCACGGTGGTAGGCCAGCCAGAAGGCTCGCCGCTTCGCGGGAGATCGTGCGGTAACCCCGCACCATCCGTATTGCCATGACCCTCTGGCAGGCGTTCAGTATGGACGCCGGTCGCTTTGCCAGCGACGGCGCCCACACCGGCGCCCCGTAGAGGGCCATGGACCGAACGATCCCCGCGTAGAGCCTCCGGCAGGAGGCGTCTGGACCCCCAAGGTTGGGCAGGAGCCGCTTGAGAGCAGCCCCAGCCCGGAGAAGCTTGGGAGCCAGACGTCGGAAATGTTCTACGAAATTCCACCGGCTGTCGAGGACGAGTCCCAGATACTTCATCGTCGACCCGACGCCGATGCGAACTCCTCCTACCGTAAGCTGGGAGTCCGATGGTGGCGCGTTCCGAGGGCCGTGGAAGCACATTGCCTCGGATTTATGCAGCGCCACCTCGAGTCCCAACTCCTGGATCCTACCAACGGCTATCGCAACCCCGCGTGTCGCTAGAGCGACCGCCGCCTGGTGCGACTCTCCCTGCGCTAGGATCAGCGTGTCGTCTGCGTAGCAAACCACGCTGACCCCGTCAGGGAAGTCGCCGCGCAGCACGTAATCGTAGCCGATGTTCCACAAGGGTGGGCCTAGAACCGACCCCTGCGGAACACCGCACGACATCTCTCGACGATTCCAGTCTCCCTGGTGACCGGGGTAGACAATGTACCTGTCTGACAGGTACGCCTCGACCACTAGACAGAGGTATTCGGGCACCCGGTGGTACCGGAGTGCCCTCCGGATCGTACTCCAGGGCAGGGAGTTGAAGGCGTTGGCAATGTCCAAGGACACTGCCACGACACACCTACCCTGGGACACCGCTTCCCCTGTCGTGAGGGCTCGCACGCGCATGATGGCGTCTATAGTAGAGCGCGCCCTGCGAAAGCCGAACTGTCCGTCCGACAAGTCCGGCCCCACCCGTGTTAGCCGCACGACGAGGCGGTTTGCAATTACTCTTTCAAAGAGCTTGCCCACCTCGTCGAGCAGCACAATAGGCCGGTATGCGGACGGAGAGTCCGCAGGGCGCCCTGGCTTCGCTACGAGGACCAGTTTCCCCGTCTTCCAGCGAAGTGGGAACTGGCCCCTCTCCAGGCATGCGCTGAAGAGCCCTCTCAGTCGAGGCCCGAGAGCCTCCATGGCCAGGACCCAGGCTTTCCCTGGCAAGCCGTCGGGTCCTGGGGCATCCTTGTTATAGCTTCAAGCAACGCCTTTTTAAGTTGAACATTCATTGCGCGAGAAGTTTGATAAAAACAACTCCCTGAGTATACGAGCTAGCGAGCTGAGGTGTTGGCAGAGTTCACCGGAAAACATAACTCTCCTGGCGTCCAAATTAGATTAGGTTTAGGTTAAGACTAGATAGGGTTTAAGTTTAGGTACCATTTAGTTTAAGTCCCGCGAGTTTAAATATATGGGCATAGATCATTTGATTGACCTCGTTTCATTTAATGCATGTTGAACCCGTAACAATATATGAATAATAATAATAATAAAACTGGCAACTCTGGATGTCAAAAGTGTTGTGTCGTTCATGAAAAATTTTTTTATATAAATTAATAGTTTTGGTGCCGCAATCCTACAAATTCTTATCCCAGAAGTCCTTCAAATAATTAATAAATCAAATATAAACTTCTCTTCAATAAATAAAGGCCGAAACATGTTAAGAAAAGAAAATTTAAAATCAGACAGATGACATTTTATGTCACACATATAAAACGATGCAATAATACGACAACAATGCTTTAACAACAATGCTGACAAGAGCTGCTGCTCGAAGTGCACGCCCACCACCTCCGGCCTCGTCGCTCAGCTCCGCCTCGCCGCCGCCGGAACCCAGCCTCACCGAGAGTGCTGTGATACCGTCCGTGGCAGCTGCGTCGAGCTCGAGCGACGAGTACTACTCGCCGCCGACGACACCACCACCTGTGCGTCGTCGGGGAGGACGCCGGCCGCCGGCGTGTTTAGGACCTCGAGGCCCACCGGTCTCTGACAGGGTCCCAGCTACCGGCGGAAGTGTGCCGCGCATGCGATGGACGCAATCGACCAGTGAAAACGTCATGCGCGCATACTATGGGGCTACAGAGGGAGGAAACAACCTGACCGCGTACCGTGTTCGGATGCTCTCTTTGTTTCAGGTGCTTGAGCCAGCCGTCAACGTCTCGGCACAACGATTATCGGATCAGGTGCGGGTCATCCAGCGTAATCATATGTTGGACGATACTGTACTTGATCGCCTCCGAACGGAAATGGGTAGCCATGCCATTGCTTCCTCGTCACAGACGGCGTTACCTTTACAGGTATCACCGTCCAACCATCTCCCCATCCACGCTGACGAGGAGAGCACTGACATTGTTACACATGTAAGTACTAACGAATTGAGGAGTGCTTTGGAGTGTGCTATTCGGGAGTATCGCAACAAGCCGCTTGAACTTAGGCCGCGTTTACCTCGTTTGCCCATGTGTAATAAGAATAAGGCGCCCCTGGATTCGCAGTTGTCAAACTATTTTGATGACTGCGAAGATCTCACCGATACACACTCGATCATGTACTGCGCGGCTGTAGCGGCATGTCGTGTAGCTCACGTCAAATTTCCAAACAGCGACGTAGCTACACGACCAAAACCAGCTGTTCCAGCCTGGCAGTGCAGGGTCGAGCGTCGTATTGGTGGGGCCAGAGCACTCATCGGCAAACTAATCTGCTTTAGGGAGGGCAACACTCGCCCTCGAGTGATGCGCTTTGTGAGACGGGCGTTTTCGGGGACTGACATCAGCCCCCGAGACTATATGTCCCGTGTCACAGAGCATCGACTTCCTGAAGCAGAAGGTGTATGCATGGGCAAACCGTATACGAAGGTATAAGCGGCGGGTTGAGCGGTACATCCAGAATAGCACATTCCGGAGTAATGAAAGGTGGGTATACAGGGCTTGGGAGCAACCGGACCAAGGTGTGACTGACACGCGCCTTCCGGATGATGACGCCATGTGTTCGTTCTGGCGCAACATCTGGTGGGTGCCTGTCAGTCATACTGAAGGTGGTTGGACTCGAGAGGTCGAACGAGCGTGCGAATCGATACCAGAAATGGGGGCAATCACAATCAGCCCCCAAGATGTGGCCCGTGCAGTCCGTCCGTTGCCTAATTGGAAATCTCCAGGGCCGGACGGACTGCACAACTTTTGGATAAAGTGGCTTGTAAGGTCCCACGCTCGTTTGGCATCTCAGTATCAGACCGCCTTAGAGTCTGGTTCGCTACCCGAGTTTTTTACAACAGGAGTTACCCACCTGCTTCACAAATCTGGTAGCACCGCGGAACCCAAAAACTATCGGCCGATAATAATAATAATAATAATAATAAATTCTTTATTTGCGTAAAAACATGGTATAAAAAGGTGTTACATAGAATTAGAATGGTACAAACATGTTTAGCTATTTTATGATATAGCATGCAAAAATTTGAAAGTTTTATGAAAGTCATAGATTACATGTTTGCCGACAGTTTACAAGGTTCTTACATCCATTTTGAGAGAAAAAATTAACCAACATGTTGATAATAACACTATCATGTCTGCCTCTCAAAATGGATGTAGGAATGGGTCCCGCGATACTAAGGAGCTACTCCTCATCGATATGGCCATTAACCAACAGGTTCGGCGTTCCCGAAAGGATCTGTCGACATGTTGGATAGACTATAAGAAGGCCTATGACTTAGTTCCTCATACATGGCTCATGAGGGTGCTGGAGTTGTATAAAGTTGATGCAACTCTTCGCACCTTCCTGATGTCATGTATGAGGCAATGGAGGACGGTCCTTCGCTATCCAGGATGTCGAAATATCCAGAGTAACGGCGAACCGGTAAGGATTGAGCGAGGTATATTCCAGGGTGATAGTTTGAGTCCGCTTTGGTTCTGCCTAGCCTTGAATCCTCTGAGCATATTGCTGGAGAATTCAGGCCTAAGCTATCGGTTGAAGAGAGGTGGTCAAGTTATATCTCACCTCCTTTATATGGATGATTTGAAGCTTTTTGCCCCCAACAATCTGCAACTGATGGAGCTACTGAAGGTTACTGAAACCTTCAGTAGTGCCATCAGGATGGAGTTTGGTGTGGACAAATGTGCGATCATGCATATAAAGCGAGGGGAGATTGTGGAATCCGTGGGTACCCAACTCTCGGATTCCATAAACTTGAGGTCCCTCTCTCCAACCGAAACCTATAAGCATTTGGGTATGTCGGAAGCGTTAGGCATCAATGCCACTGACATGAAGCAATCGTTGAGGGAGCGCTTCCTTGGCCGCCTGAAGAAGGTACTTAAGAGCCTTCTGTCAGGTGGAAACAAGGTGCGTGCCTTCAACGGTTGGGTCATGCCGATATTGATGTACGCTTTCGGTGTACTTAAATGGACTCAAACGGAACTTGACGCCCTGGATAGGAGGGTTCGTACACTGTTGACTGCATACCGAATGCATCACCCTCGGTCGTCGGTAATGAGACTGTATATCCCGCGGAAGTGTGGGGGTCGAGGCTTTTTAAATGCTAAGATCCTACACAATCGCGAGGTATGCAGTCTCAGGGAATACTTCCTAGCCGCCGACGTGGGTATGCATCGTGATGTAGTAGCAGTGGACAAGGGACTCACCCCGCTCTCCTTGGCTAACGAGAACTGGCGCAAACCTGTAGTGCTTGACACTAACGTACGCAAGGAAGTATGGCAGAGTAAGGAACTTCACGGACGCTTTTTCCGGGCCCTTCATGGGCCCGATGTAGACCAACTAGCGTCCGTAGCCTGGCTGCGTGTCGGTGACCTCTTTGGGGAAACCGAAGGTTTTGTCTGTGCAATTATGGACGAAGTTATCATGACGAATAACTACCGGAGATTTATTGTGAAGGACGGCACGGTTGACATCTGTCGAGCATGTCACCGACCGGGTGAATCAATCCGCCACATTATCTCTGGTTGTTCTCGTCTACCTAACGGGGAATACTTGCATAGACATTACCTTGTAGCCAGAATTATACATCAGCAACTTGCTCTGAAGTACTCTCTTGTGGAATCGGAGGTGCCATACTACAAGTATGTGCCCGACCCAGTTCTCGATAATGGCGATATCACGTTGTACTGGGATCGGTCCATCATCACTGACAGGACTATTGTAGCCAATAAGCCTGATATAGTGGTGGTGGACCGATGCGAGAGGCGTGCAATGATTGTTGACATATCCGTTCCGCATGACGAGAACCTCGTGAAAGCCGAGAAAGATAAACAAATCAAGTATATTGACTTGGCTCGCGAGGTTGTCGACATGTGGGAAGTGGATTCAACGATTATTGTACCGATAGTCGTTTCAGCCAATGGCTTAGTAGCCAAGAGCCTCGACCAACACCTTAGGAGGCTCTCGTTAGGCGGCTGGATCAAGGACTTGATTCAGAAAACGGTACTCCTGGACACGGCTCGTATAGTCAGGAGGTTCCTTTCTCTGGAGCCCTGACCGCCGGTAGCTTGGACCCTGTTCCCGATACCGGTGGGACACTATTTTTTATATTTTTAAAGAAGAAAAAAATATCTGCTGTTGAACTCAGATTTATACTGATATCGCAAATTGTAGGTTTCAAGTTCAATTTGATGAAAGTGATATGCACTTCAGATGCTTTGCATTTGCATTTATTAAGGGCTACTATACAAACATTTATATGGAAAAATGCTCATCAAACACAATTATCACCCATTGATTATTGTTCATTTGATTACGAAAAACGCAACGGTGACTTACTTTCACGACAAATGACGAAGCCGTCTTTACCAGAGTCATTAATTCCACCATGTAAATGTACTGCGGATTGTCGCACAATGTCTTGTAATTGTAAAAAATCGAAATTGTTTTGTATTTCATTATGTAAATGCCTACTTTTAATACATTTATGCTTGGATTCGCTGATTTTTCATGTAACTTTAAATTTTTTATTAATAAAAAAATTTATTACTTTCATTTTTATTTTTTTTTTATTATTTAAGAATCAATCCTGACTTGTACCATTACAAAAAACTATAAATTATTACAAAAATAATCATTAAAATGATTTCATATCATGTACTCAATACATTCCCTTTACGAATAAGAGAAGAGGGGGTAAAAAAAATATGGACCAAAAAATCGACCGGCAAGATTCACATTATTATTCTTTGACCTTTTTTTCACTTAAATCCGTTGCCGAAATTCGGTACTCACATTATGCATACTCACTTACCTCTAGCGCCCAGTCTAGTAGTGAAGTTTGTTTGTTTGATGAACTTGTAAATACATTTCTGGACACATCTATTGGCCTTGTATTTTCAGTTTCGTTTGGTCCTAGCTAAAATTTTATATTAGGTCGAGCAAAAAGTTTTTATGCAGTTTTGAACCTGGCACATTCACAATTTCATTCAATAGTCTTTTTTTGAATTTCGAACACAGAATTTAAAGAAACAAAAGACAATTTGGAGCCTGTTTGTTGATGATATCAAACAATCGAATACTGGGCATTTTCGTCAAAATGCCTACCAAGCCACTTATGGGATGTCCCATACATATAAGTTGCAAATAACTAACATTTTTATGACATAGAAGTATCGAGTAATTATTGAATAGTTCCAAAAGACTAAAGTTTTCTTTTTTCGCTTAAATTGTTAACAGAAACTTAAATCAAAGTAACAAAATTAAATCCAGAAATGTGGCATTTTAAGTCCTGCAGTACTGTCCCCTTTTAGATGTGACCTATGTTAAATTATTTCTTCGCTATTTGCTGCTTATTACATACTCCACATATTTTAGTTTTTGTAAACTATTTGTAGCTTTCAACCATGTTAAACTCTATTATATTATAATACAAGTATTTAAAAACATTTTAAAGTTTATATTCTGTCCCCTTAGTATGTGTTAAGTGGACATGTCCTTGCACCGTGACCGTAAATTGAATCCATTTTAGTACGGATTTTTTCTACTACTCGCCGATTTTTTATTTTAATAACAACACCAAATTAAGTATGTTAACACCAGCAGCCATTTTGAAGTGTCAGTTTTGATCTGTCTTCAGTGGACACTTGAGTTCGACCGGTAACGGACGTTTTTCGGAGATTTCCCTTCACATTGACCGTTAAGTATTTCACGTTTATAAAATGATTATGTAATGTTAGTGTTAAAGCAAAAATAGTTTCACATGGCAAAATTAATTCTGGTTTTCGGCAAACAAGAGCTATTTAATTATCAAACAATATTTTTAGTAAATGATTAAATAACTGAGAGAAGCTGTCGTACCGTTACGTCCAGACCATTACCAAATGACTGGTAACGTATGAGCCGGACTAAAAAAGTAACGGACAGGACAGCCTAAGTATGTGGGTACACTGAGAGAATCCTTACTACTATGAAACTGCATAATATATTTATATTGTAGGAAAAGGCGCAAGTAGGTTGTGGAATTTAAGACTTGTGCATTTAAAAAAAGTCTTGAAGTCTTAAAAAATGTCTTCATACTTGTGGACCACAGTGAACTTAAGTATCATTTTAGGTTATGTAGTGGGAAGAATAGAAAGTATCTACCCATAAGGATTATACAGGGTGTCTTTGACACATCGACACACAAACGAATATACCATGTATCAACTACATGATTATCGATCCCCCAGTGGTGGCATTTTTTGTCGGTTTTATTCTAATTTTTTTTTAATGATTTTTTTACGTTTTTTTTTTTAAATCTGAACATTTAAAAATTATAAAGACAACGTTAATATTGTAAAACATGTGTTTTATTTACTAAATTGGTGTATCCACAACTTTACTACGTCAGGACCGTTACTGGTTGGTCCGGTATACGTGACTGTCCTTCGCAATATTTTAATAGTTTTAGATAGTTTTTCTATATTTGTTAAAATAATTGAATAGTTTTTTTTTATACTTTTTAACATAAAGGCATTCAAGTTAAGGTTGGTATGGTAATGCTATGCCTATTTGGTATGTTTAACTGATATATTCACATATTAAGTATAGCATTTTCGTAACAAGTAACGATCATGACCATTTTTTACATAATACTATCGCAATATTTCCCATACAACTGATTTTTTGTGTTAGATTGCTATACAGAACAACTAATTAATCCATACATACCAAAAAAATTAAACTGAACTAACAGATCTATTTCAGGAGCAGTTTATTATTTGGTAACGGTCATGACCAAAACGTATCTAAGTTACTATTTATTTACATATATTATTTGAAATAAGCGCCTTATGATAAAAAAAATACATACATAGCAAAATTTGTAAAATTTATCATTTGACTAAACCAAGAATTAGCTAAAATATACAAAAAATATCAGTGAGCTATTTTCAAAGATAGGTAGCTGTTTAAAAAAAAATGCCCTACTAAGAAAACTTGGTTTTATTGGTTTACTTGGATTTAATTCTTGAAAAAGTGATTGATATCTTTGGTTTTGCAACAAACATTCTTAACATTAAGGTGAGGTTCTATCAATAATCTATGGATACTTCACCTGAAGTCGCCGCCCAAGCTGTGGCACTTATTCAGGCCGGACACAGCCAAAGAAACGTGAGTGCTCAACTTAATTTAAGTCGATCTGCGGTCCGAAATGTTTATCGGAGGTACCTAGAGACTGGCGGCTTTGTTCGTCGCCAAGGAAGGCCACGATCTCGGGTCACAACTGAAAGGCAGGATCGATTCATCGTGACGACCAGCTTGAGAAATCGTCACCTTACCTCCATTGAGGTACAAAACCAACTTCGCTACTTCCACGGAGTATCTGTGAACGCACGAACTGTTCGGAGAAGGTTAAAAGAACGCGATATGGTACCACACAAGCCAGCTAATGGGCCCAAACTAACGCGAGCCCACCTGTAGTGTTTATATCTATATAATAGATATAATACGTTGTCTCACGTACACAACCAGAGGGGGCGGCGTCGACAAGTCACTTGGGCTATCTGATACGAGTATCGTTTTATACTCTGTGTACGCACTGACGTGTCTGTCTGTGGTAGTACTCTGTGACGTGACTGTTGGACGGGAGCCTGCGCTCGGCGGTGTGTAGTAGTGAGCCAGTGTAAAACTTAACCACCACCATTAGATTTAACCTATTACCTATCTAGAATAGTATTACCATCAGGCAAAGGGATCATTACAAGTGGCGACGAGGATAAAGGTCAGTGAAATAAAAAGCGCGCAATTTTCAAAAATATAAAAAAATGGCGGGAAGTAATGAGTAATTTGTGTTGTTATTAGCCACGTTTAATGTCTTTGTTAGCCACGAAGACGAGCTGTTCTCGCAACGGACAGTAAATGCATTTGTTATATGATGTATATTTCGGACGTTTTGCCCAATATCGATTCGTTTAACATTGTTATAATTTATATAATTATGTAAATATGTGTTACGGTCGATAGATTTTTTTTGGATTTTTATGACTTGGTCACTTGAACTTTTAAGTCAGCAAGAAACCAAAATGTTATTAAAAAAAAAAAAAAAAAAAAATATTATTGTTTATTAATGTGGCATAAATAATGTACACAAAACAATTATTACTCTGCTTATTCTTGAATAAATTCAAAATAAATAGATAGAACTGGCATCATTTGTAATTGAATGATATATTACATATAAAATACACTGAATGTGATTTCCATTCAAATGTAAATGAGCTTCGGATATCCATTCAATTGGAATTGAGCTTCGGATTTTCATTAAATTGAAAATGAGCTTCGGATTTTCATTAAATTGAAAATAAGCTTCGGATTTTCATTAAATTGAAAATGAGCATCGGATTTTCATTAAATTGAAAATGAGCTTCGGATTTCCATTCAATTGGAGATGACCTTCGGATTTTCATTAAATTGAAAATGAGCTTCGGATTTCCATTCAATTGGAGATGACCTTCGGATTTTCATTAAATTGAAAATAAGCTTCGGATTTCCATTCAATTGGAGATGACCTTCGGATTTTCATTAAATTGAAAATGAGCTTCGGATTTCCATTCAATTGGAAATGAACTTCGGTTTTCCATTCAATTGGAAATAACATCGGTTTTCCATTCAATTGGAAATGAATTTCGGGTTTCCATTTAATGGGAAATTAACTTCGTGTATTTTCAGATTAATTATGGCAAATCAATTACCAGCACCTGGGAAATTGGATCTCGAGGGAGATAGTGCATCAGTCGGTTTAAAATGGGAAAAATGGAAACGTTCCATTCGAATCTACCTTGAAGCAGCTGATATCACGATTCCAACTAAAAAGAGAGCTATATTACTAGTACTAGGGGGAGAGGCACTCCAAGAAATATTTTACAATTTGCCTGGAGCAAGCATACGCCCTGAAGATAATGTTGATGTTTTTGAGGTAGCTATTAATAAATTAGATGAATATTTCCTCCCCAAACAAAACAAGACCTACGAGAGACACCTTTTCCGACTTGTTAAGCAAGATGCAGGGGAAAGCTTTGAAAAATTTCTAATCAAACTAAGGGAACAGGCAGCCAAGTGTAAGTTTGAAAAACCTGATGACCACATAATTGATCAAATATTAGAAAAAAGCCTATCATCAGAGTTAAGAAAAAAAATATTAACTATGGGTGATGAAATTACTCTAGACAAAGTCATTACAGTGGCTAATACATTAGAAATTGTGAACTATCAGCTGGATAGTTACGAACAAAGAGAAAAGAAGGCAAACGAAGTAAATGCAATAAAGATTAGGAATAGAGAGAATTCAAGGTGGACTAATAAACAAGAAAAAGAATCGAATGAAGAGAAGAGGGCATCAAGGTGTCCTAGATGTGGCAATTTTACACATGTTTCACAAGGTTCTGCTTGCCCAGCAAAAAATAGGAAATGTCACGGTTGTGGAAAAATAGGCCACTATGAAAGATATTGCAGAACGAAAACGCAGAAACGTAAACTTGAAAATCAAGAACGAGACAAAAAACTATAACAAGCGACAAAGGACGGAAACTACAGTAAATGCATTAGAAAACGAAGGAGTACAATACATATTCAATTTGAACGATGATGCGACAGTCAAATGTGAAATAGGAGGAGTAGATTTAAATATGTTAATTGATTCAGGATGCAAATTAAATTTAATATCAGAAAAAGCCTGGGAATATCTAAAGAATAATAAAATAATTTGTTACAAGCAAGTGAAAGAACCAAATAAAATTTTATTACCATATGGAAGTAAAACACTTTTACAGATCAAAGGGTCCTTTGAAGCAATAATAAAAGCAAACGAGAAAACGGAACGGGCCATTATTTACGTTATTAAAGATGGATCACGAAACCTACTTGGTAAAGACACTGCATTGCAATTGGGCGTTTTGAAATTGGGTCTGAACATAAATCAAGTTGAACTAAAAACAATTACACCTTTTCCAAAATTCAAAGACATTTTAGTCGAGATTCCTATTGATTCCTCAGTAAAACCGGTTATGCAACCCTACCGGAGGATACCAATACCGTTAGAAGAAAAGATAAATAAGAAAATTAAAGAATTATTAGATTTAGATATCATAGAAGAGGTACATGAACATTCACCATGGGTTTCTCCTTTAGTGCCAATCATTAAGAACAGTGGTGATGTACGCTTATGTGTTGATATGCGACGCGCCAACGCTGCTATTTTGAGAGAGAATCACCCATTACTCTGTATGGAGAATTTACTACCTAGAATAAAGAAAGCAAAATTCTTTTCTAAACTTGACATAAAAAACGCATTCCACCAAGTTGAATTACACCCAGACTCTAGATATTTGACTACTTTTATAACATCTAACGGCCTTTACAGGTATAAAAGACTCATGTTCGGAGTCACATGTGCTCCAGAACTTTTTCAAAAAATCATTGAAAAAATGCTTATAAATTGTGAAGGAGTTATAAATTTTATTGATGACATTCTTATCTGGGGTAGTGATGAGGAACAACACGATCTACGACTTTCCAAAGTGATGGAAGTGTTGAAACAAAACGGAGTTTTGTTAAATCAAGAAAAATGCATTTACAAAGTCCAGACAATACAATTTCTAGGACATGAACTAAAACCAGAAGGAGTAAAACCGCTGTCTAAATAATAATAATAATAATAATACTGGAAAGTTGAACAAAATGAAGCATTTGAGAAGTTAAAGGAAATGTTATCAAGAATAGAAACTTTAGGATATTACAATAAAAAAGACAAGACACAAGTAATAGCCGATGCTAGTCCTGTAGGATTAGGAGCAGTCTTAGTACAGATAGATAGTAAAGGACCACGAATTATTGCATACGGAAATCGAACACTCAGCCAATGTGAAAGAAAGTACAGCCAAACAGAAAAGGAGGCCCTTGCTCTGGTATGGGCTATCGAACATTTTAATACATTTCTATTTGGTAAAGAATTTGATTTAATAACCGAGCATAAGCCTTTAGAATTTCTTTTTAGTCACAAATCTAAACCTTGTGCTCGTGTTGAAAGATGGGTTTTAAGGTTACAAGCTTATTGTTATAATGTAAAATATAAACCGGGTAAGACTAATATTGCGGACCCATTATCAAGGCTATGTAAATACTCGGATCATCCAAAGTCAGAAGATTATGTTCATCAGATAGTTGAACTTGCGAGACCTTATGCAATTCCAATGCAACAAATAATTAAGGAATCAGAAACCGATCAGGAAATCAGTAATGTTAAGAAAGAAATTTACAGTCACCAATGGGATGAACCTATCAAGCCATATAAAATATTTTCAGATGAATTATGCTTTTATGAAAATATTCTGTTGAGAGGAAATAAAATAGTTATCCCACAAAATCTCAGAAAGGAAGTTTTACTAGCTGCTCATGAAGGCCATCCGAGAATAGTGGGCATGAAAAGTCGCTTTCGCTGTAAGGTTTGGTGCCCTAGAATCGATAAGGACGTAGAGTTAATGGTAAAGAGCTGTAAAGGATGCACCCTGGTCAGCTTACCGAATCCACCAGCACCAATGAAACGTCGAGAGCTTCCATCGGAACCTTGGATCGACATAGTGATGGATCTATTAGGCCCATTACCGAACAATGATTACATTTTAGTAATCATTGATTACTATAGCCGGTACAAAGAAATTAAAATGATCAAAACAATAACAAGCATACAAATAATTAAAATTTTGAAAGAACTTTTTAGTCGACTTGGTTATCCACAATCAATTACTGCTGATAATGGCCGGCAATTTGTTAGTGAGGAGTTTAAACAATTTTGTCAAGACTGTAATATTAGGCTTTTTAACTCAATACCATATTGGCCGCAAATGAATGGAGAAGTAGAGCGGCAAAATAGAGATATAATAAAAAGGCTTAAAATTAGTTCTAGTGAAAAACGAGACATGAAAGAAACACTTTACGAATATCTTATGATGTATAACTCCACTCCTCATTCAGTTACTGGAAAGACACCGTCAGAACTTTTTTTTAAAAGAATGAACAGGGATAAAATCCCTATGTTGAAAAATATGAATGAACTGAACAATGATGGGGAAGTTAGAGATCGAGATAAGTTGCAGAAAGAAAAGGGGAAAGAATATGGAGACCGGAAAAGAAGAGCAGAATTACCAGAACTGACAAAAGGAGAGAAGGTGTATGTAAAAGGAATGGAAAGATCAATAAGCTCTCAACTACCTTCAATTCCACACCACATGTAGTGGAACAATCAGTCGGAGGAGATGTTACGATAAGGAACGAAGAGACTGGACAAAGACTGCGAAGGAATGTTATTCATTTAAAGCGAGTGGAAGGACAATGGAAAACAATAGAAGAGGAGACCAGTAAGAATGAAGATGAGAAAGTCGAAGAAGATAAAACGACTTAAATATGTTTATTTTTATTATTAAAGTTCATTGTTTATTTGAGTAAATAAAAATAATAATTACTATGATTGTTTCAAGTAAGTAAAAATGTTAATTACATTTATGCAATAAATAAAATTTGTTAAAAGGAAAGAGATGTAGTGTTTATATCTATATAATAGATATAATACGTTGTCTCACGTACACAACCAGAGGGGGCGGCGTCGACAAGTCACTTGGGCTATCTGATACGAGTATCGTTTTATACTCTGTGTACGCACTGACGTGTCTGTCTGTGGTAGTACTCTGTGACGTGACTGTTGGACGGGAGCCTGCGCTCGGCGGTGTGTAGTAGTGAGCCAGTGTAAAACTTAACCACCACCATTAGATTTAACCTATTACCTATCTAGAATAGTATTACCATCAGGCAAAGGGATCATTACACCACCGAACAGCGCGCCTTCATTTCGCACGTAGTCATTTAAATTGGACACAGCAAGATTGGAGCCGTGTACTCTTTTCTGACGAGTCTAAAATTGTGTTACATGGCAATGATGGAAGGAAGAAGGTCTACCGACGTAAGGGAGAGCGTTTCGCACAATGCTGCTTTGAAGAGAGGGTTGCTTATGGCGGTGGCTCATGGACTGTCTGGGGCGGTATATCCGCGAGCGGCAAAACTCAACTTGAGGTTGTTACAGGTCCACGGCTGCCAACATTAAATGCTGAAAGGTACATTCATGAGTGCTTAGAACCTCACGTGATACCATACGCGGAGTATGTGGGCCCAAATTTCCTTTTTATGCATGATAATGCAAGAGCCCATGCGGCTGGCATCGTCAGGCAATATCTTCGGGATGTGAACATCACAGTTATGGACTGGCCAGCCAGAAGCCCAGACGTGAACCCCATTGAGCACATGTGGGACTAGCTAAAAAGACGTGTTAGGGCTCGTCAGCCAGTTGCCCAGACGATGCAGGAGTTGAAAACTGCCATAGAAGAGGAATGGGAGATGATCCCTCAAAATTTCATAGAGCGGTTGATAAACTCTATGCCTAATCGTATGAGAGCTGTGGTAGATGCCCATGGAGGCAACACGCGTTATTAAATTAAACCTTTATTTGATAAAACATGATTTTTATTCAAAAATCAATTGCCGTTAACAAATCGCATATCCGACTTGTTAGGCGTAGCTCCATGTCGTATGGTATTCTGAATTCAAATTTAAAACAATACGATCGAAAAAGATGGTAAAATGTATCAGGTTTAAAACTGCATCAACAGTTTTTGTTCAATCTAGCAATCATATTTCGGTAGGGGCTATCGAAACCTAAACTCTAAGGTGGGCCAATAGATGTGTCCAGAAGTGTATATTACTTATATATCTCTAATATATGTTTTGGTCGACCATATTTTTTTCATTGTCTTTAAATTATCTCACAGATGGTGTAAAAAATAGAGTATGCGACACGGGGATAAAGCTACCTTTGTCTTGGGCGGCTTTCCTCACTCAGGTTTCTTTATTAACTCCCCCTCCCTATGCTCGGGAGTTAATTATATAAATCCCTCAATCACGTTCGGGATTAAGAGCGTGTATTCGATTCGCGACGAAAACTTCGTGTTTTTAAATTTTTCGAGATCAAAATCGATATGATGTGAGTAGACTATTTCACAAAATATTATGGTTTTGAAAAGATTAATAGTCTTAATCTAGGGCCCTATAGTGTAAAAATATAATTTTTATTGACACTTTTTTTAAAAGAAGGCTATCCCCTGACAGTGTTTTACGAAAACAGACGTCAGAGTTATCTTTCAGGACGAATACAACCATGGTAATGTGCTAAAATATTTTATTTTATACGTTTGTCCAATAGAATATGTGGTCTCAAAGTGCACTATAGAGCCCAATTACGAAAATATGGCTAATAAGTATTTAAAAAAACAAAAGTTAAAACATACAAAATCGGTTAACTTTAACAATTTATTTTTAACAGTGTTTAAATAAAAATATAAATATTATAATTATTTTAGAAAAGAAAAATATTGCTAAATATCTTGTTTTTTTTTTTTAGTTCATTTCATGTACTCATTTATTTTACACTAGCTTCTGCCCGCGACTTCGTCCGCGGAAAATTTCTTGTTTTAAAATAAGATTACACTCGATTAGACGATGCGCACGTTCAGCGCTAGATTCCTGAGCACGGGCCTGTGATGTTATGGCATTTTGCCTAGCGAGCCGCTGCGAGCGCTCAGCGCTAGTCTCCCTATCCCTTGTCTCAGAGACATGCTGCCTTAAATGAGATAGACGCTGCGCACGTTCAGCGCTAGATTCCCGAGCACGGGCCTGCGATGTTATGACATTTTGCCTACCAAGCCGCCGCGAGCGTTTAGCGCTAGTCTCCCTATCCCTTGTCTCAGAGACATGCTGCCTTAACTCAGATAGACGGTGCGCACGTTCAGCGCTAGTTCCTCGAGCACGGGCCCGCGATGTCCTCACATTTTGGCTAGCGAGGCGCTGTGAGCGCTCGGAGCTAGATTCTCTAGCGCGTGCTTGCGAAATATATTCTCTATTTCTCGAGAGGCGCTGCTTATTTTCAGGGGCAGATTCTTCCGTACGGCGTACTCGAGCAGCTCTTGTCTGTGATGTCTGCCGGGACAGTTGAGATTTCCTTTTAGACATGCTCTCAACAAACTACGCACAGACTTGAAAACAATTATGAACAAAAGGAGAGCGACTCGAACACCGTCCGCCTTTACAAAATAAAACAATCGTAATATCGAATAACTCGTATCGATTATTACGATAGAACGAAGTACGAAACTACGAACATACAAAACAAACGTACAACGAAATTACGATATTTTCGATTATGAGGTATCTATCAACAACAACAACCATACAAACGAAACAACCGAAACCAATAAGCAACTGACAGAAGAACTCCAACTAACGACAACGTGGGCATAATAATTCGAGAGGGTCATCAATCCACAGAAAGTCTTAACACCGCGATTCAGAAAACATGGCAAGTTCGGGAGGTTCCTGCACCGAATTAAAGCGGAAGAGACGCCCGAGTGTCGCCACTGTGCGGAACGCCCGGAGGACACGGTGGAGCACACAGTCGAGGTGTGCCCTGCCTGGGCAGAGCATCGCCGTGCCCTCGTGGGGGCGATCGGCGGCGGACACCTCTCGCGGCGGGCTCTGGTTGAGGCCATGGTCCTTAGCGAGGAGGAATGGCAGGCGGTCGCCTCCTTCTGCGAAGCAGTAATGCTAGCAAAGGCGGAGGCAGACCGCATCAGGCAACGGCGCCCCCGCCGCCGCCGCCGGGATTTCGATCCCGATTTCCGGCCACCGTAGACGCGGGCTCGCGGACGGCGAGCCATGGGTAGCTTGCTGTCCGATCGTCCGGTAATGGACCGAGCCCAAGACGTCAACGGCGCGCACTGTTCCCGCGCGCCTCAAGAAGTTGTCAGCAACAGCAGAGGCCCAGCTGGGTCGAAGCCTACCGGGTCCAGGGTTATCCGAAAGGGAACTCGTGCCCTGGTTTGAAGGCTAGAAGGAACGGGGTGGGTTTTTAGTCAGTAAGAGTCTGACACTATCTCTCGCTCCACCCAAGGGCGGGGGTTGTCATAAGATGATTTTTGCCCACCATAAAAAAAAATTAGGTAAAACGTCTGCACAATGAAAGTTACGCTAGGGGCATTTTGCGTTTTAGTAATTTTATATTATCTTCGAAACTGTATGACCAATTGCTATGCTGTAAATGGCAAATCTTATCTGTATAATGTTCTTGTGATACTGAAATAATTTATTGTCATAAGAATTAATATTTTGTTGCTCAAATAATCAACCAAACGTAAGTATGCCGAAAAAAAATATTTTTAATGCAATAAAAGAAGTATAAAAGATGAAATATAAAAGATAGAGATATGGTACCGCGGACTTTTTTGTAGAAATAATTAAGACGAACCAGGTAGCCATACATTGTTTTTAATTTTAAGCAACTGTTTAGGCAGCGCACGCAAATAATTCTATTTTATGAGGTATTTTTTTCCGACTTGCTAGACAAAAGTTGTGATAGCTCGGTTAATATACATGCTATAGAAACAATTTATAGCCTATAGCACTCAGGAATAATGTAGCTTTCTGCCAGTAAACAAAATTTTAGAATTGGATTATTAGTTCCAGAGATTACCCCCTACATACAAACTTACAAACTTACAAACTTACAAACTTACAAACTTACAAACTTACAAATTTTACCTCTTTATAATATTAGTATAGATGATTATTTCAAAAAACACTATAAATTCAAAAATCAGTTCGTGCCGGGCCCTCCCAGCGACAGGACGTATCAGTTTATCCGCTGCCAGCCGCTTACACGCGTAAACATCTATAGTGTAGGTGACTTGTAGCGCGACAAACGAGTATTGATCTTGATACTTTGGCGATTTATATTTTTTAAATCCCGACGCGACGGAAAAGTGGGATGTTTGTATTATTATAAGTATAAGTTTGACGTGTCTGTCTGTGTGTCTTCGTAGCGCCCAAACGAATGGACGGATTTTGATGCGTTTTCATGGTTTTCGAGGGTGTTGAAGCCGATAGTACTGTGAAAATGTAAATCCAAGATGGCGGCTGCAAGAAATTATCCAACTTTTTTGATATGGGTGTCTTTTTCGTGGTTATCGAGGGTGTTGAAGCCGATAGTACTGTCGAAATGTAAATCCAAGATGGCGGCTGCAATAAATTATCAACTTTTTCGATATGGGTGTCTTTTTCATGGTTTTCGAGGGTATTGAAACCGATAGTACTGTCAAAATGTAAATCCAAGATTGCAGTTGAATTATCAACTTAGTGGCCCGGCGCAAGAGGTCTCCGCCGCTGATCGCTCCCACGAGGGTGTGGTGATGCTCCGCCCAAGCAAACCACCCCTCAACTGTGTGCTCCACCGTGTCCTCCGGGCGTTCCGCACGCCGGACATGCTTATTTATTATGAGGCGACTTCTAATATGGATAATATATGTCATTCACTATTTAATGAGATACCTACAATATAAAATTGATTGCCCCCTTTGATCTTTAACTTTGTTTTATGATATCTTTTCATTATTAATAGACGATCTTTAATTACCCAGAAAGTGCTAGAACGCAAACTGCTGTAGATGATAAAAACGATATAAAAGAACTTGTAAGTATCTTTCTACAAAACGACACGATGTTTCTTCGTTCACTAACAGTGTGCAGACTGAAAGGCTATGGGCGTGTTTTTAACAGTTAAGGTAGAATTGATATTGATATTTTTCTTTTTCAAATTAATTATTACTTATTTTCAGTCTTTTTGCAGTATGGACAGGAAATGACTTTTCAATGAAGACTGCAAAAATACTACGAGATAATACTAAGAGACGATGTGTTTTGGGCAATTAAAATGGAACCTAAATTATTGGACTTCTATGACAAATGTCTTTTGCCTGAGATGATTGATCCCAGAAAGAGTCGCTCAATGGCCATTAGTGATGTGCAGTATTAAAATAAATTATCAAAAATTTTGTTTTATTATTTTATAAATTTAGACAAGGTGTAACGTTAAATGCGTAAAACCTGAAATTTGTTTGATCAGAATAAAGAGCAGTATCAATTAAACCACTTTTTGTTATCCCCTATATTAGAAAATTTGATTGGATTACAACTGTTTGTATTTGTTTACCTATTTCAGCGAGTTTGTGCACGTGATGGCTTGACCTATTCACAAATAGACAGATCGAAGTTTTTAATGAGATTTTTTTGACAATTTTTACCTATATTAAAAAGTGAATTAGAATTCGTCTACTAATAATGAAAAGATATCCTAAAACAATGTTAAAGATCAAGGGGGCAATCAATTTTATATTGTATCTCATTATAATATTGAATGACTTAGACTTGAAGCGAGTTAGCAAATCTGCCTATGCCTTGCATTCACTAGCAAACAAAATAAACTCCAGTGCCCTTTTAATTGCATATCATGGATTAGTGGCATTTGTTCTCAGATAATAATATGGCATTATTTTTTGGGGAAATTCCACCGACAAAGACTTCGCCTTTAAGGCACAGAAACGATGCATTCGGGCTATGTTCGGTTTAAAATCAACGGAGAGCTGTGTGCCTTTCTTTAAGAAGCATAATATCCTTCCATTACCATCCCTATACATATTTGAAGTAGCGATTTTCGTTAAACAGAATCCTCACTTATTTACTTTGGCATCTATAGCTTTCAATCGGACCCAACGGGATGAAAGTCGCCTGTGCATACCAAAAGAAAATACTGCTTTAATGTATAAAAGTGTCTTTCACATGGCACCAGTTATATATAATAAATTGCCAAAAGAACTAAAAACACTACCTATTAACTTATTAAAACATAAATTGAGAAGTATGCTGTGTCAAAAATGCTATTACAATGTATCCAATTTTTTATTAGATAAATTTTGACATTTTATAATTGTAATTTTATGTAATTTAATTTCATTGACAATACTGTAATTCATTCTAAATTGACATATTGAGACTCTTCCTTGACAATATTGTAACAACAAAAAAAAAATTGACATTTTTGTAATTGTAATTTTTGTAATGATATGTAATTTGCTTCCTTGACATTCTTGACAATTCTATATTTTTTTATCCATTGATATCCTTGAGAATCTCTCACTTTCGCAATATTGTAGTCACGAATCACAATAATTTATTTAAATCTTAATTAATTTTGACATTTACTTAACAGATTATTTTCACTACTTGACTTAATTATGCTTATAATAATGATATTATGTAATCACTTATGTAGTTAATTTGTAGATTAGTACGAGAACGATTATCTTTATTTGCATGTAAAAATTAATATAATATTCTTTTTGTATGCCTATAATAGGCTGATCATAGTAAACTGTAATTTAAAACATGACTAACCACTGTACCTATGGATCAGAAATAAATAATTCTGATTTCTGACAGATATATTCCGTATTAGTACATAATTAGAAATCACCTCAAAATAAATAAGCACGCCCGGTGCGCGGAACGCCCGGAGGACACGGTGGAGCACACAGTTGAGATGTGCTCTGCTTGGGCGGAGCATCGCCACGCCCTCATAGGAGTGACCAGCGGCGTAGACCTCATGCAACGGGCCACTTAGTTGGTAATTTCTTGCAACCGCCATCTTGGATTTACATTTTGACAGTACTATCGGTTTCAACACCCTCGAAAACCATAAAAAAGACACCCATATCTAAAAAGTTAATCATTTATTGCAGCCGCCATCTTGGATTTACTTTTTGATAGTACTATCGGCTTCAACACCCTCAAAAACCACGAAAAAGACACCCATATCGAAAAGTTGATAATTTCTTGCAACCGCCATCTTGAACTTTAATTTTGACAGCAATATCGGTTTCAACACCCTCAAAAACGATGAAAAAGACACCCATATCGAAAAAGTTGTAATTTCTTGCAACCGCTATCTTGGATTTACATTTTAACAGTACTATCGGCTTCAACACCCTCGAAAACCATGAAAAAGACACCCATGTTGAAAAAGTTGATAATTTCTTGCAGCCGCTATCTTGGATTTACATTTTGACAGTTCTATCGGCTTCAACACCCTCGAAAACCATAAAAAAGACACTCATATCGAAAAAGTTGATCATTTATTGCAGCCGCCATCTAGGATTTACTTTTTGACAGTTCGACCGGTTTCAACACCCTCGAAAACTATGAAAAAGACACCCATATAAAAAAAATTGATAATTTCTTGCAACCGCCATCTTGGATTTACATTTTGACAGTACTATCGGCTTCAACACCCTCGAAAACCATGAAAAAGACACCCATGATGAAAAAGTTGATAACTTCTTGCAGCCGCCATCTTGGATTTACATTTTGACAGCAATATCGGCTTCAACACCCTCGAAAACCATGAATAAGACACCCATATCGAAAAAGTTGATCAAATATAAATGACAAACCTGCTTCCAAAACTTTACGAGAATCGGTTAAGAAATGCGATTTGTAGAGAAAAATAACACACAGAAACACGGACTTACAAAAACATTTTTACGTATATGCACATTCGGAAAACGAAAATAAAATTAATTAATATTATACAATTTAAAATGTTCAAAATCATATATTATAAAATAAAAGTATCAAAAAGTTTCGATCCTAATTCTGAGTTCACGCACACTAACTTACCGTTGTTGCGTGTGTCAATACTTCGTCGTTCTTGCAAATTTGTACCTACGCTAAATCGAATACACGCTCTTAAGAGGCTGCTTCTCCACTCGCTTATCGTAAACATCGAAAATGGTTTAAAAGCTTGTTACTTCATTTAATGCAATCCAACGCGATGTTTGACGAAAAGGCAACGCAAGAAAAGAGAGATAACGCCTGGAAACTCTGTTAGTATTCGGTAATTCTGAGATTTACTCGAAAATTTCACAAAACTTGCGTCAGAAAATAGCTGTTTTTTTAAACCCTTCAAAGTTTTTGGAAAAGTGGTCGTCATTTAGAATCTTAATAAAATTTGCAAGGTCTCTAGAGGATTACTTTTTTGACTTTTTTAATTTTTAGGCAAATTATGAAGTGTCAAAGTTCATACAAAATAGGACATTTTCAGAGGTTTTTACTGGATTAGTTTTACACAAATTTAGAAATTAGTTTCTTTAGAAACCTAGATAATATCTACAAGATACTGTGTTTCCAATATATCTAATGAAACATGTGTAATAACGTCATAATCAGTTATGAGCGGTTGTATGAAAAACAGTGAAAATGTGAGTCATGATGCACCACCTTAAGCCCCATCTGAAGGGCCAACAGTTTCTGTTTACGTTTGGGATTTCTTTGAATTCGCGTCTTCACAGCTTTTATCACTGCTGGAATCCTAATAGAGCGGGGGCGATCTACAGTAGTCTTCATTGTATCGTTTGATGGTACGATAAACGAATCTTTTGGTTATATTAATATTTTTCAGTATATCAAAAATTTGAATAAGCGCTTAACCCTAACCGCAACGATGCAAGTGATGCAACGCAATAACTGCAACACAGTCTTCTTTAAGCGTCCACTCCATATTAAAAAATGGTGAAAATTCTAAAAAGTACGCACTTTTATTTTCATGAACAAATTGAAATTTGAATCTTGAAATTTAGCATGAAGCAAGGTCGCATATAGAGGTTGCAATTGAATATTCGAATTATGGTCCAGGCCATGGTCCGGAGCGAGGAGGAGTGGCAGTCGGTCGCCTCCTTCTGCGAAGCAGTTATGCTAACAAAGGAGGAGGCCGACCGCATCAGGCAACGGCACTCTCGCCGCTGCCGCCGGGATTTCGATCCCGAGTCGAGTCATGATGCACCCCTTAAGATTATAATCGTGACTCATCATTGCAACTGCAAAATTTTTACATTATACTGGGGTATAAATTAAAACTTTCCTAATAAATCAACTATTTATCTATATGTCGCAGGTTTTTCACAAAATTAGGTTTTTGATCAAAAACCTAGATTTTTGATGAAAAACCGGTAGATGACAAATTTTAAACTCAATTTCATCATAAACCTGTTACAGTCCAGATTTTTTATCAAAAACCTGAACTAGTTTAAGTTTATGATGAAGTTCTGGGCAAAATTGCTTTGTTTTATAACAAAATCAATTTAAATGAAATAAATAAAACAATCTATCATCATTTGTAAGTTAGTAGAAAGGAAACAATTTTTTATTTATCAAAATTTTACATTCATGATCCAATCAATATTCTCGTTCTTCAATCATCATCATCATCATCAGCCTTTTAATGTTCCCACTGCTGGGACTCAGGTCTCCTCTCTGGGAGAGGGAATGGGCCATAATCCACCACGCAGGCCCAGTGCGGGTTGGTGAATGTCACATTAATAGAAGTCATATTTAAACACCTATTTGGTGTAAAATATAAGCAGAATTTATTAAGCACAAGACATGACATGAAAAAACATTTTTAGACTAGATACAGAACACAATATCAGTCATTTCAATAAATTGCAGTCGGCCAGGATTAGCAATAAGGTTTTAACCCTCCAACACGCCCTCTTAATCCTGGTGGACTTCAAGCATATCTCGTACAAACGACAAGTGCTTACAGCTAGGCAGTGCCTTCGTGAGCACATCAGCAGTCATCTGCTCTGTGGGCATGTACATCAGTTCTAGCACCCTATTCTCAACAGCTTCACGAATATAGTGATATCTAATGTCCACATGTTTTGTTCGCTTATGGAACACTGGGTTACTAGCCAGCTTCGCCGCAGACTGATTATCACTATACAGGGTTACAGTGTGACATTGACCTATCAACTCAGCAAGAACCGCACGGACGTATACCGCCTCTTTGGCAGCTTCAGACAAAGCTATATACTCCGCCTCGGTAGACGAAAGTGCGATACACGATTGCTTATAACAACCCCAGGAAATAACATTCCTACCTAGCTTATAAATATACCCCGTGTAAGATTTACGATCCGCCCCGTTAGCCCAATCAGCGTCAGTAAATCCATAAACATGAAATTTATCATGTTTATCACTTTTTCTGTACACAAGACCTAAATTCATTGTGCCTTTTAAATACCGCAACACACGTTTGGCCGCTGCAAAGTGTTCCGCTGTGTAGCAAGTATTAAACTGACTTAAGAAACATGCAGCAAATGAAATGTCAGGTCTTGAGGTCACAGCTATATACAATAAACATCCTATCAGCTCCTGATACGGTAGTCTACTCTCGTGGGTGGCGCTATCAGAAAACTTCAGACCTACATCTAAGGGCGTCTTAGCAACTTTACAGTCACTCATACCGAAACGTTCAAGAAGCTTTTCAATATAGGTTTTCTGACTCAGCTTCAACTCACGACTAGTGCGCTGTACTTTGATGCCTAGCATATGTTTAACCTTGGGGTGTATACGGGGTCTCAACCAACACCTATCGGGACCCAAGCCAACCTCA
Source organism: Mythimna lalbum (assembly GCA_949319445.1). Lineage (NCBI taxonomy): Eukaryota > Metazoa > Arthropoda > Insecta > Lepidoptera > Noctuidae > Mythimna > Mythimna lalbum. The sequence continues at coordinate 14,914,407 of OX439345.1, read as the reverse complement.
CCTGCACGTGGTGCACCCTGCTGACGAACAAACGAGGCTCTGGCGACCCGCCAACACGCATTGGACTAGCGCGGCGGGTTACGGTCTTAACCCCCCTAAATGAAGAGAAGCACGAAAAACAGGCCCCAAGTGCTCGGCGACTCCAGCGGTAGTGCTAGCGTGGACGGGCGTGAGCGCGGCCCTGGGGTCCGGGGTGCTAAGAATCTCCGGGCGGGATCGATAAACCGTCAACAACTGGACCTGGCAACGTACAACACGCGTACACTCAGGTCCGACGAGAAGATAACCGAACTCGAAGAGGAGTTGAGCAGGCTACGATGGAGTATTGTGGGGTTATCCGAAGTCCGAAGACAGGGGGAGGACACGATAATCCTAAGATCTGGTAACCTGCTCTATTTCCGGGAAGGGGACCGGCAGTCCCAAGGTGGTGTCGGGTTTATCGTCCACAGGTCCCTTGTGAACAATGTGGTGAGGATCGAGAGTGTGTCGACCAGGGTAGCGTACCTTATACTCAGAATATCAGCAAGATATTCGTTGAAGGTCATACAGGTTTACGCTCCGACCTCGACACACCCCGACGACGAAGTAGAGACCATGTATGAGGATATATCCAGAGCCATACATGGTCCTAAGACTCACTTCACCGTGGTCATGGGGGACTTTAACGCAAAACTGGGCAAACGAGACGGTGACGAGCTGCGAGTGGGGCAATTTGGATTTGGACGTAGGAACCACCGGGGACACCTACTGGCCAGCTTTATGGAGAAGGAGGGCCTCTACATGATGAATTCCTTCTTCAGAAAGCGTGAGCATAGGAAATGGACCTGGCAAAGCCCTGATGGTTCAAGTAAAAATGAGATTGACTTCATCATGTCGACGAAGAAGCAAATATTCAATGACGTCTCCGTGATCAATGCGGTGAAAACCGGAAGTGATCACCGCATGGTAAAAGGCTCATTGAATATCAATGTCAAGCTTGAAAGATCTCGACTGATGAAGTCTACGCTCCGTCCTGCACAGATCCAGATCCAAAACTCCGAAAACTTTCAGCTCGAACTGCAAAATCGTTTCGAGTGCCTAGGAAGCTCCGTGGACGAATACAACGATGGGTTCGTGGAAACTGTCCATACGGTCGGGTCTAAGTTTTTTAAAACTCGTACAAGCAAGACCAAGAGGCTCACTGATCAAACTCTTGAGCTCATGAAGAAGAGGCGTGAAATGACTTTGCAGTCTTCAGATGATGCGTGCACGTACCGGCAGCTCAATAAACGGATCTCGAAATCTCTGAAACGCGACCTTCGCAGATTTAATACCGAGAGGATTAATTCATGAATCCCCAAGCGACCACCGGTGGCCGCGCATCTATTGTCTTACTATTGTGTCTCTAATTGACGGTATCTGAAGGGTTAAAGACGCGATTGAGCGGAATAAGGGCTCCAAGGTGTTTGCACGAGATCTGTCTATTGGGCAGAGCCAGCTCACGAAACTGAAGACCGACGATGGCAGAGTCGTATCCGCCAAATCGGAGCTTCTGGGAGAGATCGAGGCTTTTTATGGACAGTTATACACGTCAATCTCCAAACCCGCTGCAAATCTAGCAAACGACCCAAGAGCTAGATTGACTCGACACTACACTGAAGATATCCCGGACGTCAGCCTGTACGAGATTAGGATGGCTCTGAAACGTCGGGTGAGGACGGAATTACGGCTGAGCTCTTGAAGGCGGGTGGAAAACCGGTCCTAAAGGCCCTTCAGAAGTTATTCGATTCCGTCATACTCGAGGGAAAAACGCCACAGGCATGGAGCGGAGGTGTGGTGGTACTCTTCTTTAAGAAGGGCGACAAGACCCTGCTTAAGAATTATAGGCCCATCTCACTTCTGAGCCATGTCTACAAGCTGTTTTCCAGAGTCATCACGAACCGTCTCGCGCGCAGGTTCGATGATTTCCAGCCTCCCGAACAAGCCGGATTCCGAAAAGGCTTCAGCACCATAGACCACATACATACGCTACGGCAGGTTATACAGAAGACCGAGGAGTATAATCTGCCTCTCTGTCTAGCGTTTGTGGACTATGAGAAAGCCTTTGATTCGATCGAGACATGGGCTGTGCTACAGTCTCTCCAACGGTGCCAGATAGACTATCGGTACATCGAGGTGCTGAAGTGTTTGTACAAAAACGCCACTATGTCAGTCCGACTTCAGGACCAGACCTCGAAACCTATCCTCCTGCAGCGGGGCGTGAGGCAGGGAGACGTCATTTCTCCGAAACTGTTCACGGCCGCAATGGAGGATGTCTTCAAGGTTCTGAACTGGAGTGGACTAGGCATCAATGTTAATGGCGAGTACATCACTCACCTTCGGTTCGCCGACGACATAGTAGTCATGGCCGAGACTACGGAGGAGCTCAACACAATGCTCAATGACCTTAGTAGAGCTTCCGAAAGAGTGGGTCTTAAAATGAACATGGACAAAACTAAAGTCATGATAAATAACCATGTAGCACCCACTCCTATCAAGATCGGAGACTCTATACTCGAAGTTGTGGAAGATTACGTCTATCTCGGACAGACAATCCAGTTGGGTAGAGCTAATTTCGAGAAAGAGGTCAATCGTCGAATCCGACTCGGCTGGGCGGCGTTCGGGAGACTGCGCGGTATCTTCTCGTCCAATATACCACAGTGTCTCAAGACGAAAGTCTATGACCAGTGCGTGTTGCCAGTGATGACATATGGTGCCGAAACGTGGTCGCTCACAATGGGCCTCATCAGAAGGCTCAAAGTCACCCAGAGGGCAATGGAAAGGGCTATGCTCGGAGTTTCCTTGCGGGATCGAATCAGAAATGAAGATATCCGCAGGAGAACCAAGGTTGCCGACATAGCCCGAAGAATTGCCAAACTTAAGTGGCAATGGGCAGGGCACATTGCTCGCAGAACAGATGGCCGTTGGGGCCGAAAGGTTCTGGAGTGGCGACCTCGTACTGGAAGACGCAGCGTCGGAAGGCCTCCTACAAGGTGGACCGATGACCTGGTGAGGGTTGCGGGAAACCGATGGATGCGAGACGCACAGGATCGATCGTTGTGGCGGCGCTTGGGGGAGGCCTATGTCCAACAGTGGACGTCTGTCGGCTGAAATGATGATGAAATGATGTTATGTTTAACCTCACCTAAATCTTTAACCCTTCAGATACCGTCAATTAGAGACACAATAGTAAGACAATAGATGCGCGGCCACCGGGTGTCGCTTGGGGATTCATGAATTAATTGTGTATCTTGTGTATCTTGCTTGACGAAACCTTCAGGCTGTGACATATAAATTTCTTCACTCAAATTGCCATTCAGAAAAGCAGTCTTGACGTCAAGGTGATCAATCTTCAGATCTAATTCAACCGCAAGAGACAACAGCATTCTCAACGAACTATGTCGCACAACCGGAGAAAAAGTATCCATGTAGTCAATTCCGAACTTTTGGGTAAAACCCTTTGCAACCAATCGCGCTCTATAACACGCCACTTTGCCATTGGCGTCACGTTTGATTTTAAACAACCATCGATTCTTGACAATATTCTTGTCTGCCGGTCTGTCAACTAGCTCCCAAGCCTCATGCTTATTGAATGAATTAATCTCATCTTGCATAGCTTGCCGCCAAAGCTTACTATCACTCGATTGCAAAGCTTCCTTGACATTCGTCGGCTCACTCAACTCTGTCTCGAGCGCAGACATCGTCCTCGGTACTCTCGGCCGTAAATTATAGGCTGGTCCGTCAGATGGTGGCTTCCGTGGCATTCTGGTTGTATCAGTAGATGAACTCGGTACCTGCTCGTCAGCCTCAAACCACACTTCAGGCGCTACCGGTCTCTCCGCCTCAACCTCAGCCTCTACAGTTGGTAGTGATGGCATCTCCACCTCAAGCTCAGTCCCAGACTGATCACGAACATCCGCATCTTCAACGGTATCTCCGTCATCACTAGTCGGAAAGAAGATCTCCACGGGCCGTTTACTCTTGACACCTGGAAAAATTGTTTCGTTAAAAACAACATCACGACTACGAAAAACTATATTTTTCGCCGAATCGTAGAGCCTATATCCATTACCGTCATAGCCAAGAAATATACAACGCTTGCTTTTTGGTTCAAGCTTATTCCGCTTCACTTTATCAATGTGAGCATAAGCTTCGCAAACACACGTAAGTGTTTCAAGCTAACCTTCTTACCTGTCCAGGCTTCCTCAGGAGTTTGCCCTGAGAGCCTTTTCGAAGGTGATACATTTATTAAATGTGCAGCAGTACAGGCAGCTTCTGCCCAAAACTTGTGGTCTAGGTTCGAAGTATACAAGAGGCACCTTACTTTTTCTAGGAGGGTCCTGTTTAGCCTTTCCGCACAACCGTTCTGTTGAGGACTGTAAGGCACAGTTACCTGATGGACTATCCCCTTACCTTTCAAAAAGCCTTCAAGGTCTCTGTTCACGAATTCCGTCCCATTGTCCGACCTCAAAACTTTAACTTTGTCACCAGTCTGAGTTTCGACTAGCTTAATAAAGTTTTTCGTGTATTCACTCACCTCGCTCTTACGCTTCAGGAAATACACGAACACCTTCCTCGAATGATCATCCAAGAATGTCAGGATATACCTCTTGCCTCCAAGCGAATTCACCGGCAACGGACCACACAAATCGGTATGGATTAAATCCAACCGCTTTACAGCCACAGACTTCTCAGGATTGTTGGGAAAAGGAAACCGAGCTTGCTTTCCCTTTAAACAAACTTCACAGGCAACGTCTTTACAAGGGTCGTCCTGAAAATTAATATCATTAGCAAGTCCCTGCCTCAAAAGCTTCATATTGTTGGCGCTTAAATGGCCAAGTCTTTGATGCCAAGTTGCAGTGCTAATAGTAAGATTCGCCCGTAGACTGCAGGTCTGAAGTCTGTAAGCCCCTCCAACGTCATTTGCCTTAATCAAAACATCGCCCAGCTTAGAAATTGTACAACCAGTAGTATCAAAATTAACAATACAACCATTCTTAATCAATTGCGAAACAGATATGAGATTTACAGACAGCTTAGGTATATACAACACATCAGTTAACGTCGCGCTATCCGACAACTTAACAGTACCTATATCTGTACACCGCAGTTTATCTCCACTAGCAATGGTGACGTGACCATCTCGCGATTTGAAGTCTGTCATCAAATCACGCCTGCCAGTCATGTTATTTGTAGCCCCCGAGTCTATGTACCACGAAGATTCCGAGTCAGTTCCAGTACTATATGCTGATAAGACACAGTTTCCTGAAGAATCTTTCGCGTTCCGGCAGTCTTTCTTCAGATGTCCTTTCTGTCTGCACTTCCAGCACCACGGTTCTCTCTTTCGAGCGGAATTATCTTTCGCTTTTGACTCATCCTTGTGCTGCTGTGCTTTTCTCGTCCAGGAGTCACTCGTACTAGCGCCTTTTCTTGTAGAATACAAGCACTCACTCGAATCTCCACGAGTAGTCCAACGTTGATCCTGTAGCAGTTTCGATTTGACTAGATCAGCAGTAATGACAGCTCCCGAATGCTCTAGTGCCATGATCATGGGCTCGTACTCTGTCGGTAAACCTTTGAGCATCAACGCACCAAGAAACTCGTCATCAACAGGTTTGTTCATATTCGCCAATTGCTGCGCTAATGACAATACTTCATTGACGTAAGCTTCCATGCTAGAATAGTTCTCCAGTTTGACAGCGCACAAGTTCTGAAGAGTTCTCACTCTTGAACCGAGTCCTTTATCATCATATGCACGTTCCAGTGCATTCCAGGCGTCTTTCGCCGTATCCGCTGACATCAAATGTGAAAAACATGACTTTTCAACGCTCAAGCAAATTTTAGATTTTGCAATTTCGTCACGTCGATTTTTCACTTCGGACGTTGTTTTGTCATCCTTACCGTAACCGCTTATACAGATCCATAAATTGTCGTGAATCAATGCATTTTTCATAACAAATTTCCACTCGACGTAATTTTCACGTCCGCGTAATTTTTCATGTGAAAAACTATGATTTTTCGTTTCCGACATATTTACAATAACGTTGCACTATTTTTGCTGAACCATAACCTAATAGAAGTCATATTTAAACACGTATTTGGTGTAAAATATAAGCAGAATTTATTAAGCACAAGACATGACATGAAAAAACATTTTTAGACTAGATACAGAACACAATATCAGTCATTTCAATAAATTGGAGTCGGCCAGGATTAGCAATAAGGTTTTAACCCTCCAACACACATGTCTTCGAATTTTTGGTTCTCGGACATGCCGGTTTCCTCACGATGTTTTCATTCATCGTTCTTCAATCAAATTATGATAATGTTTCAATTTTACCTGATTTTTAGTTACTATTAAATATGACTAAACAGAGTCAAATTAAAAAAAAATGTAATAAAGAAAAGTTTACCACGTGCTTGCTTTTTTATAAATCTCTTATTATAAATTACTAGCTTCTGCCCGCGACTTCGTCCGCGGAAAATTTCTTGTTTTAAAATAAGATTACACTCGATTAGACGATGCGCACGTTCAGCGCTAGATTCCTGAGCACGGGCCTGTGATGTTATGGCATTTTGCCTAGCGAGCCGCTGCGAGCGCTCAGCGCTAGTCTCCCTATCCCTTGTCTCAGAGACATGCTGCCTTAAATGAGATAGACGCTGCGCACGTTCAGCGCTAGATTCCCGAGCACGGGCCTGCGATGTTATGACATTTTGCCTACCAAGCCGCCGCGAGCGTTTAGCGCTAGTCTCCCTATCCCTTGTCTCAGAGACATGCTGCCTTAACTCAGATAGACGGTGCGCACGTTCAGCGCTAGTTCCTCGAGCACGGGCCCGCGATGTCCTCACATTTTGGCTAGCGAGGCGCTGTGAGCGCTCGGAGCTAGATTCTCTAGCGCGTGCTTGCGAAATATATTCTCTATTTCTCGAGAGGCGCTGCTTATTTTCAGGGGCAGATTCTTCCGTACGGCGTACTCGAGCAGCTCTTGTCTGTGATGTCTGCCGGGACAGTTGAGATTTCCTTTTAGACATGCTCTCAACAAACTACGCACAGACTTGAAAACAATTATGAACAAAAGGAGAGCGACTCGAACACCGTCCGCCTTTACAAAATAAAACAATCGTAATATCGAATAACTCGTATCGATTATTACGATAGAACGAAGTACGAAACTACGAACATACAAAACAAACGTACAACGAAATTACGATATTTTCGATTATGAGGTATCTATCAACAACAACAACCATACAAACGAAACAACCGAAACCAATAAGCAACTGACAGAAGAACTCCAACTAACGACAACGTGGGCATAATAATTCGAGAGGGTCATCAATCCACAGAAAGTCTTAACACCGCGATTCAGAAAACATGGCAAGTTCGGGAGGTTCCTGCACCGAATTAAAGCGGAAGAGACGCCCGAGTGTCGCCACTGTGCGGAACGCCCGGAGGACACGGTGGAGCACACAGTCGAGGTGTGCCCTGCCTGGGCAGAGCATCGCCGTGCCCTCGTGGGGGCGATCGGCGGCGGACACCTCTCGCGGCGGGCTCTGGTTGAGGCCATGGTCCTTAGCGAGGAGGAATGGCAGGCGGTCGCCTCCTTCTGCGAAGCAGTAATGCTAGCAAAGGCGGAGGCAGACCGCATCAGGCAACGGCGCCCCCGCCGCCGCCGCCGGGATTTCGATCCCGATTTCCGGCCACCGTAGACGCGGGCTCGCGGACGGCGAGCCATGGGTAGCTTGCTGTCCGATCGTCCGGTAATGGACCGAGCCCAAGACGTCAACGGCGCGCACTGTTCCCGCGCGCCTCAAGAAGTTGTCAGCAACAGCAGAGGCCCAGCTGGGTCGAAGCCTACCGGGTCCAGGGTTATCCGAAAGGGAACTCGTGCCCTGGTTTGAAGGCTAGAAGGAACGGGGTGGGTTTTTAGTCAGTAAGAGTCTGACACTATCTCTCGCTCCACCCAAGGGCGGGGGTTGTCATAAGATGATTTTTGCCCACCATAAAAAAAAATTAGGTAAAACGTCTGCACAATGAAAGTTACGCTAGGGGCATTTTGCGTTTTAGTAATTTTATATTATCTTCGAAACTGTATGACCAATTGCTATGCTGTAAATGGCAAATCTTATCTGTATAATGTTCTTGTGATACTGAAATAATTTATTGTCATAAGAATTAATATTTTGTTGCTCAAATAATCAACCAAACGTAAGTATGCCGAAAAAAAATATTTTTAATGCAATAAAAGAAGTATAAAAGATGAAATATAAAAGATAGAGATATGGTACCGCGGACTTTTTTGTAGAAATAATTAAGACGAACCAGGTAGCCATACATTGTTTTTAATTTTAAGCAACTGTTTAGGCAGCGCACGCAAATAATTCTATTTTATGAGGTATTTTTTTCCGACTTGCTAGACAAAAGTTGTGATAGCTCGGTTAATATACATGCTATAGAAACAATTTATAGCCTATAGCACTCAGGAATAATGTAGCTTTCTGCCAGTAAACAAAATTTTAGAATTGGATTATTAGTTCCAGAGATTACCCCCTACATACAAACTTACAAACTTACAAACTTACAAACTTACAAACTTACAAACTTACAAATTTTACCTCTTTATAATATTAGTATAGATTTATTATGACAGTTTGTAGACTTGTGACATCTAGAGTTGCATAAAACATTTTTTTTTGCATGCACACCGATTACTCTTGCAGCGTACTTTAGTTTTTTACACACGAGCATTTCTCAAAACCTTGACCTCCAAATCAAGACATCTTTGAAGCAATTTCACGCAAACTCATTTGTCGATACAGGTTCGTTAAAGGCAGTAGTAGATTGATCATAAACCTAAACTAGTTCAGGTTTTTGATCAATAATCTGAATTTTTACAGGTTTATGACGAAATAGAGTTTAAAATTTGTCATCTACCGGTTTTTCATCAAAAACCTAATTTTGTGTAAAACCTGCGACATACCTATATAAGGTGTACCGTGTAACGTTAAATGCGCAAAACCTGAAATTAGTTTGATCAGAATCAGTTATACCACTTTTTAATATAGGCTACATTTTTCAAAAACTAACTTCATTAAAACTTCGACCAGGCTATTTATGAATAGGTCGAGCCATCACGTGCGCAAACACGCTGAAATAGATAAACAAACGCAAATAGTTGCACAAACCAATCAAATTTTCTCATACACGGGATAATAAAAGTTCTTATTTCAATGCAGATAATTATGAATTTTAAACAAACTAAAACTGCTCATAAAACTTTTAATTTTTTTTTAATGTTTTTTTCTCACGTAATTAGGTCAATCGAATTAAAAATCATTTGGGGTGTCTGAGGTTTTGCGCGCGCATTTAACGTTACACGTTGTATTTAAATTATTTTGAATTTTAACCATAATCGTCAGAATTTGAAAAATTCACAAAAGACGCATCCGTATTGTCTAAAGGGTTTTCTAATTTATACGTTATCGGCATCCGGGGTTTTCTAATTTATAATCCGGTATTCTATACAATACCTGGGCAATGTATAGAATACTTAAAGCGTGTAGGTAATTATGAAATATTATGATTATTATTGTCCATTACATACATAGGTAGGTACTTTACCTAGGTAAGTAATGTACAGATTGATTATACAGATTGCCATATAGGTACATATCAACTATTAATTAATTGTTACTATTTTTGGTGTACAATAAAGTCTATTCTATTCTATTCGACATACTATGACGGGGTGAACTTCTTAACGCATAAACCCCATAACTATTTTTAATTTTTTTATTACGTTTAAATCGAGGATACGAGTAACTTTGAACGGGCTCTGATAGAAATTAAAAAACAATTAGATATTTTGGTATTAAAATTTGCAACAAACCCAAATTTAATGAAGTTTATCAAATGCCTTCTTAAAAGAAACGATACTTGTTTCTCGTCTTGGGTGGCGGGTCGACGAGCTACTTGGAGCATCAAGGCATCTCCTAACAAGGATACTAAATCGGACCCGTGGACGGCACCTGTAAAGAAAACATATATTTACAAAAATATTCGCATTTTCATAATTCATTGAGTGGATTTGTAGTAGGTATTTAAGTCGGAGTATTCCTCGAAGCGCGCCAACATTGAACCGATGTAACGTTTGTACGAAAAATCTTGTTGCGAAACCGGAGGCAGGACATAAGATTAGAAGTAAAAAGAAAATAAGTGGTCTAGGAATGTAACAGACTGGTGACCGCGAAGGAAAAAAAAAGAAAAAAATGTATATGATATAAATAATTAAATATTGATATGTCAGGTTGTTATTAAAGGCTGGGCACGCCACTCGGTCTGAAACGCGTGCGTGCTCTTGCACTCATACTTTTGGCTGAATAATGTGTTTAGGGTATCTTTGGTCACTACAATTTGTGTAATTAACTAACTCCTGAAGTAAGTAATAGCATGGGCACGCCACAATTATAAGCGGTAAGTCCCCTCTTTGAGGCGTGGCTGGAAAGACCTCACGGCGTCCTTACCTTCCGCATGACGCAGGTCCTCACCGGACATGGCACGTTCGGGAGGTACCTGTTTCAGATTAAAGCGGAAGAGACGGCCGGGTGTCGCCACTATGCGGAACGCCCGGAGGACACGGTGAAGCACACAGTCGAGGTGTAGACGGAGTACGACCGTGCCCTCGTGAGGGCGATCGGGGGCGGAGACCTCTCGCGCCGGGCCTTGGTAGAGGCCATGGTCCGGAGCGAGGAGGAATGGCTAGCGGTCGCCTCCTTCTGCGAAGCAGTAATGCTAGCAAAGGAGGAGGCCGACCGCATCAGGCAACGGCGCCCTCGCCGCCGTCACCAGGATTCCGATCCCGATTTCCGGCCACCGTAAACGCGGGCTCGCGGACGGCGAGCCATGGTTAGCTCGCTGTCCGATCGTCCGGTAACTGTCCGGACCGAGCCCAAGACGTCGACGGCGCGCACTGTTCCCGCGCGCCTCAAGGAGTTGTCAGCAGCAGGAGGGGCCCAGCTGGGTCGAAGCCTACTGGGGCTAGTGTTATCCGAAAGGAAGCTCGAGCCCCGGTATGAAGAGGCTAGAAGGAACGGAGTGGGTTTTTAGTCAGAAGGAGTCTGACACTATCTCCCGCTCCACCTAAGAGCGGGGGTGGTCATAAAATGATTTTTGCCCACCGTAAAAAAAGGTTGTTATTAAAGGCTATTATCTATTATTATTATTATTTCCTTAACGTCTATAATTCGAAATAAGGTCTAAATAAAAAGAATCTATTTTCTTAATAAGGTTATTAATATTATATGTCACGGAACAGTAGGCGTTTTGAACCGACCGCTACATATAGGTACTATCGAACTAATGAGCAATAGCTGTAGGGTTTTTCGTAACAGGATTTTTTGCACAAAAGTTACAATGCACCAATAAAGCATCGACGGAATAAAACATAGTAAGTACCTACAACTGAATAAGCCAGCGGGAACTTTACGACCCACAGTAATGAGGAATACGACTAGAGGAGGAGGAGGAGGACAACTGAATAATCGACTAACTGTGGTCGATATAACATAAAAAACTTTTTACAAAAAAAATTAATCCGACTTCAAAAAGTACAAAATAACTTTAATTTCGGAAGTCGGTGTTTCTATAATAGATACCTAATCTTGTCTCTTCGTTATGTAATACCGACTTCCGAAATTAAAGTTATTTTGTACTTTTTGAAGTCGGTTTAATTTTTTTTTGTAAAAAGTTTTTTATTTTTCACTTTTTAGTTATGGTAGCACCACTAAAAAGTACCTACCCTTCAGCTAAACATAAATTACCTTATAGCCAGAGTGCATCTCATAACGATTTTAATAATCCCAAATACGGTTATATTACATGAATTTACCTTCCGGCATTATCACCAGATCAGTTCAATACATCCCCTCCCCCTTTTCTTTCAGTCAGTCATCGACTACACGTATAAACAAAGCAATTTGACTTGTTACGACAATTCTGCTATGATTTTATGAAGAGTTCTGTTCCATATCTTCGAAGTTCATGATCAGATCGTAACAATATTTCTATGGAACCAACTTGAAAGCATAACCTTTCAATAAAAAAAAAAAAATTCAAAATCGGTCCGCAATTGACCGAAATATCGGTGAACATACATACAAAAAAAAAACATACATTCAGCCGAACATAGAACCTCCTCCTTTTCGAAGTCGGTTAAAAAACTAGGCATGTGCGAGTCGGACTCGTGCAATGAGGGTTCCGTGCAAACTCGACGGATATGTATGTTGGAGTTTCGGTGGTAATGTGGATTGCGTAAACCAATTTTCATAATTCTTATTTTATTTTAAAGAAGATACGTTCAGGGTAATAAAATATGCAAACTAAGTTAAAAAAAAATGCTTGCATATACGGTTAAATTATAAACTTAGTTCAGAAATTATTTTGTTCAACTTTTCAAAAACTGTTCAACCCATCAAGTTCAAAATAATTTTCCTAGAAAGTCTTTATAAAGTTCAACTTTCGAGTTTTTTTTTTTCATATTTTCTAAACTTCTGGTTCAAGGTTAAGTTACGAATCAGTATTATCTAGTATACCTAATAATGCTGATACAAATTCTTGGAACTATTAAAAACGACAAAAGGGAAGCCTGCAAGAATAGCAACATTTTATTATACCATCAGAATATAAATCGCTTCTCTGGCAAAATTCTAGATGTGGAAATATTAATAGATATCATTTGGATATCTTATGTTTTTGTGAAACTTGGTTAAAACCAGATAGAATGCTATTCAATGCATAGTACATTGTTACACTAGGGGTGAAAGCAAGAGGTAAGCACTGTGCTTTTCATTACGAATACAAGAAGATAGACCTAGTTTTTTTTATAATTTGGCAGCTGACAGTTGAAACTGTTGAAAGTAAAACTCCCTAGGGATGAAAAGTGTGATACTTTTCAGCCCGCTCCTCAGGCAACTTCAGACCTACTTTCAGAGTATGAGTAATTAAAAATATATTTCTATGCCCCGGCCACTAATGACTCACTTTAGGTTAAGGTTGCTTGACATATAATTTGACATTTTCGAGCATGTGGTGTGAAATAGTACATTGTTACACTAGGGGTGAAAGTTACTTATTTCGTCCCGAGAAGGAGTTGGCGGCCGAGCGTAGCGAGGTCGCTAATTCGAGGGACTAAATAAGTAACTTTAACCCCGAGGTAAGCATTGTGCTTTTCATTACGAATACAAGAAGATAGACCTAGTTTTTTTTTTTAAATAATTTGTCAGTTGTTAGGTGAAAGTAAAACTCCCTAGGGATGAAAAGTGTTGTACTTTTCAGCCCGCTCCTCAGGCAACTTCAGACCTACTTTCAGAGTATGAGTAATGAAAAATAATTTTCAGTTGCCAGTGCGTATAACAGATCATCAATAGAGGGTGGTTGATATTATGTAACCTTGATATCCAACGTCCAACCATTAAGGCTGGAATAATTATGTAAATGTAAGGAAAGGAAAGATATTACTTCTTACTCTGTTGATCGCTTATGTGAGGTAGCATGTGCAGAGGTTGAAGGCCGAACTTTCTTATGTGTCTACAGACCACCTGCATCAAACTTGACATCTTTTTTATCATAATAGAAGAATTACTAAATAAACTTATTAGATAACAAATTGGTTTTCGTTTGTGGGGTCTTAAATATTGATTTACTAGTAAATTCACCTGAAAAATGTAAACTTCTCACATTGTTTAGTTCTTTTAATTTAAAATGTATTTTTAATGAAGCAACAAGAATAACCCCTAATTCAGCTTCATGTATAGATAACATTTTTACTAATTCTAATCTCACTCGTCCATAGTTACTGGCGTGAGGTCTGATCATACTGGTCAACTCATATCTTTCGAGTTAGTCAAAAAGTTAGAATTACATTCAACTGCAGAGTTTAGACCGCTAACTAAAAATAAATTAAATAATTTTAATAATAATGTTCTTAATAGTCTCTCAACAGCCAATTTAGATTCATAAGACACCAATGTCAACTATAGTACATTATTTTCTAGTCTGTGAAAATTTAATAAAGAGTGTCAAGTTGATAAAATTCAAATCAACAATAAATCTAAATTTAATAAATGGGCTACTACTGGAATAAGAAAAAGCAGAGATACTTTGTCCTAAATCTAAAACTTAACTTAACTTAAAAATCTAAATCCTTGTCGTCTGATCTTAACTTGCATAACCACGTTAGATCCTATTCAAAAATTCAATAGAGTCTGCGCCTAAGCTAAATCTAAATCAATAAGTAGGATAATCGGAAATTCGAATAATAAAATAAAAGCTGTCTGGAAGATAAAACTGGAAAAACAAACCAACAAGATCGGAATGAATTGTATACGTGTTTTATTTAAGCTGTTTCTACTTATTTTAGGCAACATTTAAATTAAAAATATTCCTCCATCTTTCTATATTATCATCTATTCTATTTATGAGTTTAAGTTGGTAAAATAAAATAAAAATAAAACAATAGTATGTAATTTTTATAAATAAATTAACAAAACTTTGTTGGTTGGCACTTTTTAGTTTGATAATGAACTAGTGCAATTTCGCGATTCTTTAAGCGAAAAACTAAACTTAGAACCCAAACGACGAAAAAATTAAAATACTGCTCTACATTGCCTACTTTCCAAAATAAAAAAACGATTTAGACTTTGTATGATGGCCTTAAATATGAGTATGATCAATACGCTACGGAACCAAATCTGTTAATTTGAAAATATATTTTAACTGTAATATTCGCGGCAATGCAAAATAAAAGAAATACCATTAACTTTGCCTGGCCATCTCGAAGATAATTTATAGACATTGTGAAGTAAAACCTATAATCGACAGTTTTAATAGGAGAACCCATAAGGTTTTGATTTACAATTTTTTCTTTACAAGTCACATACGAATTTTTCTATATAAGATGCAAAAATTAAAAAAAAAAATTAAAATTCGTACAAAGTTACGGTATTTTTACCGGTACAATAATACTAACTAACGTTAAATCCTAACTAATCTTTTCGAATAGGTGATAAGCATCGTTCAAGAAATCTGTTACGGCTTTGCTACATCATCATTTCAGCAAAAAGACGTCCACTGTTGGCTCTTGGCCTCCCTCAAGTATCGCCTCAACCTGGGTAACATATAGGTCCCGGATAGGGCACATTGCTCGCATAACGGATGGTCGATGGGGACGAAAGGTTCTGGAGTGGCGAATGTGGCAACCTCGCACGGGAAGACGCAGCATTGGAAGGCCACAAGGCAACCGATGATTTGTTGAGGGTCGCAGGAACCAGATGGATCCTGAAGCTGGGCTGACACGACATGTCAAACTTTATGACATTTTACGCGCACTTTGTTTGAAAGTCAATATCAGCGTTGCCAGATTTTTTTGCCAAGTCGGGATTTAGGAACTTTTTGAGTTAAAAAATCCCCCTTTTTTAACTCAAAAAGTCTTTCGTCGAAAGCGGGACACAGTAAAAAAAAAAAGTATATAATCCAAATATGATATTTTAAATCAGATTTACCCTATCGTTAAATAGTTGAATTTGTCTACTGAATAAAAAAAAAAATAGAAGTCAGAAATATGGCGTTTCAAACAATAGGTAGTCTGAGAAGTGAGTGTTACAAATTGCAACTTACAATAAGAGAATAATTATAATAATTATTATTAAGAATTATCTATTTATTCATGATATTTCTGTGAAGATTTAGCCTTTTTCTCTTTAATAAAGACGAAGAACTCTTCACAGGATAGGTGTAAATTAAACTGTATAAATACGTCTGCTTTACCTGCCCGTGCTTTCTGAGTACGCTGCACGCACGATCGAGTCATTCCCGAAAAGCGGGACTGAGCTTGTCCCGCGCGGGACATTTAATTTTGATTTAAAAATCGGGACGTCCCGCCAAAATCAGAACGTCTGGCAACGCTGGTCAATATTCGCATTCGCGAATATTGCGTTTGTGAAAAATCTGACATTCGTTACATCACTAGTACTTATATGGTTTTAATTTAATTTCGATACCTTCACGCGTTCTCGAGATAAAAGGTATTGACAGACAGATGGACGGACGGACAACAAAGTGATCCTATAAGGGTTCCGATTTTTACTTTTGAGGTACGGAACTCTAAAAATCGAATCATCAAGTTTCGCAGTCAAATAGGGAACCCGTATAAAGTACCTAGGTATGTAACTGTCCTTTATCTATTTTTATAATAAATCTGTAGAAGTGAAAATTCTGTACATTGAAAATATCAAAAAAATAAATGGCAGGGTAGTTACCGACACTGAACCCAAAAATGTGATAAAAAAAAATTCTCTGTCTGTCTGTTTATTCAGGCATCAAGCAAAAATTACCGGTTCGATTGCGATTACACTTGGGATAATTATTCTTTGATATCCTGGGCATCACACTGGGTGCTTTTTAACTCGGAAAAATATATACAATAAAAAACAAACTTAATTTTGCGGTTTGATCCCTAGACCCATTACTGTACCATCATCATCTTCCTGCCCTTATCCCGTTTTAGTTGGGGTCGGCGCAGCACGTTTTTTTCTTCCATTCTGTCCTGTCACTCGTCACGCTATCACTAACTCCCTTTACATTCATATCATTACTCACACAATCCATCCATCTTTTCTTTGGCCTTCCTCTCCCTCTCCATCCATCTACATGTAAATTCATAACTCTTTTAGCAACATGCGTTTCATCTCTCCTCTTTACATAACCATACCAAGACAAACGATTTCCTTTCAACTTTTCAGTCACTGGCGCCACTTTCAAACTTCCCAATTTTCACTTTCAAACTGTACCAACCGAAAATAATAAGTTTCGCAATGGAGTTCAGTAAGGGGCGCTGCACACGGCTAAGATACTATAATATGTATTTTATCTGAAGATACAATATCGCTCGCCATACAATTCAATGGACTTCTTCGAATATTTGGTTCTAGGACATGCCTCACGATGTTTTCCTTCACCGTTTGAGAGCAGTAGTGATGAAATAAATTACAGAAAGTAATGCGCCTGGCTGGGTTCGAAACCGTGACTTTAAAAAAAAATCGAAAAAGTAAATACCTTTTTGGTTTTGCCCGGGTAAATACCCTGCATTTGGGTATTTACTGGGTAGAAACATCTCTGTCTACGACACGAGGCGCTAGGGCTATTGATAAAATATCGATATATCCACGGAATAAATAAAAGTAGAGGAAGTGCCTCTTAGATATCGCGCGCGTGTCAACATCAAGTGAGATTCGCCGATTACATGTGCAGGTGAATATGGCTTCTATTTCAAAGGCACTAGCGTTCTGAATAGAATAAATTGGTTACAGCGCGATCTAGCGTTGAATAGCCGAACTCGTTGTAAATTGGTGTTTAGACGAAAAACTTCTTTATTGTTTGTGTCATGTCAAATAATAACAACTTTCTTACGTTGAAATAAGACCTAATTTATGAAAGCAATAAGAATATGATTTGTAAAAGTTAAGTTTGTAATTCGTAGCTTCGTAGCCAATCATATTACTGTTTTTTATGTGTGTAATGTACAATTTGATACGCAAATGTGTGAGTTTGGCGACACTGGTTCCCGTGCTTAGCCACGTTAGGGGCACTTCTACCTATATTTACTGTTCTGTGGATATATCGGAATATCGATATTTTTTTCGAATTTATTTTATGGGCTTTGTCTTAGAAAAACAATCGTAAGTCGGCTCAAAAATAATTTACTCAATTTGTAATTCATGATATTTAGTAAACAAATGAAATTATAAATGTATGAAAATGCAGCGTTCTCAGTAATTATTCTTCAAAGGGTATAGCCGGATAAGTATGACGATCCGGCCCTGCAATACTCTGCAATGTAATCTAAAAACTCGCATTGGTCTCAACTCTCTAGCGTAATAAATTTTTGAGATATATGACTTTGAATAAAAGTCATGCGTGCGATTATTTTTCCCATATCTCAAGGTCAAAGCGAAAGCTGGCCGCGAAAAGTACATAAATTGTGTTTGTATTGTACATCAAGGCGGCAAATACTTATCCGGCTATACCTTTTAATGCGAACAAAGTAATTTAAAAGGAGACGACGCGGTAAAATCTAATTTACAGCGAGCGAATCCTTAATCCTTAACCAAACATCGCGGAGGGGGAAACTGGCGCATTAGCCGCGTCAGTCATCAGCAGAATGAATCATTACTTGAAGAGTGCGCCAGTGGCTCGTGTCAAAGAGCCTGTAGCTCACACATTTCATTCATTTTTTTTCGAAGTGTTGCACCAACTTAATAAGCGTTGGAATAATTGTTCAAAAAGAATAGAAAAAACAACCAATGTCCAATATTTATCACCACTTTTATTACTTTTCGTGTTAATCAAAATAGCAAAAACAAAAAAAAATCATCGTCACTATTGTAATTAATTACTACTGGAACATTTTGAGTAGCAAATATTTTAGTGAGGACTTCAGCAGGACGCAAAATTTTAGACAAATATCGTCCATATGACAGATAATAAATAATAGCTGCTGTATGTGAACAGCACCCCACTGTACGGTTGCCATTGGAGCAATCATCAGCAACACTTCGAAAAAAAATGAATAAAATGTAATGTAGGCCGTATAGAACAAGGATATAGTAGAAGGCGCTAATTTATTTATTTATTTTATTTATTTAATCTTCATGCAACACAAAGTACATAGGCGGGCTTAATGCCTTAGGCATTCTCTGCCAGTCAACCTAGGGTGGTGCAGAGACATTATGGTAGGCGCATATAAAGAAAAGTTTATTTGAAGAGTAAAAAATAATACATATATTTAAAATAAACATACATATATATTTAATATAATATTTATATATACATATATACTACATATATATTAATTTAAGGTAAGGATAGAAGTTTTGACGCGATTCAGCTAATGGTGCAGAAAATGATTCCGCAACTTCCGCTTAAATGCATACCGACTTTTGGCCGTCCTGATTTCGAGAGGAAGCGCATTCCACAGAAGGATGGACTGTATATAGAAGGAAGAATGAACCAAATCAGAAGTATGAGAAGGACAGAGCAGTAGGATATTATTAGAAGAACGCAGATTTCTTGCGTGTGAAGAACAAAGATATTGAAAATGAGATATGAGATAGGAAGGAGGCGTGGGAGAGTTAAGCAGAGAGAAAAGTGTAGTCAGGGCGCGCAAAGTTCTTCTCTGGCGTATAGGCAACCAATTGAGCTCAGACCTGAAGTTCGACACATGATCATATTTCCTCAGGTTAAATATGAACCGGATGCAGTTGTTAAGGAGTCTATCAAGTTTATCCAGCAAGACCGCGTTCAGGTCAAAGTAACACACGTCACCATAGTCGACAATAGGAAAAATCAGAGTCTGCACAAGCATTGTCTTCGTCTTTGCAGGTAAAAAGTTTCTCAGACGATACAGACACCGCAAAGTTCCATTGACTTTTTGACAAACACTAGAAACTTGACTTTGCCAGCTAAGCGTCGAGCCAAGATGCAAACCGAGATCCTTTACACTAGAGCTGATAGGGATGACGGCACCATTGAAAACAATAGGAGGTAGAGAGCTAACCGCCACCCTACCCATCATGCGTGAGCTACCAATAACTATGGCCTGACATTTTGAGGGGTTTACAGACACCCCAAACCTATCAGACCAGCTGCTGATAGCATCCAGATCCCGGTTTACATCCCCTATAGCGTCCGACAAACCTTCCACCCGCGCAGACGTATACAACTGAAGATCATCGGCATAAAGATGATACAAATACCGAAGACAGTGAGTAATAAAATTAATGAAGATGGAAAATAAAGCTAATCACATTTTTTTTTTCAAAGTGTTGCACCAACTTTTTTTTACCAAATTTTTATGAATAATAGAGCACGTAAAGAAGCATAACATATATTATTTTCGTGATTGTAAGTCTCAGAGAACACGAAAAAAAAAATATGTTTTTTTTTATGTATAAATATACTCTAAAAATTTGAAAAAAATATATGATATACTCAGCAATCTATATATATAAAAATCAATGCCACTTTTCGTTGTTATTTTCTAACTCAAGAACGGGCTATCCAAACCAAATTTTTAGGATTTGTTCGGACTATTTAGTAGATGGTTTATGTGAAGTTTGGTAGGGTAGAGTAGGGTAGAGTAGGGTAGGGTAGGGTAGAGTAGGGTATAGTAGGGTAGAGTAGGGAAGAGCGGGAGCGAAGCCGTGCAGGCAAAAGCTAGTGTAATATAAAAACTTGCGTTGGTCTCAACTCTCTAGCATAAATAATTTTTGAAATATATGACTTTGAATAAAAGTTATGCGTGCGATTATTTTTTTCCATATCTCAAGGTCAAAGCGAAAGCTGGCCGCGAAAAGTACAAAAATTGTGTTTGTACATCAAGGCGATATTAGAACATAAGTTTCGATATAGGTTCCTATTTGGGGGCCGGATCGTCATACTTATCCGGCTATACCCTTTAATTAAGCATTTATGCGTACCAAACAGTACAAATATTTCTCAAGTGGTTTACAAATACATGTATAACCATGCCATGCCATGTATATGTTCAGCTGTTTGAGTACTACGATAATATACATACCCCATATTGTATAATACCCCATTTTGGGGGCCGAGTCACCCGCGTCCGTAGGAGGATACCCATTGCTAGGCACTACATGTGGTCCCCGGGTGGTGCTAATCAGGTGACACTAACTGGTGGTAGGTTTCGACCGACGGCTTGTGACCACCCACTGGGCAAAGACGTACCGCCAAACAGCCTAGCCGTGTTTCGGTATGATGCCCAGTGTAGCCGATACAGAGGAGTTGGGTCGAAGTGGCGGTTCTAATGCTTGCAGGCCAGCCAGACTCGTGCTGGTATTGACTTATCGGGAGACTAGTCGTGGAGGGTAGCGGGATCCGAGGCACGGTGCACCGCTGGCCAACCGCAGTTAGTAATGTGCCAAGTAATGTGCCAGCCACACATGAAAGGCTGCCCCGCCAACTGGCGAAAAATCCCGGAATGCACCATCGTGCTGGTTCGCGACCAGATGAGAAGGCCCGATGGTCATTTCCGGGGGGGCTCGGGCGTCCCCACAGTCTCCAGACTAGTACCCCAATGATGCTGTCCTGCCAGTGCATGACTGAAGGTTAGCAGCATGGGCCATTTTACTTCCTTCTCCTCTCCTACCTCACTCTCAAATGAAAAAGATAATGAAAAAGAGACTTGTTAAACAGCGCGTGCACTCCCTCTCACTTAAAGTGCACCTCTGCACATAACCTTGAAGATTCCAGGTTCTCAACGCTTTGGGCCCTGGTGAGCACAGGCATGGATAAAATTATCTATGCTTGTGTCTTCTCTTGAAGGCGACCGGGCTCACACCATACCTTAGTAATAATTGGTGTTACTGGGGGATTTTAATGCCCACCATCAGGAGTGGATCTTCCTACACCAGTGCACCGACCATGCTGGTCCAGAGACGCGAAAGCTTGCGCTAGGGTTAAATCTTACCCAGCTGGTTCAGGGAGCTACAAGGGTGCCGGATGTTGATTCGCACACGGCCAATTGCTTGGACCTTCTGCTGACAACAGATCCAGACTGTTATTCAGTGTCGATATCATCACCGTTAAGTAGTTCCGACCACTGTCTGGTGAAATCTGTATCAGTCTACTCTCCGCCCGATCCCTGCCCTAGAGGCACCAGACGGGTTTGGCGATACAGGTCAGCAGGTTGGGATGGCATGCGATCTTTCTTCGCATGTTATCCTTGGCAGCCTGCTTGCTTTTCTTTGGATGATCCATCGTCGTGCGCAGATGCTGTGACAGATGTGTTGCGGCGGCGGATGGAGTACTACATTCCGTTCTCCGACGTAACCATGTCTGGCCGAGCTCGCCCTTGCTTTGGTGCTGAGTGTGATCTCGCTAACGCGCTCAAATACGCGGCATATCAGGCATGGGACGGTCCATCCGAGTGGTTATTGATGGCTGCTCGTCCGGTCAAATGGCCATTAATGCCGGGGTCCCTCAGGGGTCAGAACTCTCGGCAACATTATTCTTGCTGCACATAAGCGATTTGCTTAAGCCCGATACCTTTGGGTATGCAGACGACAGCACTGTTGCTGAGAGTTACATATCCAGTGCACGAGCTAGTGGGTCACAAATCCAGTCTCTGCGAAAGGCTTGGTTGAGCGCTTGAACTTATCTTTGGAGGCAGTCTCCGATTGGCGCGATGCCAATTTAGTCAGGTTCAATGCTGCAAAAACCCTGGCGTGTCTATTTTCCGCTAAAAATTGCAGCTAGATATAATAATAATAATAAGTGTGTGTGTGCCAGTTATAATCGGAAGTGCCATACTATAGGTATGAGCCTGACCCAGTTCTTGATAATGCACTTGAGGCAATTGAGAGGCGAGCCAGAAGGATAATTGGCGATGACACACTCGTCGATTCGAGGCCTCAAAGTCTTGAGCATCGACGTCGAGTTGCTAGCCTGTCGGTTTTCCCCTGCATTTCGGGGAATGTGCGTCGGAATTGCATAACCTGATTCCGCCGAGCCCGTTCCATCATCGGAATACCAGACGGACGGCGATGCGCCAACGGTACATAGTGGACATCCCACCTACACGCACAAAACGTTTTGGAAACACATTCATTGTGCGTGCAGCTAAGGAATGGAATTCCTTGCCGCAGTCTGTGTTTCCTGATAGCTACAACCCGGGAATCTTTAAGTCGAGAGTGAGTAGGTTTCTTCTAGGTAAGCGCGTTCCATCGGCGACCGCATCGTCGCTTTCCATCAGGTGAGATAGCGGTCAAGCGCAAACTTATCAAAAATAAAAATAAAACGACATTTCAATATATCGATATTTTATCAACAGCCCTAGCGCCCTGTGTCGCAGACAAAACAGTTTTGTCTGAGACGTCTCAGACAGGTCTGAGATGTCTTATCTAAAACTGGTCTGAGGCGTCTTAGACAGTTCTGTCTAAGACATCTTATCTCAGATGTGCGCAGTCCCTAACGGTTTTGTTTAAGACGTCTTGTCTTCCTGCGCTCATTTGAGATAAGATGTTTTAGACAGAACTGTTATATCTACGACTAGAGATGGGTGCTGGATAAAAACTCATCGGGTATTTACCGGGTAAATACCCAAAAGCATGGGTATAAACGATTAAAACTTTGACATGCTGTGATATTCCAATGGTCTTTTAATTAAAACTTCTATAATCAAAGTAATATATTATGTAAACCGCCAAATATAATACTTAAAAATACGGACATGCAATTTTTATATGTTTTCTTTGTAGAAAACCATTCTTTGCCGACACCATGTACATTTCATGCATAAAACATATTTGATAAACATTTTTTTATTGCTAAAAAATGTATAAAAGACTTAAACAAAAAAGACGTGTGGCACTCGGAGACTGCCGCGGTAAAGCTATTGCATAGCATTTTTTATCAACTTATGCAATTATAATTATATATTTATTTTATTTCTGCATTTTTTTTCTTTTTTTTTTCTTTGATATTAATACAAGTTACACTTTGAGCGTGGTGACCGATAAAAAAAGACTCACATCAGAATCACAAATAATGATTGAAGTTGACAAGTTGCCATGACAACCATTTAGTGGGGGGTGTTAGGTTTTTTTCGTTACGGAATTTCTGGATTCGGTCTCCACGCTCAAGGCCCGCGATAGAAGCTATGCAATAGCTTAAAAATCTGAAAAGTAAATACCCATCATATTGGTATTTACCCGGGTAAAAATCCTGCATTTGAGTATTTACCGGGTAGAAACATCTCTAACTACGACACGGGGCGCTAGGGCTGTTGATAAATATCGATATATCAGAATATCGATATTTTTTTCGAATTTATTTTATCGGCTTTGTCTTAAAAAAACAATCGTAAGACGGCTCAAAAATTATTTACTCAATTTGTAATTCATGATATTTATTAAACAAATGAAATTATAAATGTACGAAAATGCGCTGCATTTTCACAGTAATTATTCTTCAATTTTAATTAAGCATTTATGCGTATCAAACAGTACCAATATTTCTCAAGAGGTTTAGAAATACTTGTGTATATGTTCAGCTGTTTGAGTACTGCGATAATATCGATATATCGATATTTTATCAACAGCCCTAGCGCCCCGTATCGCAGACGAAACAATTTTGTCTGAGACGTCTAGTGATCTAGGGGCCGACCATAAAGATTTACAAAACAATCTTATTGCAGGAACGTTTTGTTTCCATAATAAAGTAATATTACTTCATTTCGTACCATGAACTTAATCACTCAGTATGATTGTATTCTTGCTAGGGGCTAGGAAAGAACGAACGATTTTAAAGATTTTGTCTATTCCCTGCTAAACAGAAAAGATAAGCGCTATATAGATCTGTATAACGTTGTCTCTTTCAGATGTTTGTCCGTATCGCAAGTTCATTGTAAACCAATAGAATACATTTAACTCAAAAAATGTCTTGTTAAAATATATTTTTAAAAGGATCTAAGTAACTTTTATAAAAAGGAAGTAATAATTTTCAAAAATTTACATTAATAAAGTAGGAAAACAATTTAAAATAGCTACGGGGGACTACGTTAACATTTAATTTAGTTGCACGCTAGTGTGAATCGGAACGTATGTTTACATAACAAGATTCTTGTCAGTGCTTGTCAGTGTTGATTTCTTGAGTAGGGATGAGATATACTTGCAAGTATCAATACCAGGGCTTGCAAGTACGAGTATGTAAAAATACCAGGGACGAAATCCAGGTATTAATTTAATTTGGGGCACAACCCCGTATACAAATAAATACTTGCAAAGACAAACCATTAAAGTAAAATACTTTCATGCCACATTGTGTCGTAAAACCTTACAAATAAGGAGCATAATCGTTCGAGAGTAATCGAGACCCAAACGCGGCCGAAGCGAGCCGACGCGCAACGTTCGAAGTTACGTCATGACTCACGAATCAGGGACTCGGTCGGGCGCGCGTCTAGCCCCGATCGGACCGAATCCGAGTAGCCGTATAAAATACTTTAAAGTCTTGGAAGTATTTCGGGTCGGCACCTGGTGTACGTACTTGGAAGTAAATACCTGGTATGAAAACCTGGTAGCGTAAATACTTTTCATCCCTATTCTTGAGTACGAACCGATTTTAAATTATTAAAATAGTTTTCAAGTGCTTATATTTAGAGTAATCTGCCTTCAAATGGTTGGTGTTCGAAGCGAATAAGCTAAAAAACTTATTGTAAATGGACATCATAGAATCAAGATAAAGTTAAACAGTGTATTCCAGTGAACTAAACTTGTTGTTCGTGCACTAATGGACACCTTTAGGCCTCATTTACGGAGACGCGGGGCGTCTCGCGTCGCGTGTGGCGTGGCGTCTCGCGGCGCGTCGGACGTTTTTTCTGTTTACGGTGGGGCGGCGCGTGAAGCGGCACGCATCATCGCACGCGTAAACACAAACTTATAGCAATATACGACCATGTTCATAGAGAAGCGAGACGGGAAGCGTGGCGGTGCCCGCCGCGGCGCCCGCGGCGAATCCTCTAGCGTGTAGCGAAGCACGCGGCGGGCATCGCGGCGGCGCACGCTCGCCTCGATCAAATCGACTAGTTTTATGTTGGCGAGAGATGGGAGCGCACGTGTCGACTGTTGTCACTTCATCGAGAATTGCCGCTGCGTGCGCCGCCGCGATAAACGCCGAGCGTGACGCGTCGGTGCCATCCGCGGGCTCGGCCGCAAAAAACTCCCTAATTCAAACAAACGCGTCTAAAATCGCTTCAACGCCATATATTTATATTCAGTGCGGGCCGCGCCGCTCAACGCAACGCGCGACGCCCCGCGTCTCCGTAAATGAGGCCTTAGGCATCAAAATAAGTTTTAAATATTTTTTAAGTCACGAAAAACACTTTAAATAGTATTTATTTGGAAAACAATAATAAATCCGCTGCGTCCGAGCAACTTTTTTACTCCAGCTAATTTGACGTAAAAACAATACCGCTAGCGGTCAAAAATGCCGTCAGAGTACGAAAAGAATGAACTTTTTAAGATTGACGTCACAAAACCGTTAAGAAAACAAGCTTGTTTTAAGATTGTAATCTTAAAACAAGCTTGTTTTCTTAACGATTTTTTTTTTGACCGCTAGCGGTATTGTTTTTACGTCAAATTAGCTGGAGTAAAAAAGTTGCTCGGACGCAGCGGATTTATTATTTTTTTCCAAATAAATACTATTTAAAGTGTTTTTCGTGACTTAAAAAGTATTTAAAACTTATTTTGATGCCTAAGGCCTCATTTACGGAGACGCGGGGCGTCGCGCGTTGCGTTGAGCAGCGCGGCCCGCACTGAATATAAATATATGGCGTTGAAGCGATTTTAGACGCGTTTGTTTGAATTAGGGAGTTTTTTGCGGCCGAGCCCGCGGATGGCACCGACGCGTCACGCTCGGCGTTTATCGCGGCGGCGCACGCAGCGGCAATTCTCGATGAAGCGACAACAGTCGACACGTGCGCTCCCATCTCTCGCCAACATAAAACTAGTCGATTTGATCGAGGCGAGCGTGCGCCGCCGCGATGCCCGCCGCGTGCTTCGCTACACGCTAGAGGATTAGCCGCGGGCGCCGCGGCGGGCACCGCCACGCTTCCCGTCTCGCTTCTCTATGAACATGGTCGTATATTGCTATAAGTTTGTGTTTACGCGTGCGATGATGCGTGCCGCTTCACGCGCCGCCCCACCGTAAACAGAAAAAACGTCCGACGCGCCGCGAGACGCCACGCCACACGCGACGCGAGACGCCCCGCGTCTCCGTAAATGAGGCCTAAAGGTGTCCATTAGTGCACGAACAACAAGTTTAGTTCACTGGAATACACTGTTTAACTTTATCTTGATTCTATGATGTCCATTTACAATAAGTTTTTTAGCTTATTCGCTTCGAACACCAACCACTTGAAGGCAGATTACTCTAAATATAAGCACTTGAAAACTATTTTAATAATTTAAAATCGGTTCGTACTCAAGAATAGGGATGAAACGTATTTACGCTACCAGGTTTTCATACCAGGTATTTACTTCCAAGTACGTACACCAGGTGCCGACCCGAAATACTTCCAAGACTTTTAAAGTATTTTATACGGCTACTCGGATTCGGTCCGATCGGGGCTAGACGCGCGCCCGCCCGAGTCCCTGATTCGTGAGTCATGACGTAACTTCGAACGTTGCGCGTCGGCTCGCTTCGGCCGCGTTTGGGTCTCGATTACTCTCGAACGATTATGCTCCTTATTTGTAAGGTTTTACGACACAATGTGGCATGAAAGTATTTTACTTTAATGGTTTGTCTTTGCAAGTATTTATTTGTATAAGGGGTTGTGCCCCAAATTAAATTAAACGCTACGGCCTCTAGCGTGCCATGTGAACGATTCTTTTCTGTTGCCGGGAACATATTAACAGAGAGAAGATCCCGACTGGGAAGTCGCAAAGTAAAGCAACTCTTGTTTCTACAACAAAATAAAAATAATTAAAAAAATATATAAATCTTTTAACTACGCCTGCTAAGCCACACTACATTTTTAAACAAAATCATGACAAAATATCTTAAAAACTAAAACAATCATAAAAATAATTCTCTTAGCAGCCAGTCCTAAGCCTGTGATTAAAGTAGGAAGGAAAGATTTCATTTTCATGTACAAAAGTATAAGAATGTCGTATGGTACGAACTAGAAATATACTGAAATACGCACTTGGGCTTAAAATACTTTCAAGTATTTTAATACCTGGATTTCGTCCCTGGTATTTTTACATACTCGTACTTGCAAGCCCTGGTATTGATACTTGCAAGTATATCTCATCCCTACTCAAGAAATCAACACTGACAAGCACTGACAAGAATCTTGTTATGTAAACATACGTTCCGATTCACACTAGCGTGCAACTAAATTAAATGTTAACGTAGTCCCCCGTAGCTATTTTAAATTGTTTTCCTACTTTATTAATGTAAATTTTTGAAAATTATTACTTCCTTTTTATAAAAGTTACTTAGATCCTTTTAAAAATATATTTTAACAAGACATTTTTTGAGTTAAATGTATTCTATTGGTTTACAATGAACTTGCGATACGGACAAACATCTGAAAGAGACAACGTTATACAGATCTATATAGCGCTTATCTTTTCTGTTTAGCAGGGAATAGACAAAATCTTTAAAATCGTTCGTTCTTTCCTAGCCCCTAGCAAGAATACAATCATACTGAGTGATTAAGTTCATGGTACGAAATGAAGTAATATTACTTTATTATGGAAACAAAACGTTCCTGCAATAAGATTGTTTTGTAAATCTTTATGGTCTCAGGTGTGCGTAGGCCCTAAGCGCAGACCCTGAACGTTGTGTTGTCATTTAGTTTAATAGGGTGACCATGACTTTATAAATTATATAAAACTACTTTCTAGTAATAGTGTCCCCTGGGACAGTCCCAGTAATAGTAAAATATTATTAAATCAATAAATAGCGGAACTAAATTTGAATAACTTGGCTGAGTCTTGATGAGTCATTTCGAAAGGGTTAACTTTCAATACGCCAAGCTGTTAAACGTTGAGTGATTTTAATTCAAACAACTATCGTCTTAGGCATCCAATTGGATGGCTAATTTAACCAGATAGCTGCGACAGATACATAAAGAGGAGGATACATTTAAATTAAATTTATATTAAAAGAATTTTAATAATTTTAATATAAAAAAAAAATATTATATATATATATATATATACTATTTTGGCAGAAAAATGTGATGATTTTAGAAGTCATTTATATATAATTAAATTATATAGGTAGTATTGTATATTTTTGATATTTATTTAATTGTAATTGGATTATTAATTTTAATTATTGGGGTATTAGTAGGGGTAGCATATTTAACTTTATTAGAGCGTAAGGTTTTAGGTTATATTCAAATTCGGAAAGGTCCCAATAAAGTTGGGTTTTTAGGGGTTTTACAACCTTTTTCAGATGCTATTAAGTTATTTACTAAGGAGCAAACTTATCCTAATTTTTCTAATTATATTTGTTATTCTTTTTCTCCTGTAATTAGATTTATTTTGTCTTTAATAATTTGATTATTAATTCCTTATTATTTTAATTTAATTAGATTTAATTTAGGGTTTTTTTTTATGTTGTACAAGATTAGGGGTTTATACAGTGATAGTAGCTGGGTGGTCTTCTAATTCAAATTATGCTTTATTGGGTGGTTTACGGGCTGTAGCTCAAACTATTTCTTATAAAGTTAGATTGGCTTTAATTTTAATATCTAGAATTATTATAATTATAGATTTTAATTTATTACATATACTTATATTTGGTGGATTAACCAATTATTATAGTCTTAGACGATTAGGCAGTTTAGAGAGCGATGACGTCACGTGACAGCGATGACGCTGCAGCTGTCAAAAAAATGGCGGGAAGACGCTAGGAGAGCTCGGATGCGACGCGGTCGTGATTTAGGCAACATAATTTTGAATTATATCGTTGTTACAGTTTTTGATCGTTTGTCATTCTAAATTAATAAATTAGTTGTAGGTCGTTCCGAGTTTTCTTTTAAAAAAGTCAAATACACTTCTGATCCATAAGAATAGGTATTTCCAAATTAAATAGACATTCATGTTTAGGTTCTCGTATGTAGATACAATACCTACTTAGTCTACTTACCTAAATAATACGTAGCGTGTGAGTAACATAGACGGTATAGATGTGGGAGTGTTTTCATATTATTCAAGGGCAACAAAAAATAAGTAGGTAAATCAGTCGGGGTCGGGCTAGGACAATCTTGTGTTAGGTAGGTGCAAAGTACAGAGGACCCTTCAAAAGTTTGTAGGTAACATGGGATTATTCTAGATAGCTGTAATGAGTGTACCTACCTGTAAAATTGTGCTGCCGTCCCTCTAAGTCAACTCCTGCAGGTTGTGAGTATCTGTAGACATACAAGCGGGACACCCTCTTTGCCAAGCGGGCTGCTAGCAGCGCAATTCCCGCGTTCCATTTTGCAGACGATTCCACACGGCCAAAGGACTCGATATGACTAAGAACGTCTTTAACATTTCTTGTATTATCTTTCCAATATTCCCAACGTATTGCTTCAGATAACTGTAAATAATGTTACAATTAGCAATATAATAGAATAGAATAGACTAAACTTTATTGTACACCAAAATAGTAACAAATTCACAGAAACTTCAAGCAAACAATCTCCAGTAATAGAAAACAACAGTATCATCCTAAATTTATTTATTACTAGCTTTTGCACGCGGCTTCGCCCGCTTACATAAAATATAGCCTATGCCACTCAGGGATAAAGCTGTTTTCTATCAGTGATAAAATTTTCGCAATCTGACCAGTACTCCCAGAGACTACCTCCTACAAACAAAAAAACATAAAAATTCTGCGTGAAAGAGTAACAAACATACATCCATACATACAAACTTCCGCTTTTATAATATTAGTACGGATTTCTTTTTCATATGTTAACCAGACTGGCTGGTCATTGCTAGTCGTCGGTTTTTGAAAATATAAAAATTTATATCAGTGTCAGTCTGGCTGTCAGTTGAATTTTTGTGAGAATGTCAGTTTGTGAGTTGGAGTAAAAGTTGTAGCCTCCACCCGTTTACTTCACCCGAACTAGGACGGTAATGACTTG
This sequence comes from Mythimna lalbum, assembly GCA_949319445.1. Lineage (NCBI taxonomy): Eukaryota > Metazoa > Arthropoda > Insecta > Lepidoptera > Noctuidae > Mythimna > Mythimna lalbum. Next base: position 14,883,670 of record OX439345.1, on the reverse strand, counting down.
AAATTAAAACAGGTGTGTACCAGTAACAAATATTTATTGCCTAGCAGAGCCGGAGGCACACAAATTTGTAGGTCGTGGATTGCGAACGTCTATAATCACTTCTGCAGGGAAAGGTACTTCCCGTATCCCGCAGGCGGAGACCAGTACACCCCCAAGGCCGGAGATGGTGGTTGGCTGATGCGCAGGAAAGCAAGGCACGGCGAATCTTGCTGGTGCGGCGACCCGCTGGTACGGCGACCCGATTGGGACGTAGTCTCACCCGTAGGCGCAATATAAACTGGTTGTAGCACCTGGAATCCACCGTTCCAGCATATTAAAATGCGGCCTCAATAACCTCCGTGCCGGGGGGTACCACCGATGACGACAAGAAAGTACCTATATCATTGTAGTAGTATTGTCGTGGTGGCACCTACCAGAACAGAGTTTACATTATAGACAGCCATAAGCTTAAGCAAAGTAAGAAAAAAAACAGTTGGGAAGCTACGTATTCAAATTCTACATTATACGTGCTTGAAGGTAGATGAATATTAAGTTGATGGTTTGTGTGCTATTTAAAACTTAATATCTCTGTACATAATTAAGCTTCTAGTGTTTGAGTTTGTAATAAGACTTACCCTAATTCGGGATACCACAACACTCGTTAAATAGTTGTACGTTAAATAGTTACGTTAACAACGTTCCGCGTTCGAATCTGTAACCGCTTTTGGCGTGACGTTAAGCGAAAGTAGTTATCTTATTCTGTCTAGAAGCGACTGCGCGCCGCTGCGCGGACGCACTCCCTTTTTATCAACTCGGTCTCCCCGAACACTTCACTCCGTACCGCAGACATTCGAGTGACGTTTCACTTTGCTCACTCCGCACCACAGATATACAAGTAACGTTTCGTTACATTACCCCCCTTTCTAAGATAAGGATTTTATTTTAATAATAAAATCCGCATCCTAAACTTGTTACAGTACCTTTTACTCATTCTTTCATTTCACACATACGTCGTCACATTCATCCACAATTACACCTTACGTCTCATAATATTTAAAAAAAATGCGACGTGTACTAACATACTGAAAATCAAATGACTTGATTTCGTCAATTGACTTTTGTAACAGATATTAAAGTCGTTTAGTGGTGTTAGAAAATGTTACGAAACCAGAATTTATTTATAGGATGATATTTTCAGGTCCTTAATATGCCAAGACCCCAAGTTTTTACCCGACATATCCTCTAAGACGTACACAAGAGGTGAAAGCTTATTAATAATTCGGCACTTAATGTATTTCGGAGCTAGTTTCTTGCTGAAATGCTTATCCTTATCGCTCAATACGTAAGCACGCTTGTATACGACATCACCGATATTAAACTCAAAAGCTTTACGCCTCAAATTATAGTGTGAAGTATTTTTTACGTGGGCGTGATACAAGGATTTTTGGACTTGGTCAAATATAGAACTTATGCAGCCAAGGTTCTCCGCGTATACGTCGCGAGGGAGAAATAAAACCTCATCTCCTAAGTCTGTGTCAACATAATGGGAACCGCATACTACTATTTCTCGAGCAAAAACCAGAAATGAAGGAGTAAACCCCGTGGCTTCATTAACTGAGTTGTTAATTGCAAATTGTACCTTTGGAATAAATACGTCCCATGATCGATGATCACCCTCAACAAAAGTGGAAATGCAAGTAATAATAGTTTTATTGTACCGCTCCACAGTATTGACCTGAGGAGTGTACTTAGGTGAATAGAAAACGTTCGGTACTTTATACTTCTTGAATAAGTCCTGTGTATGGCCACTTATAAACTGAGTGCCATTATCCAGGAAAATGCTTTGTGGAACACCGTGCACCAAAAACAATTGTTCCTCCAAAATTTTAACAATAGTCTGTGAAGTTGATTTTTTTATTGGAAAAATATGACAAAATTTGGAAAAACAACAGGTTATTACCAATATATAGCTATTTTGTTTCCGAGTGACAGGCAGAGGACCCATCAAGTCGATAGATATCATTTGATAAGGGCGAGAGCACTGCTTTGGGCGACCCATTTCACCAAGGGTAGCATGATTCTGAGTTTTGTATTGTAGACAAGTACTACAAGATCCAACGTATTTTGCTACATTCCGATACATGCCCGGCCAGTAATATCTTAGTGCAATGCGTCTGTAAGTTTTAAAGATACCTAAATGACCAGCAGTTGGTTCAGTATGGTTATCCGCAATAACCTTTTCCCGTAGCTCAAATGGAACGACCTCTTTCCAAGAAAATTCATTGGTAAGCGAACACTTATTTTTACTAAGGCGGAAAAGAGTGCTATCCTTAATTTGGTAATTGGGAAAATTTTCTGGTTTTGTAACGCAGTTATTATAAATGTTACTATACCAATCATCACTAGTAGTCGTGAATGAATTTGATGTAACCATCGCCGAAACGGGAACTGCTCTAGACAAAGCGTCGGGAATCACATTGTCGACACCTCGACGGTGCTTTATATCAAAATTGAATGAGGACAAACGTACACCCCAACGTGCCAGCCTTCCCGTAGGGTTATTAAGTGAAAGAAACCATTTTAATGCACTATGATCTGTGTAAACCGTAAAAGTTTTCCCATTTTCCAAATAGCATCGCCAATGTTCTAATGCCACGAGAACTGCCAGCGTCTCCCGCTCCGTGATACTATAATTTTTTTCTGTCGCCGTTAATGATTTGCTCATGTAAGCTATGGGATGCTCTTTACCGTTTATGGATTGAGTGAGCATGCCACCTATTCCATAGTTACTGGCATCTGTGTGCACCTCAAAAGGCAGATTGTAATCAGGACAAGAAAGAACAGGAGCGGAAACTAAACACTCTTTTAGTTTTTTGAACGCGGCGTCTGCCTCATCAGCCCACTTGAATGGTGGCATGTTCTTTTTACTGGAAGTCAACTGGTTGAGCGGTCCCGCAATTGTACTAAAATTGGGAACGAACCTACGATACCAAGTAGCTGTGCCTAAAAATCGCTTTAATTCCTTGCGATTAGTCGGAATTGGGTAGTTAAGGATGGCTTCGACCTTTTCTGGATCCGTACGTAACCCATTTGCATCGACCACGTATCCCAAGTATTTAAGTTGACTTCGGAAGAACTCGCACTTTCCTAAATTGACGGTTAAGCCCGCCTTACGCAATCTGTCCAAAACCCGAAGCAGGAGGGACACATGCTCGTCAAAACTATTGCTAACAACAATAATGTCATCCAAATAGGCAAATATTCGGTGATCTATGTCACCTAACAACTTGTCTACCAGACGCTGTTGTGTAGCAGGAGCATTTGTCAAACCAAAAGCCGTGGTCTTAAATCTAAATGTGCCTCGACCTGGGACGTAGAAAGCCGTCTTATCCCTGTCCTCCTCTGCAATAGGAATTTGCCAAAAGGCTTTGGACAAATCCAGGCTGGTCAGAAAACGAGCGTCGCGCAAATTATCCAAAATTTCGGCGATATATGGCAAGTTGTAAGCGTCTCGTTTTGTGACTGAATTCAACTTCCTGCTGTCGAGACAAAAACGCGGCTGACCGTTCTTTTTAGTAACGAGGAGAACCGGAGACTGCCAGGCACTTTCGCAGTGCTCCACCACATCTAGACTAAGCATCTCATCTACCTGTTCGATAAGGATTTTCTGTTTTTCAGGGGACAGCCTGTAATATCTCTGCCTAATAGGAGGAGAATCACCTGTATCGATACGATGAGTCAAAACGTGCGTACGGCCCAAGCCCCTGCGTTCAAATGAAATGTCCTGGAATTGCTTAACAACGTTATCAGCTATAGCGCGTTGTGACTCATCTAAACTATCATAAGAACTAATAAAGGTCTGGGTATTATCAATGCTTAAGTCCACCAATGGAATAGGCGATAGCTGTACAGACCCTAAATATTTAGGACACAACTTAAAGGCGCGCCAAAAGTCAATACCTAGAATTAACGATGATTGAACTTTTGGAACCACATAGCATTTGATTATGTGAAATTGTTCCTCTAAATGCACTGGAACGTTAATATAGCCAATACTTCTAAGTGTTTGGCCACCGGCAGCTATAATCGAAGGTGTATCATCAGTACATAGCTTATGACCACGGTTGAGTAACGTATTATGTGCATAATTCCCTAATATTGTAATAGCTGACCCGGAATCTAGGAGGCCCGACGCTGGAATATCGTCGATTCTTATATTTAAATATGGTCGCGAATCACCTAATGGCTTATTATGCAGGATTGATGAAGTATTGTAACTGTTGAAAAATAAATTAATAGTTTTCAACCAATTGTTCCAATCTTCTCTATTGAAGCGACCTTCTGTCGAAGATGGGTTGATACAATCCTGCAAAATTAGTTTTTTGATTTCTGATCCTTGTTACAATTCGGACAGTCTGGTTTCTTGACCCCTTTATGGCCACACTTAAAACACAAGATTTCCTCATCCTTACAATCTCTAAGGCTATGAGAATTGTTACGACATCTAGGACAGAACGGTAGTTTCGCATTAGTACTCGATTTATTTTTATCGATAGCATGTAAATATTTTTCATTAACATTATCATTATTATTTGAATTTTGTTTACTGTTATCTACTACCCTATTGTTCACGGTTTTATGATTAAAATAACTGTTTTGCTTACTAACTGTTTCTGTTTTTTGTTTGTAAGCAAACTCTGGTGCTAGAGTTTCAGCAGTAGCAGCTAAAGGCTCGCGGAACTGAACCATCCGTGATTGAATAATTTCAAAGTTCCTACAAACTGATCTCAATTGCTCAAACGATACGATTTGGGATGCAGAGGCTAGGGTACTCGCATAACATGGTCTGATGTTGTGTAATATTATCTCCAGTTTATCTTCCTCCACCAAAGGCTTTGACAAGCGTGAAAACATACCCGAAATAATGGACAAGTAAATTGTAATGTTTTCCGTAGCCCCCTGAGTCCTAGCACGAATCTCAGACAGAAGACGGTAATCGTAATCCGCTTTGTCAAAATCCTGTAGCAGAAGGACCACAAGTTCGTCCCAAGACGATACCTGCTGTCGTACACTTCTAAACCAGTGGAGTGCATCATCCACAAAAATCTCTGTCGCAAATGATAAAAAATTCTCGTTTGAAATATTTCGAGCCACAGTGTATTCATTGGCACGTTGAATGAAAGCACGCACGCAAGTCTTTCCGTCGTATTTAAGCTTAGCCATTTCAGAGTGTCTCGGATTACCCTCACAGGTCACCGAGATTTTAATTTTCTCTGATGTGACTTGCGGTTCGGAAGTGGAGACCGAGGTAATGAGAGGGTCAATACTCTTTGATTTTAAAGAAATGAAGACTTCATAATATTCCTTAAACATTTTTATACATTCTGAATGCACGTCCAAATACTTTTCATCTACACTGATCCTATTGAGCCGATGATATAGATGATGAAAGAGATTCTCAATCCGTCCTAATACGTTTTTATCTTTAGTGTCCCCTTCAAGACTAGATTTAATTTTATTTAAGGTTTCTAAAGAATTATTCAAATCTTCAAGGGGGTCAAGGTGGGAACACAAAATATCTTCCGATAAGAGAACTTGACTAAGCCTACAGATCTGCCGCCTAAGATCAGCAACAGTACTACCTGGAATTTCACCTCTAACGGCAACCTCATATTCCAGCTCGGACTTTTGCAACGACAAGTATTTTATAGGGTATGCCATAATTAGAGAAAAAAAAAAAAAAACAAAATATAATTATGAAAAAGTTGTAAATAGCACGCAAATTGATATTGATCAATGATGAAGGTAGGTACTCCGTTCCGTTACAATCTACTCTAAAAGAACGCTGTGTTGTGTGTTCATGAAAGAATAAGTAAGAAGAAAATGAAAGCAAGCCTATTTAAAAAAAAAAAACGAACAAAAAAAACCGTTACTAAATTTAAAAAAAAAATGTAATTGGTGTGAAGGTAGTTTTACAAAAGAAAATAAAAAACAAGAATTTTAAAATTTTAACTGACAATAGTATGCTAATTGCTTGGAGCGGAAGGAAAAAATAAAATGTACCCTGTATACAAAAAATGTAAAATCACCCTGTATATAAAAAACGTAAAATCACCTTGTTTATATAAAAAAAAACAACTTTTAAGCAACGTTAACAACCTCAATACAATCTGAGCACTAACCTTCACTCCAGTTACTGCACATATAAAATTAAACAAAGCGTTTTACAAAAATAAAAAAACAAAAATACCCACTCACCGTACAATTACTAACTACAATGAACTACAAAAGTGAAAATAGACAGAACCACGTTAATGGGCGCCAGTGTAGCCTCCACCCGTTTACTTCACCCGAACTAGGACGGTAATGACTTGAAATTAAAACAGGTGTGTACCAGTAACAAATATTTATTGCCTAGCAGAGCCGGAGGCACACAAATTTGTAGGTCGTGGATTGCGAACGTCTATAATCACTTCTGCAGGGAAAGGTACTTCCCGTATCCCGCAGGCGGAGACCAGTACACCCCCAAGGCCGGAGATGGTGGTTGGCTGATGCGCAGGAAAGCAAGGCACGGCGAATCTTGCTGGTGCGGCGACCCGCTGGTACGGCGACCCGATCGGGACGTAGTCTCACCCGTAGGCGCAATATAAACTGGTTGTAGCACCTGGAATCCACCGTTCCAGCATATTAAAATGCGGCCTCAATAACCTCCGTGCCGGGGGGTACCACCGATGACGACAAGAAAGTACCTATATCATTGTAGTAGTATTGTCGTGGTGGCACCTACCAGAACAGAGTTTACATTATAGACAGCCATAAGCTTAAGCAAAGTAAGAAAAAAAACAGTTGGGAAGCTACGTATTCAAATTCTACATTATACGTGCTTGAAGGTAGATGAATATTAAGTTGATGGTTTGTGTGCTATTTAAAACTTAATATCTCTGTACATAATTAAGCTTCTAGTGTTTGAGTTTGTAATAAGACTTACCCTAATTCGGGATACCACAACACTCGTTAAATAGTTGTACGTTAAATAGTTACGTTAACAACGTTCCGCGTTCGAATCTGTAACCGCTTTTGGCGTGACGTTAAGCGAAAGTAGTTATCTTATTCTGTCTAGAAGCGACTGCGCGCCGCTGCGCGGACGCACTCCCTTTTTATCAACTCGGTCTCCCCGAACACTTCACTCCGTACCGCAGACATTCGAGTGACGTTTCACTTTGCTCACTCCGCACCACAGATATACAAGTAACGTTTCGTTACAAAGTGAAATGAATTGTTGTAAAATGGAGTGAAATGTTGTTATTGGTTGTGAGAAGGACGTCGTCTGCTGCCCCAGTCTCTAAGGGCTGGAACATCCGTGCGAAACCTGTCCGCCTATCCATGTGGATCTCTACTGCCTCTCCGGTCTTTGCAAGCCTCTACAGGCCTCTATTGGCCGTGTAAAATCGGTAGACCTTTTTTCGATTCCTTTAGTCTCTAGAAGCCTCTACCGGTCATGCGACACCTGTCTGCCACATTCCTGTGAGCCTCTAAGAGCCGCATGCGGCCTTTTCACTCAGCTGCGTTGAGGATCTCGCCGACTCCTCGTCTGCTGACTCTTTCCTACGTTATATTTGTACTACATCTCCTTTGGTGTCTGAGTTTGTTGTTAATTGTATCGCGTAACCGTTTGTGTTATCTTTTTTTACGTGTCTTTTCTATACTTTAGTAGTCATTCTTGTGTTGTAAATAGTGAACTAAAACGACTGTTTTTTTTATTAAATTAAAGGTAATAATTCGGATTCTGCATTTATTGATTGTTGCCATAGATATCCAGAGATATGCCTTCATTACGGAATAGTAAGAAAACCTAGCGAGGACGCTTATCTCCCACCAAAATAATTACAACATTCACAAATAGTGTATTTACGACACACATGTAAAATATGCACACGCACACTAAGAAGAAAGCACCTACACCAAATCAGTTTCTAAAGCACACATAAACAGAACGGGCGGAGCATGCACTTGTAAACACGTATCATTCAATGCACACACATGCAAATAGTGCGTTGCACGCACTGGTCGATAATTTTATCGACCAAATATCGATAAAATAAGACAATATTATCAAAATATTAAGTGAACTTTTATAAATGTACCCAACCGCACACCGAATACTAAATCGTCGTAGCTAACGCGTAAGCGACGCCGTATACCGCGCACTTACGACCTTTTGGTCGCGCACTCACACAGTGTGGGCATTTATTAGTGTGCACTTTCGACTATCGATAAATCATCTTTGTCCAAGGGCCTTTTTTCATGTCCGCATTTTGGAAAGTCGTTGGATTTACTAATTAGACTTAAATATGTCTAAACTGCCACCGAAATGGGGATGCTGTATCACTAAACGTACAAATAAAAGCTTTATTCAATGTAAAACATGCGATAGGGCGTTCCATCATGAGTGCCTTGCCTTAGAGTCAACAGACGACCTGACATCGTGGTCATGTTCTCGATGCTCCCCTAAAGCATCCGAAGCCAAACACGTGGATGCAACGCCTGTTCGTTTCAATCCGAATACAACTGGACGCAACAGCAAGAGACAAGCTTTGCAATCCCCACCTAAGTCACCAAATTCACCTATTACACCCGTTTCTGAAGAAAGCGTCCGAGCTATCATTGAAAATGTGATGCAATCGCAGATGGAGTCTCTCTTGGAGAACATAACAGAAATAATGAGCAAACTGTTGAATAAGGAGTTAACCGAGATACGTGAAGAAGTCGCTGGACTTAAGGGTTCAGTAGAATTTATAAGCAACCAATATGATGATATGTTGAAAGAAAAGGATGAAGAGAAAATAAAGGATCTGCTAGATAAAAATGAAAAGTTGTCATCCACAATGAAAGACATGTCAAGTCACCTAAACACCTTGGAACAACACGCACGTGCAAGTAATATTGAAATTCAATGTGTCCCCCAGAAGAAAACGGAAAACCTAATTAATATTGTAACTCATTTGGGTAAGACCATAGGATGTGAAATTAAGGAAGAAAATATTAGCAATTGCACACGGGTAATGAAGCTCAACAACAGCAATAATCGTCCTAAATCAATTGTGGTACAGTTTATCTCACCCAGGTTACGCGACTCTTTCCTAGCTGCTTGTATCAACTTTAATAAATCAAAGCCAGCCATCGAAAAATTAAATACTTCCCATCTCGAGCTTGAAGGTACGAAATCTGCAATTTTCGTAACGGAACATCTGAGCCCGGCTAATAAGGCACTACATGCAGCTACCCGTCTTAAAGCCAAAGAAAAGGGATATCGTTACATCTGGGTTAGAGGAGGACGTATTTATGTTAAAAAGTCTGATGATTCTGACACTAAGATTATAAGGGATATGGATTCGCTGCACTCAATAGTGTAATATATAATCTTAAACCGAGCTCTTACTATGGTTATTTTTAGATTAAATTCACTACATTTAATATATATTATCAAAACACACGTGGGTTACGTTCTAAGACTCAGGAATTTTATTGTAATTTAGGTTGTTCAAATTTCGACGCAATGGTGTTAACAGAAACTTGGCTCAATAATTGTATTCAAAACAGTGAATTATTCGATCAAAGGTACATAGTTTTTAGGCGAGACAGAGAAACTTCTGGTTTCCATGCTAAGAAGGAGGGAGGTGGTGTCTTGGTCGCAATATCTAGGAAGTGCGCTGCCAGCAGACAATGTTCTTGGGAGAGTGGGTGCGAGGATTTGTGGGTTACTGTGAATATTGCGTCAGGTTTCAAATTAGCTATTTGTGCTCTTTATTTACCTCCACCTGTGCAACATTCTATTTTGGAACATTTTTTGGATAGCTATAATGCTGTAGCAGAAAAAAATGATTGCTATACTATCCTCATCGGTGATTTCAATATGAGCAATGTTGACTGGGATCAAGTAGTTAGCAGCGATGACACTCACACTTGCCCTACTTTCTCAAAGACTAATTCTAAACTAAATCAGACGCTTCTAGACTTTATTCATATGAATAACCTGAAACAGTGTAACAATGTTTGTAATATTAAAAATAGAATTCTGGACTTGGTTCATGTAGACCTTCACGAATGCAAGGTGCTTGAAGCGCCTGATAGTCTGACAAAGATCGATCCTTATCACCCTCCTCTTGACATTTCCCTACGTCTAAAAATAAACAATTATTTAAAGCCGGAACCCAATATCAGATTAAACTTTAGAAAGGCTAACTACTCAGACATCAAATCAGAACTTGAAAATACCGACTGGCAGGCATTACTCTCTGACACCGACGACCCCACTGTAATGTTAGAACGTTTCTATACAGTACTCCAACAGATCATAGAGCGTTTTGTACCATCGACTATAGTTAAAAGTAATACACGACCACCATGGTATACTAAAAAGCTGGAAAAATTGCTGCGTGAAAAAAATAATCTAAGACGAAGATTTAACACATACAAAATTCCCATGGATAAGATATCCTTTCGTTGGTGTATAAGAGCTGTGACAGATTAGCAAAGGAATGTTACAATTCTTATATAAGAAGCTTAGAACAGAAAATTGTAACAAATTCTAAGTTTTTTTTGTCTTTTATAAAGTCTAAACGAGCCGGTGCTAATTTTTACCCGGCTTCAATGTCAAATGGCGTTACCAAAACTTGCAATGGTAACGATATGCGCAATATGTTTGGAAGCTACTTTTCTTCAGTGTATAGTCCAGATAAAAATCCGAGTAATGTGGTTCAAAATTCTCCTTTCTTTGAAAAACTAATTAAAAACTCCGACAATTTTTCCTTGCTCCAAATACCAAAAGATAAAATAGTCAAGCAACTAAAAAAATTGGACATATCCAAGGGTCCTGGTTGTGATGAAATTCCACCTAGCTTCATCTCAACTTGCGCTGATCAACTGGCAACCCCCCTTTTCTTGATCTTTAATAAATCACTTGAAGTTGGAATCTTCCCTAAACAATGGAAGCAGGCTAAAGTGGTTCCCATATATAAAACGGGTGCTGAGGATTTGGTTGATAACTATCGTCCTATATCTATCCTTCCAACATTTGCAAAAGTGTTTGAAGCAATAGTATGTCCAGATATTCAGAACTATTTTAAAAAGTATCTTTCTGAACACCAGCATGGCTTTATTGCTGGGCGTTCTACCTGTAGTAATCTAGTCACATTTGTCGAAAAAGTTGCAGTTTCACTAGACTCTAACCAGCAGGTTGACGCCGTATACACGGATTTTAGCAAGGCGTTTGACAAAGTTTCCCATGGGGTGCTCATTCAAAAGCTTGCTGCTTATGGTTTTGCTGGACCTCTTCTTAAATGGCTTCACTCCTACTTAACGGGTAGATCTTTTTATGTAGTCGCCAATGGTTACAAATCTGAAACCCTGATTATAACCTCTGGGGTTCCGCAGGGTTCCCACCTTGGTCCTGTAATATTTGTTATCTTTGTAAACGACCTTCCCTATTGCTTCATTTATTCCACACCATTTTTATTCGCCGATGATTTGAAAATAGTTCGCGTCATAAATTCTGAAGCCGATTCTACATTACTCCAAGATGACCTGAATCGGCTAATAAACTGGTCCGAAGATAATAGCATGCATCTAAACGTAAAGAAGTGTTCTCAAATAACGTTCACACGGAAGCCTCTTTTCATTAGCTTCAATTACCATATGAATGGTACATGTCTAAATAAAGTTGATGTGATCAGAGACTTAAGGGTCCTTCTTGATCGCAAGTTTACATTTATTCCCCACATGGACAATATTATCAAAAAAGCTTCAAAAACTCTTGGCTTTGTACTACGGAACGCAAAATGTTTTCGCAATCCTCAAACCAAAATTTACCTCTTTAATTGCCTTGTTCGAACCATACTAGAGTATTGCTCAGTTGTGTGGCGCCCCCACTATGCAACACATAGTCTTAGATTGGAGCGCATCCAGAAAAGATTTTTGAACCATCTGGCTTACTCGATGAAAATAGCCAAAAAAGTTCTAAGCTATGCAAAACGGCTACAGAAATTCAAGATGATTTCTCTCGAAGAACGCAGAGACAAAAACGATCTCATCTTCTTGTTTAAAGTTCTACACAGTATAACAGATTGTCCTCAGTTGTTATCTAAATTTAATTTTAACCTACCTCACAATTATCCGCGCCATCCAATCAAATTACTACGTCCCCCATTCCGAAAAACTATATCAGGGTCTAACTCCCCAATTCCAAGACTTTGTAGGCTTCTTAATAACTGCGATGTAAGTCTGGATATTTTTTGCTCATCTATCCAGAAATTCAAGCACCAAGTCCACTTGAAATGATTAACTACTGACCAACTACTGTCTTTGTAGCAAGGTAACACTCAGAGTGTTGTATTTGCATTATTTTAATTTGTAATTTTTTTTTTATCACTGTTTTCTGCATGCTGTGTCTATCGTGATATATTGTACACTTGGTTTGTATAAGAGCAAGTACATTTTAATGCAATGTGTAACAATTGTTGATAGATCAATAAATAAATAAATAAATAAATAAATTATAGACAAAGATTTGATAAAATAGCGATGAATCGCGAACGTTCTAATTCAAACTTCGAACATTGACCTCTGCTTAGCCATATGATTGACAAAGGTGGGTTTGCCTACTGGGTCAATAATATTGAGCAATCTTTTAAGACCTATTCTTCAAAATCACCAAATAGCCAGATTTTTTAATTTAATAATTAAATATTTTTACATAGCAAAAACAAATTATTGTAACTTTTAGCAAAAAAAAACTGTAATAAATTATATTCGTTTAACGTGCTACTTATCATATTGTACTATTAATTAAAAAAACTTTGATCATCTCTAATATTATATAATATTAGTAGGATGTTTCAATTAAATTATTTTATTTTTAGTTTGTATCATAGAACCTGTACTAATTTCCATCCCAAATTTTAGGGGCTGGGGGGAGATTTAAAAAAAAAAGCAGGTATTTTTCGTTGGTAACAAAGAGTCTTTGTACCGATTTTTAGCTTCCTACCTTGAAAACTGCGAAAAGTTACTTATAACATTTCACCCCCTCTTTTAAGGGGTTTGGGGCAGATTTCCATGAAAAAATGATGCACGATTTTTTTGTTAATCGCAAATATTCCGCATACCAAGGTTTAGCTTTCTACCTTGTAAATTGCGGAATGCTCCATACAAACTTTCACCCCCTATTTTAGGGAAGTGGGGGGTTAGAAAGAGACAAAAAGTAGCCTATGTCACTCGCCAACCCTTCAATATCTCCACTTACAAAATCACGTCAATTCGTCGCTCCATTTTGCCGTGCAAGACGTACGAACAGTCACACACTTTCCCATTTATAATATTAGTATGGATACAGTGTTATTTGTAAACCACTAGCAACCTCTCAGGACTATGTTACTAACATCATAAACAACAATTTTTGTTCTACGATAAAAAAAAAAATCATATTTTAGTCCTAAAATAAAAATATTTTACCTGATGCGCTTGCGTCGCGTCATACAGACGTAGGTAGGTATAGCAAAATATAGAGTTGAAATGTGTTAGATAGAACGATGTCGGCGATAATTTCCTATTTCTTAATTTTCCACGCGTCAATTTTGGCAAATTATTATCCGGACAAAATCTTCTTTATGAAAATTCTTAATTTCAACAATTCTTAATTCTATCTATTACTAGCTTTTGCCCGCGCGGCTTTGCTCCCGCTCTCCCCTACTCCACCCTACTCTACCCTACTCTATCCTACTCTACCCTACTCTACCCTACTCTACCCTACTCTACCCTACTCTACCCTACTCTACCCTACTCTACCCTACTCTACCCTACTCTACCGTACTCTACCCTACTCTACCCTACCCTACACTACCCTATTTTTTTTTATAAGAACCTTATCCTCACAATAACAATCACAACAAAAAAAAAAACAGCCAAATCGGTCAAGCCGTTTTCATGCTATGTCGTGACAACGGAAAACGGGTTTCATTTTTATATATATATAGATTTCATTTTTATATATATAGATTAGGGAAATAAGGCATTCGGAAAATTAAGAATTGGTAAAATTAAGAATTTTCATAAAGAAGACTTTGTCTGAATAATAATTTTTGAACAAATTGACACGTGGAAAATTAAGAAATAGGAAATTATCGCCGACATCATTTTATCCATCGAAGAAAAAAAAAATGTACTGCTAATAAAGAACACCTACATACATAGAGAACTGATGCTGAAGCCAGGAGCATCAGAAAAAGTGCAAACTTTGAAATTACAGCACCGTAGTCGTCTTTAGGCTCATTTTAAACGACCGAGGCGAGGTGAGAGTGGCGGTGCGAAGGCTGAGTGCCAAGAACACCGCCCCAGGACCCGACGGCTTGCCAGGGAAAGCCTGGGTCCTGGCCATGGAGGCTCTCGGGCCTCGACTAAGAGGGCTCTTCAGCGCATGTATGGAGAGGGGCCAGTTACCACTTCGCTGGAAGACGGGGAAACTGGTCCTCATCGCGAAGCCAGGGCACCCTGCGGACTCTCCGTCCGCGTACCGGCCCATTGTGCTGCTCGACGAGGTGGGCAAGCTCTTTGAAAGAGTCATTGCAAACCGCCTCGTCGCGCGGCTATCACGGGTGGGGCCGGACTTGTCGGACGGACAGTTCGGCTTTCGCAGGGCGCGCTCTACGGTGGACGCCATCATGCGCGTGCGAGCCCTCACGACAGGGGTTGCGGTGTCCCGGGGCAGGAGCGTTGTGGCAGTGTCCTTGGACATTGCCAACGCGTTTAACTCCCTGCCCTGGAGTACGATCCGGAGGGCACTCCGGTACCACAGGGTGCCCGAATACCTCTGTCGAGTGGTCGAGGCTTACCTGTCGGACAGGTCCATTATCTACCCCGGTCACCAGGGAGACTGGAAACGTCGAGAGATGTCGTGCGGTGTTCCGCAGGGGTCGGTTCTAGGCCCACCCTTGTGGAACATCGGCTACGACTACGTGCTGCGCGGCGACCTCCCTGACGGGGTCAGCGTGGTCTGCTACGCAGACGACACGCTGGTTCTAGCGCAGGGAGAGTCGCACCAGGCGGCGGTCGCTCTAGCGACACGCGGGGTTGCGATAGTCGTTGGTAGGATCCAGGAGTTGGGACTCGAGGTGGCGCTGCACAAATCCGAGGCCATGTTTTTCCACGGCCCTCGGAATGCGCCACCATCAGACTCCCAACTTACGGTAGGAGGAGTTCGCATCGGCGTCGGGTCGACGATGAAATACCTATTTTTGTAATGCAAATAAACACAATTTTCTTTCTTTCTTTCTTTCTTTCTAAGTACCTGGGACTCGTTCTCGACAGCCGATGGAATTTTGGAGAACACTTCCGACGTTTGGCTCCCAAACTCAGCCGGGCCGGAGCTGCTCTCAAGCGGCTCCTGCCCAACCTTGGGGGTCCAGACGCCTCCTGCCGGAGGCTCTACGCGGGGATCGTTCGGTCCATGGCCCTCTACGGGGCGCCGGTGTGGGCGCCGTCGCTGGCAAAGCGACCGGCGTCCATACTGAACGCCTGCCAGAGGGTCATGGCAATACGGATGGTGCGGGGTTACCGCATGATCTCCCGCGAAGCGGCGAGCCTTCTGGCTGGCCTACCACCGTGAGATCTGGAGGCAACAGTCCTTGCACACATGCACGATAAGCGCGTGGAGATGCAAAGCCGGGGTGAAAGTCCACTACCGCGACAGGTCGAGGTATGGCGGACAGAGCTCCGGCGGGATCTCACGGTGAAATGGCGTCAGCGACTATCGCAACCCAGTGCTGGGCACGCCACAATTATGGCGGTAAGTCCCCTCTTTGAGGCGTGGCTGGAAAGACCTCACGGCGTCCTTACCTTCCGCATGACGCAGGTCCTCACCGGACATGGCAAGTTCGGGAGGTTCCTGCATCGGATTCGAGCGGAAGAGACGCCCGGGTGCCGCCACTGTGCGGAACGCCCGGAAGACACGGTGGAGCACACAGTTGAGGTGTGCCCTGCTTGGGCGGAGCAACGCCGTGCCCTCGTGGGGGTGATCGGCGGCGGAGACCTCTCGCGCCGGGCCTTGGTTCAGGCCATGGTCCGGAGCGAGGAGGAGTCGCAGGCGGTCGCCTCCTTCTGCGAAGCAGTAATGCTAGCAAAGGAGGAGGCAGACCGCATCAGGCAACGGCGCCCCCGCCGCCGCCGCCGGGATTCCGATTCCGATCCCGATTTCCGGCCACCGTAGACGCGGGCTCGCGGACGGCGAGCCATGGGTAGCTCGCTGTCCGATCGTCCGGTAACTGTCCGGACCGAGCCAAGGCGTCGACGGCGCGCACTGTTCCCGCGCGCCTCAAGGAGTTGTCAGCAACAGGAGGGGCCCATCTGGGTCGAAGCTTACCGGGGTTGGGGTTATCCGAAAGGAAACTAGAGCCCCGGTATGAAGGCTAGAAGGAACGGCGCGGGGTTTTTAGTCAGTAAGACTCTGACACTGTCTCCCGCTCCACCCAAGAGCGGGTTTCGTCGATGATGATTTTCCCCGTCGACAGAAAAAAAAAAGGCTCATTTTAAACAGGACTAAATTTTTAGTTCAATGCAATGTTGACATAAGTCTGGCCTGATGTTACAGCCGGGATTATCAGCATCTAGTCTAATGACTGATTGAAAGAAGAGGGGGGGCCATATATCGAACTGATCTGATGATGAAGCTGAAAGATAAATTAATGTAATCTAAAAAAATCTAACCGTGTTTGGGATTATTAGAACCGTTATGAGATGCGCTCTGACTATAATGTATTTAAGTTTGACTGAGGGTTACTTTTTAGTGGTGGTACCATAACTAAAAAGTTTATCGATCTCCGATCTCCAGAGGGGAGAGATGTAGCGACATCTATGACGCCACATAAGAACTACGAAGAAAATACGAAATCCTGCATTGCGCAATCAAAGTTCTCAGCGCGATATGAACATATACGACGGCCCGACATCAACTATCGGGCAGTAGCCCACCGGATCATAACACCTGTCTGGTTGGAGGATCCTCCCTTTTCAACGGAGGTTTGTGAGACTTTACTCTCTGTTCCGTCTACCTCCAAAATGCTGAAATGATTTTAATGTGAAGTATAGGATTAATTGCGTTGATATTATATTCATATTCATGGAGCAATAACTTTTACAGGTGGTAAAAGTTCAGAGTCATGTGAAAAGCAGTCAATTATATGAAGGAGAGAAATATACTACGAGAATTAGCAGTTCAAATCGACAGGTATGTGATGCATTTCCTACACCCGTATTTGTCGGACCTACACAGATATAAAGAGTGTAAGGGACAGCCCTCCGCAACCTTTAATTAATTGTATTTTTCAGGAAATGAAATAAAAATTCGGCCTCTCCGTACAAACTGTCCAAGCGTTGTTTTGAATCTATCAAGTCGCGCACAAAAATGAATCTCTCTAAGGAAAGCGTTCGTGCTATAATTTTTTACAACTTTCAATTCAATTCAATTCAATTCTTTATCGTTTTATTCTTTTTTGATTCTTTTTTGTTTCGGAGAGGCCTAACTCGGATTCAATGTTTCGAGGAGTTAAGATCTGTTTTTTTATGATGAAGTTCCTTGTCTGCGGACTGTCGAACGCTGGTATTTAAAATTCCAGCGTGGAAATACTAGTCTTAGAGATCTCGTGAAGGACGTCTGAAATCCGCCTTTACTGAAGAAAACAACGTTGCTGTGAGACAACCGATACTCGAAAATCGTCATGTTACATATCGGGAGATAGAGACGTTAAAAGGCATCTCAGGGACAACCATTCAAAAGATCTTGCATGAGGAGCTTGGTGTGAGAAAGCTAGTTTGCCGATGGATTCCGTATTTGCTTTCCGATGATTATAAGGCGGCCCGCGTCAGATGGTGTAAGAACACTTTCCAAAGGTTCAAGGGAGGAAAGTCAAATCACTTCTACCCTTTAGGCGCATTTGGTCCAATTCGCGATTGGTACAATGCTCAAAAACATGTCCAATTCGCATTTGGTCCAATTCGCATTTGGTCAAAAATGGACAATGTTTCCGAAATTATCCAAACTAACATTATAAGAGGAAAAATTTGATTTTTTGTTTGTTTTTATGTTACGATATGTTATTTTAGGCACTTTGAATTTTTTTATGAGTGGAAAAACACTATAGGTAAAAGCACTTGTGAAAATTTTTATGAGTGGAAAAATACTATAGGTAAAAACACTTGTGAAAACGCTTACCATCAGGTGAGATGGTGGTCAAACGCAAGCCTATCAATAATAATAATAAAAAAAATACTTGTGAAATTTTTTATGAGTGGAAAAACACTACAAGCCAGTCAAAATCGACATCAAACATCGCAAAGGTGCATGTATCTATGATTTTTTTTATATGTTGTTAGGTTCCTTGAGAGTAGTTTACGCTCAAGTTTTCGACCCTGAAAACGCTGTGCTACTTCCATGGTGCTCGAAAAACTGCGAAATTTTGGCATTTTATTTAGTTTTTTCGAAATAACTACACAAGTGTTTTTACCTATAGTGTTTTTTCACTCATAAAAAAATTCTCAAGTGTTTTTAGAACGAGTGATTTTCCACCCTTAAGAAATTTCACAAGTGCTTTTACCACGAGTGGTTTTCCACCCTTGAGAGATTTCACAAGTGTTTTTTCACTCTTAAAAAAATTCAGAAATGGCTTAAATAGTTCCAACAGAGTCCTTTAAAAGAATTATTTAAAAAAACATCAGAATTTTTATCATGGAACTGTTAATGGTACAAGTGACAATGAAGCAAAATAATATTTTTTTGGAACAACTAGTTGTAGAGAATGAAAATTAAGTGATCCGATTGAGGTCCATTCCGCACAACTAGTTGGTTGGTTCTGTTGGTCGGAATGGAAGAACCAAAGGTGATCCGATCGAGTTCCATTCTGATCAACCAGTTGATCGGTTCAGTTGATTGGATTGGAAGTACAGAAAAGTGATCCGACCGAGTTCCATTCTGATCAACTAGTTGATCGAAAATAAAAATAAAATTAAATTAAATTATACAACACTAGAACGGGTTATTTAATTTAATTTTGGAAAAAACACTATATTGTACCAAGTGCGAATTAGACCAACAGCGAATTGGACTAACTGCGAATTGGACCAATCGCGAAAAGGTGAATTGTACCAATCGCGAATTGGACCAAATGCGCCTAAAGGACTTCTACGACATTTTCAGTAGTGACGAATCTTGGATTTATGCCTACGGCCCTGATTCCAAAGAGCAATACACAACCAGGGTGATGAGCCAAAGCCGGCTGAAGTGGTTCGCTCTCGAAGGACTTCGAAGAAGATGGTGGCTACGTTCGTGGCGAAAACCGGTCACGTTGCAACAACGGTTAATGCAGAGTGGTATACCACAATTTGTTTGCCACAAGTCATTGCCGAAGTTCGGAAATCCAACCCAAAGCGACGCATCATCCTACACCATGACAACGCAAGCTCGCATACCGCTGGTAAAACAATTGATTTTTTGAAGCAAGAAAACGTAGAAATTCTTGACCATCCCGCATAATAGCCCTGACCTAAGCCTAACGGTTTATTTACATTTCCTCAGATTAAGAAAACTCTTCGTGGGCAAAGGTTCCAGTCCAGCGAAGAATTAGTCGACACTTTCAGGTCGGCCATTTTGGACATACTGACTTTGGAGTGGAATAAGTGTTGTAATAACTAGTTCGAGCGAATGGAAAAATGTATAAAACTTCGAAGAAATGAATACTTTGAAAAACAATAAATAATACTCTCAAACGACAAAATTTAAAAGGCATCCCTCGTATTTAAGAAACTGAGAGGCTCGGCGGACTTTAAAACTCTAAATATATATTTATATTTTGCACTTGCTCAGTCACTCTTAAGATACTGCCTGACGGTCTGGGGCAGAGCGCACAAAACAGCGATGCTACGGGTTGAAAGAGCTCAGAGCCTATTCATTTCCTACGGCATCTCTGTACTCTCTGTGCCCAGTGCAAACTGTCAGACAGTTGTTTATTTCTCAAACGGTACTCCGTAAACACCTTACGAACCAGACAAATGTGCCAGCAGACGCCGATCAGATCGGGTTTGTGATAAAAAACCGCGTTCTACTTTAGCTACAAGTCGCCATTTTGCCCACTTGACTCAAAACTGTATAATAAGATTAACAAAAGTTTAAATATCTATTCAATGACCAGGACTGAATGCAAGAAGAAACTCGCAACATGGTTAAAATCGCTTTCCTATGATGCTACAGAGGAACTTGTGGAAATTTAATAAATACAATAATATGCAAAACAAACACACACGTTCATTCACTCTCACACACATTAGGTACTCACACACTCGGCAATCATTAGTGATTAATTTATTTTTGTATTTTATTTCTTCTCATAATATTGTTAAGTTCTTAAATTATTATTTCTTTAGTCTGGAACAACTATCCCTCTCACTGGAGTCAAGCGTTGCTGGCTGCGCCACAGTTTTAACTTTTGCAGCCATCATCATTTTATCTTTTGCTTCAAACATAATAAATATGTCGAAGCGTTGGCGCATATCAGTCGGTCTGCATCAGCGCCACCTATCTTTCACTGGAGGAACTATGTAGTTAGATTGAACAGCTTACGTTTGGGAACGTCAAGTATTAACTTGGGGATGGTTAGCGTGGAGTAATAGCAACACTGAGCGAATAGTCGAGTCAAATGTCGATCCGGAGGTATAATCGATTATTCGACATTGACAGGTACTGACGTTGACAGGTAAATTGGCTACCCGGAATGGGGGTAGGTTCACGTGTCGGGTGACGGTTGATTTGGAGGGCACTTTGAATCGTTCCGTCGGTCCGAGCAGACGTTGGTTACTCCACGCTAAATTTCCCGCGTTCCTAAATTCTTAATCAAGCCATATCTCAGGCATCCTTGATTATTTTGTACTGAGTGTGTGTTACGAGTAATTAAAGGTGTTATCAAAGGTTTTTGTGAGTGTTATTTCCGATGTCGCGACCCACTGATATCGATCCTCCGTTATCAGAATTGGGATTGGACCACGACGACCCACGTGTTCAAAAATGAAAACGCTAGCGACGAAAAATGGATGCGTTTGTTGGAACAACAGAACCGCAATTTTCTGACGCTGATTCAAGCCATGAAAACACCTACTACGTCGTCACATGGCGTTCGTTTACCGGATTTCGATCCTGAGAAACAAGATGTAGATGCACGTGCTTGGTTGACGACTGCAGAAATGTGCTTGACGGACCAAGACCAACATGGCGCCCTGCTTATGGTCGCTTTAAGAAAGTAAGAACCGGATTGAAGAGCTGATTACAACGTACCACCCAGCTAGTGACCGGGAAAAGAGCGATGGGTGCAAGTGCTCGTTTACGATGTACTACTTTCCGATACGTGCTTCGCGTACGTGTGTGTGTGCGTGCCTGAGGTGCAGTGTGTCGAGTGCGATACCAGATCAGAAAACGTTTCACACAAAACACTACCTGTCAAATGTTACACTGTGGAATAATTGGACGAAGCAAGCGACGTGAAGGCGATGGTGGTGCCAAGGCATCACGTAGCGAGTGACTGGATGACGTATGTGCTGTCAAAGGAACCAGGAACAAGGTCAGGTATTCACATTCCATTTTAATTCTGATGTTGAGTGTTATATCTCTTTCACTTTAAAGTCTGTCATCACTATTTCACGGCAAACGTAAACACAGTTTTGTTACATTGAAGGGTCAGTTTAGCGTGTTCAGATTACTTGCGTAGTTTGATTGAGGTTTTATTCACAACATCTATTTGCGAAGTGATATTTTGGCCGTGAAATACTGTTGCAAGGATTCAGTTTAAATAGTATGATCGTGCGTGACACACTTCTTTTGTTAAATTGCTAAAGTTCACGACATAAACAATTGTAATTACATCTACCCTCGGTATATCCGGTAGATACCGTTTCGATTTTTGTTTGACAGTGATAACTCCTCCATAGATAGTTTTTACGTTATTGACACTGACGTGTACCTGACAGTATAGTATGCTATAAACGCGTGTTACAAA
Source organism: Mythimna lalbum (assembly GCA_949319445.1). Classification (NCBI taxonomy): domain Eukaryota; kingdom Metazoa; phylum Arthropoda; class Insecta; order Lepidoptera; family Noctuidae; genus Mythimna; species Mythimna lalbum. The sequence goes on along the minus strand of OX439345.1, from coordinate 14,861,609 downwards.
AAGTGAACTTATTCGTTTAATTGACTCATCTTAGCAAAAGACGACCATAGCGGTCTAGCGCGAAAAAAAAAAATAATAATAATAATGCGTGAGCGGGTAGATGAATTGTTGCGTGCAAATATTATTTTACCGAGTAATACGGTGTCTGTTAATTTAGCTCTTTCGGCTTAAAAACTCGACCGGTCAGAAATAATGTGCAAAGACTACTGTAAACTAAACAATAACGTGCCTTACTGGTATTCGTTGCCACGTATCTCGGACCAAATAACTCGTTTACATAGTGCGCTTTATTTTACAAAAATTAGATTGTATATAGGCTAGGGTTAGGTTAGGGTGTTGTGTGTGTTTGTGTTGGTTGTGTAGGTGTAGTGATAGCGTGACGAGGGACAGAACAGAATGGAAGAAAATGATGGTGATGATGGTGATGATGGTGAAGATGGTGATGATGGTGATGATGGTGATGATGGTGATGATGGTGATGATGGTGATGATGGTGATGATGGTGATGATGGTGATGATGGTGATGATGATGATGATTTTTTTCAGCGGTCAGTATAAACATTTGACTATGCCAGTCGGTATCGAAACGTGACTCTGTTTTTCAACGGGGTTTTTGATAAACCTACGTCATAGTTTGAGTTGTCAATATTTTGATTATTTTGGAATCTATTAAGAACTTCGAGAGACTTAATGTAGTATTACAAACGTTGATTAAAGCCGGATTTTCATTAGATTTGAAAGAGTGGTTGTTTTTCATAATGCAAATCTAGTTGTTTAGGATATGAAATAAAGTCAAGTGCTGAAGTTAGGAGATATAGAACTTCAGAAAGCAGATCGCGTACATTCGATTCTGCTCTCTACCCTACTTTCAATGCTGTTTATCATAGCTCAGTTGGGACAGTTAATAGGTCTAGTAGTTTACTTCGGGTGGTTTGTACCTAAGTATTCTCGTGTATGGGGCCGTTCTTCTAAAGATTTAACGTGCGGTAAAGTTTCTTTTTTTGACAGCGGCGCCACGAAAACTGAATAAGAATTAATTTAATTTTTTATGAAAGAGTCGGTTAACCTTTGACGTTTCAAATTTTTCAATCGTGTCAATTAGAGGCGCAATAGAAAGACAGTGACACCGCAATAGAAAGAAAATTAAACGCAGGCGTTTCAGTGGGAACATAAAAAAAAAAGAGGCTGATGATGACGATGAAGTTTACAGGATGAACTGATTATAGGAGATTTGATTTGTAGTCGTAGCTTAATAGAAACCGGTATCTAGCGGTCACAGTAGTCCGTAAGTACGCGGTATTCAATTCAAATGTTGATCAAACCTGGGACGTACTGTGGGAAACCATTAAGTCTTGAGAGACTTGGCGATCCTGGAGGGATGCGCAGGAGTGATTGAGGTTCTTGCTAACGGCCACCATGACCGTTATGTTTCGAAGTACGCACATAACCGCCTGCGAAAAATAACTGACGTTGACATGCACGTAGGCGATGATGACGAGACTAGCTATGACGGAAATGATAACGCTGACAAGACTAGTTGAATACTAAGTAGTCAACTTAACATTTAGAGTACCTAGCATAGTAAGAGTTTTCTTATAATCTGTAACGTTATAGGAAAAATAAAGCAACATGTTGAACAAACCTACTTTAAGGATTATTTTGATTAAAGGCTCGAAATGATTATCTTGATGGTGTTGTTTGTAACCGGATGGAGGTTACATGTGGAGGTGACCGGATAGAGGTTGCCTGTTGTGTTAGTGACCGGATGGAGGTCGATTGGTTTGATGCTTATAGCCGGATGGAGGTTATAAGTGTGATGATGAAGACCGGATGGAGGTCGATTGGTTTGATGCTTATGGCCGGATAGAGGCTATAATGTGTTATGATGAAGACCGGATGGAGGTCGATTGGTTTGATGCTTATGGCCGGATGGAGGCTATAATGTGTTATGATGAAGACCGGATGGAGGTCGATTGGTTTGATGCTTATAGCCGGATGGAGGCTATAAGTGTGATGATGAAGACCGGATGGAGGTCAGAGTATGAGCACTGCAATATTTTAATGAGTTTCCTATTATTTGAATGAGTTTGAGTGTTGTTCAACATGTCGGCTTTGAGAGATTGAGATTGTTGTGATTTTCTTCTAGATATGATTGATGATTTTGATCAGAGTACCTTTTATGCCCCACCACCTTGGGCCAGGATTGGCCGAACGACTAGAATGTGTACTGTTCGAGGATTTTCTTTCATTCCAGGTACTCCACACGAGGACGTGTGATCATCAGGACGGCCGTGTCGAAGCGTTGGCGCATATCAGTCGGTCTGCATCAGCGCCACCTATCTTTCACTGGAGGAACTATGTAGTTAGATTGAACAGCTTACGTTTGGGAACGTCAAGTATTAACTTGGGGATGGTTAGCGTGGAGTAATAGCAACACTGAGCGAATAGTCGAGTCAAATGTCGATCCGGAGGTATAATCGATTATTCGACATTGACAGGTACTGACGTTGACAGGTAAATTGGCTACCCGAAATGGGGGTAGGTTCACGTGTCGGGTGACGGTTGATTTGGAGGGCACTTTGAATCGTTCCGTCGGTCCGAGCAGACGTTGGTTACTCCACGCTAAATTTCCCGCGTTCCTAAATTCTTAATCAAGCCATATCTCAGGCATCCTTGATTATTTTGTACTGAGTGTGTGTTACGAGTAATTAAAGGTGTTATCAAAGGTTTTTGTGAGTGTTATTTCCGATGTCGCGACCCACTGATATCGATCCTCCGTTAAATACATTTACCAAAAACAAACCTTTAAGATTTCGTTGTTCTATCTAACACATTTCAACTCTGTACCTACCTACGTCTGTATGACGCAACGCGAACGCATCAAGCACCTCTGCTCTCCTCCGCTATTGCACTATCGCTTGCTTCGCATAGACTTCGTAATATTTTGAACGTTCAATTTAAATATTTTTATTTTTGTATGAAAATCTATTGAAAAAAAAAACACTGAAAAGTACAAAATAATTTTAACTTCGGAAGTCAGTGTTTCTATAATAGATACCTACCTAATTTTGTCTCTTCGTTATTTAACACCGACTTCCGAAATTAAAATTATTTTTTACTTTTCAGTGTGTTTTTACATTAAGGTCGGTTAATTTTTTTTTGTAAAAAGTTTTTTATTTTTCACTTTTTAGTTATGGTAGCCACTAAAAAGTACTTATTCTTCAGATAATCATAAATTATCTTATAGCCAGAGTGCATCTCATAACGATTCTAATAATCCAAAATACGGTTATATTACATGAATTTACCTTCCGGCTTTATCACCAGATCAGATCAGTTCGATACATCCCTTCCCCCTTTTCTTTCAGTCAGTCATCGACTACACGTATAAACAAAGCAATTTTACTTGTTACGACAATTCTGCTATGATTCTATGAGGAGTTCTGTTCCGTATCTTTGAAGTTCATGATCAAATCATAACAATATTTGTATGGGACCAACTTGGAAGCAAAACCTTTCAATAAAAAGGACTAAATGACTAGTGCGCTTCACCACCAACGATTGCACCACTGCTTACCATCAGGTGGGATCGCAGTCAAGTACCTACTAGTTTATATGAGATAAAAAAAAAAAAAAATTTCAAAATCGGTCCACAATTGACCGAAATATCGGTGAACATACTTACAAAAAAAAACATACATTCAGCCGAACGTATAACCTCCTCCTTTTCGAAGTCGGTTAAAAATACAAGTAGGTACATATATTTACCATAGGTAAAGTTTCTGATCTGTCCAAAGAAAATAACTGCAAAACTTGAGGTATGACCTTATAATCAGCGTACTCTGACTCGTACATATTGCCTTGTTTCATAAATTCTTCATATTTGATATCTGGAATATAAAATTAAATTCGTTATTTTCAACTAGAAATGGGTTTCTATCCGGTAAATACCCAAAATACCCAAAGGGTTTTTACCCTGCGCTATACCCAAATGGTGGGTTTTGCTTTTTATACTTTACTCTCGCAACGGAAACATCTCGTGACAAATGTCATGTTCCAAGTTCCAACTGCAAAGTGCCAAAAATGCCAAACGCCTATCGCAAAGTGCTAAGTGTCAAGTGCAGAAATAAAAGTGCCAAGTACCAAGTTCCAAGTGTAAGTGAAAAGTGGCAAGAGCCAAGTGCCAAGTACAAAGAGCAAAATGTCAAATGCCATGTGCCAAATAAATGATTTCATCACGTTTGTGCATTATTACGATTAGCAGTAAATTGTGTGCCTAAAAGCGGTCAGTGGGTCGTCTTAGGGGCGCGTGTAGGACTAAGTTTTCGTGTGTAGTATCAAAACTGGGACCTTGCCAATTTGGGGATTGTGATCAATAATTTATAATCGTAGATATACCTAATACATTAAAAATATGCGTGATGTTTTAAAAAAAAACCTTCAAAATTCCTTTAAGGACACTCAAAAGTGTCCGTATCATCTGCTGACTAGTCTACGCGTCGACTAGTCGCCGCCACCGTTGTTACTTGTTTTTGAGCCGATCGCACACCTAGTGGCTCATTCATTTTTCACTTTTTAAAAACACCCATATTATATATGTTTACTACTATAGATTACTTAAAAAAATATTAACACTGCGAAATATGGCAAATTTTCCATAACTAGGCACTCTTAATACCAATATTCTATGGATATTAATTACGAAGCTATGGTTCTTAGAGGAAAAAGTAATCCGTTGTATCCACATGACCCTACCGTTGTAATTTAAAGCTTCAAGGTCGGTGGTTCCGAGAACTACGTCCATTTGGATATTCATATGTTGCGTAGATGTTGACAAAGCCACCAGCAATGAATCTGGTAAAAACTGTTCAGAATTCGGTAAATAGACATCAGATAAGGGTTGCATAGCTTGACTCCAGGTGTTGTTCTGCAAAAGAAGCTTTATTATATTCCACTATACTACACTGGCCATCAAAATTCAGTACCACACTTTTAAATCTGCAATTTGTCCTAAAGTACAAAAGACGAGAGATTTGAAAATAAAAACCCTATAACGCGATCAACTTGTTTTGTAGGTAAGCTAGTAGGTAGCTAGTTATTATACTGACGTTTTTCAGTTGATCTAAAAAAAAGATAAAAAGTAGGTAACAAAAATGGCAATTTTTACTCAACATAAACTCATTACAATACCATTTTAACCTAATATTGCTTCTTATGGCTCTAAATACAGCTTCGAGCCGGTTTAGCATACATAGATAGGTACTGAAGACGAGATTACGGAATTCGTGCCAGGAAATGTTCTCCCTTTCATCTATCAGGGACCATTTTTTTTAGAGCCCTGAGAACGGCATAAAGTAGTCTACGACTACTAGTAGTCTAGTAAATTGGACTCAGTTTGATACATAGACCGTATCAAACTGAGTCCAATTTACTGAATGACTATTGTTCGACCTGAGTTCCTTATCAGTGCAGTTAAAGTCCAGCAACAGTTTCTTCAGACTCGAAGACATTACATTAAGAGGGTCCTTTTCCACTCGCCTATCGTAAACATCGAAAATGGTTTAAAAGCTATGGTTAAATGCATGGTTCTATGTTTCTATAATAGATACCTAATTTTGTCTCTTCGTTATTTAACACCGACTTCCGAAATTAAAATTATTTTGTACTTTTTGAAGTCGGTTTAATTTTTTTTTGTAAAAAGTTTTTAATTTTTCACTTTTTAGTTATGGTAGCACCACTAAAAAGTACCTACCCTTCAGCTAAACATAAATTACCTTATAGCCAGAGTGCAACTCATAACGATTCTAATAATCCCAAATTCGGTTATATTACATGAATTTACCTTCCGGCATTATCACCAGATCAGTTCGATACATCCCCTCCCCCTTTTCTTTCAGTCAGTCATCGACTACACGTATAAAAAAAGCAATTTTACTTGTTACGACAATTCTGCTATGATTCAATGAGGAGTTCTGTTCCATATCTTCGAAGTTCATGATCAGATCATAACAATATTACCAACTTGGAAGCATAAACTTTATATCAAAAAATATTTTTTTCAAAATCGGTCCGCAATTGACCGAATTATCGGTGAACATACATAAAAAAAAAATGCAGCCAAACATAGAACCTTCTCCTTTTCGAAGTCGGTTAATTAGTGTGGTGCTGAGTTTAAACGGCCAGTGTACTTACTTGCTAAATTTTAATTGTTTAGTCAAATGTTTTCATATGACCTTGTATAGGTAGGTAGGTATTACCGAATATAATGACATGATATCCGATAGTGGGCGTTCTCGCATACAATGTAGGATTTCATGATCTGTGTCACCGTTACAGCCGAGCGAAATTGCAATTTCACGAGATATCCGTTCAACTTCAGAGGCTTTCACAACCTGTTTTTCATCTATTGCCCTCCAGATATAAAATGGTGACATTATAAGTGTCCTTTGAAATAAACCTGGGGATGAAAACGTTAAGTAAATGCAAGCAACTTACCCCCTACGAGGGGTTGTGAGTGAACTCAGCTTTTGAGCATAATAATATAGGCGTATTTACGTAAAAAAACTGACAGCTTATGCTGGTTTCCAAGAGCAAAACAGCGCGATCAGGCGCAACGGCAACCGAGTTTGTCAGCGCTTGTTGTCGTTGGTTCTTAACCATAGATATGTACAAAAATTATGTAACACTACTGGCACACCGTCACCTGGTAGCTGCCGGCTTGTTAGCCCTAAGACACTGTTTTGACTTACCGATAGATCGAGGCGATGTCATATGATGTAGTACGCTGTCAGCACCCGCTGAATGACCAAGCAACGTTATTGCTGTAGGATCGCCACCAAATGCGGCAATATTATCTCGCACCCACAGGAGTGCCAGGTACTGATCCAACAGTGCAAGATTACCTCGAGCCGATAAAGAACGTAGTGTGAAAAAAGCAAGCAAATGTAAACGGTACATCACTGTAACCACCACCACTCCTTCTGCTGCTAGTTCTTGGCATGGCAGAGATACACCACCTCTTATCCAGGATTCGCTGAATAATATAACGACCACTGGTACAGTTTTACCATCAGAACGCTATCTAGAACAAACATCGACTGGTAGAGAAAACCTACCTACAATAAACGACAGGGGTAACGAAACGAGAGCTCAAACTGGCTTCATATTCTATTGAAACTCCGCACTAGACCAGCTGATAATGTTTCAATACATAAATAGAACTAAAAAGCCGGTAGTATTATTTTATTGGTTTATTGGAAGAGATATCAGCATTACAAGTATATTAACTATATGTCAACAGATAATGGCCCTATTATGTTAAAAATAACAATAATAGAGTCTGTCTAATGAAAGCGTAACCTGGAGTTTTTTTTTTAAATGAAAGTGGCAACATTATTTTGCCGCCAAAATCACGTCTAAGTCTATGACTGCAATTGTCAGTTTTTTGAAACAGATATTTATTTATCAACAATAACTGCTTTATCATGGGTAAAACAACATAAAGTTATGTGCGAAAGCTGCTACACACTATCATCTGTGAGTTTAAACAAAAACAAGAAGAGAAAGAAGTTGTTTTCTAAAAACAACAATGTTTATACACGATCTTGGATTTTTAAGTTAGTGTGACACTATAATCTTGATCATTGTTGACTGACCACTAGATATTTTTACGGTATGAATGATGATGACTATTTTAATTGACTATCGCAGTTTTGTACTCTTGGTATTCTTGTCAGAAGGCCAAAATGCCAAATTGTAAATAAAGAATATTATATACGGCATTTGAGAGAACAGATAAAATAAATTTGGAATAATAACTAACATTTTGTGTATTATTAACCTTTACCATACATCTACCAATAAATAAATCTACACAATTTTAAGTTCTTATACAACTATTGTACAATCGTCATATATAAAAAAATACTCAAGTACCAAAACTTTTTTCTCCTACTATTTCAATAATACCATATTCAAATTTTTGGGTTTCAACCTCCTTTTCTCAGGTCACGCTTTCAGTAGACGGACTCTATCAATGATGTTAAACGTAGACATTATGCTTGCCAATGTTCTCTGTACATTAATTTAAAATATAAGCCTGATATATTTACCTACTCTAAATTTTGATTTTAGGCTAAAGACATTCATGCAATAGTAATAATACATATTAGTCATAAAAACAACTTGCATTTAATCAATTTTTTTTTTCAGAGCAACGTTCATCAAATAGTTCCTCTCGTCATTACTTATTTTTGTAGAAAAATAGATTATACACATATATGTAGGTAGGATGTCTGGGACGAAATCAGGTTATGGAATTTATAAACCGTAGTCACGCAGATAAAATGGAAGATTTATGCAACTGTAGATGTCACAATTCATAATGATTTTGAATATCACAATTATTGTGATTTTTGATCTAAAGTAAATAAATAGAAGCCTTACCCGGGGAGTCCATATATTTAGATATAGACAATCTTCACTGTAATTGTCATTATCACTATCTCCAACATGAGGACAGTGTGGAGGTATTCGATGAGCAAAAAATGTTCGTCTCCAACCCGTGTGTCGTTCTGGGGCCTACAATAAATATTATATATAAAGAATAAAGTAAGAGAGAGAAAGTTGTAGAATTCTGTCTGCTGACGGTCCACCTGGGACTGCTGCTTATTTCGATTATGTACGAGGGATGCCTTTTAAATTTTGTCGTTTTAAGAAAAAACCACAACTAGAACCCTAAAGTATTATTTATTGTTTTTCAAAGTATTCACCTCGAAGTTTTATACATTTTTCATTTCGCTCCAACCAGTTATTAAGAGGGTCCTTTTCCACTCGCCTATCGTAAACATCGAAAATTGTTTAAAAGCTTGTTACTTCATCTAACGCAATCCAACGCGATGTTTGACGAAAAGGCAACGCAAAAAAAAAAACTTTTTACAAAAAAAATATAACCGACTTCAATGATAAAAAACACTGAAAAGTATCAAATAACTTTAATTTTGGAAGTCGGTGTTTCTATAATAGTTTAGTCTCTTCGTTATTTAACACCGACTTCCAAAATTAAAGTTATTTGATACTTTTCAGTGTTTTTTATCATTGAAGTCGGTTATATTTTTTTTGTAAAAAGTTTTTTTTATTTTACACTTTTTAGTTATGGTACCACCACTAAAAAGTACCCCTCAGTCAAACTTAAATACCTTATAGTCAGAGCGCATCTCATAACGGTTCTAATAATCCCAAACACGGTTAGATTACATTAATTTACCTTTCGGCTTCATCATCAGATCAGTTCGATATATCCTCTCCCCCTCTTCTTTCAAACAGTCATTAGACTAGATGCTGGAGAGGGAAAGGATATATCGAACTGATCTGATGATGAAGCCGAAAGGTAAATCTTTCAATCAGTCATTAGACTAGATGCTGATAATCCCGGCTGTAGCATCAGGCCAGATTTATGTCAACATTGCAATGAACTTAAAATTTAGTCCTGTTTAAAATGAGCCAAAACACGACTACGGTGCTGTAATTTCAAGGTTTGTACTTTTTCTGATGCTCCTGGCTTCAGCATCAGGTCTCTATGTACTTCGGTGTTCTTTATTAGCAGTACGTTTATACACACATCGAGCCGTTTTCAATGAGCCTAAACTCGATATATCTGCTGTTTGTTGTCGAGGACTTAGGTACTCTGCAGACTATCCAGACTGCAGCATCAGGTCATGACTTGATGATCATGAGACCAAATGTGGCAAATGCCCTATCAAACATCAAAACAAACAGTCCTTGCCTGTTCGAGTAACTTCTTACTGTTAAGGAGTTGTACCTTCCATCATCAGCCCAGCTACCTGAGATGGTGACGACCATACGCAAACACACAAGATACTTCATAAAATATGCGAAAATCAATAAGTGAGCCTATAAAATTTGAAGGTTGCCCTCGATTTCTCCAAGATCCCATCATCAGATCCTAATTTGGTAATAATGGGACCACCTCAGAACTATCTACTTTCGAACAAAAAAAGAATTTTGAAAATCCGTCCACATTTGGCGGAGTATTCGACGAACAAACATACAAAAAAGAAAAAAAAAAAAACCAACAAACAGCCGAACGTAGTACCTCCTCCTTTTTATGAAGTCGGTAAAAAAGAAAGATAACGCCTTAAAACTTAACCGAGTTTTTAGCATTCGGTAATTCCGAGATTTACTCGAATATTTCACAAAACTTGCTCCAAGAAATAGCTGTTTTTTTTAAACCCTTAAAAGTTTTTGAAAAAAATTGTCGTTATTTAGAATCTTAATAAAATTTGCAAAGCTTCTATAGTTTCACTTTTTTGACTCTTTTAATTTTTGGGCAAATTATGAAGTGTCAAAGTTCATACAAAATAGGAGATTGTCAGAGGTCTTTACTAGATTTACACAAATTTAGAAATTGATTTCTATAGAAGCCTGGATAATATCCACAAGATACTGTGTTTCCAAAATATCTAATGAAAAATGTGTAATAACGTCATAATCAGTTATGAGCGGTTGTATGAAAAACAGTGAAAATGTGAGTCATGATGCACCACCTTAAGTGAGGTTTGTATGACGTATAAAACGCCATTATCGAGCAGGTGGTGTAAAAAGGTTAATAACGTATATAATAAAAAACTTTTTCCTACTACCTAGTCTTGTCTCTTCGTTATTTAAAACCGACTTCCGAAATTAAAGTTATTTTGTACTTTTTGAAGTCGATTTAATTTTTTTTTTGGAAAAAGTTTTTAATTTTTCACTTTTTAGTTATGGTAGCACCACTAAAAAGTACCTACCGTTCATTTAAACTTAAATTCTTACATTCCGCTCAAAGTCGGTATAGCCAAAATGACTGACTTGAAAGCATCGAATGTTTCTTCACTGGACTGGAACTTTTGCTCACGAAGAGTTTTCTTATTTTTTATTTTTTTTTTATTTTTTTCTTGTCGACGGGGAAAATTATTTTTGACGAATCCCGCTCTTGGGTGGAGCGGGAGACAGTGTCAGACTCTTACTGACTAAAACCCCCGCGCCGTTCCTTCTAGCCTTCATACCAGGGCACGAGCTCCCTTTCGGACAACCCTGTCCCCAGTAGGCTTCGACCCAGCTGGGCTCCTCCTGATCGTATGGGGGTTGGTCAAGAATTTCTACGTTTTCCTGCTTCAAATAATCAATTGTTTTACCAGCGGTATGCGAGCTTGCGTTGTCATGGTGTAGGATGATGCGTCGCTTTGGGTTAGATTTCCTAACTTCGGCGATGACTTGTAGCAAACAAATTGTGGTATACCACTCTGCATTAACTGATCTACGATCTTCAAGAGCAATTGTTGCAACGTGACCGGTTTTCGCCACGAACGTAGCCACCATCTTCTTCAAAATGCTTCGAGAGCAAACAACTAGTCGACTTTGGCTCATCTCGGAAGACCCAGGTTGTGGATTGCTCTTTGGAATCAGGGTCGTAGGCACAAATCCAAGATTCGTCATCACTGATAATGTCGTAGACGTGATTTGACTGTCCTCGCTTGAACCTTTGGAAAGTTTTCTTACACCATCTGACGCGAGCCGCCTTATGATCATCGGAAAACAAATGTGGAATCCATCGGCAAACTAGCTTTCTCACACCAAGCTCCTCATGCAAGATCTTTTTCATTACTCAAACTCTGAAAGTAGGTCTGAAGTTGCCTGAGGAGCGGGCTGAAAGTGATACTTTTCATCCCTAGGAAGTTTTACTTTCAACTGACAACTGTCAAATTATTAAAAAAAAACTAGGTCTATCTTCGCATTTCTATTGAACCATGTTCCAACTGATGTCGGCGATAATTTCCTATTTCTTAATTTTCCACGCGTCAATTTTTGCAAATTATTATTCGGACAAAGTCTTCTTTATGAAAATTCTTAACTTTACCAATTCTTAATTTTCCGAATGCCTCATTTTCCTAATAATAGATACTACGAATTCGGAACTTTTGTAATAAGTACAGTCTGTAAAATGTTTGGAAACATATTCATTGTGGGTATAGCTAAGCAGTGGAATTCCCTGCCGCAGTCTGTGTTTCTTGATAGGTTGCTTAGAGCAAGCGTGATTCAACGTCGACCACAGCATCACTTAACATCAGGTGAGATAATGGTTAAGCGCGAGCCTATCATTAATGAAAAAATTAATAAAATAAAATAATAGGTAGGTATATTTTAGACGACTAAAAAAAACGAATTTATTTTCATCATTATCACTAAATTCTATCACTTTTGTGGGCAAACCTTGGGGCACAGCTAGTTAATAATAATTTTCTACTTAAACCGACATAAATTTTGTAAACATTCTTCAGTGTGACTTTTTCTATTAATAGGTCTTCTATATTTTTGTATATTTTTTTTTACACTGTCTGTTTTATTTTATCTGTTTTATAATGCAATGAGTTTTTTTTTAAATAAGCGAGTGTGTTAGACACAGGTTTCTTCAAAGACACAATACATAATTATTATGGATTACACAAATATGCCTAACTGTACATACTTTCTTCTGTAAAAAAATCGAATTCGTACTATATGGAAAATTAAGAAATAGGAAATTATCGCCGACATCTTCCAACTTTCTATACAGCCAGTCATTTGCATCTGGATATAGAATTGAAATAACTTTTAATTTTAAGTGGTTTATTTTTTCAATTGCTTCTTTAATAGTTCATTGTTACACTAGGGGTGAAAGTTACTTACGTCATCTTCATCCCGAGAAGGAATTGGCGGCCGAGCATAGCGAGGTCGCTAATTCGAGGGATTAAATAAGTAACTTTCACCCCGAGGTAAGCACTGTGCTTTTCATTACGAATATAAGAAAAATTTAGATATTTTTCTGCTGAATTAGGTGGCAAAAGGTTTTCTATTACTGCTTTAGCCTCTTCTCTTAAGAAATTAGGCGTTAAATCACTATTTTAATCTGATGGACTTATCATTCTCTGCTGTACGGAAATGTAAACCAAACTCTACAACTCGAAAAAAACCAATGACGGATTGCCACTTACCCGCCATTTTGTTTTTTTTCTTCTGTGGCCGGCCAACTATTCGGACTTTATTTTTCATTATTGAAAAATTAGAGAATTATTTGTAATTTATTAAAAAGTAGCTTTTGCCCGCGGCTTTACCCGCGTACATAATCTCAGGATAAAAAGTATCCTATGTGTTATTCTGGGATATGGTCTACTCGTGTACCAAGTTTCATCGAGATTCGTTCAGTAGTTTTTGCGTGAAAGAGTAACAAACATCCATACATCCATCCATACATACAAACTTTCGCATTTATAATATTAGTAGGATAAAGTATATCTCCTTACTCATTCTCTGAAAGTAGGTCTAAAGTTGCCTGAGGAGCACTGTGCTTACAGTGCTTACCTCGGGGTGAAAATTACTTATTTAGTCCTTCGAATTTAGCGACCTCGCTACGCTCGGCCGCCAACCCCTTCTCGGGGCGATATATGTAGCTTTCACCCCTAGTGTAACAATGTACTATTGAATGGTTGCCCCTGAGATGCCTATTAAGGCCTCTATCTACTATCGACGATCTTCGAGTGTCAGTCAAGGTGGATTTGGGACGTCCTTCACGAGATTTGTCACTAAGACTAGTATTTCCACGCTGGAATTCTAAATATCAGCGTTCGACAGTCCGTAGACAAGGAACTTCATCATAAAATACAGATCTTAAGTCCTCGAAACATTGAATCCGAGTTAGGCCTCTCCGTAAGTTGTAAAAAATTACAGCACGAACGTTTTCCTTAGAGATTAATTTTTGTGCGCGACTTGATAGATTCAAAACAACGCTGTGACTAAATAGTTGCGCCAATCCTAATTATTTCTATTGTTTTGTTCATTGTTTCATTCTAAATTCAAACAAATTTGAAAATTGAGGAATTCTAAATTCAAAATTAGCGGGAAATATTTAAACGACAGAACTTAAAAGGCATGCCTAGTAAAATTATAGGGAAAATAACATACCGAAAATCTGTATCGGCCTTTTGGAGGTATAGCATAAGGTATTCCGTAGTAAATTTCCACCGCGGAACCTTCCGTATAAGCTTTTATCTGTAATGTAAATCTCTGTTTAATTTATTCATCTACGTATGTATATGCCTACTCATATGTTACACAATGTTCAACAAACTCTATTAGCAGCCGCACAACCAAGGAAATCGAAGTAAAGACTAATTATAAATGCATGTCTGGCTCTCGAGCAGAGGTGGCATGTCTTTTTTCCTATCCTTCTTTATAGTGCAGTAATGTGACTTCATCTCCAATCTACGATTGAAGCGAGATTGATTGTGAGATGCCAAAGGATGTGGCTTGCACTGGCTTGCATGACGGTTGGCAATGACACGGTCGGCATACTCGTAATGGTATATTTGTTACTGTTCGCCTGTGGATTTTGACATCTGAACTGCTGAGATCGGCTACTGACCAAGTTTTATGGAGAAGAGCCTCTATACAATGAAGTCCTTTTTAGAAAGCACAAGAAATGGACCTGACAGAGCCCGCAAAAAAGCAAATATTCAATGATGTCTTCATGATCAACGCGGTGTATTAAAATTAATCGCCACATGGTAAGAGGCAGATTGAATCTACATCAACTTACACTCCTTCCAGCACGAACAGCAGATCAAAAACAAAACAAAAGCTTCGAGAGCTTTCTTTTGGAATCTTGTGGAATTCCTAACGAACTCCGTGAACGAATATAACAGTGTTCATCAAGACTCATTGTACAAATAAGAACAAGAGGCTTGTTGATCTTACTTACTCTCAAACTAATGAAGGAGAGACTTGAGATGATCTAGCAGTATTCGACGATGTGTGCAATTTAGTACCGATAGCTCAATAAATTGATCTCTTAAGTCCTTGAAAAGGGACATTTTTTTTTCGGTTGTTTAGAAATCATCCAAATGACATCCCCCGCCATTGGGTGGAGCGGGAGATAGCATCAGACTCTTACTGACTGAAAAACCCGCCCCGTTCCTCCTCGCCTTTCATGCAGCGGCCGAGTCTCCCTTTCGAAACTAGATCCTGGCCTCAGTAGGCTTCGACCCAGCTGGGCGCTGTTGCGCCGTCGACGACTTGGGATCGGTCCCAACCCACGGCTTACCCATGGCTCGCCGTACGCAAGCCCGCGCTTGCGATGGCCGGAAATTGGGATCGGAATCCCAAAGGTGGCAGCGGCTGGGGCGTTAGCGCCGTTGCCTGACGCGGTGGCCCCCTCCTTTGCTAGCATTACTGCTTCGCAGAAGGACCTCCTGCCTCCGCCTGCCACTCCTCCTCGCTTCAGAACAAGGCCCGGCTACTAAAAACTACGGCTACTGCTATAAAAAAGTATGCAAAACTTACCCCTACAATTCGTCCTTGTGGTAAATTAGCCACTGGGTCTTGAGTTGCAACAGTACTTAAAACTAGCAGACTGCACACACTTGTCGACATTAAATTGAACATCGTGCCAATTAACAATAAAGTCATCCGCAATAGGTAGGTACTGTTCTGGATTTTCTACTCTCTACTATTTAACCCTATTTAGCTCTAGTATTAAAATATTGGGTTTGTTCCGCAAACCGTTCAGATATAATGTTGCATTGCGTGAGTGACCAATGGAAACTGATGTTTTGTCACTTTGTGTTCAGTAGGTGTGCAGAGTGTAGCTGTAGGTAAGTAAGTATAAAGTATATCCGTATTGTCAACACAATACAAAATTGATCGTACAATGATTGTGCTCCGGCCCATGACGAGAGAATTGTAACGATGGCTGGTCACTATTGTTCTAAATAAATCCACCAGGAATTTAAATATTGGGTTCATAAAAGCGCTTGGTAGGAAAAACTTTCGTTGTTTTTTTGTAACCGCATTACTAATGAATTTTCGTATCATGTCTGATTTTTAACCGACTTCGAAAAGGAGGAGGTTCTATATTCGGCTGAATGTATGTTTTTTGTATGTATGTTCACCGATATTTCGGTCAATTGTGGACCGATTTTGAAATTTTTTTTTTTTTTTATTGAAAGGTTATGCTTCCAAGTTGGTCCCATAGAAATATTGTTATGATCTGATCATGAACTTCCAAGATATGGAACAGAACTCCTCATTGAATCATAGCAGAATTGTCGTAACAAGTAAAATTGCTTTTTCATACGTGTAGTCGATGACTGACTGAAAGAAAAGGGGAGGGGATGTATCGAACTGATCTGGTGATAAAGCCGGAACGTAAATTCATGTAATATAACCGTATTTGGGATTATTAGAATCGTTATGAGATGCACTCTCGCTATAAGGTAATTTAAGTTTAAATGAAGGGTAGGTACTTTTTAGTGGTGCTACCATAACCAAAAAGTAAAAAATAAAAAACTTTTTCCAAAAAAAAATTAAACCGACTTCAAAAAGTACAAAATAACTTTAATTTCGGAAGTCGGTTTTAAATAACGAAGAGACAAGATTAGGTAGTAGGAAAAAGTTTTTTTATATACGTTATTAACCTTTTTACACCACCTGCTCGATAATAGCGTTTTATACGTCATACAAACCTCACTTAAAGCAAATTATTATTCTCTTGGGAAATAATGCAGTATGGCCGATCCCTAGGGAATAATGAGATTTCAATTTGGAACATCAAAAATCGTCAACATTGTGAATTAAAATGTACGTGCATCGAACAATTTGACTCGAAATTCAAACTGGCCACTAACAAAAAAAAAATAGAATAAAACCTGACTGCGAACTGGGAGCGTTTTAGAAAATTTAACTATAGAATCTTGGAGTACAGTGCGTTTCACTTAAGAAGTTACATCGGCGTAATGTTGACTCCCCTGTCTGTATAAACCAAAAGAAGGGAAAAAAGGAAAGAGTTGCCTACTCTATTTAACGGTAGTTGCAACACTTTTTGGAAAATTATGAGAGGAATGGGATTTTATTTTAAAAAAGTAGGTCTCAAAGGAAGTTGTTAATAGAGAGGAACGATACTGTGGCGTGGCGTTTTCGTTATTTGAAAGAATTGCAAGACAATCGGAACGGAGCCCAGCACCCTATACTTTATACAAAAATAGTAACAATAAAAAAGGCAATTGTTAAAGTAACGAAGTATCAGTTAATCTCCCTCATATCAAGTAATTTAGTTGCTAAAAATGTTGCAACACTGTTTTTCCGTATTGCCAACATTACGGCAAAGGAACGTCTTAAGTGAAAAGCACTGTAGTGATTTTTGTTTGTTTGATGAACTTGTATATCAAATCATATATAATTATCTCTAATATATGATTTGATCGACCAAATTGTCTTTTAATTATCTCACAGATGGTGTAAAAAGTATACTATGCAACTAGGGGATGCAAATCTCGCGAGATTGAGGCTCGAGCGAGATTGGTAGTTCTGTGTTTTTTTTTTTGCAAATAATCACAATATTATTTGAATAAATTAGGAAAAAAATAATAAAAATGATTAATGATTAAACGAACTTACCTGTAAGTGAAGTTCTATCATAATTATGTGATGTGTTTCGTTCGAAGAGATTAGATATACACATGTAGTCTCACTTACAATGTCGCCACTAATGCACTCAGTTTAAAGGCAAAAAAAATTGAGGGTAAACTGACAACACTGCGTTCAATACGTCATTTAGTTCAGAGATAAGTAACACCATTCATTTTACTTAGGGGTTTCGAGGGAGGGCGGGATGCTAATCTCTTCGAACGAAACACATCACATAATTATGATAGAACTTCACTTACAGGTAAGTTCGTTTAATCATTAATTATATTTCTGTGTTTCGTTCTCGAGATTAGATATACACATGTAGATATTGAGAGATTTTTGTGAAATGTATAGGTACACTTGTAAATATAAAATAATTCAATACAATATTGAAATAGCAAAATATTCATTGACAAAAAAAATCATTATAAATTATTAGTTAGTAACCACAAATAATTCATTTTAAAGTTGAGGTGTGTCTATTTGACGAACAGTAATAATTTTTTAATTATTATAGTATTAAAATACTTCTCTAGAATTGGTTGATATTGCCCTGTTACAAAACATGGCAAAAGTTGTAGTTGAGCTATATCGACCTGGAAGTAATTAAATCTAAATTGACACCGATTTGGTGACCTCGAAAAGAACTGGTATGTCTCTTACTACGAGCTAAAAATTAGGTAACATTGATTCCACTGTTACTCTTGATCCACTATTTTACTACTGTTTGAGCTCAAACTTTGTTATGTGGCTTTTTGGTACTAATAAAAATGAATACGTTATGATTCATATAAAGTGATTAATTTTACTATGATTTTATGTAGCTGTAAGCTGTCTATGATTTATATTATAAGGTATCCCAGGTTTAGTCGAATTCCGGTAAGAGTGGGCGAGAAACAAGTAACCCTCCAAACAGTCTTTGCAACTTTACTGATCTGGGGGCCGACCATAAAGATTTACAAAACAATCTTATTGCAGGAACGTTTTGTTTCCATAATAAAGTAATATTACTTCATTTCGTACCATGAACTTAATCACTCAGTATGATTGTATTCTTGCTAGGGGCTAGGAAAGAACGAACGATTTTAAAGATTTTGTCTATTCCCTGCTAAACAGAAAAGATAAGCGCTATATAGATCTGTATAACGTTGTCTCTTTCAGATGTTTGTCCGTATCGCAAGTTCATTGTAAACCAATAGAATACATTTAACTCAAAAAATGTCTTGTTAAAATATATTTTTAAAAGGATCTAAGTAACTTTTATAAAAAGGAAGTAAAAATTTTCAAAAATTTACATTAATAAAGTAGGAAAACAATTTAAAATAGCTACGGGGGACTACGTTAACATTTAATTTAGTTGCACGCTAGTGTGAATCGGAACGTATGTTTACATAACAAGATTCTTGTCAGTGCTTGTCAGTGTTGATTTCTTGAGTAGGGATGAGATATACTTGCAAGTATCAATACCAGGGCTTGCAAGTACGAGTATATAAAAATACCAGGGACGAAATCCAGGTATTAAAATACTTGAAAGTATTTTAAGCCCAAGTGCGTATTTCAGTATATTTCTAGTTCGTACCATACGACATTCTTATACTTTTGTACATGAAAATGAAATCTTTCCTTCCTACTTTAATCACAGGCTTAGGACTGGCTGCTAAGAGAATTATTTTTACGATTGTTTTAGTTTTTACGATATTTTGTCATGATTTTGTTTAAAAATTTAGTGTGCCTTAGCAGGCGTAGTTAAAAGATTTATATATTTTTTTAATTATTTTTATTTTGTTGTAGAAACAAGAGTTGCTTTACTTTGCGACTTCCCAGTCGGGATCTTCTCTCTGTTAATATGTTCCCGGCAACAGAAAACAATCGTTCACATGGCACGCTAGAGGCCATAGCGTTTAATTTAATTTGGGGCACAACCCCGTATACAAATAAATACTTGCAAAGACAAACCATTAAAGTAAAATACTTTCATGCCACATTGTGTCGTAAAACCTTACAAATAAGGAGCATAATCGTTCGAGAGTAATCGAGACCCAAACGCGGCCGAAGCGAGCCGACGCGCAACGTTCGAAGTTACGTCATGACTCACGAATCAGGGACTCGGGCGGGCGCGCGTCTAGCCCCGATCGGACCGAATCCGAGTAGCCGTATAAAATACTTTAAAGTCTTGGAAGTATTTCGGGTCGGCACCTGGTGTACGTACTTGGAAGTAAATACCTGGTATGAAAACCTGGTAGCGTAAATACGTTTCATCCCTATTCTTGAGTACGAACCGATTTTAAATTATTAAAATAGTTTTCAAGTGCTTATATTTAGAGTAATCTGCCTTCAAGGTTGGTGTTCGAAGCGAATAAACTAAAAAACTTATTGTAAATGGACATCATAGAATCAAGATAAAGTTAAACAGTGTATTCCAGTGAACTAAACTTGTTGTTCGTGCACTAATGGACACCTTTAGGCCTCATTTACGGAGACGCGGGGCGTCTCGCGTCGCGTGTGGCGTGGCGTCTCGCGGCGCGTCGGACGTTTTTTCTGTTTACGGTGGGGCGGCGCGTGAAGCGGCACGCATCATCGCACGCGTAAACACAAACTTATAGCAATATACGACCATGTTCATAGAGAAGCGAGACGGGAAGCGTGGCGGTGCCCGCCGCGGCGCCCGCGGCGAATCCTCTAGCGTGTAGCGAAGCACGCGGCGGGCATCGCGGCGGCGCACGCTCGCCTCGATCAAATCGACTAGTTTTATGTTGGCGAGAGATGGGAGCGCACGTGTCGACTGTTGTCGCTGTATCGAGAATTGCCGCTGCGTGCGCCGCCGCGATAATCGCCGAGCGTGACGCGTCGGTGCCATCCGCGGGCTCGGCCGCAAAAAACTCCCTAATTCAAACAAACGCGTCTAAAATCGCTTCAACGCCATATATTTATATTCAGTGCGGGCCGCGCCGCTCAACGCAACGCGCGACGCCCCGCGTCTCCGTAAATGAGGCCTTAGGCATCAAAATAAGTTTTAAATACTTTTTAAGTCACGAAAAACACTTTAAATAGTATTTATTTGGAAAACAATAATAAATCCGCTGCGTCCGAGCAACTTTTTTACTCCAGCTAATTTGACGTAAAAACAATACCGCTAGCGGTCAAAAATGCCGTCAGAGTACGAAAAGAATGAACTTTTTAAGATTGACGTCACAAAACCGTTAAGAAAACAAGCTTGTTTTAAGATTGTAATAAGGTTGTTTTGAAGGCGTCATGGTACGAAAAGCCTAAGTAAGATTAAAACAATACTGCTTTAAGGTCTTATGGTTGGCCCCCTGATCGTTCAAATATAAAGACGGAGCACCGATTTGCAACTGTTCGACGTACCATACTGAGCACCAGATTTAAATAAATTAGTAAAAACAATAATTTTGCAATAATACGAATGATACTTCTCTTACAAAAAGGTAGGTACCATTATTTCAAGCAACTATCGTGTAATAGACCGGGCGCTAGAGGTAAGTGAGTATGCATAATGTGAGTACCGAATTTCGGCAACGGATTTAAGTGAAGAAAAGGTCAAAGAATAATAATGTGAATCTTGCCGGTCGATTTTTTGGTCCATTTATTTTTTACCCCCTCTTCTCTTATTCGTAAAGGGAATGTATTGAGTACATGATATGAAATCATTTTAATGATTATATTTGTAATAATGTATAGTTTTTTGTAATGGTAAAAGTCAGGATTGATTTTTGAATAATAAAAAAAATAAAAAAGGAAAGTAAAAAAAAAATATTAATAAAAAATTGAAAGTTACATGAAAAAACAGCGGAATCCAAGCATAAATGTATTTAAAGTAGGTAAAAAATTAGTCATTTTTATTTTTACATTTGTTATTGGTGCATTTACATAATGAAATACAAAACAATTTCGATTTTTTACAATTACAAGACATTGTGCGACAATCCGCAGTACATTTACATGGTGTAATTAATGACTCTGGTAAAGACGGCTTCGTCATTTGTCGTGGAAGTAAGTCACCGTTGTGTTTTCGTAACCAAATGAACAATACTCAATGGGTGGTAATTGTGTTTGATGAGCATTTTTCCATATAAATGTTTGTACAGTAGCCCTTAATAAATGCAAATGCAAAGTATCTGAAATGCATATCACTTTCATCAAATTGAAATTGAAACCTATAGTTTGCGATATCAGTATAAATCTGAGTTCATCAGCAGATATTTTTTTCTTCGAAAATACATATGTGCAAACTGTTTCTAACTGTTTGAATTGCTCATTATTTAGGTCTAGGTTTCCCAAAGGCATGAGAGCTGTTTGTACAAAGTCTACAGACGCAGCTTTTAACCATTGCATTTCACTACCAAATCTACTAGTAGTGTCGCAGCCACTTACAGCATGTAATGCTGGTAAAATATTGCATATATTTTCACCCAGTGATTCAGCAACCAAAGGGCATCCTAGAAAACATTTCTTTGTGTGAGAACCGTCAAATCATAGACCGAGACACCCAATATTTGCTAAGTATTTCCAGAAATAAACCGCCAAGACGAATACATCTGTATCAGCGTTGATTATGATAATATGAGCAGATTGAATCCTTACTGCGTGAAATATGTGGGCGATTCTTGAATCAGCTTCTAAATGGTTTGATTGTAATTCAAGTACCTCACAAATTGAAGACCCTTGCAACTTGAAACATTTAGTAAATTTTATTATTTATTTCAAACAATAAAATAATTATTTCTAGATATAAACTTAAATTAATTAAAACTAACTTAAAAAAATAAAATAAAACCCTAGAGAACTAAAATAAAAAAATAAACAAAAATGGCAATTTAGAGTGAGGCGTCGAAAAATTCCTCCGCATCGCTGTCGACTGGTAATGTACCCAAAAGGCTGGCGGCATTGCCACGCTGAATGGCAATGCTTATCCTTTGACCGAAGTAAAAGCCAGCCTTTGGGTCACGCAAAGTGTCCACGAGGCGTTTGGAAAGTTCTTTAAATAATTTGTGAGCACTCGGACCCCACGATCCAAGAGTTTCAACCCCAAACGGCTCGAAAACATAATTACCAACAAGGTTATTATATTTCTGCCGCTTGAGGTTCTCTGCAGCCGCTGCAGCAGCACCAGCACAGCACGACGTGCTAGGAAGATGGGATGGCGCAAGAGTATCGACACAAGTAGCGTCCCACACTAAAGGCCTACCCATCTTCCATGGAAATAGAGACAAACCGTCCGGTCTTTTGCCATCGTCGCGTGCCAGACCATGAGGTTCCAATATGGCCGGAACGCCGACGGTGACAAGAGCGCGACGAATGATGTCGTTGATATTTGCGTGCCGCGCTATGCGTCCCGCACTTCGGCTGCATGACAGACCGTGGTGACCGAGGCTGTTGACAACTTCGCCACAGTGGCAGCGATGAGGAGAACAACAAGGAGCGCCAAGACGTAGGGAAGTAGCGAGGCGGAAGGTAGTATCATCGAGCAAGGTGCCTATGTTCGACGACGGTAGTGCGTGAAGCCAGAGTCCCGATTCCCATTCACCCACAGCTAGCAGGCGCGCACGCTCTGCAGTGGTCACTGATGTTGCCAACAGATTTTCTTGTACTACTTTGCAAAGCGGCTCATCCCACCGTCTTTGGGAAGAAAGGTTGTCGGGCTGTTTAGAATTCGGGCAAGCGAGTCTCCAAGCGTCTATAGCCTCGGTGAAGCACGGCACATCAAAATCAATCGGTGAGGAAGATAGGATATTCCTGATTAATTTTTCAGTGCCGTAAACTGAAGATATAAAAGCTGGTAAACTGATACTGGTAATTTTACGGACGCCGAGGCCACCCATACGGATTGGAAGGGTAGCTTGAGCCCAAGCTCGATCGTCCAAAGCCACATTTAAAATTGCCATTTTTGTTTATTTTTTTATTTTAGTTCTCTAGGGTTTTATTTTAATTTTTTAAGTTATTTTTAATTAATTTAAGTTTATATCTAGAAACATTTAGTTGTATCATCGAATCCTCCACAAATATACGTATCTTAATATTTTATAGATACGACGATATTTCTATAAAATTTTTGGAGACTAAATTACGGAGCAAAAACCAGATCGTTAAAAATATCATAATTTCCAACGATTCAACAAAGATTCCTACTAATTGTAAAGCGTTTTCTAACTAACGCTTATAATAAATTGCAACTCGTTCGATTTCTTTGCGCTAATGCTCCAAAATATGCACAAGTAAAAGAAGACTGCGAGATGTATATTTGTGGAGGATTCGATGATACAACTAAATGTTTCAAGTTGCAAGGGTCTTCAATTTGTGAGGTACTTGAATTACAATCAAACCATTTAGAAGCTGATTCAAGAATGTTCGCCCACATATTTCACGCAGTAAGGATTCAATCTGCTCATATTATCATAATCAGCGCTGATACAGATGTATTCGTCTTGGCGGTTTATTTCTGGAAATACTTAGCAAATATTGGGTGTCTCGGTCTATGGTTTGACGGTTCTCACACAAAGAAATGTTTTCTAGGATGCCATTTGGTTGCTGAATCACTGGGTGAAAATTTATGCAATATTTTGCCAGCATTACATGCTGTAAGTGGCTGCGACACTACTAGTAGATTTGGTAGTAAAATGCAATAGTTAAAAGCTGCGTCTGTAGACTTTGTACAAACAGCTCTTATGCCTATGGGAAACCTAGACCTAAATAATGAGCAATTCAAACAGTTAGAAACAGTTTACACATTTGTATTTTCGAAGAAAAAAATATCTGCTGATGAACTCAGATTTATACTGATATCGCAAACTATAGGTTTCAATTTCAATTTGATGAAAGTGATATGCATTTCAGATGCTTTGCATTTGCATTTATTAAGGGCTACTGTACAAACATTTATATGGAAAAATGCTCATCAAACACAATTACCACCCATTGAGTATTGTTCATTTGGTAACGAAAACACAACGGTGACTTACTTCCACGACAAATGAAGCCGTCTTTACCAGAGTCATTAATTCCACCATGTAAATGTACTGCGGATTGTCGCACAGTGTCTTGTAATTGTAAAAAATCGAAATTGTTTTGTATTTCATTATGTAAATGCACCAATAACAAATGTAAAAATAAAAATGACTAATTTTTTACATACTTTAAATACATTTATGCTTGGATTCGCTGGTTTTTCATGTAACTTTCAATTTTTTATTAATATTTTTTTTTTACTTTCGTTTTTTATTTTTTTTATTATTCAAGAATCAATCCTGACTTTTACCATTACAAAAAACTATACATTATTACAAATATAATCATTAAAATGATTTCATATCATGTACTCAATACATTCCCCTTACGAATAAGAGAAGAGGGGGTAAAAAAAAAATGGACCAAAAAATCGACCGGCAAGATTCACATTATTATTCTTTGACCTTTTCTTCACTTAAATCCGTTGCCGAAATTCAGTACTCACATTATGCATACTCACTTACCTCTAGCGCCTGGACTATAACGACATTTCCCTATGTCACCGCATAGGAAACAAAAATTCAAATTCTGCGACGCAGTGTCAGAGCATTCCTCGTAATAAGAACACAAACAACAGTCCGAATCAACTACTGGACTGTAGTCCGGATCAAACACTACATTCACCTGGTCGGAAGAGCCTCGACTTTCAATGGAGGCGTGCAGAATTTTACACTCTGTTCCGCATAGTGTAAACCGTAAAATCGTACTGTTAATTGATTTTTTTTTTTTCGATAGAAAAATTGCCCACATAATGTTAATCAATAATGGAGAAATACTTCTTCTCAGTAGAGATTCTTCCACAATACTCCGGCAACCAGAGTAAGCCGCTTGTATACCCGAAGGTTGCATGACCGTGATGTCCACTTGTAGTCTCGGATGACAAGTATTCTTCTTACTTTATCTTTAACTAGCTTCTGCCAGCGACTTCGTACGCGGATCCTGTTGCTTATGCCAGCGACAACAGGGTCGTCAAAATCAAAGATCTGAAACGTCTGATATCGAATTCTAAGAGCCGGGGGACTGGATTCAGTATTCACGCGCGATGGCTTATTAGCGTATTTCATGTATAACTTTGGTGTTTCTATACCGATTTCTATGATTCTTTTTTTATTGAATAGATAATAATGTTAACTTTTTAATATTAGGGATGAGTGAGAGTGTTATAAACGTAAGAGTAGACAAAAATAAACAGAAATCTCCGAACTGCTAAGCTATCGGGAGTTACACGTGTTATTGTGAGTCAACCATAAAAGATAGATATATGCTGTCGTGGGATATTTTTTATATAATTTTAAGGAGAATATTTCCGTGATACATGATTTCTGTGTAGCTTTAACCATTAAGGCTGCAAACGCGACGGAAGCTTAAAAAATGGAGTAATTTCTCCCGTTTCCCCAACATTTCCCTTCACTGCTCTGCTCCTATTGATCGTAGCGTGATGAAAAGTATACTATAACCTGCCCAGGAGTATGAAGAATGATTGTACCAAGTTTCGTTAAAATCCATCGCGTAGTTTTTGTTTCTATAAAGAACATACAGACAGACAGACAGACAGACAGACAGACAGACAGACAGACAGACAAAAATTTTACCTCTCTACAGATTTATTATAATCTATACTTATAATAAATCTGTAGAGAGGTCAATTCTGTACATGAAATATATTTCCAAAATAACTATCAGGGGGTGATTAGTGATCGATACTGATGCCAAAAATGTAAACAGTAAAATTTTTGTCTGTCTGTCTGTCTGTCTGTCTGTCTGTCTGTCTGTCTGTCTGTCTGTCTGTCTGTATGTTCTTTATAGAAACAAAAACTACTCAATGGATTTTAACGAAACTTGGTACAATCATTCTTCATACTCCTGGGCAGGTTATAGTATACTTTTCTTCACGCTACGATTAATAGGAGCAGAGCAGTGAAGGGCAATGTTGGGGAAACGGGAGAAATTACTCCATTTTTTAAGCTTCCGTCGCGTTTGCAGCCTTAATGGTTAAAGCTACACAGAAATCATGTATGACGGAAATGTTCTCCTTAAAATTATATAAAAAATATCCCACAACAGCATATTTCTATCTTTTATGGTTGACTCACAATAACACGTGTAACTCCCGATAGCTTAGCAGTTCGGAGCTTTCTGTTTATTTTTGTCTAATCTTACGTTTATAACACTCTTACTCATCCCTAATTAAAAAAAGTTAACATTATTATCTATTCAATAAAAAAAGAATCATAGAAATCGGTATAGAAACATGAAAGTTATACATGAAATACGCTAATAAGCCATCGCGCGTATATACGGATTCATGCTATAAGGATTATTTTTGTGTAACGGTCGCCGCGCTCGACGCGGCTCGCGGCGGCAATTTTTGGCTATTGATGCGAATAGACGTTCAGAGTGTTCGACCTTATTGACAGACAATAATTGATTTTAACAAACCGTGCTTATCAGCGCGACTTTTAGTCTACTCTTACGTTTAATAATTTATTTTTAGATTTATTTGGTTGTTATTTTATAAAATAGGGATTAGTTATTTTAGTAGTGTTTATATATTTTTCTTAGTATTAGCTTAATTATAAATTAAACTTTTTTTTAAATTTATTTAGCTGTAGTTTTAAATAGGTAAGTAAGTACCTAGGTATCAAATAGGTTATTTCATTCTATTAGACGTAGTTTAGGTACCTACTTATACTTATAATAAATCTGTAGAAGTGAAAATTCTGTACATTGAAAATATTAAAAAATAAACGGAGTGTTACTAGACCGACATCGAACCCAAGAATGTGATTTTTTTTTTCTGTCTGTCTGTCTGTTCAGGCATCACGCAAAAACTACTTCCGATGAAACTTGGTATAATTATTCTTTAATATCCTGGGCACCACACTGGGTACTTTTTATCCCGGAAAAGTATATACAATAAAAACAAACTTAATTTTGCGGTTCGATCCCTAGACCCGATTACTGTACCAACCGCAAATAATAAGTTGGTCGTAGGTTACGTCACCCGCTGTGGAGTTCACTAAGGGGCGCTGCGCATGGCTAAGATAATATAATATTTGGGTAAATAATATGTAGTTTCCGTTTTCTAAACGATTCGTAAATGGCGTTGGCGTCGAGTTAGATAACGCTATGGGAACACTTTTTAAGATTAAAGAAAGGAGCGCGTTTTCCTATAATCCATTTATTAATTACATCGAACACGGAGACATTGACACCATGTCTAAGGTGTATGCACACTGTCACGCGCGTAAGTGGAAGGGAGAAATCTGGAACGTCTCGAATCGTCTCGCACATCACGTTGTTTTCCCGTCCCCGGGCTCTTAGAATTCGACATCAGACGTTCCAAATCTTTGATTTTGACGACCCCGTTGTCGCTGGCATAAGCAACAGGATCCGCGTACGAAGTCGCTGGCAGAAGCTAGTCTTTAATAAAACTTTATCTGTGCTACGAGAACGACTACGAATGGTGGAAACTCATAAAAGTACCATTCGGATCAACATGTTGAAAGAACATATGAACAGTACCTATGAGTCATGCTTTTTGTGTCATGATATGTATCTTGTACCTTTTTTATTTATATGGCTATCGAACATAACAATGTCTATATCTGCCTGCCTGAAAGATTTAACTAATTTGTTACAGGAAAATTATGATAATTCTACATCGTCTGATAAGTCTAAATCCGGGTTACGTCGTCGCGATTCAGCATCAGCGATATTGTTTTCGATTGATGGGATGTACAGAGCAGGAACGAAAAGGTTACTTACAAGTCCCATGCCATTGCTATGTAACACTTTTAATAAGTTTTGTTAAATGGTGGGTCTGCAAAACTCCCCTGAGTAAATTACTGTCATACTGTCTATCCATAAAAAATATTTTTTGAAAATTTAATTGGTCATTATATTTTATGGATAGACAGTATGACAGTAATTTACTCAGGGGAGTTTTGCAGATCCACCATTTAACAAAACTTATTAAAAGTGTTACATGAATGAATAATATAAATTCGAATATAGGTGCTATTAACAGTTTACTTTCTACCTATAGAAAGTAAATGTCATCCTTGTGACGGTTAGTTTAAACCAAATATTTTTGGTGCCACAATTTTTTTTTTAACCCTTCAGATACCGTCAATTAGAGACACAATAGTAAGACAATAGATGCGCGGCCACCGGTGGTCGCTTGGGGATTCATGAATTAATACGCGATGAATTTAAAAGTACTTGAGACTTAAATGGAGATAACCCATTCTTAATTAATGTTCTAACGTTTGTTCTTAACACCGTGCCGTTTGGTTGCCAAATTATTGTAATACATCGGCAATTTGTCAACAATCTACCTTGTGGACTTGTCTCTTGTATCATATTGATATAGCGCGATTGTGTTGCTAATGTTGTTTCAAGGAAACCTGCTTTGGGCTTCTTTGTAAAAATGAACTTAAAAGTAATAACATTATAATACATATACATTATAATTATGTATATCTATTGTTAAACCTGTTTGCAAAATAATATTTTGTGATTTAGCCTGACGCCTCAACTATGGGATGGGGTGTGCCGGGTAGGGATAAACGACCAGAGTCAAGAGAAAAGACAACAGCTTATCTATAATGAATGAAACTTTTAACGATTTTAAAATCGTTAAAAGTTTAATTTAAAAAAACAGGTTTAACAATAGATATACATAATTATAATGTATATGTATTATGATGTTATTACTTTTAAGTTCATTTTTACAAAGAAGCCCAAAGCAGGTTTCCTTGAAACAACATTAGCAACACAATCGCGCTATATCAATATGATACAAGAGACAAGTCCACAAGGTAGATTGTTGACAAATTGCCGATGTATTACAATAATTTGGCAACCAAACGGCACGGTGTTAAGAACAAACGTTAGAACATTAATTAAGAATGGGTTATCTCCATTTAAGTCTCAAGTACTTTTAAATTCATCGCGTATTAATTCATGAATCCCCAAGCGATCACCGGTGGCCGCGCATCTATTGTCTTACTATTGTGTCTCTAATTGACGGTATCTGAAGGGTTAAAAAAAAAATTGTGGCACCAAAAATATTTGGTTTAAACTAACCGTCACAAGGATGACATTTACTTTCTATAGGTAGAAAGTAAACTGTTAATAGCACCTATATTCAAATTTATATTATTCAGTAAGAATATGTTTTAGATCTTCTTCTATACTTATAATAAATCTGTAGAGAGGTCAATTCTGTACATGAAATATATTTCCAAAATAACTATCAGGGGGTGATTAGTGATCGATACTGATGCTAAAAATGCAAACAGTAAAATTTTTGTCTGTCTGTCTGTCTGTCTGTCTGTCTGTCTGTCTGTCTGTCTGTCTATCTGTCTATCTGTCTGTCTGTCTGTATGTTCTTTATAGAAACAAAAACTACTCGATGGATTTTAACGAAACTTGGTACAATCATTCTTCATACTCCTGGGCAGGTTATAGTATACTTTTCATCACGCTACGATCAATAGGAGCAGAGCAGTGAAAGGAAATGTTGGGAAAACGGGAGAAATGACTCCATTTTTTAAGCTTCCGTCGCGTTTGCAGCCTTAATGGTTAAAGCTACACAGAAAACATGTATAACGGAAATGTTTTCCTCAAAATTATATTAAAAATGTCCCACGACAGCATACGTCTATCTTTTATGGTTAACTCACAATAACACGTGTAACTCCCGATAGCTTAGCAGTTCTGAGCTTTCTGTTTATTTTTGTCTACTCTTACGTTTATAACACTGAATGTCGCTGGCATAAGCAACAGGATCCGCGTACGAAGTCGCTGGCAGAAGCTAGTATTAATCTAAAATGGAGTTTGTGTAAAAGGAATTTTTATAACCATAAAGAGTTCATGACAATACAGATTGGTCCAATGTCATTAATAATTTTTACACTATTGGTTTTAAGAATTACCAAGCCTACCGACATTATTAAACCTACTGGCGGTCGTGGCTGTCGTTCAGAGGTGACGCTCTGGAAGAATTTGTTCAGCGAATGCAAATTACTTATGTGTGGTAACAGAATGACTCTGTTGACAGTCGCACAATATGCGCCCAGTGATAAGATCTTTTGTCTGATGGGACAAATAAAATACCTAAGGTTCTAGTCTACGTATAGTCCTTAGGTATATTATTTAGCGGTCATTATGTAGCGCTGGCAATCAGTTTTTCTTAAGGTACACTATGACGTCAGTGACAGCTACCATAATTTTGCGACCTTAAAGACATGATTTGTTAATCAGTCTACAGCTGCTCAGAGGCAATTGAGAACCAATGAGCTCCTTGCGGAGTTCTTTATCGTATGGTACAATAGTAAAAGGGTCAGATCCCAAAATATCCATCAGTGTCGTTTAAAACATGACTGTATTATGTGCTTAAGGTACATTGGGCTCTTGTAATGATTCCAAGCTATGGTGTCCATGCTATAAGCGTGAACCACTAGTTGATGGTACCGGCTTATCAAGGTTTACCAAAGAACCTGCATTATATTCGCAATCGGAAATCGTAAAATACTGTGGGTACATTTTTCGCAATAAATTAACCGTATTTGCATCGTAAAACAATGCACTATTTTGTAACAAAAATCGTTTTTTTACAAATAAACATTTAAGTATTTTATTTTCAATTATGAAATTGATGTAAAACGTGATCATGTATGTATATACGAAGTCGTTGACGTATATCAATGAGTAAGAATAACAGATTTGATTTTTTATTACGTACTAATACTCGTATAAAGCGGGTAAGATGAACTCACTGTGTTACATCGTGAACCCGACGATTGCATGAATTGTCACATGATTATAATTACCTAAACAGATAACAGGATATATGTACTTACATGTTCACTCATAGATAAGTAGGTGCATACAGATAGCAGTGGGTAAGATGAACTCATAGCGTTACATCGTAAACCCGATGAATACACAAATTGCTACATGGTTATAATTATCTAAACAGATAACAGGATATATGTACTTACGTGTTCACTCATAGATAGGTAGGTGCATATAGATAGCAGTGAGTAAGATGAACTCATAGTGTTATATCGTGAACCCAGTGAATGCACAAATTACTACATGGTTATAATTATCTAAACAGATAACAGGATATATGTACTTACATGTTCACTCATAGATAAGTAGGTGCATACAGATAGCAGTGGGTAAGATGAACTCATAGCGTTACATCGTAAACCCGATGAATACACAAATTGCTACATGGTTATAATTATCTAAACAGATAACAGGATGTAATAGATTTATATTATTGTAATGACAACACTATACCAGAGACTTGCTCTCTATGGTACAAAATGGATGGAGACTAGACTAACTTAAAATATCTTGTGTGTAAACGTTAATTATAATAAAATACAGTACAGTTGAAATAACATGTGTATTTATTATAAAACCAACAAATATTATATGGCGCAGCCGGAAATTAAAGTAAAAAGGAATAAGTGAATTGTAGAAGAAATAAAAATGGATAATCTCAAGCAGCCTCCGCCATTACTGTTGGCGTCGGGCAATTTGGAAGAAAATTTCAAAAAATTTAAACAGAAATTCATATTTTATTATAAAGCGTCAGGAAGTAATAATAAGAAAATGAGTGAAGAAGAAAAAATAGCATTACTTTTACACGTCATGGGTGATGAGGCCATAGAACTGTACAATACATTTGAGTTTGATGAAAAGACCGGCACAATGGAACAAGTTCTACAAAAATTTGATGATTATTGTACTCCAATTAAAAATGAGACAATGTCTAGGCATCTTTTTTTTCAAAGAGATCAAAAGGAATTAGAAACTTTTGATGAATTTCTTACAAACTTGAAAACCTTAGCCAGTGAATGTGGTTTTGGAACTATAAAAGACAGTCTCATCAGGGATCAGATTATCCGAGGTGTACAGAACATGAGTTTAAAAGAGAGATTACTTAAAGATTCAACATTGAATTTACAAAAATGTGTAGAATGTTGCAGGGCAACAGAAATGGCTACAAGAAACATGAAAAAGTTGACAGAGAATAATGAAATTAACAGAGTGCAGCAATCACAACAAAGACATATCCAACAGGGACCAAGTAGAAGCTTACAAGATGGAAGTGATAAATTCAAAAAGAAAAAGTGTACTAGATGTGGTTATGAGCATGGTTTCAAGTGTCCCGCTTTTGGGCAGCGGTGTGCAAAGTGCAAGAGGTATGGTCACTATGCAAAGATGTGCCAGTCCATTCAGGTAATAAAACAGGAAGAGAAGAATGAAGAAGAAAATGAATATGTGTTAGGATCAATCAACATAAACAGAGTAAATGACAGGTCACAATATGAAAGTTTGGAAATAAACAACAGGTTAGTAGATTTTAGAATAGATACTGGAAGTGACTGTAATGTATTACCTTTAAAAATGGTTGAAAAGTTAAATTTTAAGCATAAAATTGACAAATCAAATGTCAGTTTATCTAATTATGATGGATCACCATTAAAATGTACAGGTAAAATTAAATTAATATGTAAGTTAGTAAATGGAAAAAGCGTTCCTCTTGAATTTCAAGTTATTGACCAAATGGGTGTCTGTCCAGTACTAGGTGATAAAACAGTTAAAAGTTTGGGCATAATAGAAAGGAAATATTTAAATAACATAAGTGAAAAGAATTCATATAACAATTTAATAAGAAAATATAAGGATAGCATATTTAATGATGATAAGTTAGGTTTGATGAAAAATTTTGAATATGACATAAAATTAATAGAAGGTAGTACAGGAAAAGTAGCACAACCACGTAGTATACCTATTAAGTTACATGAGCCACTAAAGTTAGAGTTAAAAAAAATGGAAAAAAAACATATTATAGAAAAAATTACTGAACCTACTGACTTTGTCAGTAACATTGTAATTGTAAGAAAACCTGATGGTAATATAAGAGTGTGTTTAGATCCCAGTAGCCTCAATCAGTGTATAAAAAGGGAACATTTTAAATTACCAACATTTGAGGAGGTTTCCTCTAAAATGGCAGGTGCTAAAATATTTTCTAAGTTAGATGCATCTACTGCATTTTTTCATATAAAATTATCTCAGGACAGTACAAAATTAACTACATTTGCTAAACCATTTGGTAGATATTGTTTTAAAAGACTACCATATGGTTTGTCATCTGCACCGGAAGTGTTTCACAGGCAATATAGTGAAATATTTGGACATATTAATGGGTGCGAAGTTTTTGTTGACGATATAGTTATTCATGCTAAGGATCAGACAGAACATGATAAAATATTAGATAAGGTTTTAGACACAGCTGAACAAAAAGGAATACAATTTAATTTAAATAAATGTCAATTTGGAATCACAGAAATAACTTATCTAGGACATGTGTTAAGTAGTACAGGCATAAAGCCAGATCCAAAAAAAGTAGAGTCAATAGTGAATTTAGAAAAACCAAAAAGTGCAAAAGAGGTACAAAGATTATTAGGTATGATAACATATGTTTCTAAATTTATACCTGCTATGTCACATGTATGTAATCCATTAAGAGAATTAATTAAAAAAGTCAAAGAATGGCAGTGGTCATCTGAGCATGACAATTCATTTAAAGAGTTAAAAAATATTTTAATGTCAAAACCAGTTTTGCAGTTTTATGACCCAAATAAAAAATGTAAAATCTCAGTAGATTCCTCCAAAGATTCACTTGGAGCTGTTTTATTACAAAATAATTTACCAGTAGCATATGCGTCAAAAGCCTTAACAAGTACACAGAAAGCTTATGCACAAATTGAAAAAGAGTTGTTAGCAATTGTATTCGGATGTGTGCGTTTTCATCAATATATATATGGGATGACTGTAGAAATAGAGAGTGACCATAAACCGTTAGCAGTAATATTCAAAAAGC
This sequence comes from Mythimna lalbum, assembly GCA_949319445.1. Taxonomy (NCBI): domain Eukaryota; kingdom Metazoa; phylum Arthropoda; class Insecta; order Lepidoptera; family Noctuidae; genus Mythimna; species Mythimna lalbum. The sequence continues at coordinate 14,827,177 of OX439345.1, read as the reverse complement.
CCCTAAATGAAATACCATTAAGACTTCAGAGAATGAGACTGCAAATACAAAAATATGATTTAAATGTTAAGTATGTACCCGGTAAAATGTTATTAGTAGCTGATTCACTATCCAGAGAACTGATGTAAAAAATGACAAGAATGATACAATTATTATAGAAGAGTTGTATGAATCTCAGGTGTGCTTAGTAAAATGCAATTTATCAATTTCAGATCATAAGTATAAAACATTCAAAGAGGAAACATGTAAGGATGAAGAATTAATAATGTTAAAACAGTATATACAGCATGGATGGCCAGAAAATGTATATAAAATACCAGATAATTTGAAGTCTTACTATACATGTAGAGAAGAATTGTATTTGTATGATGGGCTAATTTGTAAAAATAATTGTATTGTGGTACCAAATAGTCTTAGGCAGGATATGTTATATAGAATACATTATAATCACATAGGGATTAAAAAATGTAAAAATAGAGCTAGACAATGTCTATATTGGCCTAATATGTCAAAAGATATTGAAAACAAAGTTTTATCATGTAGTACATGTGATAGGTTTAGGAAAAATAATTGTAAAGAACCCATGACAATTCGAGAGATGCCTGATAAACCATGGTCTATGCTAGGTACGGATGTTTTTCATTATAAGGATAAAAATTACTTAATTGTTGTTGATTACTTTAGTAAATATTTGGAAGTTCTACACCTCAACAATTTAACTCCAGAATGTACTATTGAGGCATTAAAATCTGTGTTTAGTAGACATGGAATACCTGATAAGTTGTTTTCTGATAATGGAACTAATTATTCCAGCTACAAATTTAAAGATTTTTGTAGAGATTGGAATTTTATACATATAACCAGTAGCCCATTACATGCACAATCAAATGGCCTTGCTGAGAGGTATATACAGACTATAAAAAATATATTCAAGAAAGCTGATTATGAGGGTAAAGATAAATATCTAGCGCTATTAGAATACAGGGCTACACCTATATTAGACTCTAAGACTCCAGCAGAACTGTTAATGGGAAGAAAAATTCAAGGTTTACTTCCTAAAATAAATAAGAATTGTGATAAGAATATAAATTTACAGAATAAATTGTATGAAAATTCTAACAAACAAAAATACTATTATGATAAAAATGTAAAGGAACTAAAAGGTTTAGACAATGGTCAGAAAGTAATAGTAACTACAGGAAATAATAAGCCATTAACATATGCTGAAGTACTAAATAGGTGTGAAAGGCCTAATTCTTATAAGTTATTAACTGAAAATGGAACTACTATAGATAGAAATAGAAAACAATTTGATTGAAAGTAAAAATGATAAGAAAATGGTTGTTAAAAAAGAAAATGAGGTAGATATAGATGAAAATTTAGGAATGTATAATGATGACATGTTAGTCACTGATAATGATAATAATACAGGTGAGAATATTCAACAAGAAACTGTGCAAACTACTGACAATACTAATTGTTATAGCAGATCTGGTAGATCAATAAGGAAACCAAATTATTTAAAAGATTATGTTTAAATAACTAGTTTTCTTTTAAAGGAAGGGAGATGTAATAGATTTATATTATTGTAATGACAACACTAAACCAGAGACTTGCTCTCTATGGTACAAAATGGATGGAGACTAGACTAACTTAAAATATCTTGTGTGTAAACGTTAATTATAATAAAATACAGTACAGTTGAAATAACATGTGTATTTATTATAAAACCAACAAATATTATACAGGATATATGTACTTACGTGTTCACTCATAGATAGGTAGGTGCATATACAACGTGTAACAAAAAGGGGGTATACATACCAAGTGCACGGCCTCTTGATAAGATAACAAACGATACGGAAAGGGTTTTCTAACCTTATGTTTACATGGTAGGAAGTTGTGAATTATTCCATACATATGATACCAGAAACCGAACATTTCAAACTGAAACCAATACATCACTAGCAAAAAGTCAGCTGATCGGTGTCATTGAACTGTTTATGACTAAAAACAAACCTCTTACTCCTGGTATTTCTTCAAACAGTGGATAAAGGGTTCCGCATGTTTATTTTTTCTAACATTTTTTTTAAGAAAAATAGTTTTAAGAAGAAATAAGTTTTTCCTACAAAGACTAAGATTATGTTTGTGTACAACAAACCAAGCCAAAAACTAGAGCGAGTGCGTGCGTTGGACATCGAAAAACCTGCGCGCCGCGTAGGGCCGTGTTCGTTAGCGCGCAGCGCATATTATTTTTCGTGCGACTCACGCCGCTTTTAGAGGAGACTAAGTAGACTAAGTAATTATTCCATATCCTTACGAATACCCTTATATTCGTAAGGATATGGAATAATTAGGTACCTATCTGGTATTTACGTGAAACAATAAGAAATATCTACATACTTTTTTATTGTTTTACGTACTCGTAGATAGGATAGTAACAAATACTTAGTTTACGAAAAATTTAAACGAAGTAGGTACCTACGTAAAATCTAAACGAACGTTGTACTCGGCGTCAGACGCTACGAAAAAGGATTTCATATCTGTTAAAATGAACCCAAATATCATCTCTAAGCAAATTATGTGCCTCCTGGTACAAATAAACTCCCAGTGGGTTCCGTTCTTGAATTTTATTTAATTCATGAATCCCCAAGCGACACCCGGTGGCCGCGCATCTATTGTCTTACTATTGTGTCTCTAATTGACGGTATCTGAAGGGTTAATTAGAGGACTTCAATAAGTTGTCACTTTTTGCAGGGTCGAGATGAATTTTCTTACGTACCTAATTCTTTTTATGTCGGTTGCTATACATAGGATATGTACTTAGTTAACAAGAAATTAATTATTTAGATGTAGTGTGCGCATTCACGACGCCGCGTGAATGCGTGTGAGTTTAATTTTACCCCGAGATTATAAACAAATCAACAAATCTTTCGCGCTTATTTCTAAAAAAACTATACGTTTGCGCACAATTAGGTCTTTGCGTAACTTTTTGCCTTTTCTACAAAAACATTACCAGTAGTAGCAGCACAGTTTAGTCTTAATTTATCATTTTAAAACAAATGAAAAATATGCGAAAGTACTAGGAGTCCATAAGAAACGAGAATTGTTATTGATAATTTAAAAAAACGGTTCACAGATCCCTAAAAAAATTCCTTTGAGAAGCTCAAATGTTATTGAACACGATAAAATAGTTTTGTCCCAGTCGCACGCGCCGCCTGCGTGCTTAATGTGAGAGAGATGGCAATGTTGTCGTCGTCCGTTCGGCTACTCTCTTTGGCGGCACTGGCGGCACCTTTGTACGCGCCGAAAGTCAAATTTAGGTAAATAAATAAATATAATTTTGCATTAGTGGATGACCAATAATCGTACGATGCAGTCGCATAGCATAATTATCCCTTCCGGTGTTTGTGATTTGGATTTTAAACATTATTTTATTGCAGTTGTGATAATCGTGTGTGATGGCATTTCTATGGTGATGGTGTTAAGTAATAGTGAATATTATGAGATGATGTTGTGTGTCGGAAGAGAGGACGGCCGGTAATGTGCGAGCTGCTCGCAAACTTTATCGTCCTCGATTTATCGCGGGTACCTAGAAGGAGCTGAGCGCCGACAGTTCCTTCGGTGGCTGGCTTCCATCGGATAGTAGGTAGGTACATTCACAGAGTACTTTGTAACATAGGTACTGAAAGGAACATCGTCTGCAACAAACTGGTTCCACGTTTCTGGTTTAGGGGGTCGCCCAAACACTATCGATCCAGAATTTGAGGAGGCCGTACTCGAGCATTTTGAAAATAACCCACGTAGGTACTAGCGCACTCGGCGAGCTGCATTAGCGCTGTATACCTCTAACCATATGCAAGTAGGTATGGCGAGTGTTGCAGAATGAAGGTCAGCACCTCTTCCGTCGCATCCAGGAACTGACACCTGCAGATATTTTGCCTCGCGTGACCTTCTGCTTTTTTGAGGCAAAATTTTAAGTAGGCAGGTACTAGGCAAACAGCGTTTCATTCACGCGCGCGCCGCGCGTATCGAAATTAGGTAGAATTAGGAAGAGAGGTACTAGGCGATCAGATGTACAGAAGAAGTCTTTATTAGTAGGTATTAGCAAGTGACGTGGAATGTTATTGACCCTCGTAGTGTTGTGACACGTTTGTTATGATTTGAATTCGAGAATCATACGATACCAAGGATACCAAGAATTTGGTATCAATTCTTTGAGTAATTTATTTTGAGCTGAAACTTTGTGTAGAGATTCTATACCACCAGTAAACTTCAGGGCTTTTTGATGTATATACCCTTTTTGTTACACGTTGTAGATAGCAGTGGGTAAGATGAACAGCATAGCGTTACATCGTAAACCTGAAGAATGCATAAATTGCTACATAGTTATAATTACCTAAACAGATAACAGGATATATCTTTACTTATGTGCTCACTCATAGATAAGTAGGTACATATAGAATTAGATAGCAGTGAGTAAGATGAACTCATAGTGTTATATCGTGAACCCGATGAATGCACAAATTCCTGGATGGTCATAGTTACCTAAACAGGTAACAGGATATATCCACGTGATATATGTAACAGCGGGTAAGATGTAATCAAGGCGTAACATCGTGAACCAGAGGAATGCACAGATTGCTAGATGGTTATAATTACCTAAACAGGTAACAAGATATACATATCTACGTGATATATATAACAGCGGGTAAGATGTACTCAAGGCGTATCATCGTGAACTCTAAAAAAAACATACCACAATTATTAATGAACTACACTTCTTTCCAAACAAAACACCAAATTAACCAAAGTGATGGGGTAGTTGTATACATCACAAACAAATTGTCAGTAAAATTTAAAGAACTAAACCTTGTAAATGCCACTGGTCTCGAGTTAAATATATCAAATTACACTATACTGGGTATCTACCGTTCCCCATCATTTCTACACGCAGGTAACTTCATTACATCGCTTAACAATCATCTTGATAATATTACTCCTAATAAAAACGTTCTAATGTTAGGGGATATTAATATTGACTTAATTATTTCCCCCACGGAAACAAATTATGAAAGAAATAATAGACTAACCTACTTAAATATGCTATCTACACATGGACTTTTACCATCTCACAACCTACCCACGAGGGGTGGGGGATGCCTAGATCACGTCTTCCTGAGTCTTGATAAACAAAAAAATATAGCTTTTACAGCGGTCTTAAATACAACCGTAACAGACCACTGCCTGATTTTGTTATCTATCGAGAACAAATATTGCTATAATATACCTACCTAAAAAACACAAAACAATAGTCAACTACGAAAACACTCATAATAGTCTAAAAAATATTGATACCTCATTTTTTAACATCATCAAAGACCCTGATACTTACGCTTTTGCACTTATAGAGTTGGTCAAGACAGCCTTACTATCGAATTCTAAAAATGTAATTAATTGCAAAAGAACGATTAAACCCTGGATAACATCAGGGGCCCTACGGTGTATTAGACTAAGAAATTCAATTTACCTTAAACTCAAAAAACCCTCATAATCAAATTTTAGTGATTACATATAGACGATATCGGACTTTCTGTGGGAACCTTATAAAAAAACAAAAAAATAAATTTAACAAAGACAAAGTCAAAGCATCTGCTAACAACCCTCGGGCATTATGGTCAACCATTAATGACATCACAAATTATAAGGCACCTAGGAGCTCAAATAGCGATCTACTTAAGATAAAATCTTGTCCCCAAGACTCAGTTAACTATGTTAATAAGTATTTTATTAACATTGGGCAAGCTCTAGCTCAGAATATCTTAAATAGTTACGTACCCTCTACATCATGTAACACAGACAGCCCTAAACTGTCCTCCTTTATTCTCCTAGACGCCTATCAGGAGGAAGTCGAGAATGTACTGATGTCCCTGGACTCTGGGAGTGCACTAGGGTGGGACGGAATTTGTACCCTTTTCCTAAAACAGGCCAAGGAGATCTTAGTCCCGCTGATCAGTGACCTGGCCAACCTATGTTTTAACACAGGTATCTTCCCCTACCTTCTTAAGCGCTCCGTTGTTACCCCTGTGTATAAGAGTGGAGATAAAGACGACTTCAACAACTATCGGCCAATTTCTGTGTTGACCTCCATTTCTAAAATCATTGAGAAGCTCCTGAACTCTAGAATAGTAAACTACCTTACTAAGTATAACGTCCTATCTTCCTCTCAATATGGTTTTAGAAGGGGAGTATCGGCCCAGGATGCTACTGAGGAACTTGCTAGAGTAATAACCAAGGAAGTAGATAAGGGGAACAAATTCCTAGTGGTCTTTCTTGACCTTAAGAAGGCCTTTGATACTGTCTCTATCTCTAAACTTATACACAGGCTAGAGAACTTAGGATTTCGAGGTTCTGCTCTCTCTCTTGTTAGCAGTTACCTTCAAAACAGAAAACAGGGGGTAAAAATTGAAAACCATATTAGTGATGAGGAGAACGTGACGTATGGCGTCCCGCAGGGCAGTGTCCTCGGCCCGACGCTCTTTTTGTTATATATTAATGAACTCTGTAACCTTATTATCAACGGAGCGAGGATACTGTCTTACGCGGACGACACCGCTATTATCTTCTCTGCTAAGACCTGGGACAAAGTTAGGCTGGAAGCTGAGGGGGGGCTGGCTAGAGTAAGTGAATGGCTCTGTGAGAATCTACTCACGCTAAATACCAAAAAAACTAACTACGTCTGCTTCACTAAATACGCAAACTCTCAGCCTTCGCCTGACTTTAACATTAGAATACATTCTTGTCATACCCCAACCCAATCTACTTGTAGTTGCCCTGTAATTCAAAAGGTAAATTCCGTCAAGTATCTAGGTATTGTTGTAGACCAAAGGTTAAGCTGGTACCCACACCTCTAATTAACTATAGGGAGGGTAAGAAAACTCATATGGGTTTTCAAATCTTTGAGACATGTTATGAATACAGAACTACAGAATAAAATCTACATTGCACTGGCTCAATCTGTAATTATATATTTGTATCTCGGTATGGGGGGGAGCAGCTAAGTCGTATTTTATGGATCTAGCGAAGGCACAGAGATCCTTGATTAAGGTCATGTACTGTAAGCCCTATAGGTTCCCTACTGAAACTCTCTACACAAGCTCTAAGCTGCTCTCTGTTAGAAAACTCTACATACTACACATGGTACTAAGATATCACAAAACTCTACCCTTTAACCAAGACAAACTTAAAAAAAGACGGTGTGACATAGTAGCCCCTACATACTCAGCACGCTCAATCTTTACTAGTCGCCAAAATGTAACTCAAGCCCCACGCGTTTATAATAGAGTAAATCGCATACTTAACATTTACTCTATGCAGTTGTATGAATGTAAGAATACATTGACGGAATGGCTCTTCACACTTGATTATGACGCAGTGGAAGGCATTTTGGTGACTCCGAGCTGAACGTCACGCATAGACTCACCCACACATACTTTTATACAAAACGCACTAGTTTTTACACACAGCCATTAACACGATTTTCATTTTTCATTTTTTTTTCTCTATTGTTTTCTATTGTTTTATAAAAAAAATGTGTAACTTTAGTAACTTACACCTAATTAGCACAACTTACTAATTGTTAACCACTGGAGGAAGAGCGAGGTTTATCCCATCACAAGTATCTTCGGATTACTTTCTGGGAAGCCCCGGCAACTTAATTGTACCTAAACAGGTAACAGGATATACATATCTACGTGATATATATAACAGCGGGTAAGATGTACTCAAGGCGTATCATCGTGAACCCGAGTTTGAACACGAATAAGTTGCAACACGCTCGTTGTAACGTTAATTCATAAAATATCTATCTATATATATAAAAATGAAACCCGTTTTCCGTTGTCACGACATAGCATGAAAACGGCTTGACAGATTTGGCTGATTTTTTTTTTGTTGTGATTGTTATTGTGAGTATAAGGTTCTTATGGAAAAAAAAAATTAGGGTAGTGTAGGGTAGAGTAAAGTAGGGTAGAGTAGGGTAGAGTAGGGTAGAGTAGGGCAGAGTAGGGTAGAGTAGGATAGATTAGGGTAGAGTAGGGTAGGGTAGGGTAGATTAGGGTAGAGTAGGGTAGAGTGGGTAGGGTAGAGTAGTGTAGAGTAGGGTAGGGTAGAGTTGGGTATAGTAGGGTGGAGTAGGGAAGAGCGGGAGCGAAGCCGCGCGGGCAAAAGCTAGTTGGTAATAAATGAGTAAACATTAAGTGCCTTTAGGTTTTGAGAACATCGGTTCTGAATGTAAGGATAATGGCGGCTTACGGCGTCTTTTTCTTTCCAACTTCTACATTCTCTTCTGAGTTTTGTTACACGAATCCTTATCACCACGTTATTCCTTCGGTATTTGGGTTTATAGACACTGAAAGCACTAAACTACCGAAAAAAAACTAGAACGCATATATTATCCGTAATAGTACATAATTAGAAATCATCTCATAATAAATAAACACGCCCGGTGTGCGGAACGCCCGGAGGACACGGTGGAGCACACAGTTGAGATGTGCCCTGCTTGGGTGGAGCATCGCCACGCCCTCGTGGGAGTAATCAGCGGCGTAGACCTCTTGCGCCGGGCCATTAAGTTGGTAATTTCTTGCAACCGCCATCTTGGATTTATATTTTGACAGTACTATCGGCTTCAACACCCTCGAAAACCATGAAAAAGACACCCATGATGAAAAAGTTGATAATTTCTTGCAGCCGCCATCTTGGATTTTCATTTTTACAGCAATATCGGTTTCAACACCCTCGAAACCACGAAAATGACACCCATGATGAAAAAGTTGATAATTTCTTGCAACCGCCATCTTGGATTTTCATTTTGACAGCAATATCGGTTTCAACACCCTCAAAAACCATGAAAAAGACACCCATATCGGAAAAGTTGATCATTTATTGCAGCCGCCATCTTGGATTTACATTTTGACAGTACTATCGGCTTCAACACCCTCGAAAACCATGAAAAGACATCCATGATGAAAAAGTTGATAATTTCTTGCAGCCGCCATCTTGGATTTACATTTTGACAGCAATATCGGTTTCAACACCCTTAAAAACCATGAAAAAGACACCAATATCGGAAAAGTTGATCATTTATTGCAGCCGCCATCTTGGATTTACATTTTGACAGTACTATCGGCTTCAACACCCTCGAAAACCATGAAAAAGACATCCATGATGAAAAAGTTGATAATTTCTTGCAGCCGCCATCTTGGATTTACATTTTGACAGTACTATCAGTTTTAACACCCTCGAAAACCATGAAAAAGACACCCTTATCGAAAAACTTAATCATTTATTGTAGCCGCCATCTTGGATTTACATTTTTACAGTACTATCGGATTCAACACCCTCGAAAACCATGAAAAAGACACCCATGATGAAAAAGTTGATCATTTATTGCAGCCGCCATCTTGGATTTACATTTTGACAGTACTATCGGCTTCAACACCCTCGAAAACCATGAAAACGACATCCATGATGAAAAAGTTGATAATTTCTTGCAGCCGCCATCTTGGATTTATATTTTGACAGCAATATCGGTTTCAACACCCTCAAAAACCATGAAAAAGACACCCATATCGGAAAAGTTGATCATTTATTGCAGCCGCCATCTTGGATTTACATTTTGACAGTACTATCGGCTTCAACACCCTCGAAAACCATGAAAAAGATATCCATGATGAAAAAGTTGATAATTTCCTGCAGCCGCCATCTTGGATTTACATTTTGACAGTACTATCAGTTTCAACACCCTCGAAAACCATGAAAAAGACACCCATATCAAAAAAGTTGATAATTTCTTGCAGCCGCCATCTTGGATTTTCATTTTGACAGCAATATCGGTGTCAACACCCTCAAAAATCATGAAAAAGACACTCATATCGGAAAAGTTGATCATTTATTGCAGCCGCCATCTTGGATTTACATTTTGACAGTACTATCGGCTTCAACACCCTCGAAAACCATGAAAAAGACACCCATGATGAAAAAGTTGATAATTTCTTGCAGCCGCCATCTTGGATTTTCATTTTGACAGCAATATCGGTTTCAACACCCTCGAAAACCCATGAAAGTCATTTTCATGGGTTTTATCGGTATAAAATCGGGAAAAGTGTGATACTTTTCAGCCCGCTCCTAAGGCAACTTCAGACCTACTTTCAGAGTATTAGTAATGAAATAGTACATTGTTACACGGGGTAGTCCCTCGAATTAGCGACCTCGCTACGCTCGGCCGCCAACTTTTTCTCGGGACGAAATAAGTAACTTTAACCCCGAGGTGCTTCACTGTGCTTTTCATTACGAATACAAGAAGATATACCTAGTTTTTTTTTAAATAATTTGACAGCTGTTAGTTGAAAGTAAAACTCCCTAGGGATGAAAAGTGTGATACTTTTCAGCCCGCTCCTCAGACAACTTCAGTCCTACTTTCAGAGTATGAGTAATGAAAAATAATAAAACACACTAATTAAACATGGTATAACCCGTACGCAATAACATGGCACCTGATGAATGACGTTTGAAATATTGAGTTCATTGAATTTAATTTTAGTTTTTTGAATATCAACATTTATTTTGTGCTGAGTAGTTATTTATATGACATACTACTTACTTTACGAATTTACGATGCTTTAAACGAGACAATACTAACAATTTTCGAGTATTCAATGTGGCAACTGTTTTCAAGCCAGGTGCCATGTTAACGCGCACGGGTTGTACCTACTTACAATTTCAAAAAGACTATACTCCATTCACTTATCCATTACATAAAAGAGGTATATATAGAAGCAGGTGTACTCAACATTTATGTTTCGAGATAAGTTCAAACAATTTTAATAAATAATGGTTTCAATATAAAATTTTAACTAAGATAGGTAAATGAAATGGATTTTTAAATAAATATAACTTTATTTCAAACAAGAAATTTTAATAAAGTTATGTTTATTTCACCTCACTTCACCATCAGAGATTGCATCACTGCTTACCAACCATCAGATGGGATCGCAGTCAAGCACTATCTTATATGATTTTTTTTTTAAATAGAAAGCGCGCGGTAAGTTAGTTTCATTATCATTATCATTTCAGCCAAAAGACGTCCACTGTTTGACATAGGCCTCCCCCAAGTGTCGCCACAATGGTCTCGTGCGGTAACCTTGCACGGGGAAAGTTAGCCTAATAATTATCATCATCACTATAACGATACACTAAATACAATAAACACTACCAATACACTAAAACCATCAAAATAACTTTAATTTCGGAAGTCGGTGTTTGACAATTCCAATTAACCCAAACACGGCTAGGATACATTGATTAACTACAGAGTTCCGATGCCTATCTTCCGGCTTCATCATCATCAGATCAGTTCAATAGTACAGCCGAAGTGCATCTCATGACAATTCTAATAAGCCCAAACACGGCTAAGATACCTTGATTAATTACGGAGTTCCGGTGCCTATCTTCCGGCTCCATCATCATCAGATCACTTTGACGATACCTTTTTCAACATAACCATTCAGAACTGAATACATACAGTGCGTTTCACTTAAGAAGTTCTTTTGCCGTAATGTTGGCAATACGGAAAAACAGTGTTGCAATATTTTTAGCAATTAAATTACTTAATATTAGGGAGATTAACTTGTATTTCATTACTTTTAACAAATGCGTTTTTTTTTTACTAGTTTTGAATAAAGTATAGGGCGCTGGGCTCCATTCCGATTGTCCTGCAATTCTTTCAAATACCGAAAACGCCACGCCACAATATCGTATCTCTCTAAAACAACGTCCTTTTAGACCTGCTTTTTTTAATAAAGTCCCATTTCTCTCATAATTCTCCAAAAAGTGCTGCAACTACTGTTAAAATCGATTTCGTTGCGCATTTCGGGGAACAATTTTGGTAGAGTAGGCAACTCTTTCCTTTTTCCCTTTGTGTGGACAGACAGGAGAGCCAACATTACGCCAAAGGAACGTCTTAAGTGAAACGCACTGTACATTTATTTGATTGTACCACACTATTCCGACAAACGAAATCCCGACGAACGCTATCCCGACAGATCACTATCCCGACCTGCAGTAGATCGACAGAACACTAAGTCGATGGAGTTTATCTCGACTGAACGCTATCCCGACAGTCATTTGGTCGACAAAACACTAGATCGGCTAACTGTTGGCCGACTGAATGCCATCTCGACCTTCAGTAGCCCGACAGCACACTATGCCGAAATGCTTTATCTCGACAAATATTCACAGATAAACACAACGGGACGTCAAGACACAACAGCAACAAGCGGAATAACCTGGAATTTAGAAAAATAAGGACGACAACGAGAGAATTCTACAACTAAAATTCGAATGAATGACAAAAATGTTCTTTGGCCTGCTCTGTTGGATGAACCATCATCATTTCTTTAATCCATCAAGTGGATTAAAGAAATGATGATTTAAAGAAATGAGGTTTCTGGTGTAATCTCGACACACAATTGAACCTGCGATTTGTTTCATTAGAAGCTGTCCCGGTGTGAAGTAACATCAGATCTTGCAAGAACGCCGAGATTCCAAGCTGCTATCCTAGCTTTGGACTCAATGAACTACCCAAAGTTTAGGTTTGAAGAAGTTTCAACTCACAAGAACTGATGGCGGAAATTAATGGTCACGCTTGGGTTTTGACGTCGTTGAACCTTTGCTATGTTTGGAGACTGCCAGAAGTTAGATATTCGTTCGGACTGGATTAACTCTTTACTACCCCAAACCTCTACATCTGTGCTGTCAGATTTGGAGAGACCGTTCACTTAGGAAGTCTTTAAGCCAGTTAATCAGATCAGAGAAAATGCCTGTTGTAGGCCTTCGATAAGTCTAAGGAGACAGCAATCGCTTCCTCATTGTTCTCAACGGCTTCGCCTCACAAGTAAACTAGTAGGTCACTAAAAGACCGATTACGGCAAAACTCTTACTGTATGTCGATCATTGAGGAGGTCGTTACATTCCAGCTATGTATATATATACATAGCTGGATAATGGCATGCATATATAGGTGTGAGTTCAATACATGCTTGGATGCATAAGCCTTGAAAAATTATTCCTTGTATTTATACCATCTTATCTAATAGCTTTATTCACGTCTGGACGACTCAGGCTCTCAGATCCTGTTCTTTATGCGAGTGTCGAGCATAAAAGTGATGCATCGAGGAGTCGCAATTAGGCTATATCGGAGGAGTAGTATTACTAGTACATGTCAAGACGCAATTTATGGATGTAGGGAAATGCAAAAGACCTGCTTTCTCTCTTGCTGTATAAACCAGTGTTCCATCAGGTTTGACCAACGGAGACAGTGTAGACCGAGAGACATTCGACCAATTTGGCAAGGGACTAGAATGTTTTGTTACCGGGTAATGCTGCCAAAGTAAGCCTTCTTTAGTGCCTTTTTGTAGGACTTGACAGCAGGTTTAAAGGCTTTCTTCTTTGAGTTCAGATCCGAAACTTAGCTCTTACGAGCGACAACCCAGGTGAAAAATCCCAAGTGCTCATGCTCTTCAGCTGATCCAACTGGTAAAGATGGTTAAGCCTAATGCACAAAGCATGGAGCACAGGCGTATGGTAGCCAGCTTTTCGGTCTTTTATAGAATACATTTTGAAGAGTATGCGCCCGGGAATTATATAATTAACTTGATACCGCCATCACCTTCCTACCATTGGATAACATGAGGCGAGTATCCATCCTTACATTGTTTAGACTGTCTACACCGCTAGAGTGAAAGGCTTTTAATAGACAAGTCTAATTTGAATAGGCTCTTAATAAACTAGTGCACCTCACAATTATCGATTGCATCAGTGCTTACCCTCATGTGGAATTGTAGTCAAGCATTAGTCCGCATTATGTAAAAAAGAACCACTGTTAAACACACACCGCATCTCTAATAGCGATATGTAGATACCTATATTTCACGCAAAACTAAAATACATAAAAATAGAAGTTTGTATGTTGAACTCATTTAAATAACTTGCACACCTGAGAGAATAATTTTAACAGGTTTTTTCATTATCTGAAAAAATATTCATTATTTTTAAAAATTTTCTATTGATTAAACCTTATTTTTTCTAATTCCTAAGTTATTCCGCTTGTTGCTGTTGTGTCTTGACGTCCCGTTGTATTTATTTGTGAATATTTGTCGAGATTAAGCATTTCGGCATAGTGTGCTGTCGGGCTACTGAAGGTCGGGATGGCATTCAGTCGGCCAACAGTTAGTCGATCTAGTGTTTTGTCGACCAAATGACTGTCGGGATAGCGTTCAGTCGAGATAAACTCCATCGACTTAGTGTTCTGTCGATCTACTGCAGGTCGGGATAGTGATCTGTCGGGATAGCGTTCGTCGGGATTTCGTTTGTCGGAATAGTGTGGTACAATCCATTTATTTGTATTGTCATAGTCGCTTAACTATGTTCATTGTGATATCTGTTTGAGTATGAAGTTCCGTTGGCCATTTCTGGTCTTCGTCACGAGTTCCACTTCACGAATTTACGTCATTTACGAATTTACACGAATTTACGTAATATCACTTTTTGACTGTAAATGCATAAGTCCTGATGAAAATACCAAAATAACTAGGTATATAGTTGCTTATAATATTTGAGGAGTTCTCTCGATTCCCCAGGGATCCCATAATCAGAACTGGATTTTTTTTAAAATAGGACCAATCTGGTAGCATATCAAGTAAAAGGAAAAAAAAAATGCAAATCGGTCCATAAACGACGGAGTTCTGAGGTAACAAACATAAAAAATACAACCGAATTGAGAACCACCTCCTTTTTCTGGATGTCGGTTAATTAAAAAGTAACGAAATCGACGCGTAAGTATTATGAGGGGTAGCTCTGTGGAAAAAGCGACATGCATCCGCTCTCTAACACGCCTCGGCGAGTACTGGGGCCGGGTTATGTCGACTTCGCGACCCGCAAAAGCAATTTTATTTTTTATAAAATAAAAATATCCTACTTTTTCAAATTTTTTCTTGCAAAGCCCTTTTAAATACTAAGCTTAATTGTTTTATGTAATTTTGAAAATATTTTTGTCAAATACTCTCATAGAAAAACACGTTTGAAATCGTAAAATAGGGTAAGATTCGCGATTTTTTTTATCGAGACAATTAATTTATATCGTGTTTTAATTTTTGCCAAGCATTTTGTAATATACTTAGTCAATTTTAATTAAATAATTTTTCATGGTGCTCTCTTTCATATTTGTGGATTTCTAGAGGTTTAAAAAAGTTCAAAATGAGTACTAATGTTATTAAAAGCAACCCCATCTATATAACAGCCGGCATGCAGGCTAATAGTACATTGTTTTCATTTCGAAATAAGTAACTTTCACCCTGAGGTAAACAGTGTGCTTTACATTACGAATACAAGGAAAGTAAAAATAAAATAAACAGTTTGCAAAACCACGCGGCGGCGTTTTGTTTATCTATCTATATATATAAAAATGACCCCCGTTTTCCGTTGTCACGACTTGGCATGAAAACGGCTTGACCGATTTGGCTGATTTTTTTTTGTTGTGATTGTTATTGTGAGGAGAAGGTTCTTATGGGAAAAAAAATTAGGGTAGAGTAGGGTAGAGTAGGGTAGAGTAGGGTAGAGTAGGGTAGAGTAGGGTAGAGTAGGGTAGAGTAGGGTAGAGTAGGGTAGAGTAGGGTAGAGTAGGGTAGAGTAGGGTAGAGTAGGGTAGAGTAGGGTAGAGTAGGGTAGAGTAGGGTAGAGTAGGGTAGAGTAGGGTAGAGTAGGGTAGAGTAGGGTAGAGTAGGGTAGAGTAGAGTAGAGTAAGGTAGAGTAGGGTAGAGTAGGGTAGAGTTGGGTATAGTAGGGTGGAGTAGGGAAGAGCGGGAGCGAAGCCGCGTGGGCAAAGCTAGTAATTTATACTTAAGGTGAATGCTCCAACCAGCCCGCGAAATTCAGTCCAGACCGAGCCAAGGCGTCGACGGCGCGCACTGTTCCCTCGCGCCTCAAGGAGTTGTCAGCAACAGGAGGGGCCCTACGCCTACCGGGGTCGGAGTTATCCGAAAGGAAACTAGAGCCCCGGTATGAAGGCTAGAAGGAACGGCGCGGGGTTTTTAGTCACTGACACTGTCTCCCGCTCCACCCAAGAGCGGGTTTCGTCAATGATGATTTTCCCCGTCGACAGAAAAAAAAAAGCCCGCGAAATTCAAATTTTCTTACGTTTTTTGCAATTTGCAGGCCAGTGACATGCTGTAACTTTACCAAAAATTATTCGCGGCAATAACAAGTATAATTTTAAATACAAGAATGATCAAAACATTCGCTCCATCAGCTTTCACATAGAAAAGTTGTATGTAAGTTAGATTTCGGAGATTTTAACAATTTACACCTTTTTTAAGTGGAGTGGTGTGTGCTCTTGTTGGACTGTTTACGATGACGTCATCGGTCATAATCAGTGCGACGATCGCCGTCAGACTGCGCTAATCGCGCGGTGGAGCCCGGTCATGACTAGATGTGCCGTTGCCGGCAATATTGCCGTGAAGTGGGAATATTGGTGGGAATATTGCCGGGAATATTCCCAGTTTGCCGGCAACGGCACATCTCTAATCATGACAGTTGACATCACAGTGAGTCGCTTCATTCTCGGGTGCGTTTCTGGAACTAATGCACTAAAATTGAGGTATCTTCGTAATTTTTTTTCTCTTTATTTTTTAGGGACTTTAGTCTCAAAGAGCATGTCAGCCCCATGGTCACAAATCAGCACAATTGATTAAATGTTTTTTTACCAAGGTTGAGCTACCGACATATTGCCATGTCAAATGTAATCTTAGCAGCATCAATTCTAGTATTAGCCAGGATTTCTAAAAATAATCCTATATTTTATTCTTCTTCTTTGATTCTTGACACATTCCACTAAAATATGCTGGACATCATCAATAACTCCACATACGTCACAATTTAGGGAATCTATTTTTTTCATCATATGGCCAAATTTTTTGGTGGGATTGTGCCCAGAACGAAACCGTAAACCCACTACTATGAGTGTACTGCTCATTTTGGTGTCCACAAACCAAGGAGTGCGAGGGGGCTGATGTTGTATGATCTTGTACCAAACTCCTTTGACTTTACTTGTATCCTGAAAGTTTTGGTCCCACTTTTCGAAACATTATTTAGCAGCAATTCTATGTAGTCAAGCAATATAATTATATGATCGTTATTTTTGGTCCGATTTAAATAATTTCTTAGCAGTATTTAGTTTTTTTTTTTTTTGACGCTGTAAGTCTGCATAGTCCACAGGGAGACCCATAAAAGCCCTGCTTCATATCTCCACTGTGGAAATATGGAAATAAAAATTAGTCGTATCCTATTTTACCATTATGTAACGTAATAAATCAAAATTATATTCTTCAGTAGTAGGATTTACCTAGATCCAAATAAAAGACAGTGATTTAGGGTAGAGAACATTTAATTACACAATTATAGTAAAAATAACGCAAATTGAGCGCTACTTCACAAATATTAATATACATTCTGACGTTCCTTTACCGAACCGAGAAATCGTGTATACCCTGCACGAAGAAATTTGAATCTATTTTATCATCTATGTAAATGGAAACCCTACTTGAAAGAGTCATAGGATTAAAATAAGCTACTGAAATCATTGTGTGATTTAAAAGCGTTGTCCATTCATAAAATAACTGTTACCCACTAGATATGTTTTATAACCAATACAATTATTTTGTTGTAGTGAAAGTCAATATAAAAATCAGGAAGAACGAACAAAGTCGTAGAACTACTTGGATACGCCATAGCTTTGTTCGTACTTCGACTAAATAACTACAATAATATAAAAAACAAAAAATAATGAATTTTAAAAGAACATAATAGCAAGTATGGTAAACTACTTGATTTAAAAGAAAAACATCTTAAAATTAAAGGGATAGTGACATAATAGGGGACACAATACGACTGTAAGTATATTTGGGAAACATGTTTCACTTATTATTACAGATAGGAGGGTTATTTATCTACTCTAAATAATACAACAAACTATTAAAAATATCGAGTCTCCCGGCGATTTTAATGGACTTCAATCATTTAGCGCCATTCCAATAGTAGTAATGATTCAATTATAAAAGACCGCACGTAAATCTCGTGCTTATATTAAATATTATGTTGTAATTAATTTTATATCTGGTGTGATTTGTGCTAATGAGGGCAGATAAAGTAACCTGACACCAGGTTTCTGGCTTGCAAACACATACACTGCATAATAATTAGCTAAGTTTGGAACGAACGAACTCCAAAAAGTAAAGCTGAGAAGTGTACCTAAGCCTTATAATTTAGTAGCATTAGTACCTATTGAATACTTAAAATCATCAATTTGAAGAACAAATTCGGAATATTCATAATATGATGATTGAAAACGACAAGGTCTATTTTTTAGTCTCTCGTCATAAGTGGTAAACAATTTATTTTCCTGAATTGACTAATAAATGTATGAATCATCTAGGTGAACATATAAATCTTGATTGTAGCGAAATCAGTGACACAATTCGTCGCCCTAGATTTGCGAGTTTATCGGGCAGATAGAGCACAGTGCGATAAAAGTAAATTATTTTTTTGGAAACGCCAATTTAGATAGAAGATGGTTGTACAAGAGCCGACTAACTCTATGATACCTCAGCTCCGACTATTGAGCTAAACGTTTACCTAACAGCCCAAACTGGATTGACACAGCACCGTTGATAAGGTGGTGCATCACGACACACATTTTCACTGTTTTTCATACAACCGCTCATAACTGATTATGACGTTATTACACATTTTTCATTAGATATTTTAGAAACACAGTATCTTGTGGATATTATCTAGGCTTCTATAGAAATCAATTTCTAAATTTGTGTAAAACTAATCCAGTAAAAACCTCTGAAAATCTCCTATTTTGTATGTACTTTAACACTTCATAATTTGCCTAAAAATTAAAAAAGTCAAAAAAATTAACACTTTCATTACCACCACGATTTTCACGATGTTTTCTGGGATGCCGCCTACATTTTACGTTGGACTCGCTAGGCGAGTTGCCGGCGCTGCAACACGAATTGAATCGACTCGCCACGTGAGTTCAGTGGCATTGCGTTAGCGTAAAAACAATTTTTTGTTATTTTTGTGGCCGTGATAATGTACGTTACGTGTTTAACGCAAAAAATAGCAAACACATTGAACTCGCCGGGCGAGTCTAAGGCGCTTGAATAAAATTTACGTGGTCTCTCCGGGCGAGTCGGTGGTACTGAACGTGTTAAAGCTATAGAAGCCTTTCAAATTTTATTAAGATTCTAAATGATGTCAACTTTTTTCAAAAGCTTTAAGGGTTTAAAAAAACAGCTATTTCCTGGTGCAAGTTTTGTGAAATATTCGAGTAAATCTCGGAATTACCGGAATACTAACAGTTTTAAGGCGTTATCTTTCTTTTTTTGCGTTGTCTTTTCGTCAAACATCGCGTTGGATTGCGTTAGATGAAGTAACAAGCTTTTAAACCATTTTCGATGTTTACGATAGGCGAGTGGAAAAGGACCCTCTTAACACACTTTCTATCATCACAATCCGAGAGATTTTGAAAGAAATTCCTAATCCGCTGCTTCAGAAATGTTTTATAAATTTGTATGCTCGCAGTTAATATTTAAAACAATTAATGTTGTTCAATTGTCAGAATGTAAAGCATTGCCATTGATTGTGTTACGCAATCACCCCACTGATGTTACAACACGCTATTTCAGTGCAAATTACTTAACTTTTACACTGAAATAATATGTATTTTAGGAGTTCGTCCTATGCTCGTGCTATAAAACTTGAAAGTTACATCATCAGTTTACTGCAAGCACCGAAAGATTGTAATAAATCTTTATCAAGTGAAATACTCTCGAAACATTGTAGATAATTTCAAATACATTGAATCCCATACAAAATTTAAAATCCTATAAATTTTACAACATATCTGAGACTAATAAAGGAAAAAAGCTAACAATTTTATACGATTTATTTATTATTGCAAACACCGCAATGTTATCTTTGAGGTGGTTGCAATAACACAGTGACATTTATGAAGCATATTATTTGTTTACAATTATAAAATCTGGCGTTATTATATGCTAGTTGAGACCTATGTTATTGCTTATGAATGGGTGCATATAGTAAAATGTATATGTATTAACTTACATTCCGTAGGTGCTAAATTCGTGCCGCATGTTATAAAATATTTTTTATTCTATTTTTAGCCTATGTAGCCCCACTGATCGCTTGTTTCCCTTTCTCCTTTGAACTCATCTCTGTCTTGAACTAGAATGCATCAATCTACTATAACAGCCGTAATAATAGTTCATAAAAGTGATTACTTTAATGACTGAATTTTAGCCTTGAAAGGAATAAGGAGATGCTTTCCAGCAGCAGAACAGCTAATAATGGAACGCGTAACGGCAACTGAGAAACACAGGTGGGTTTTAGTCAGTAAAAGTCGTGACACGCCCTCCTCTGGCTCCACCTAGAGCTGGAGAAGTCTTTTGATGATTTTCTCACACCAAAAAAGGGCATGTACCAAATGGGGGGAGGCTTTGGCTTCGCTTATTATTGATGAAATGAGGGGGTTTGAATGGCGCGATGACGTCTGTAATGTCTACTATTTAATACCTCCTTTTTGTATGAAAAATTATGTAGATTTTGATTTGAAATAACTATGGCAATATTATTAGGGACAAGTAAAAAATATCCCAATGCTTGCATAAAGGACAAAAAATCTGCTTCTGCGGCCCCATATCTATTACCTACCATTACGTGGTCGCTCACAATGGGCCTCATCAGAAGGCTTAAAATCACCCAAAGGGCAATGGAAAGGGGTTTCCTTGCGTGATCGAATCAAAAACGAAGATATCCGTAGGAGAACTAAAGTTGCCGACATAGCACAAAGAATTGCCAAATTTAAGTGGCAATGGGCAGGGCACATTGCTCGCAGAACAGATGGCCGTTGGGGCCGAAAGGTTCTGGAGTGGCGACCGCGTACCGGAAGACGCAGCGTTGGAAGGTCTCCAACAAGGTGGACTGATGACCTGGTGAAAGTTTCGGGAAACCGATGGATGCGAGACGCACAGGATCGTTCGTTGTGGCGACGCTTGGGAGAGGCCTAAGTCCAACAGGTGACGTATATCGGCGGAAAATATGATGATAATGATGATAATGATGATAATATCCATTACCATTGCCAAACAGTGTTTTTTGTATTTCATATTTGATTATTTGCTTCCACAATGTTCATAAACTGTCGGTGATTTAGGGCAAGATATGCTCTCTGTATACTTGAGCTGGCGATAACTCTTGCGCCATGCCATCTTACTACAAAATGATGCGCGAGTCCGACACTTTATATACTTATGTCAGTTTTATGCTGAGAACTTTACCATAAATAAAAATGTGCTAAATACAAAATCTAACTCCAAGGAGTTTGAACTAAGTTTTTAGTTGATTTATTTTGTAACTAGCCGATAAACTAATTTGATACTGAGTTTTCAAGATCTCAGAAGGGGACTTCCGAATCCTTATGCTTACATATATAAAACAAAGTCCCCAACAGTTTCTGTCTGTCTACGATAAACTCCTTAACGGATTTTTATGCGGCTTGCATCAATAGACAGAGTGATTTATGAGGAAGCATTAGGTGAATAAAACATAATTATGTATTACAGTAGAAAAAAGTCAAGAATTTCAATGAATTGTAACACTCGTGGGAAGCTGGGGCAGATCGCCAGTAAGATAGATACGAAATCAGACTAGATTTAATCCTATGAAGTTAACTCAAATTAAGCATTGATAGTTGACCTGTCATTATATGAATGTGCACGGGTCCAATGTGCAAATGTCCAAGTTGTTAACGAAGCATGAACTATAAATATATTCCCGATCGACATATTATAATTTAGATTATCAGAAATATTGATGTCCATATTGTTCGTATTGTCCGTAACATTGTAGGCTGATATGATACGTTTGCTTTGTTATTTTACCACCCGACTGAGTTTTGGAACACGACCCGAATTTAGCACAGTATAATTAAGGTTAATTTTATTTCTATATACTTGTTACTTACACATTACAACATGCTTATCCCTTGTAATTCATAGTATGATTAATAGAGCTTATTACAAAATAAATCTTATATTTAATTTACTATTATTGGCGTCTTACATTAAAGCAATTAATGAATAACGTGAACTGTAAACTCTACTAGACACATATTTTTCTTTTCTTTATCAGCGACATTATGTTATCATACAAGAATAAAAAACAAACATGATGTATAACTATAAATAAAGCTTCCTAGGAAATAGGCGATTTTGTCTCAATTTTAAATTATGAACTCTCTATTTCCTATTATTATTAATATTATAAATAGAACATTTGATCACGCACCGTAGGTATATGCTAGTTGGCGCTTGAAGGCAACATAAGTTCTTATTACATATAGGCTTCTAGGGGCTTTAGAACAATTACAACTCTCGGTTACTTACATCAAACAAAGAAAAAACTATTTCTGCCACCATTAAAATGTTTACTATTAACTAAGCTGAATACAATCTAGCATTGCATATGGTTGTTTCTGATTATCCCAATCGCCTGAAGTGAAAAAAATATAATATATATATTTTTAAAACACTTGCTGTTTAATTTTAATTACTATTGCACTCATATAACTTGTATATTCAACCTCTGCTAACATATTTGGTTTGAAAAATATTTTAAAGTCAAAATCATAGATCATTACACTTTATTGTTTACTCAACAATCTCCTTTGTACGCCTGCTGTTGGAAAATTCACACATGCAAAGAGGAGAGGGTTGCTATTTTACATTAAAATGGTCCTCAAAATGATTGTCTCTCTGAATTTTCATTTTGTAGTTAAGAATAAAATTTACTTGTAAACATGTAACACATTAAGATCTTAGCCACATCTTAAAATCTTAGCCTAAAAATGATTTCATATTCTGAATTCAAATTTATTCACAGATGACCTATGAAACATAGCGTCTTAACTATTACAAATTATTGAATAATTATAACTTATTGAACGTAATATGATTATGAAAAAATACTCAGATTTTATAATTCAGTGACAAATATACGGTTTTAAGGTGGTGCATCATGACTCACATTTTCACTGTTTTTCATACAACCGCTTATAACTGATTATGACGTTATTACACACTTTTCATTAGATATACACACTTTTCATTAGATATTTTGGAAACACAGTATCTTGTGGATATTATCTAGGTTTCTAAAGAAACCAATTTCTAAATTTGTGTAAAACTAATCCAGTAAAAACCTCTGAAAATGTCCTATTTTGTATGAACTTTGACACTTCATAATTTGCCTAAAAATTTAAAAAGTCAAAAAAGTAATCCTCTAGAGACCTTGCAAATTTTATTAAGATTCTAAATGATGACAACTTTTTCCAAAAACTTTTAAGGGTTTAAAAAAACAGCTATTTCCTGGAGCAAGTTTTGTGAAATTTTCGATAAATCTCGGAATTACCGAATACTAACAGAGTTTCCAGGCGTTATCGCGTTGGATTGCATTAAATGAAGAAAGAACGAAGCTTTTAAACCATTTTCGATGTTTACGATAAGCGAGTGGAGAAGGACCCTCTTAAGAACAGTTTCCTGTATTCTTTATAAATAACTAGCTTTTGCCAGCGGCTTCGCCCGCGTACATAAAATATAGCCTATGTCACTCAGGAATAAAGCAGCTTTCTATCGGTGAAAAAATTTTAGCAATCGGGCCACTTCCAGAGGTTACCCCCTACATACAAACTTACAAATTTTACCTCTTTATAATATTAGTATAGATAGAAATAAATAGATATAAGATCTTAAATCGAAAACAACATCCCTATACTAACTAAACTAACTTATACTGGTACGGAAACTACACAAATCGAACGTCTTTTTATAGGCATAACAATTTTTTCTTATTTAAACTAGTGCGGCAGCTTTTTTCCAATATGGCCTTTAATATTACTATAGACCACCCAATTTATCTTCACATGTTGTAAATTCATAATAGAAAATAGTTGTCATAGTAGGTACCTATATTATAATGTTAGTGTTTATCTGCTTAAACTGTTTCACGTTAAGTGCAACTTTACTATTTTTATACTAGCGCAGAGTCGAAGCGCATCTAGACGTCTATCCAAAACTGAACATAACAAATGAAATAACAAAATTCAACCTTAACTCCACTGCGTAACGCACACATTACGTCTGAGATTTTAAAAAGATGCGCGTATTCTTCGGAATTCGCGCGTCTGCGCGTGAACAACGCTGATTGGTGAGCGCGCATTCTCGCGTATCCATACACTGGGGAACCTACGCGGTATCTTCAACTTCCGATATAAGTAATATTATAGCAAGATCAATGCCAACCATTTGACACACGTTTTAGCTACGAGAGTCAATTGGCAAGTGATTCAATAGCACTGCTGTTTCTGGCAAGTGATTCAATAACACTGCGGATTCTGGCGTCTACGCGCGCATTCGTGCGGCTTCGCTTAAGTTGTAAAGAATTTGACGCTTCGATTCGCTACGACTCTGCGCTAGTATAAATTAACCTTTAGTAAATCACTCGACAACCCGAATAGCAGAATTAATTTTATGTACATAAGTGTATTTGATTGTACAGAATTTATAACTACAACAAATTATTATAGAATTTAAAGCACAAGTGACGGCCAGTTGAGCCAATCAGTTGTATGGCAGTAGCTAGCTCGTCCACGGGACAATTTAATACTAATACGACGTCTACATACGCTATACTTCTTAAGTTCGTATTAATTAAACTGCGCCAGTGATATTTTGAAAATGCTGAACAGCGACATATTTTTTGCGATGACAATTTGTATCAAAACTAAGCAGTATGATTCTTTTACGTTAACGAAATTAACTTAATAGCCTACGTCTGAACGAAGATATATGGCTAAAAACTATAAGGGCCAAAGCTGCGTTTCCGCGGTCGCCCGCGAGGTACCATACAAAAGTGCTCCATCGCGGCGCGCCACGCGGGCACCCGTCGCGGGCAGTCGCGCCCCGCGCTAGTTTTGCTACGTAATAATATATACATTAAAGTTCTCCATCGACACGATACATGCAAAACTTCCAATTCTTCAAGATGTTCGGTTATCGGCACGGTTACACCCCGGAAAGTTGGAGCGGGGCTGAATTGGTTCCTTTTAGCGGAAAATAGACGCAATAGGCAACATTGAACCCGACCAAATTGGCATCGCCCCATTCAGAGACTGCCTCCAAGGACAAGTTCAAGCGCTCAACCATAGCCTCCCGGAGAAACTGGATCTATGACCCACTAGCTCGCGCACTGGATATGTAACTCTCAGCAACAGTACTGTCGTCTGCATACCCAAAGATACCGGATAAGCAAATCGTTTATGTGCAGCAAGAATAATGTTGCCGACAGTACTGACCCCTGAGGGACACCGGCATTAATGGCCATTTGACTGGACGAGCAGCCATCGATAACCACTCGGATGGACTGGTCACTCAGGAAGTCTGCAAACCAAGAACACAAGCCAGCGGATAAACCAACCGCATCGTCGCTTTCCGTCAGGTGAGATAGCGGTCAAGCGCAAACATATCAAAAAAAAAAAAAACATTAAAGTTGAACAACACTGCGCAGGTAATAATCCGGTTTCCGCTACGAGGACACACGACACGTGCGACGTCGCGCGACGGGTGCCCGCGCGTTGGCCCTAAATAGTCAGTAAATAGTAACCCTGCACATTGCACACAATCGACGAAAAGTTACTGTTGGCATGTACCAAAATAAACAATATCTTTTCTTTTATTAACAGAAAAGATAAGAAAATGTATGATGTATTTGCGTTTGCTTGAAAGTTTTAATTTCAGATCTTTCTTGTTTTATCTGCAATATTTAGCTTAGTCGGCACTTAACCACTACATATTATTATTTACTATCTGATAATTGAAATGACGATAACAAATTTGTAGAAAATATCTTTGCTAGCAAACATATTCATTTGAAAATATCGTTTTTGATCCATCAAAACGAATAGAGTAAAAATCGTAAATAATACTATTGTTTTTTTTAATTCTTAGTTCAGATCCTAGAAGCTTAGTTATCTAGGATCTGTCTTTGGATATAAATGATTTTAGCTTTGGAGTAAGTACTTATCATTAAAATTCGCCAACAAAGTCTCAAAAAAGCCTTTGGCATACCCCTGACTTGTATGTCCCCTTAAATATATATAGACTAGTTAAGTAATGAGTAGGAAAGCAAAACATAAGAAAGACATTTGTTATTTTACAGAATAAAAAGAAGCTATGAAATAAAAGTGTAAGAATATAGTTAAAATTATGATCTCAATTTCTACCGTGTTTGTATAAGTTTATAAATAGATGGCTCCTCTTCAAACCTACATTCTACTGTTTAGAACTCAATGATTGGTGGAGCCAACTATCAGATTGGAGTTGGCATAGATGCTACGACCTCACTGCCTCAGCGCGTTTTTCCCACCATCAAAGGTGAAATAATGTCCTCATCTGATATGTGTAACGAAAAGCGCAGTGAAATTTTACAACCGTAATTGCAATTTCTTTCAAAAACTTCCAAGGGACTCAACAGGCACATTTTTAATATTTTATACCTATTCTTTTTTTAATCACTAAAGCATTTCGTCCTGTCGACAGTAAAAACTTATCAATAAGCTCCGTATTTGAGCCATATTACTAAAGTAACCAAAAGTCTATACTACACGAAATTAACATACGGCGAGTTGCCTAAACTTTAAAGAAAGTTAGAGTGACTTCTCAAACAAAAATACTTATTGTACAATTATTGTTAGTGAATGTTGAAGACGACTGCAATATTGATAGAAAATGCCTAAGGCATGAAGTCCGTCTCTGTACTTTTGTATGCATAAAGAATTTAAATAAAAAAATAAAATATTCTGGCAACAACTAATAGACACACATAATGTGACACCTTTTTAACATTATCAATAGCAACTAAGAAATAGGGCACTTTATAAGGTCCGTATCATCGTAATGTGTTGTGTTACAGAATTTAACAATCATTCTAAGATTCTTGGGAAGCAACAAAGATAAAAAGCCGCTCGTATTGATGAACATTATTATTACACGATAAATAACTTGTTTCTAAATTAGTGATTGAAATTCGAGATAATTATATACTAATTTAACCAAAAGAAAAATAGGCATGCCCTTATTTTTTCTAGATATTTTTCTATGCTTATTTCGAGAGAGCGTGACCAAATGAAATTTATGGACTATATTATCTGTGGCCCTAATGAAAATGGATCTAAGTCCAAAAATGCAACTTACACCTCGTTTGACCTCGTGTGACATTTAAACCACTACCTAATGAAATACATTTGATATTATTTTTTGGTAAACAATTTAATGCTCTTTATTATTATTGGGTGTTTTTTAATGTAAAGTTAAGAGTTTTTAAGATAATGACTTATACCAACCACAAAATGAATTCCTTGAGGGTATAAAATACTTTTCCCATAACTAAAATATTAATTCATACAAGTGAAAAGGGATACGCATTTGGGATTGATTTATAATAACCAATTACATAGTGCTAAGAAATATTTTTTCCCATTATTTTGGGGAAAACGGATACAAATCTAGTAATATATATCTACTAACTTAACCATTTTTAACGACTAAGTGTTGTTGTATCGATAAACACCAACCAGATTAAAAGTGGGTGATTAATTTTAATTTAGATTAAAAAACACAAAACAACATTCGTTTAAAAGGATATAAATGGACTTGTATAGTTTTTTTTTGGTGTCAGATGAAACCTTTTGCACAAAGTAACTTCCTTAATTTTAGAGATAGCTTAGATCTGTTTTCAGCAACCAATAGAGCATTTTTTCTGATCATTTTGGTATACTTAACTCATTTTTGTCAAAATTGGATATATTTATTTACAACTTTTATATAAATCTAAGAAACGTGAAGAAATGAAATATGAAAATTAGTATGGTGCTGATTGTCCCTTGTTCGAATTGAATTATTGTAAAATGTATTAATATCTCAATAATGAGATATTAATACATTTTACAGAGAATTGTATAGACACTTGTGGTACAAATGTGAACCATTGAAATATAAGTGATCTGGGTAAAATAGAATTAAGAATTCTTATTAGTATCGCGAAGCTTGCCGAGAAGGCAGACTTGGTACATTTGCTGCCAAATACTGCAAAACCATTAGAATGTCTTACAACCGCATAGTAATGGAAAACAAAGTGATTGTACTCTGTATGAAACACTAAATACTTCTAAAATTGACACGGGCCAACCGCGTCAAGCGCGCGAAGAGTAGAGAAAAAAGACAAGGCATTCAATCAACCAGTTGCATCATAGGTTGTATCTTAACTTCGAGCAGTTTGTGGTGTGTACTACCCCTTATTATGATTTGCATGATTAGATTTTGTAGCTTCTGTGGAATGTTCGTCACTTTATTTTCAACTTCTTTTGATCCTGAAATATGAAATGAGAGCATTCTTAAAGCTACGAAGAAAGGGGTAGATAACTTTGTTTATTATAGACGGATAGTACCGGAAAAGAGCCGAAGTTATAAAAATAATCAACCATGTTGTCGATACAAAAGTATATTTTTTGAAGGAATGACAGATCTATCTACAGAAGAAATATGTATTTAAAACTAATTGAACCTAACTAAAAATTTTTTCACTAAACATCACTCGAAGCTTTTTGCACCAATGTGACTTGTCGAGAGGGAAGTGCGCTAAAGAAACTTTTACTTGGAATTAGTTTATCGACACCGTTTAGCCAAGCATTCTGATTTTAATTAAATGTTGCTATTCTTCAATGAAATTTGAACATTTGAAAATATCGTAAACCAAAATCAACTTGGAAGTAAGTAGTAGTAAATGCGCGAGCTTTTGATTAACAATTAAAACTCTACGAATAATCCCTATACTATTAATTATTTACCGGTTAATTTAGGACAATGTAGTGTTCTTTATAATTGTTTTATGGCAATATGGTATTTTATACATACATATGTATTTGCATTTTGTTTATAGTGGTTTTGATATAGTGGCTCTGGCTAGAAAATATCACTTACATATTATGGGAATAAATACGTAAGTATATCTATGTATGTCTGATTTTCTAATGTTGTATCATTTTTGCAGAACTTCTTACAATTTAAGTATGATTCTAATCTAACAAGGTGTAATGTGTAGACTAAAATGCAATGAACTTTTAGAGTTAATATGAATTGTGACACACGACCAATTGAAACACAAACAAAAAAAAAACTAATAAAAATTTGTTTATTAACTTTCACACTAATTAAAAAAAAAACATTTATCGCTAACTCCTAAAGTCAGGACGTAGCTTTTTCCCAACTTTTAGTTGCAATTAAACTTAAAGCTAAAAAATACATTATTAGAACTCTTAGTTTTAAAATAAACTTAAAATTGTAAAATAAAAATATATTTTTTACACCATTAATTAGGTTGGTTGTATGTATAATGTGTTGACAAGGTGTTCTTTAACTAGGACAGTATGGCAACTTCTGCACCCATAAATTATACGAGGAAACTGTCGTAGGAACTATTATATATTTTTATAAACACGTCTTGGCATGATTATTTTTTTTATTAAGTATGCGATTTAATTAAAATACTGAACAATTTTTTAAAATATTGAACAGATTTTTTTGGTGATTTTAACAATAAAGTGCGTCGTGTGTCGTTAAAAAAAATTGATCAGATCAACCCGCACTAGATCACAAAAAATTGTCAAAGTATTTTCATTTAAAGAAGCCCAAGAGTTTCCCCTGTATCTTTTATAGATTCGGATTTCCTCATTCTGACCCAGTAATTAAAAAACATTCTCTGTGTACATATTGCATGTGGCTGTGTTGTGTGCATTGTGTGTGCAAATATTTTAACACGAAATATGTAGAAAGCATATAGATTTAAAATATAATTAATGTGAGCTGAACACTAAATTAGCTGTAAATGGTTACAACAAATTATTTAGCTGTAAACATAAAGACGCGTCCACGAAAAGGGTAATTTAATTTTGCAATTAAGGGCGCTACTCAACGCAAGTGAATACATTTTTATTCTCGTTTTACGTGTGTTACTTGCTATGATAAACTAAGTTTATAAACTTACTAGAGTTAATAAACATTTAGAATCACTGTTTGTCTCGAGAGTCATTCTGCTTTCGTATTTTTAGTATTAATGAGCCCTTTATTGATCCTATTTAAATATTTTATAAAATATATTTCTTTGCATGTCACTGTCACTAACAATTCATTAATAGTATCAAATGACGATAAAATATCCACTTATTAAATTAATCGCACTTCTTTCTTGTATTTCATTTAAAAGCTATGTTGAATCCTACAAATGCTTCTGAAAAGATCGGCTAAAACCGAGACGAATGGTCGTCGAGAGAGATAACACTATGCGATACATGTATGAGGTCATTTTTATTGCTTTCTTGTGACTAATTATACTTATATCATTAAAGAACTGTCATCGGTTTTTACCATAACCAAAATTTCATAGAAATGATACGTCTTTTATATCCGGACAGTTATTTTTGAGAAAGCATAACATTTATAAAATTAGACTATATGAAACATTTGTGGGGCTATACAGAACCTGATAGAAAATGGTTGGCATTAACATTAATGTAAGCAACCAGAAAATAGGCGGAGTTCTATCTCAAAAACAAGGAGATCCGACAATGTTATTTCCTGCTCCAGAAAATTGTCGCGGGAACGGGAGAAGGAAATAACTATCGATCATGTTCACAGACATGATCTCCATGCTGAGATAATTAAAAGTATAGAAGCCCCAACAGTTTCGCCACGCGGGATTTATAATATCTGCATCACCGAAAGAAGCTCCTTTAATGGATGCCGGACGGGAGTCCGTGTTAGGCGAAGTACATGACCTTCTTGGTGACGGCGTGCACGGTGATGGCCCGCGCCATGGCGATGGGCGTGCGGTCCTCGCTGCACGCCGACTGGTGCGAGCCCTCGCCCGAGTCGTGCTCCTTCTCCACGAGGTGGTAGCGCGCGCGGAACGCCACCAGGTGCGCGTAGTACGCGGGCGCCGGGATGGACACGGAGCGCGTGCAGCGCACGTACGTGTGGCACAGCTGGTACGTCAGGCACTGCAGCTCGTCCGACCCGAAGTGGTTGTCGTCCCACAGCACGTGGTAGTGCGACGGCCGCGACGTGCCCTGCGGACACACTCTCACACGTACAGCTTCACCCGAACATATTTCGTCAAGGAACACTTTATTTGACCGTATTCGGAATAAAATATGCGGGTATACACTGATTCTGTTTGAACTTACCTGTATTCCTTGATGACTGCAGAGATAGAAGTCGAATTCGGTGGGGTGCGTGATGCCGAGGTCGACAGTGGTGCCGGCGGGGATGTTGCCGGACTTGCCCGACTGCTCCTTCTTGTCGGCGCAGAACAGCCGCGTGTGGTGCCGCTTCTGAACTACGATGAACGTGATGCCCGGCTTATACTCCGCCTCCAACTAGAAACATTATAGTTTCATATTAATGGGTATTCATTTATAAATTTTATTCTTGGAAGTTCAGCAGCATTAATATTATTATGTCCTATTTTAGTCAATGTTTGTGCATATTTCATGACAACATTCGAAATGTTTACCTAAGTTCGTCGTAGACTCGTTTGAGCGTGTATGTGAAAAATTGAAAAATACTGTGTGTGTGTAGTGTATGTAAAAAATGGAAAAATACCTAAACCACAGAAAATGCCTACTAAAAAAAAATGATTAATAATTATTGTTATAATTAAAATTATTATACTTATTAATATTTAAAATGAAATAGCGGTAGAGTATGATGCAAGAAGATCAAGTTTTCAGCTGTAAATGGCAAAAGCCTATTTCTTTTCGAGTCTCGTTTTGCGTTTGGTGGTTGTCGTGTCACACACGAATTCATTACGTGAATAAGGTTACTTGTCACTTTTATGTAGCAACACTCAAGAGAAATGTCATAGATTGTCCCTCTAGTTTTTAATCTATAGTTCCATAACCGCGCGAAAATTCCGCTGAGAACGTGTCGCGAATTGAAAAGTAGAATATTTATTAAAGGCATCGAGCAGGTGTCCAGTGTATCAATTGTCGACGCTTCATATAAGTTAGGCATTTTGGGTTATTCGTGGGGCTGAGAGAAGCAGGCACCATTGTTACCTCTGGCATCGTCCGTTCAACAGTCTGGGACGAACTCTTGGCGAGGACTTCAGTTGCGTATAGATCTCTGATCCGAGGGAATAAAACCCACATAATGATCCTAGCTATTCAGCAAGGTGTGGATTTAATGGTGATCACCAGGTTGTAGTCCAACTGGAGTGGCCGAGTTAGACTATCTTAACCCTAGAAAGATAATCTACGTCCGCGAGACGTATCGTGAAATTAAATTTCGTTCTAGTTTTTTTATTATTAATCACAGCGCGCTAGCTTCGCGAGTCAACTCAGTCGGTGGCCGGAGCTCGCGCTAAGCAGCAGTGACGTCACGGTAAGTACGTTCAAATGAAAGATATACCTATGTCGTACGTCCGCGAGACGTATGATTATCTTTAATGCAACTTTTGCAATCATTTGAACTGATTGTTTATTGTTATTTACACTTATTTATTATTATTTTCAGATATTGATTATTATCATATTATAATGGCAAATCGAAGGGTGTTGGATAGTGCTCAAATTGAGAACTTTTTATATCAAAATGAAGAGGAATCGCCATCAGAATCTGAAAGCGAATGCGAAGATAGCCTCTTAGAAGACGATGTGCAGAGTGACACTGAAGACGAATACATCGATGAAGCTGTGGATATACCCGAAGTCTCTGCTGAAGACCATTCAGAGTCTACTGCCGACCAAGCTGCGCCTTCTGCATAATTATTACTTTTCAGCGCACACTCAGAGGTGAAAATAGGCGTTGTTGCGAAAGGAGGTGTCGACACATCTGACCAGATGTGGTCGTCAATGTCATGATCCAGAAAAAAATTACAGATGGCCAATAATAATAATTTATTATTATACTGTTCTAATATTCTATCAAAGAAAGAAAAGCCTCTAAGCCGTAAGAACTTTATAAAAGAAACTTAGTACAGATCTCACTTCGCTTTGGATGGACCAAAAGTTACAGATGCCAACTCTGAAAAGAACTGTGCGGCAAAATATAGAGGAATTGTTGCCTAATCCTAATGCAAACAGTGGCCAGCCTCAGCAAAAGGGCCGCCTGTAAAAAAAGAGGTATTGTTCTTACTGTCCATCTAAACTCCGTAGGATTTCAAAATTATCATGCATGAAGTGCAAAAAACCCTTGTGTGGAGAACACAACAGAGTTGTGTGCCATAAGTGCATTTACCGAAAGTAAAATACTGATTATTGTAATAAGTATTGTTTACGTTAAGTGTAAAAGTACAAAATATGAAAATATTAAGTACTGAAAGTGATTTCAAATCATCAGTGTATTCTATAGGAACACTATAGAATACAAGTTAAGTGTTTTGTTAATTTGTAAAGAAGTTTGCGAAGTTTGTTTATAATTTGTCAATTAAACTTTATTATTGCTATTTTATCGTTTTATTTCCTTAAATAGAATACAAACAATTATTTCAACCTATAAAGAAAGATAATACTTCCGTAGGCTTACTAAATAATCTTAATTAACTAAGGTACGTCTGACAGACGTATGATTATCTTTTACGTTAGTTGCTATATGATTATCTTTCTAGGGTTAATGAGTTTGATCGTTGATCCTAGCAGGCGGCGCTGGGTTCGATAGACTCATTGAGACTTTAAAGTTTATTCCCTGGATCTGCTCTGGAAAGAGCGGTAGGAATCTGATAGTATAAATATATGCAATTGTAACGTAAAAGGGTGCGCAGACTCCGCAGAGGACATATCTGGTTGGTTCTCTGCGGCTCCCGAGTGCCGGGATGCCTAAAATACTCATGTGGCTATAACGCATAGGTGGTGGAAGGAGATGATTATGACGGATAACAGTAAAGCAGAACTCTTCATAACTAGTGATACGATACTTATACCCTAGGAAGAATCCAAATACGAATTTTATTGATTATGATATCTGCGGGGCCGTCGGGGTAATCTGAACTACATTTCACTGAATAAGTAACATCTATGATACGAGACAGATATAAACTAGTAAGATTATACCCGGCGCTTCCCAAAAGTGGTCTTAAACTGTTTGCACAACACAAATATACGTAATTTTTATTAGAGTTTTACTTTCGTATTGAACTTCCACATTGGAAATTCTATAAGATATGTATAACACAAGATAGAACAGCATCACATTACTTAAAAAATCAAACTAAGTCAGGAAAGGTCAGCATCGTTAGTTCAGCTGTAGATGGGTGGGCTCACCTTGATACAAGCTTCTCTGACGGCGGTGAGCTCATGCTGCAGCACGTGCAGGAATTGTCCCTCGGAGATACCGTCGCGGTACATGATGATGCGGTGCGGCTTGAACCCGCCCGTGCTCTTGTAGAACATTATCAACAACTCCTGCACCATGCTGCTCATCTCATGTACTATCTCTTGTCTGAAACGCGGCGACGTCACAGTTAACACACACACTTGTGTCACCCGACGCGACGCTACGTGCTCATGCGATGGTATCGTCGTGGTCGAGAGCGGGCGTCGCTTCGGGTGCTACAAGTCGGTCCGCCTTCCGGCTAGCAGCCCGCCAGCGTTCACGCAGAATTACAAAACAATAATAAGTTTGAAATCCACCTGGCGGATTCCGAGTTGTTATAAATATTATGTGTCTATTAATATTATTCGTAGACTTAAATCCAAACTAAACAATGTATCATTTTGTAAAAAACAAAAAATAATCAAGCCATTTAAACAAAAATATAAAAGGGAAGGATTCATTATTTAACAATAAAACGCGTTTTAGTCACAAAAATAAAAACAAAAATAGGTTGAATTAAATCTGGGACATTACTTTGGCTGTCGGCAGTTCCCTTTTTTTGTGTATTTCGGGTATGGCCACAGTCCAATGTTATGGTTTCGATAAATAGGATGGAGGTACGCGCAGGGAGTGCGCACATTGCAGACTTGTATCGGCCGATAGTTGAGTCGCTATCAGGCTTAGTCAAAGGCTTATAATATATAATTTAATAAAAAACGAGTGCACACACTGTTTACCATGGTCGGCCAATTGTTTGCTGTGTTCAATTTTGAATTTCAAGGCGCTGCGCATGATGCGACTTTGCGCATGCATAGTGTGTCTTGGAATGAGAGCGACAGAATCACCAAAAGGGAATCGGAACGCCTTTCAGATTATTTTATCGACCGATTTTAGATTGGATAATGTGCGCACTCCCATATTATTTGCTCATATCCACTAGCTATCTAAAAAATCCATTGGTCTTCCTAGCCTGTTCCCAAGTTACCTGGGAGCAGCCTCTTGCGTCACTAGAAGCAGCTGAATACCAGCAAACCAACTAAACTATCGGCCGATAAAAAATCTGCAGTGTGCACACTCCATAAGACGACCCCATCTACTTACTTATAGAACCCTAACGGTGAGTCGGTGCAACTCGCACACCTGCCCTCGCTTGTCATTGACGAGAGCAGTGGAGGTGTGATGAGCGAAGCGAAAGGGAAAAATAAAAAAACAGCGTAAGTGCGTTTGCGCACTGTGCCCGACCCGAGTCCGAGATAACATGGACCGAAGTAGCCAAAATACTACGAATGTGAATCTTTGTGCCTGCGATCATAGTTCAGTGGCCAGCGCAGCAACTAGCCGCGTACTAAAACTACTCTACGCTATTCGATGCATGCAATCGAAAACAGTGGGAGGGTTTTCAAACAAGTATTGCTACATAATCTTGGATCGGCAGTGCACACTCAACATCCGAACTCGGTACGCATTTTCGGGCCGTGTTGTCTCGGGATCGGATCGGACGCAGTGCACAAGCGCAAAAACTGTAAATTCGCGTAAGAATCGGAAATCACGGCGCGGTTTACGCGTGCACTCGCCACTGGGAACGGTATCATTATGGGGTTTAAAACTCATGAGTTAATGTTTGTATGCAGTTACGCGGTGTGATATCCATTTCGTATAACCAAGCACGATGGCTACTACTCTCAATTGAAGTCTCTCACTTTAAATAGTGATTGTAATTTACACTTCTATTTTGTTTTATAGACGAGTTCGCAAAACAGTGGCGCTTACATTCGTAAATCGTGGCGCAAATAATAGTCAAATTAGTGATAATATGTATATGTAGACAGACAGAGCGGTGCGGTGCGGTGGTGTGGTGTACCTGTGCTGCTGCACGCGCACGGTGGCGGCGTAGCGGCTGGGGTGCGCGTCCATGGAGCCCACCACGGCCGCGATGGACGGCTTCTTGTTGTCGCCCGCCGGCGGGTGCGTCACGTCCACGCCCAGGAAGATCACCGGCTCGTTGAACACCTGCCAAACGTAACACCGATTAACATTTTGTAAAAATAACCGACGTTTCTCGGTATTGTTTGTTTCTTATCACCGACTTCCGAAATTATAGTTATTTGATCGTTTTAGGGTTTTTCTTACTAAGTCGGTATTTTTTTTTTCTAAAAAGTTTCTTATTGGAAATGATAGCAAAGCAAACGCGGTTCGACTTGGAATTATTTATAGAAGATTGTAATTTTTGTAAAATTTTGTTACAGTGTAAATCTTGTTCATCACCTCATACAAGTTATTACTAGTAGTTAGTTAGTACTTGTATTTATAATTGGTACAATCTTATGCACTTTAGCCTTCTTCCGCCAGGATCGTGATGTTTGCGACTGGACACCTCATCTCAATTTTAGCTTCAATCCTCATAGGTGACGAAAGAGCTGACGAGATGGAGTATTTAGTCGTGGATTTGCGATCCTCGCAGAAGAAGCCAGTGTTTGTCGGATATACCCAGCTAAATTAACAATATTTGGTTAATAGTCTGCTGCCGTTTGTAACAAAATTGTATGGAAAATATTTTCTCAAATAACAACAACTGTGTTGATCCCCTCAAAATAAATGTGAACACAAACATACCTTAGGACGTAGCGAGGGCACGAGGATCGAGTTAATACCACCAAGCTTCACGTTAATCTTCAGGCATAGATTGCTCAACGTTTGCGGCGACGTCTTGTTCACGTTCTTGGCTTGCACACACTGCGTCGCCATGCCTAGCACTGTGTCTCCTACCCGCTTCACTTCAGCTACGGACAAACAAGATTTATTTCAAGCGACTGCTTGCTATATTCTGTATGTAACATATTATAATACTGAATACTGCTATTCTAAGCAATTAATATTATAGGTTTTAAAAAATAGGACTGTCATGTCTTCCATAAGAAGTCTAAAACAAAGTGACTGTCTGCTACTGTGTGTTTCATCGCTTACTTCTTCTCAACCAGGCAAAGGATTTTTGACATGACTTTCACTAACAGAAGAAGCAAAAAGATACGAGCCAGTTTTATTTACACACCACCAATTTTTAATTAGTACAAATACTTAAAGAGCCTATTAGAAAAGGTCATGTTATTATTTAAGTAAAGTCTTAATAAATAATATTTATAAACGGCAAAGTTATTAGCGTTTGTTTTCATCCCAAAATGTCACTTAATTTATGGAAATATTGTAGAGGCTATTAATATTAAATAAATGACGATCAAAATAGAAAAAAACACTGAGCGTATCTTCTAGTAGCAATTGTAAGGAATGATTGATTCCATTATGAATTTACCAATTTATTATGAAAAATGTTCGTGGACAATATTGGATTTAGTTTTAACTACAAAAATATGATTAGTAACAAGTACGAAAGAAAAATAGGGCTGTATGAATTGCAGCCGTGGAACACAAGGGTGGGTTCCTCGCTCGCTAATGTAATACCTATATTGTAATTTCTTTAACCGTATGGAATATAAACTACAAATAATGAACAATATTCTAGTCTCGTGATAATAACTACCACGAGTGCAAATAGTTTCGTAACAAAATTTCGCTACAAGTCGCGGCAGCAATATCTGCTCAGATTACAAAAGGCCTTTCTATGAGATGATATGCTCTATATAAATAAAAATTATTTGTCGAATGTATGTTTAAGTAAACACACCGTTGCACTTATTTGGTTTTTTGTTTTTGTTGTGTTTGTAATTGTCAAAACAGAATATTTGAAAAAAAAAGTTGCACTTGAGGAAAGCCAGGGGGAGCAGCTAGTAAGACATACCATAAACAGGCGTCTTCCCGGGCAACACAACAACGACGAGCTGTAGCTGCACGAACGTACTCTTGAGGTACTTGAACATAGGCTCCACCTGGTCGGGCCCCGTCGCGTATTTGCAGAAGCACGGCTGACCGATGATGGGCATGCCGGCGTCGTTCGATATCTTCTGCAGCTGCTGAGTGAAGTTCCTAAAACGAGAAATAAGAGTTATAAACAACCTAAACTATTTGACCGGCCCACTAGGGCTGCTTGCTCCACCCAGAGCGAAAGTAGTTATTGGATAACCTTCAAAAATAACCAAAAGGGTTTTATTAATTTGTCCTGTCACCTGTCCCGATGATAAGAGTTGGTCTAGGTATTCATTTTTCTCTACAAAGTTGCAACTCGCAATAAAATTGGTAAATGTTTTTGCAGCATACAATGACAATGCCATGTATGGGTAAAGGACACTTAGACAAACATTTTGTGTGATATAATATCCTAAATCACCTTAATACGTAGTTGTATGTAAAATTACATTTTATCTACACATTTGTTTTTTTTTGTTTGTAGGAGGTAATCTCTGGAAGTACTGGTCCGATTACTAAAATTTTTTCACCAATAGTAAGCTGCTTTATTCCTGAGTGACATAGGCTATATTTTATGTACGCAAGCGAAGCTGCGGGCAAAAGCTAGTAAAATATAAAATAAAACAAAGTCTGTTTCAAAATACTACTAAATGTATTTTCATGTGTAGGTCAAACAGCCACAAATAGATTACTTTAAAAATTGATTTTGAAAATTATTGAAATAGAACTTACTTTAGGGCATCTTCTCTTACAGTTCTCTGGGGTGCAAAACAAGCGATAGCCCACACTCGTATCTCAACTCCCATGAAGAACTGTTTGCCTCTCATGTCCCACACACCTTGGTTTGGCAACGCTTGCTATGTCAAAAGAAAGGAAAGTATTAGCACTGTTGTTTTTACATGTAAATTGCTGAGTGGACTTGGGTGTCTGACAGAAGCTGTAATTTACCAAAATGTTCTAAAAGTGTAATTTTAAGTTTGTATCAAAAAAGCTGTAACAGTAGAAGACAGTCATAGCCAGAATGATAGCTGCATTTTTCGTATCTTATGGTATCAACAAGGAAAATAACGAAATACTACTCTGTCAAGAAAGTACCGGGAAAAGATCAATAATACACAAAATGTCTGTTATTCATCCAAATTTATTTTATCACCTTCAAAGTATGCTCCTTTAGAAACGATACACTTGCGCCAACGAATAATCCATTCATCAAAACATTTTTTAAACGCTGCTTCCTGAATTGAGTTCAGTTCTCGCCGCGAATTCTCCTTTATGTCTTCTATCGATTGAAAACGGGTGCCACGAAGTGGTAATTTGAGTTTAGGAAAATGAAAAAAGTCAGCAGGAGCCATATCTGGTGAATATGGTGGTTGCTGGATGGTATTTGTTGAGTGTTTGGTCAAAAATTCGTTCACAATTATAGCCTTGTGCGAAGGCGCATTGTCGTGGTGCAAAATCCAAGAATTTTCTTTCCACAAATCTGGCCTTTTTCGTCGAATTTGCTCTCTTAAACGCCGCATAACGCTCAAATAATATTCTTTATTTACCGTTAGACCTTCCGGTAAGAATTCAGAGTGCACAACACCGCGATAGTCAAAGAAAACAGTAAACATGACTGACTTTTGATCGACTTTGGCGTGGTTTTTTCGGTTTCGGATCAGTTGGAAGGCGCCACTCCGAAGCTTGTTGACTAGTTTGCATGTCAAACTCGTAAACCCACATGTCTTCACCAGTAACAATGCGTTTCATGAATGTTGGGTCCGAACTGACTCGTTCTAGCATGTCCTCAGCGACTTTCATGCGATTGAGTTTTTGGAGAAAATTCAGATCTTTTGGGACTAGCCGAGCAGCAACATGTTTCATACCCAAATGATTAGTTAAAATGGTACGGATCGACTCGTGAGATACAGAAAGTTCGGCGGCTATCTCTCTTAGAGTTGAATGGGGATTTTCAGTCACTATTTCCTTCACTTTTGCGATGTTAACTTCAGTTGCAGACGTTGACGGCCTACCAGAGGGAGGCAAATCTTCCATCACATCTCGACCGCTTTTGAACGCTTTGAACTAGAGATGAGTTATACCTGCCATTCTCCATACCCGGCCTTTAAGGTATGGGTATCACTAAATACCTGGTACAAATACCAGGTATTAAAATACTTCTAAGTATTTGGGTGTGGTAGGATTTCGATAAGTAAACGTATACGATAAGTATGGTATGCCTCCAATATAATGTAGGTACGACGTTTCAAGTATACATAATTATGCATTATGAGATACACAAAAAATCAAAACATTGTCGACCTAAGTACGTTAGGTACGTACCACACTAGATAGAGATTACCAGTACCTACACTAGATATTCCCTAACATAAACAAACTAAGGAACTCTTTTACGTCGTGACAAAAATGTAATTATGCAATTATGTTCCTTAAGCACGTAAAAATAAGTAGGTACCCATTTTTTCTAACTAAATTAAATCATCCGAATGTTCATAAAGCACGAATGACGTTTCGGGTCCCTTCGTAAGGTGTCGGGTAGCTTCGGGTGGCTTCGGCGTACCGAACTACCGATACCGCACAAACTGGGCGCTACCTTGTGGTAGCGGTTCGTATCGTACTATGCGTCTGACGTCATACCTTCAAGGTATTTACCCAGTATTTTGGTCCGTACCCGGTCTGTGTACTGGGAAGCACATACTTGGTATATATACCTCTACCAGTATATACCTCTCATCTCTACTTTGAACCACTCATAAGCACGAGTTTTTGATAAAGTCGATTCACCGTAAGCCTTCTGTAACATTTTCAGTGACTCCGAACACGAAATTCCATTGGCGATGCAAAATTTAAGACAAACTCTTTGTTCGATATTTTTGTCCATTATGAAATTCGCAATACACACTATATATGATATTACTAAAACCAGGACTGTATTTAATATAAATAACAGATGCAACTCAAACTCCGCGCCAAAATGGAAAACAGTTGTGCCAATCTAACAACTACAAAAATTTGAATTTGGAACCATAAACCAATCATCCATTCCCGATACTTTTTTGACTGAATGTATAACAAGACAAGATATAAGCATGTATAGTGAAACCTGAATAACTGTGAGATCACCTAGGATTTTTTGTGTCACTTACAGGGCCGTTACAGTTCCTTTAAAGTGACTTTGTCTAATAAAAAAAACTAATACAGAGAGCCCTGTCATGAAATTCCGATCATCATCATCATCATCATTTCAGCCGAAAGACGACCACTGTTGGGCATAGGCCTCCCCAAGTGTCGCCAAAATGACCGGTCTTGTGCGTCTCGCATCCATGGGATTCCCGCGACCCTCACCAGGTCATCGGTCCACCTTGTGGGAGGCCTTCCAAGCCATTCTAGAACCTCTCGTCCCCATCGACCATCTGTACTGCA
The DNA here is from genome assembly GCA_949319445.1 of Mythimna lalbum. Classification (NCBI taxonomy): domain Eukaryota; kingdom Metazoa; phylum Arthropoda; class Insecta; order Lepidoptera; family Noctuidae; genus Mythimna; species Mythimna lalbum. The sequence continues at coordinate 14,785,274 of OX439345.1, read as the reverse complement.
AGCAACATTGCCCTGCCCACTGCCACTTAAGTTTGGCGATTCTTTGGGCTATGTCTGTAATCTTGGTTATCCTGCGGATATCTACATTCTGATGTAATCACGCAAGGAAACTCCGAGCATAGCCCTTTCCATTACCCTTTGAGTGACTAAGCCTTCTGATGAGGCCCATTGTAAACTTCTGTCCAAAAACAAAAGTCTCTCTTTGTAATTATCAGTAGTAAAGGTTTTATGTGTTAAACCTGGGCTCAGGAGTTAGGTGTCACTGTACATAATATTTTTGTGGACAAAAATAAAAACAAGTTACAAGGTAAGCAAGGAGTGTTACCTGTCCACCTAGCGACGAGACGCGTCCGCCATACTGCAGCTTCGGCGGTGGCAGTACGCGCCCGCGCACCTCCATCATATTGTTCGATATCGTCAGACCAAACTCCTTCACATACAAGTCTGTGTTGAAATTCGCACGCCGCACCAGGTTATTGATTTCTCTTTCCCTATTAGTATAATTTAGAGATGTTTTATAACACTTTACCTTTATGAAATGCTTAGTAATACAATGAATACAGGTTACGCTTTTAAATTGCAAGTGCATAAAAAGATTCAACATTATCCAAAACTCAAAAGCTTAGCTAGAAAATTCAGTCCATATGGAAAGATAATAATGAAAGATTGGCAATTATTATCCTGATACATAATATTTACAGCAAAATTTACCTATCGGGAGCAGAGCGCGCTGTCGCCTTGATCATTGTCGAAGTTTGCATGTCAGTGAGTTTCTTAATACATCTCTGACCAGGCACTATATTGCACACTTCCAGAGGCAGGTACGTGTGTTTGTGCTCCTGTCCTACTTGCAGACATGGCAAATGAGGATATCGCAGCTTCATTTTATACTTGTCCAAGAAATATTTTGCTACAGTACATTCTACAGTTTGTCCATTTTCTAGCTGTAGTGGAAACCTACAAAAAATGTATTTAATTCAGCAATCATGTGGATTTGTGGTTTGATAGCTTGTCTCTATCACAAGCTCAAGCAAATGATATTCTGACGGTTAACTTCAAATACCTATTTTGTATGTTTGTTTAAAAAAAATTAACATTCCTTATGTTATGTACTAATTTGTATGTTTGTTTTAAATAATTAACATTTTTTAAGTTATGTACTAAATATTTAACAAAAAAAAACTAATTTGTAATTTCTTACTCGTTGATTGACAACACAATCAACAAGCCTTTGTGATTGGAACATTTTAACTGTCCCTACGTACTCTCGACTCTGAAATATTGCGTTATTTTTTGTTTCTGTTTGAAGCATAATAAAAAATATTTTTTTCTAACGATTCTCATTCCCAATATATGGAACTAGGTATATACAGATATACAAATAACAAAGTCATCCATAAAATAAACTTCAAGTAGCTCCCTTGTAATTAAGCTTCTTCATTTTCTATAATTTACCTAGGGACAGCCAATTTATAAATTGTGTACATTTGTATTTTACTAATCACCTTTAATCATTTTAACTTTTTCCTGGAAGGAGGATATGCATACCAAATGATGCTAGCGACTATCCCTTAATCATCTGTTTTCCTCTTCCACAATTCATTCGTTTTTAGTGTCATAAATACCCCAATGCCAATTAAACTTAAAGATCACTTTTCCATATATTCATATCTGAACTCAGGAAAAAAAATATCAGCCTTTTTATGCATATTCTATTGTTGATTTGGGCAAAGTACCAATTCAAGAATAAAGATTATCATCACTATCAGAAACATCTAACAGCTATAACAGTACTTACGATTGCATCTGCGAAGGCCTGCGGGTCACATTACACACTCTGTATTTCCTCTTCATTGTACCACAATGAGTGATCTCAATCTTAAGTCCTTTGATTTCTTTAGTGAATTTAACTCTCTGAGAGTCTGTCAATGGCTTTCTTTGATCATTAATGTCTCGTATATCGAGTACTTCGCACATAAATTCTATGACTGGCTGTGCTTTGTAAAAGGCGGTTGCAGAAACTGAAAGTTTATGAAAATATATTATTAGTGTTACAAAGTAAGTTTTGATAGTACTGTATGTATATATTGGGTCTGTGCCCTTGCACTCATGATCTAACTAGACGCATTTAGGTTAATTAGATTATTTGTAAACCAGTTTCAGGTAGAAATTCCATAAAGAACAAATATTTGTTAAGTTTTAAAAAATCTGCTTACCATCAATATTCAGCATCATTTTCCACTGGCTAGGTCTCACCGACTGGTGAAAACCAAACCAGACTTCTCTACCACCTCCAAGAGGATGATAATAGCCTTCAGGAGATGAGAAAAATGACCGTCCCACTGGAGTATACATCATGGATGGTAGATGCCGCATGACTACGTCTAAAGCTAAGATGGCATCATAAGGAATCTGCCTTGTTCGCCCTTCAAGAGCTTCTTCTAATGCAAACAATGACACCTGAAATTATATAGTGGTAAAAAAAAATTTCAAGATGATTTTAATTTGTGATGCTCCTAATCTACCAGTTAGTGAGAGGACTAGTAGAATGAATAGAATTTTTCAGAGCCATACCAGTTTTCCCTCAATAATATTTGAATCATTGCAATGATAACTGTATTCTTACCAGAAAAAATAGAGCACAGTCTTGAGATAATTTTAAATTTATATTAGTACTTACTATGTGTACATGCTTAAATCAATCAAATATCAACAAAATACAAGTATTTTCATTAGAAAACTAATAACTATCCCAAGCTCACTGATGCTGTAACAAATTCTTAATTCATGAATCCCCAAGCGACCACCGGTGGCCGCGCATCTATTGTTTTACTATTGTGTTTCTAATTGACGGTATCTGAAGGGTTAGTAAAAAAATGATCAAAACCAGAATAAGAATAGATATGCAAATGTTTACTAACCTGTGCAACCCATTTAATGCTGACACGGAACACTCGGTCTTTGCCTTCTCCAGGCAATATAACCTCCAATTCTACCTTATCATTCCCAATTGGCAGAGGGTCTCTTGTATACAGATTATTTCTGCCATCAAACACAGGCTTGAGTGCTCCAAATATTTTATTGTAACAATGAACCATAGTTTCAACAATTTCTCTATTGACCTTAAAATATTATAAAACATATTATTTTCTTCTTTTAGTAAAAGTGCATGTGTTATTCATTAACTGTTAAAATCCGAAATAAAAACTCATAATAAAAATATTTAGTAGTCTTCAAGCTACTAAAATGCAACCATAGAAGACAAAAGATTATTGTAAACAATGTGGAACTCACCTTTCTGGGGCATTTATCTGGCTGTATATTAACATCATAATGATGTACGAATCCTCTTGGCATAGATATTTGAAAATGATTAGCCCTAAGTTGAATCGGTCTTCCTTCATGGCCGAGGTTGGGACGTCGCGGGCATGTGAGTGTCGGTAGATCCGCCAGTGGTGCAGCGGGCGACACGAGGCTCATAGCACCCGTGGCGCCGGCTGCACCAGGAGCTGTCGCTCCGGTGGCGGGCGCTGTGCTGGGGACTCCAGCCGCGGTACCAGACGTGCTCGCGGCCGCGGTCACTGCCCCCGCAACACTCACTGCACCAGCATTCGTGTCCCCCGCTGGAGCTATATAGTACACACGTGTAAAAATATAATTCACAAACTTGCACAAATTCACGATTAATAAATATATGCATCGTGTTGCTTCTGATATTATTTAGAACAATCAAACCAAAGTGTTGCTCCTATAGAGCATAACACCTACCTTGACCAACGGGGTACATCCTGATAAAAGATTTATATCAACAACGGGTTAAAACTTAAGAAACACACAAATATTTTGTGAAAGAAATAGCCAAAACGTGATAAATCCAACAATAAATGTAGATTTGTAGAATGTAGAAAGTGTCAAAGTATTTTCTAAAGTCGTCGCCCTAATCTAATGCTTTATGACCATCTATGACGTAGTGTGATAGTGTGGTGAAGATAATGTAGAGGCTAGAGAAGTGAAGAATATAATTTTACGATAATAAAGACTAGTTCAGACTTTATGGAAAAAAAAACATGTCTATGGCACGCCTGCACGCTTAGCCAAGTTGTTATTCTACAATCGTTAACCCTGTCGAAAAGTGATAAAACATATGGGAATGACGTCATAAGAACAAACGAATAGAAAATTCGTAGCCAAGTTGACGTCGTTCAAAACGATGCAATGAATGGTTATCGTTTCTACAATATTCAACGCTAGATCCTTAAAAATGGTAGCCAAGTTACAATTTTGACAAGCGTTAACGAAATGTTGTCTATGTTTTTGAACGACAGTCGAGACCCGCTAAAAAATGGCGTCTATTTTGATTTGATAAGTTGAGGTCGAGACCGAAACTTATTTTATTTGCCATACTTTTAAAATAATATTTGTTACTATGCATACATACTTTAAATATGTTGCGATGTGCTCATAACCAAGAAGTGTGGCTTAGGCGCCGAAAAAGAAATGTGTATCGTAAGTGCATGGAAACAATATCCGATATGCCGGAAACTTTGTTTATGCAGCACTTTCGATTAGACAAGTCGACTTTCGTAGCCCTTTGCCAAGAACTCCGCCAGAAAACTGTCTTACAAGGAACCAGCGAAATTCCGTTAAAAGTTAAGGTAGCTTAGTAATCTGAACTTATAAAATGGCTATTTTTCACTTAGGTACTTAGCTCCATTTAATGTTCTCAATATTTGTGTTTTTATAGGTGTTGTGCGCTCTTAGTTTCCTGGCCACTGGATCCTATCAGCGAATTGTTGGCGTCACTCAGAATCTTGCCCAACGCACAGCGAGTCGGTGCATAAGACAAGTTGTTGACGCTTTGAACAACCCTGCTATCATGGCCAAATGGATTGTCTTTCCAAAGACACGACAAGACAGAACATTTATTAAACAAGAGTAAGTACTTATCATACAATGTAACAATAAGTATTTTAATTATAGTGCCTATTCATTTATTACAGTACACAATGAGGAACTTGATGTTAAATATTAATACTTAGCTGCACAGATCCTTATGTCAGACACCTATCTAACCGAAGAGCATATCATCATATGGCTCAGTAACTAGGTAGTGAAATGCAGTTGTGTCTTGTGAGATTGTGGTATGCAGCTACATCTGGTTAGTCCAAAAGCCGACTATAGTTGGGAAAAGCTTGGCAGATGATGATATAATGTAAAACACACATTTAACACTCTCACTGCCAGCAATATATAGTATGGTTCCAGTTCAGCAAGCCATGGAGTCCGCCGGTGGGTGCCAACATATCTGTTGTGGTAGGCCGTCACTTAAAATGAAAAAATATTACAGCAGGCCGTGGGGTCCGCCAGTGACTAGTTAATAATGCTTTGAGCATGCCGTGGGATCCGCTGTGACCCCCAAATTCAAACAGATTTTTGTAGTACTGGCCTGCTAATAAGGAAAAATATATGTCTAGTATTGGCATGCGCATACAGTGAGCTACATGTTGAAAAAAAAATCAAGTCAATCAGAGCAAAAATAACATTTCTGTATAACGGACAAAATGTTTTGGAGGCGGCTGGCGACACACACGGACTGCTGTTAATGTTTCTTTATAATAAAAATGGTCCTTTGCACTCAAAAACTTGGGGCCTGCTAGCCGATCCCATGGCAGTGAGAGTGTTAAATGAGCAATTATTGTTTTAGGTTCCAAAGAAGATTTGGTCTGCCTGGAGTGATTGGATGCATAGATTGTACCCATGTAGCTTTGGTAAAGCCCAATGATGAAGAGCATTTATTCTATAATAGAAAAGGGTATCATTCATTAAATGTTCAAATGGTAGATATAATGTTTATTCATACTGCATGGCTTGTTAAAGCAAGATAAATCATTTCTTAATGATAATTTTATTTTCAGATTTGTGATAGTGATCTACGCATTTTAAATGTAAACGCCAAGTTTGGTGGAGCTACTCATGACTCTCATATATGGTCTTCTAGTCTAGTTGAACCATATATGCGTGAACTTCATCAAAATAACGAGCATGTATGGCTATTAGGCAGGTATTTTGATAGTAAAAAAGGTTCAATATATAGTTTGCCTGTGAATAACTAATTTATTAACTTGTCTTAAACTAAATTCTGAATATCCCCAAACTCTGGATATCCCCAACGCCCTTGGCTTATGATACCTATTCTCAATGCAGTTCAAGGTACTAAAGAAGAATGGTACACTCAGAAGCATGTGCAAGCCCGTAACTGCATTGAGCGGTGTTTTGGACTACTCAAAGCACGGTTGAGATGTTTGCTTAGAGACAGGGTTCTTCACTATCATCCATATGTAGCTAGCAACATTGCAATGGCATGTTGTGTGTTACACAACATAGCTTTGAAAGCTGGCTTGCCGCCACCACCACTATCACTTTCTGCTACACATGATGGGGATGATATGATCATGCAAGATCCCACACCCACTGCGACAGGTAGCCAAAGTGATCTAATCCAAGGAAGAGCGATGTTAAACTGTTTATTGAATAGGTTGTAGTAAGATTATTTTAAATTATTAATAAAACATTTATTACAAATACGGTTATTATTATTTTTATAATATTTATCATTCATAAAAAAATTAGTAGTGACGTAAGGAAAGATATTTCAAAGTAGTCTCAATATTTTTACAATTCCCTCAAATAGGTTTTAGGCGCAGTATTGTTAAAAAGTATTTTATATCTAAAATAATCTAATGATATTATGTAAAATCAAAAAGGGGAGAGGAATTAAAGTATGTTAATAAAGGCAGGCGAAGCCGCAGGTAAAAGCTAGTACTAAAATAAATTGAAGAATCAAAAGTAGTCAACAAAATTGCTTTGTATAGGACTTTTAATTGAAATAAAATTCAAAAATGTCTTATTTATTAATAATAATAAAATATGTTTTATCAACTTTTTAAATTTTTCATTATATTTGTATTTTTTCAAAAACAAATAAAATTAAAACAATTTACTTACAATTTACAAATGACAAAATATCTAAAAAAGAAATCAAATCAACAATGTAAATTTAAATATTTAAATTTACCAGCCCTAGTTATAGATTAGTACAATAAAAGTAGTAGTATAATAAAATTTTAACTATCACAGGAAATTAATTTAAAACTTAATCAAATCATCCATCACTAATAAAACATACTATTGTAAAATATTATAGAAAATCAACTTTTTGTATGAGAAATAGTAATCGGTATGTTTTTTAAACAACAAATATTAACAATTCACACAATATAATCTAACAATTGTAAAATATCACAGAAAATCACAGAGTATAATCAGCTAAATGTGTATTTTTATATTTCAAGGATTAATACATATTTATATCCTAAATTTTTTATACTTTATACCACTATCACAGTATGGGATAATATCTGTCGAAGGTAGTGATGATGGTCTCAACTGTATCATTTCTATTAAATTGTCGACAGCCCACCCAAACAACCTAAAATTTGAATCTTTTGTTCCTCTAATTCCAGCCTTTTTGCATCTAACCGTAATCTTTCAGTCTCCCTCTCGTGGAATTCTTTATTCCGGTCTGCCTCTATTTGCAGCCGGCGATTTTCAATAGTCACGAACTCGCGATTCCGGTCTGCCTCTATTTGCAGCTGGCGATTTTCAACAGCCACAAACTCGCTCGTGGCTCTTTCAAAGGGCGTTTGAATGCGCCGTGAACGCGCTCGATGAAGCCTACGGCGCTGCGGCATTGATGTGGTGAACGCAGTGCTGGGCAACGGCATCGGTGTGGACGCACTGCTAGGCAGTGACGGTTGGGCCGACACTGCTGATGGCATCAGTGCAGACGCAATGCTGGGTAGCGGCATTTGGACTGGAGATAGAGTGTGAATTGGCATTTCTCCAGAGCAAGGTAGCGTCGAAGAAGGTGCGGTTGCTGTTGTTGCTGAGAACAAAATAATTATTGTCATATTATATTTATGGCCGAAATTAATTATTTAGTCAAAACATTGTATCTTAATAAAAAAAAGCACCTTGTACAGGATTTGGAGGAATAAATTCCAGTATAATTTCACCTGTGGCGGTTTGGTATGGATAGACTGTATCGGTTGGATGTGGTGGACTGTTTCCCCCTGATGGTGCAGCCTGAAAAATATGAAGACTATAAATTAGATAGATTACAGATAGAGGGGAGGGGTAGAAAACTAAAATGATAGGTAATAATGGAAAATAATAAAATACAATTTTACAAAGGTTGACAATCTTACTTTTTTCCATTTGATTAGTGGCCTTATAGCTCCTCCACCCATGGAGTTAAGAATCTCCTCCAATTCCTGCCACAGTCGGTCAGCTTTTAATCTGCCTTGAGGCCCTTGCTGGGGCCTACTTATATCGCCATGCCTGCAGCACAAATTAAAACTATTATAGTCAAATAAAGGTAATAGCCATATTAGTTCATGTTGCACACGTTTATTTACGTTTTCAGCTTTCAAGTATCGAGTATAAATAACTAAAAATTTACGTACCTTTCCATAAACTCCAATAAGGCTGCGAACTGTTCTGAGCTTGCTCGGGTTCTAGATTTCATACTATAAAAGTTATCACATCATTTAATAAGGTATCTTTGACTCATAAACAGCACGCTTAGCCAAGTTGTTATTCTACAATCGTTAACGCTGTCGAAAAGTGATAAAACATATGGGAATGACGTCATAAGAACAAACGAATAGAAAATTCGTAGCCAAGTTGACGTCGTTCAAAACGATGCAATGAATGGTTATCGTTTCTACAATATTCAACGCTAGATCCTTAAAAATGGTAGCCAAGTGACAATTTTGACAAGCGTTAACGAAATGTTGTCTATGTTTTTGAACGACAGTCGAGACCCGCTAAAAAATGGCGTCTATTTTGATTTGATAAGTTGAGGTCGAGACCGAAACTTATTTTATTTGCCATACTTTTAAAATAATATTTGTTACTATGCATACATACTTTAAATATGTTGCGATGTGCTCATAACCAAGAAGTGTGGCTTAGGCGCCGAAAAAGAAATGTGTATCGTAAGTGCATGGAAACAATAATATCCGATATGCCGGAAACTTTGTTTATGCAGCACTTTCGATTAGACAAGTCGACTTTCGTAGCCCTTTGCCAAGAACTCCGCCAGAAAAATGTCTTACAAGGAACCAGCGAAATTCCGTTAAAAGTTAAGGTAAGTGCTTAGTAATCTGAACTTATAAAATGGCTATTTTTCACTTAGGTACTTAGCTCCATTTAATGTTCTCAATATTTGTGTTTTTATAGGTGTTGTGCGCTCTTAGTTTCCTGGCCACTGGATCCTATCAGCGAATTGTTGGCGTCACTCAGAATCTCGCCCAACGCACAGCGAGTCGGTGCATAAGACAAGTTGTTGACGCTTTGAACAACCCTGCTATCATGGCCAAATGGATTGTCTTTCCAAAGACACGACAAGACAAAACATTTATTAAACAAGAGTAAGTACTTATCAAACAATGTAACAATAAGTATTTTAATTATAGTGCCTATTCATTTATTACAGTACACAATGAGGAACTTGATGTTAAATATTAATACTTAGCTGCACAGATCCTTATGTCAGACACCTATCTAACCGAAGAGTATATCATCATATGGCTCAGTAACTAGGTAGTGAAATGCAGTTGTGCCTTGTGAGATTGTGGTATGCAGCTACATCTGGTTAGTCCAAAAGCCGACTATAGTTGGGAAAAGCTTGGCAGATGATGATATAATGTAAAACACACATTTAACACTCTCACTGCCAGCAATATATAGTATGGTTCCAGTTCAGCAAGCCATGGAGTTCGCCGGCGGGTGCCAACAAATCTGTTGTGGTAGGCCGTCACTTAAAATAAAAAAATATTACAGCAGGCCATGGGGTCCGCCAGTGACTAGTTAATTCATGAATCCCCAAGCGACCACCGGTGGCCGCGCATCTATTGTCTTACTATTGTGTCTCTAATTGACGGTATCTGAAGGGTTAATAATGCTTTGAGCACGGCGTGGGATCCGCTGTGACCCCCTAAATTCAAACAGATTTTTGTAGTACTGGCCTGCTAATAAGGAAAAATATATGTCTAGTATTGGCATGCGCATACAGTGAGCTACATGTTGAAAAAAAAATCAAGTCAATCAGAGCAAAAATAACATTTCTGTATAACGGACAAAATGTTTTGGAGGCGGCTGGCGACACCCACGGCCTGCTGTTAATGTTTCTTTAAAATAAAAACGGCCCTTTGCACTCAAAAACTTGGGCCTGCTAGCGGATCCCATGGCAGTGAGAGTGTTAAATGAGCAATTATTGTTTTAGGTTCCAAAGAAGATTTGGTCTGCCTGGAGTGATTGGATGCATAGATTGTACCCATGTAGCTTTGGTAAAGCCCAATGATGAAGAGCATTTATTCTATAATAGAAAAGGGTATCATTCATTAAATGTTCAAATGGTAGATATAATGTTTATTCATACTGCATGGCTTGTTAAAGCAAGATAAATCATTTCTTAATAATAATTTTATTTTCAGATTTGTGATAGTGATCTACGCATTTTAAATGTAAATGCCAAGTTTGGTGGAGCTACTCATGACTCTCATATATGGTCTTCTAGTCTAGTTGAACCATATATGCGTGAACTTCATCAAAATAACGAGCATGTATGGCTATTAGGCAGGTATTTTAATAGTAAAAAAGGTTCAATATATAGTTTGCCTGTGAATAACTAATTTATTAACTTGTCTTAAACTAAATTTTCAGGTGACTCTGGATATCCCCAACGCCCTTGGCTTAAGATACCTATTCTCAATGCAGTTCAAGGTACTAAAGAAGAACGGTACACTCAGAAACATGTGCAAGCCCGTAACTGCATTGAGCGCTGTTTTGGACTACTCAAAGCACGGTGGAGATGTTTGCTTAGAGACAGGGTTCTTCACTATCATCCATATGTAGCTAGCAACATTGCAATGGCATGTTGTGTGTTACATAACATAACTTTGAAACCTGGCTTGCCACCACCACCACCACCACTATCACTTTCTGCTACACATGATGGGGATGATATGATCATGCAAGATCCCACACCCACTGCGACAGGTAGCCAAAGTGATCTAATCCAAGGAAGAGCGATGTTAAACTGTTTATTGAATAGGTTGTAGTAAGATTATTTTAAATTATTAATAAAACATTTATTACAAATACGGTTATTATTATTTTTATACATAATATTTATCATTCATAAAAAAATTAGTAGTGATGTAAGGAAAGATATTTCAAAGTAGTCTCAATATTTTTACAATTCCCTCAAATAGGTTTTAGGCGCAGTATTGTTAAAAAGTATTTTATATCTAAAATAATCTAATGATTTTATGTAAAATCAAAAAGGGGAGAGGAATTAAAGTATGTTAATAAAGGCAGGCGAAGCCGCGGGTAAAAGCTAGTACTAAAATAAATTGAAGAATCAAAAGTAGTCAACAAAATTGCTTTGTATAGGACTTTTAATTGAAATAAAATTCAAAAATGTCTTATTTAAAATGTTTTTTTTTGTCTTATTTTAAATGTTTTTTTTTAATAATAAAATATGTTTTATCAACTTTTTAAATTTTTCATTATACTTGTATTTTTTCAAAAACAAATAAAATTAAAACAATTTACTTACAATTTACAAATGACAAAATATCTAAAAAAGAAATCAAATCAACAATGTAAATTTAAATATTTAAATTTACCAGCCCTAGTTATAGATTAGTACAATAAAAGTAGTAGTATAATAAAATTTTAACTATCACAGGAAATCAACTTAAAACTTAATCAAATCATCCATCACTAATAAAACATACTATTGTAAAATATTATAGAAAATCAACTTTTTGTATGAGAAATAGTAATCGGTTTATTTTTTTTAAACAACAAATATAAACAATTCACACAATATAATCTAACAATTGTAAAATATCACAGAAAATCACAGAGTATAATCAGCTAAATGTGTATTTTTATATTTCAAGGATTAATACATAATTATATCCTAAATTTTTTATACTTTATACCACTATCACAGTATGGGATAATATCTGTCGAAGGTAGTGATGATGGTCTCAACTGTATCATTTCTATTAAATTGTCGACAGCACCACCCAAACGACCTAAAATTTGAATCTTTTGTTCCTCTAATTCCAGCCTTTTTGCATCAAACCGTAATCTTTCAGTCTCCCTCTCGTGGAATTCTTTATTCCGGTCTGCCTCTATTTGCAGCCCGCGATTTTCAATAGTCACGAACTCGCGATTCCGGTCTGCCTCTATTTGCAGCTGGCGATTTTCAACAGCCACAAACTCGCTCGTGGCTCTTTCAAAGGGCGTTTGAATGCGTCGTGAACGCGCTCGATGAAGCCTACGGCGCTGCGGCGTTGATGTGGTGGACGCAGTGCTGGGCAACGGCATCGGTGTGGACGCACTGCTAGGCAGTGACGGTTGGGCCGACACTGCTGATGGCATCAGTGCGGACGCAATGCTGGGTAGCGGCATTTGGACTGGAGATAGAGTGTGAATTGGCATTTCTCCAGAGCAAGGTAGCGTCGAAGAAGGTGCGGTTGCTGTTGTTGCTGAGAACAAAATAATTATTGTCATATTATATTTATGGCCCAAATTAATTATTTAGTCAAAACATTGTATCTTAATAATAAAAAGTACCTTGTACAGGATTTGGAGGAATAAATTCCAGTATAATTTCACTTGTGGCGGTTTGGTATGGATAGACTGTATCGGTTGGATGTGGTGGACTGTTTCCCCCTGATGGTGCAGCCTGAAAAATATGAAGAATATAAATTAGATAGATTACAGATAGAGGGGAGGGGTAGAAAACTAAAATGATAGGTAATAATGGAAAATAATAAAATACAATTTTACAAAGGTTGACAATCTTACTTTTTTCCATTTGATTAGTGGCCTTATAGCTCCTCCACCCATGGAGTTAAGAATCTCCTCCAATTCCTGCCACAGTCGGTCAGCTTTTAATCTGCCTTGAGGCCCTTGCTGGGGCCTACTTATATCGCCATGCCTGCAGCACAAATTAAAACTATTATAGTCAAATAAAGGTAATAGCCATATTAGTTCATGTTGCACACGTTTATTTACGTTTTCAGCTTTCAAGTATCGAGTATAAATAACTAAAAATTTACGTACCTTTCCATAAACTCCAATAAGGCTGCGAACTGTTCTGGGCTTGCTCGGGTTCTAGATTTCATACTATAAAAGTTATCACATAATTTAATAAGGTATCTTTGACTCATAAACAGGATTATTATTATCATAACATTTCGCGTCACAGTAAAGTTTAACTCAGCACTGTGATATTATAATAAACGTATTATAAGAAAACTTTTCGCTTTCTTTTTTTATCTTGGAACTTATTCACTGGCTAAACTAACTCCAATACCTTCTCAATCATTCAAAACTAAACTTAATGTTACAAAATACTAGTTACAAAAGTTCCGCTCGCGCAAAAAGTACCTAAACAAACGTGTTTTTGACGCAGTGTTGCCAGACAACTATCTCGAGTTTCCCCAAACCTTCCCCGAAATCCTCCAAAAGGTTAAAAAAAATCCTCAACAAATGGCGAAATAGTTTTTTTTTTTTGGGAAAACCTTGGATTCTTTAAATGTGCGAATAAAGTAGGTAAATTAGTCCGTAGGGTATACCTACAAGTTTGGTACCTAAATTGAATAGTAGTGGTCAGTGGTATAAAAAGATGCTTTATCTGGCATCACTGCTTTTGATTTTAGTTTGACATTTGTTTTTTGTTAATGTTTTTAGCCTGGATACTAAGTTTTTTAAGCCATGTCTTTGTTGTGTGAATAGTTAATTTAATTACCATTATATGCAATATGGATGTACACATTCAAATTTTTTTGTAGTATGGCTCAGCAAATGTGTCAAGTCAACGTTCTCGGCAAACTTCGGTGAGGTCCTACTCGAGATCGTGCTTGTTTCAATGATTCCACATATTGTTTAGTTCGCAAACCCTTGAAATACAAAACTAGTATACTAATATTACGTCACAATACAATAATTCACGAATTACGCCTATTAGGAATTAATTCACGAATTAATTGAAACAACCACTTCACTCGAAGACATTCCGGCAAAAACTTGTTTGAAGTTTGTAGGAACGCTAGCCATAAACTAAAGAAGAGGTCGTTTTTCTATAGGCATTGTAGAACAAGCGGCCGACTTAGACGCGTCAACTTGGCTACCAAATTATCGTTTTCTACAATTGCTGACGCCGAAGCGTTGTCGATTGTAGAATGGGATTCTACACTAAACGGTTGTAACTTGGCTAGGGGGGCTGGCGTTAGATTCTGCCAAAGATTTTATATATCCTACTAGAGTAGACTAGATTGACTACGAAGAAATATTAAACTGTCTAAAGTGTTCTTTATGCTCATTAGCATTAAGTTCATGTGTGTTATTGACACGCAAAAGGGAAAAATAGCCTGGAGCAGGACACTAAGATAAATCCTCTGTGTCCCTTTCTCACATACTACCAGAAAAAAATAAGAAACAGATGGTAGTTTTTAGATTGTTCCAGTTATCGTTAAATAGTCCGTGTTCATGCATTTTGATAGGTTTATGCAACATAAAATGAATTGCAACTAAATATTTTATTTCAAATATCGCTTCTTGAAATTTTATACGCATTCTTCTTGTATTTAATGATGATTTTATTTAGATATAGTAGCTATTCGTAGTAATTTTCAAATTATGAAAGGCAACATTTAGGGGTTTCAATTTGACAGAATTTGACATCAATAAACAATATGGCTGATGCTTCATAGGGCTAAAGTTGTATTTTTAATTGTTACAAGTTTTTATCTCAATGTTTAGTAAAGTATAAAGTGTGCAAGATGTTCAAAACGTTGCTGTGTAAAGTTTCGCAATAGTGATGAGTATCCTGGTTGTGGAATTTCATTTTATTTGGTAAGTTTTCTGTTTTGTTTACAAAATATTTATGTAGGGTGACAACAAACATCGTTTTGAATTTCATGCGGGAATTAAAACATATTAACTGCCTGTATAAATACATAGAGAAGGGGCATCATAAACGACTCAGAAGACGGACTGGGTGCTAAATTTTATAAAATTTGATTGTCTACTGTTCAAGTTTTATATTATCAAATTTTTAAATATCTGAGGCTCATTTTTTTTTTTTAATAAATCAAGCGCGTCCCAATTTTACTAATTTTATTTTTTCTGTTTCTGTCTGTGATCGGGCGCCTTTGGCCGCTCGGCGATCTTCGGCTGCTCTCGTGACACAACGGAAAGCGGCAAGCAACGGCGGCTAGAGGTGCGGCATGCGGGACGTGTCTTCGGCCCAATTCAGTATATAGTTATCTGTGACCAGTTCTTAAAAAGACGCGCGTGCGCTCCAAAATCTTCTCCACATCGATATAGTACATTCGAGAATTATATTCATTTTAAATATAATAGTCTACTGTCTTTAAGTTTAGTCCTTAGGTAAGTCCCTAATAAATGCCGCACGCAATGCTGCACGTATGTGGCTTAACCGTTAACTAATAGTAATATATTATTTTTTATGTTTTGTTGTAGATTTCCAAGAAACGAGAACCATCGGAAACAGTGGCTTTGAAGTTGTGCCATTTAAAAATATTTTTTTTCAGCAACAGTTTTGTTTGTAGTCGCCTCATTAAGAAGATATAAAGTTAAATCAATACTAAAACCTAATTCTATTCCATCTGTATACATACCCTTTTGTAAGTTTATCCGTTGTTAAAAGTCCGTTCAGTAGTTTTTGAGTTGATTGCAAACAGATATAGACAAACGAACATAGTGGGGGACTTTTTTTTATGTGGTAAAATCTCCAATAATTTATCCTGCTCTAAGGTAGAGCGCCTTACGCTCCATCTTAAAGCGGGACAAGTTATTTGAGGTTTATACTGAATAAATCTACCCGTGTCCTTCAGTTGCCCTTTGTGTTCCAGGACCATGGTTTCCCTTTCGGAAATTCCCTGTGGTGCTAACGGGCATCGGCAATAATTAGTAGTAGCAGTTAGTATAAATAAATTTATAAACTAGTCGAGGATTCATTTATTTAATGTATTATTTGTTAGTTAATAAGTGCAATTTAACGTAATAAAAAATGTACAATTTGATGTCACGCATCAGTCTATTTTTAATAAAGTAAAAATAAAAGAATAACATTAGTTTTATTATAAACTAACTAGTTTTTTCTTTCAGACAAACCTTATTCTGATAGGTGCAGCCGTTCTGAAGTGATCTTCTTACGTAGGTACACACACATTAGGCATTTTTTTATCAGTGTAGGTATTTCATACTCGCATAAGAGGATATTGCTATTATAATATATACGGACATCAGCTATTTCCTAGTAATTACAGAGAAAACTCACAGTTCCCTTTTGGTAAGCATATTATACATATTAACTGTTTTTGAACTTGCATGTCTATTTTAATGTATCAAAAATATCTTTAACTAACTTTTGAGCAAAATTGTCCCGCAGTATGTAGCTAGTGTATGGACACACTAGTAGAACGAGATGACAGGACTCTTTCTGACTTTCCTTTTCGGGTACGCTTTTGAGGTTGTCGTAGTCAATCTAGTAATAGGATATATAAAATCTTTGGATTCTGCTCATAGAAAAAGGATTTTTGCTCGAATCCAGCAAAACTTGGTAGTTGCCGAAGTAATAAAAAACCACACCACACAATTGAATTGTCTCGGCCACCGTAGGCGCGGGCTTACGGACGGCGAATAATGGGTAGCTCGGTGTCCGACCGTCCGGTGACCGTCTATTTCTGAAAGGAAGGCTCGGCCCCGCTGTAAAAGGCAACGAGGAACAGGTTTGGTTTTTTAGTCAGTACCTATTAGTCAGACACTATCTCCCGCTCCACTCAAGGGGGTGATGTAATCTGGATGATTTTACCCACCGAAAAAAACTACTTGCCGTTCCGAATAAGAATAGAAAAGCCAATAACGTCGATCTGTCAAACGTTGAGTCAAAAAAATGACTGGCCTGTTGGTCTAGTGGTTAGTGGCCCTGACTTCTATGCTGGAGGTCGTGGGTTCAATTCCCACCCAGGAAAAATGTGTATCTGATGGGCATAATCATTAATCTGGTTTGTGTCTGAGTGTAATTTATCTATAATATGTATGCATCTAGACGGCGATGTGTGATATTTGTGGAATATTATTATTATATTATCATCATCATATCAGCCGAAAGACGTCCACTGTTGGACATAGGCCTCCCCCAAGCGTCGCCATAACGACCGGTCCTGTGCGTCACGCATTTATTTATTTTATTTATTTATTTATTTATTTGGTCAACCAACAACTGCTTACACAATACATTTATATGACATTCAATTTTGGATCTTCATTGATTAGTGTAGCAATTCATTATAGGCTAACACCACATGCACTTTTTTTGGTTATACATAATAATAATTTAAATTATACTTAACTAATCACAAATTGAAAAAAAATAGAATAGGACATTAATAAATAAAATGGAAATTCATCACAGCAGTTAAATTAAAAGTATAGAATTACAAATTATATCACAATCAGGTTGATAAGACATTAAAATAAATTGAGATTTGGCACAGCATTAATACATTAGATTATTTAATTCACATCACATTGATAAATTATCAATTAAATTAAGATTATTTACCATTAAAAAGAATAACTCATCAATAATATAAAATCATATACAATTGAAATTAAACAAGATAAAGTCAAAATTAACAATTAAATTAAATTAAATTACAATTGATTAGGATATTATTAAAACATATGAAATGAAATTGAAACAGATATTACTGAATACAAGAATAATGCTCAATAATTATTTTGCAGAATTTTTTTAAACTGTCATGGTGTATATCTATAAGGTCACTGCAACTGTTAAGCATTTTACACAGGCGCGGAATCGGAGAGTTAGCACCAAGCACTGTTCTGCGCAAGGGTGGGTGTAGTGGAGTGATGGGATTCCGTGGATATCGGGATGGAGCACGAAACTTTAGTAGACTCAGTAGTTTAGGGCAGTCAATTTTATTTCTCATGAGTTTAAAGAGAAACAAGGCATCAATTATATCTCTTCGAGTTGACAACGAGTGCATCTTGAAGTATTTCAAGCAAGTATTGTATGAAGGCATCTGTTTACTTTTCCCTTTCGAAAAAGCAAGGTGCCATAGAAACCGCTTTTGGACTCTTTCTAAAAGTAACTTATGCGTGGCGTAGTGTGGTCTCCACACTACACTACAATACTCCAAGACGCTTCGTACTAAACTGTTGTAGAGCATTATTTTAGTGCCCACCGTTTTGAAACTCTTTGTGTTTCTTTGTACAAACCCTAACATTTTAGCTGCTTTTTTTACAATGTTCTCAATGTGAGGCACAAAAGTGATTTTTTGATCAAACAATACCCCCAGGTCTCTGATAGTCTCGACTTGTTGTATTTTTTTATCGTTTATCAGATACTCTGAGTGCACAGGATGAGCCTTCCTTGAGAACGAAAGGTGGTAACATTTATTTAAGTTTAGTTCCATTCTGTTTTTATTACACCATTCAACAAGCCTGTCCAGATCGTCTTGTAAAAGCGCGATATCACGAGATGATTCGATTATTCTTGCAAAGTTCAGGTCGTCTGCATACAAGAAGCACTCAGAGAAGTAAAAGTAGCTGGGGAGATCGTTGATAAAGATGATAAATAGTACGGGAGCCAGATGTGATCCTTGTGGAGCACCAGAAGTCATATAAAAATTGCCAGCAGACCGAAAACCGTTGACCACAACATAAAATTCACGCTTTGATAGATAGGATTTTAGCCATTCCAGCAAGGGTCCAGTAATACCGTAGGTTGCTAATTTATGAAGTAGTATAGAGTGAGGAATTTTATCGAAGGCCTTGCTGAAATCAGTGTACAGCACATCAAATTGTCTATTTGAGTCAACAGATTCCATTAGAGACTCGGAGAAGGATAATAAATTTGTGGTCGTAGACCTAGCAGCAACAAAGCCATGCTGGTGATCACTAAGATAAAGTCTAAAGTGACGTTGGATGTGAGGGCAGATTATCGACTCAAATATCTTAGCAAAAGTGGAAAGAATCGCAATAGGCCGATAGTTGGATATGGTGTCTTTCTTGTCCGACTTGTATACAGGAACTACTTTAGCCTTTTTCCACTCAGTAGGGAAGGTTCCTGTAGCTAATGACACCCTGTATATTTTAAGAAGTGGAGCAACCAAGACCTCTGCGCAAGCAGAAATAAACAGAGGTGGGATTCCGTCAGGACCAGCATCTTTTCTGATGTTAACAGAGTGCAGTTTTCTAACCAGGGTATCACTGTCTAATTCAGGGATTGTTAAACACTGGCTATTTACTCCTATTGAGTCAAGAAGATTTGAGTCACTCTTAAATTCCGTCTCGTGAGTGTAAACTGATGCAAAATAGTTCCCAAAAAGATCGCAGATAGCGGCGCCATTTGATGTAGAAGTCTGCCCATCAGTCATGATTAGTGGATAGGCACTGGATCCACCACGTTTAGCCTTTACATGAGTCCAGAATAATTTAATCTTTAATTTCCGATTCTAGTTTCCCCATATAGGTTTGTACACATTTTTGGCTAGGTGTTGGCAACGTATTGTAATTAAATTTAGCTGTAATTTATCCAATGGATTTTTATATTTTTATAGCGCAACCTCAACGTATTTTTTTCTTTTAGCGTCCTTATAATTGATTTATTGAACCAAGGGGGGTAACGGCAAGTCATTGACTTACAATTAGGAACGAATTTGTCGATTGCTGCGTTTAATACTTCATAAAACTCTTTTAACATACTATCCACATCATTACTATTCGTTAATTGTTGGAACCAGTCATGTTCGTTTATATAGGTTCTAATACTATTGTAGTCAGCCTTATAGTAGTTTTTCCTCTGGTTATGCGTATTATACGGCAGATTATATTCCTTTGATAATGATAGAGTAAAATCGAGAGGAGGATGTAGTTTATCAACATTGATCAGAGAACAATTGGACTCAGCTACGGTGCACGAAGATATTGTAGACAAGACTAGATCCAATATACGCTCCGAACAATTTTTAACCAAATTGTGCTGAGTAAGTCTACATACACTCATAAATTCCAACAATCTTAAGCAGGTACTGGGAAGTGAATTATTAGAGGCCGCCAGGTCCCAGACTATTTTACCCAAATTGAAATCTCCAACTATGCAAATGGGAATATCAGTTGTCTCAAACACATTGTTACAGTGTTCGATAAAATGATCGATTGAGGGAAGACATACAGGTGGAGGAAGATAAACTGCGCAGAGTACTAGTTGCCGTGATTTCTGTGAGGTCGACAAATCAATAGTAACCCAAAGATCCTCACATTTACTTTGCCATGACTCAATCTGTTTGGAATTGATTCTAGTTGCCACAGCAATGAGAACCCCTCCTCCATCTTTATTAGGATGAAAGCCTGTTGTTTCCCTATCTCTTCTATAGACAACATACCTATCATCAAATAGTTCACTGCTAAGCACACTACTATTTAGCCAGGTTTCAGTTAAAATAAATACATCATAATCCATACAACAAAGGTTACAATAGAAAGTGTTAGTTTTAGTTCGCAGACCTCTACAATTCTGGTAATAGATAGTTAAATTATTGAATTTTAAATAAAAATAAGTAGGCATGCATTCAAAGTGAACATATAAAAAATATATATATATTATATAAAAAAATTAAACCATTTTACTTAAACTATCCATGTTTTTGATTAATATATATTCTGCGCCGTCGGTCTTTCTTGTAAATATTTTATTGTTTCTGACCCAAACATATTTGTAGTTTGTTTCCTTAGCCTTGATCCTAGTCGCTGCATGCAGAGCTTTGTTGGTGGGAGAAAGATGTTCCACGACGTAAACAGGAGACCTCTGACCGGCAAATCCAAGATGTCCACAGTTCAGTTTATTAACTCGATTATTTTGGTTGTACTTAATAACCGACACTAAGAGTTGGTCGCGCAGTCTCGGTGACGCCAGTTGAACGACTATTGATTTAGGACGGGTGCTAGATGGATTGGTTTTAGCAATTCGAAAACAATTTAATATGTCTTTTTCTTGAATATTGCAATCAACCACTTTCCCGAGTTGCTTGACGATAGTGTATACATTTTCATTTTTTGTTTCAGGCATACACTGCCCCTCAATGTTATTTGATCGGGATCGCTGTTCTAGGTTATTGATTCTCTCACTAAGATTTGCCATAGTAGTCTTCAGTTGCGAATTTTCCAATTGCAGCCTGTGTATAGTCTCGTTAGATACCTTCTGATTCCTCTCAAAGTCCTCAAATTGCTTGTTCATAAATTGCATTGATTTAACCATTTCCTTTATTTCTGCATTAACAGTTTCCAATTCATTGTTCATCGTGCTGATCAAGTTTTTATTAAATTGTGTCAACATATCGTTAAATTCTACCTTAACAATTTCTTGGATAATGGAGCGCATATCCTCTTTATAAGCCAAGGGTGAAGGGGTGTGGTGAAGTTGGTGAAGGAGATCCACTAGCAGGTCTTTTACTGCCTCTGTTTTTAGACACCTTATTGTTTGGTGTTGACTCATCCTTACTAGCCATTATAAATCAAAAAGATCAGAGACAAATAAAATACCAAAAAACAAATCACGAAAAAAATTTGTCCTCTCAGAAGCAGTGTAAATTAGGTAGGAAATAATGCGCCGGCTTCATTAGTTAATCTTTGGTGCGAGCCCACGCATACGTCATCGAGCGTAGGCGCACACCGATATGTCACTTATGCGCGCTGCGTAACCGCGAGAGTAGCGTGCACGGGGCGTAAAATGTCTTGTCACTTACCCACCGTTTGATAAACCGTGAACCTGTTCCGAACCACATCCATCGGATTCCCGTGACCCTAACCAGGTCGTCGGTCCACCTTGTTGGAGGCCTTCCAACGCTGCGTCTTCCGGTACGTGGTCGCCACTCCAGAACTTTTCGTCCTCATCGACCATCTGTTCTGCGTTTTCTATACTAATATTATAAAGAGGTAAAATTTGTAAGTTTGTAAGTTTGTAAGTTTGTAAGTTTGTAAGTTTGTAAGTTTGTATGTAGGGGGTAATCTCTGGAACTCATAATCCAATTGTAAAAATTTTTTAACTGGCAGAAAGCTACATTATTCCTGAGTGCTATAGGCTATAAATTGTTTCTATAGCATGTATATTAACCGAGCTATCACAACTTTTGTCTAGCAAGTCGGAAAAAAATACCTCATAAAACCGAATTATTTGCATGCGCTGCCTAAACAGTTGCTTAAAATTAAAAACAATGTATGGCTACCTGGTTCGTCTTAATTATTTCTACAAAAAAGTCCGCGATACCATATCTCTATCTTTTATATTTTGTCTTTTATACTTCTTTTATTGCATTAAAAATATTTTTTTTCGGCATACTTACGTTTGGTTGATTATTTGAGCAACAAAATATTAATTCTTATGACAATAAATTATTTCAGTATCACAAGAACATCATATAGATAAGATTTGCCATTTACAGCATATCAATTGGTCATACAGTTTCGGAGATAATTTAAAATTACTAAAACGCAAAATGCATACTAAATAGCATAACTTTCATTGTGCAGCCGTTTTACCTATTTTTTTTTTTATTTTTTTTTATACTGGACAAAAATCATCTTATGACAACCCCCGCCCTTAGGGAGATAGTGTCAGACTCTTACTGATTAAAAACCCACCCCGTTCCTTCTAGCCTTCAAACCAGGGCACGAGTTCCCTTTCGGATAACCCTGGACCCGGTAGGCTTTGACCCAGCTGGGCTACTGCTGTTGCTGACAACTTCTTGAGGCGCGCGGGAACAGTGCGCGCCGTCGACGTCTTGGGCTCGGTCCATTACCGGACGATCGGACAGCAAGCTACCCATGGCTCGCCGTCCGCGAGCCCGCGTCTACGGTGGCCGGAAATCGGGATCGGAATCCCAGCGGCGGCGGCGGGGGCGCCGTTGCCTGATGCGGTCTGCCTCCTCCTTTGCTAGCATTACTGCTTCGCAGAAGGAGGCGACCGCCTGCCATTCCTCCTCGCTAAAGACTATGGCCTCAACCAGAGCCCGGCGCGAGAGGTCTCCGCCGCCGATCGCCCCCACGGTGCTCTGCCCAGGCAGGGCACAACTCGACTGTGTGCTCCACCACACGGTGGGGTTCCGGGTGTTCCGCACAGTGGTGACACCCGGGCTTCTCTTCCGCTTTAATTCGGTGCAGGAACCTCCCGAACTTGCCATGTCCGGATGCCGTGAGGCCTTTCCAGCCACGCCTCAAAGAGGGGACTTACCGCCATAATTGCGGCGTGCCCAACGTTTTACCTATTTGCCTATAGATGGCGTTCTGCAATTACGTAATTTTTCTGAATCGCGGTGTTAAGTGGTAATCGCGGTGGTAATCCACAGAAAGTGGACTGATGACCCTCTCGAATTATTATGCCCACGTTGTCGTTAGTTGGAGTTCTTCTGTCAGTTGCTTATTGGTTTCGGTTGTTTCGTTCGTATGGTTGTTGTTATTGATAGATACCTCATAATCGAAAATATCGTAATTTCGTTGTACGTTTGTTTTGTATGTTCATAGTTTCGTACTTCGTTTTATCGTAATAATCGATACGAGTTATTCGATATTACGATTGTTTTGTTTTGTAAAGGCGGACGGTGTTCGAGTCGCTCTCCCTTTGTTCATAATTGTTTTCAAGTCTGTGCGTAGTTTGTTGAGAGCATGTCTAAAAGGAAATCTCACTCTCACTCACTCTCTCATGTCCCGGCAGACATCACAGACAAGAGCCGCTCGAGTACGCCGTACGGAAGACTCTGCCCCTGAAAATGAGCAGCGCCTCTCGAGAAATAGAGAATATATTTCGCAAGCACGCGCTAGAGAATCTAGCTCTGAGCGCTCACAGCGCCTCGCTAGCCAAAATGTGAGGACGTCGCGGGCCCGTGCTCGAGAAACTAGCGCTGAACGTGCGCACCGTCTATCTGAGTTAAGGCAGCATGTCTCTGAGACAAGGGATAGGGAGACTAGCGCTGAGCGCTCGCAGCGGCTTGGTAGGCAAAATGTCATAACATCGCAGGCCTTGCTTGGGAATCTAGCGCTGTTCGTGCGCAGCGTCTATCTCATTTAAGGTAGCATGTCTCTGAGACAAGGGATAGGGA
Source organism: Mythimna lalbum (assembly GCA_949319445.1). NCBI lineage: Eukaryota > Metazoa > Arthropoda > Insecta > Lepidoptera > Noctuidae > Mythimna > Mythimna lalbum. The sequence continues at coordinate 14,760,978 of OX439345.1, read as the reverse complement.
GACTAGCGCTGAGCGCTCGCAGCGGCTTGGTAGGCAAAATGTCATAACATCGCAGGCCCGTGCTCGGGAATCTAGCGCTGAACGTGCGCAGCGTCTATCTCATTTAAGGCAGCATGTCTCTGAAACAAGGGATAGGGAGACTAGCGCTGAGCGCTCGCAGCGGCTCGCTAGGCAGAATGCCATAACATCGCAGGCCCGTGCTCAGGAATCTAGCGCTGAACGTGCGCAGCGTCTAATCGAGTGTAATCTTATTTTAAAACAAGAAATTTTCCGCGGACGAAGTCGCGGGCAGAAGCTAGTATATTATATACTTATTTAACTCAGGACCCTAAGGTCCTGGAGCTTTGAAAGGCGTACGAGGAGCCGAAACCAACTCGCAAAGGCCCTTTTAGATGCTTTTAATGATGGATTGTGGTAGAATATATATTATTATAAAAGTACGGTTTGCAAAAAAAACTTATTTGCGTATAACTTAACTGCTGGGGTGCATGAAAGGAGCCTCCCCGAGCGACGTACCACCCGACTTCCTGTTACGTCCGGCGCACCCTGGGCAATCGACTTAGGTCGATTGGCAAATCCTTTCACCACGATGGCAAACTTAAACTCTAACAGGCCCATCTCAGGGCCAAGCAGTCCACTGACGAAACCAGCCTTGTGTGTAATCTCGATCAACATCGAAGGGTTCTCACAGAATAAAGCAGAAATTCTCTCAGAATTAGCTCGCAAGACACATTGTGATATCCTATGTGTTCAGGAAACTCATCGAGATTCCACACAGAGCAGGCCTTACATTCCTGGACTGTCACTTGTCGCCGAGATCTGTCATCTGAAGCACGGTAACGCAGTGTTTGCTGCTCCCGGCGTAAGTATCTCATCCACAAAGTGTTATAACGATAATAACATCGAAGTTGTCATAGAAGACCTCGGTAACTGCACTGTCACATCTGTGTACAAACCCCCTGGTGCCCCTTTTCAATTTGACTCACCTGATTTTGACACTCAGCAAACAAATATAGTGGTCGGTGACTTTAATAGTCACAGCACCAGCTGGGGTTACCGATCAACAAACTCGGATGGTCGTACGTAACGATTTGAGCCTAATCCATGATCCGAAACTACCAGCATCTTTTAATAGCGGACGATGGAAGCGCGGGTACAATCCAGACTTAATTTTTGTCAGCTCGAGTATCAGTTCCCAGACCAAAAAGACTGTTTGTCACCCAATCCCCCGAACCCAACATAGACCGATCATGTGCAACATCCAGTCAGTAGTCAACCCAGTGGTTGTCCCATTCAAACGCCGCTTTAACTATCTGAAAGCTAACTGGGATCAATTCTCGAGGTCTATAGATGATAAATTACTTGACATTCCACCTATTCCTCAAAATTATGAGAAATTCGTTGACGTAGTCGCACTAACTTCCCGAAAATATATCCCCCGAGGTTGTCGCACATCTTACATCCCCGGAATATCCCCGGAATCAAGCGAACTACTCAAGACGTACGAATAACTCTACGCTGATGACCCTTTCTCAGCAGAAACCGTTGAAACTGGTGAAAATCTGCTGTCACTTATAAGCGAACGACGTAAGGAAAAATGGGTTGATACGGTCACTAATATTGACATGACTCACAATAGTAAAAAAGCATGGTCGACTATCCGCAAGCTCACTAGCGAGCCACCTCTTCCTCATACGCCCAGCTCAGTGACGGCTAACCAAGTTGCCCACCAACTCCTCCTAAACGGCAAACCACCACAACGGCTCGGCAAAGTTCCCAAAAATAACTACCCGTCATCTTCCAGTGAATCTGTGTGTGACCCATTCCAACTATCAGACATCATCCAAGCCATTCAGAAGCTAAGTTCTGGTAAGGCCTCCGGAGTTGACGATATTTCAGTCGAGCAAATTAAACACCTTGGCCCAATATCTGTGTCGTGGCTGCTGCAACTCTTCAATTACTGCTTGGAGTCGGCGAACATTCCTCGACTTTGGAGAAGATCAAGAGTTATCGCTATACCCAAGCCTGGGAAACAGCACGACGATCCTAAAAACTTTCGCCCAATATCTCTGCTGTGCCACACTTATAAACTATTTGAAAGGCTACTGCTAGCTCGTCTTACAAAACTTGTCGATTCAAAACTCATACCAGAGCAAGCTGGATTTCGACCTGGAAAGTCTTGTTGCAGCCAAGTCCTTAACCTAACGCAACACATTGAGGATAGTTTCGAAACCAAGAAAATGACGGGCGCAGTGTTTGTGGACTTGTCAGCTGCCTACGATACCGTCAACATTCGGCGCTTGTTGTGGAAGGTCACCAGTCTAACAGAGGACCCAAAGTTTACTCGAATTCTTAGAGAACTCCTTAGTAACCGACGATTTCAAGTGAGCCTCCTTAATGATAAGAGCAAGTGGCGAACTCAAAAAAATGAATTGCCACAAGGTAGTGTTCTGGCTCCCTTGCTGTTTAACATATACACCAATGACCAACCGGTGAGCCCTAATACAACCCGCTTTCTGTATGCAGACGACCTGGCATTAAGTTGCCAAGCTACTGATTTTGAGGAGATTGAGGCCAACCTTATCACCGCCCTTTCAGATCTTAGCCAGTATTATACTGCTAATGCGTTGAAACCAAATCCCTCAAAAACCCAGTCGTGCGTCTTCCATCTACGTAACCGACAAGCGGGTCGAACACTCAATATCTCGTGGCAGGGGGTTCCAATCACACATAGCCCCCATCCAAGATATCTCGGCGTTACTTTGGACAGGTCCCTTAATTACAAAGAGAATTGCGTGAACGTTAAGCGGAAGGTGCATGCAAGAAATAACCTACTACGTCGCCTAACATCCACTAAATGGGGGGCGTCTCCACAAGTTCTGCGAACGACTGGGATGGCGCTCTGCTTCTCTGCTGGTGAATATGCCTGTCCAGTATGGAGTCGCTCCGCTCACTCCAACTTAGTGGATACAGCACTTAACGAGACATGCCGGATTGCTACTGGTTGCCTTAAACCAACTCCGGTACGAATGCTATATCCACTAATCGGTATTGCGCCCCCAGAAGTTCGCAGGGCTGTGACTAACCGCATAGAAAGGGCTAAACAACAAAGTGACCCTCGTCATCCAATGCACAATTACTGCTCGGTGCCTCGAAGACTTAAAAGTCGTAGAAGCTTTGTTGCAAGCGTGAGCTCATCACAAAGTGACGCGACGTCGGAGAGATGCGACCTGTGGCGGGATAAGTTTAGACCTCCTGAAGATTTTATCGAGCCATCGGAGAGCCTCTCTCCTGGATACGAGTTGCCATGGTCAACCTGGAAAACCCTAAACAGACTCCGCACCCAGGTTGGGCGCAGCAAAGACAATCTCCACAGGTGGGGGTTCTCGGATGGTTCCGATCTTCAGTGTCTGTGCGGCGTCACTCCGCAGACGATGTCTCACCTTCCATCCTGCACCACGTGCCCGGTCACCTGCTTACGTAAGGACCTAATGACAGCATCAGCGGACGGCATTGCAGTGGCCGATTTCTGGGCTGGGCAAGGAATTTGACTGATTTAGCCATCGATACGCTAAGAAGAAGAAGACTTAACTGCTTTTTTTGCTTTGTTTTACTAAATCTGAGTTAAATCTAAGTGAAATAAAACGTTACTGTTTAATATAAATCTGCCAAATATATATTATTGTTTTAAGACAAGTTCATTGGTTTAAAAAAAAATATTTCAATTACTCAAACACTTCACACAATGATGCAGAGTATAGAAAAGTGAATTAAATTATAAAAATGTCTTGTTTTGTTTACCCTACCGTTGTCTAGAGTCCGTCTACTGAAAGCGTGACCTGAGAAAAGGAGGTTGAAACCCAAAAATTTGAATATGGTATCATTGAAATAGTACGAGAAAAATGTTTTGATACTTGAGTATTTTTTTATATAAGACGATTTAATTCATGAATCCCCAAGCGACCACCGGTGGCCGCGCATCTATTGTCTTACTATTGTGTCTCTAATTGACGGTATCTGAAGGGTTAAGAATAGTTGTTTAAGAACTTTGTGTAGATTTATTTATTGGTAGGTGTATGGTAAAGGTTAATAATACACAAAATGTTATTTATTATTCCAAATTTATTGTATCTGTTCTCTCAAATGCCCTATATAATATTCTTTATTTACAATTTGGCCTGCCAGCAAGAATACCAAGAGCATAACACCGCGACAGTCAAATAAAATAGTCAACATGATTTCAATTTCAGCACGTCTCGCCAACACTAATAATGTGCTTCAAGATTGTTGGGTTGGAATCGATTCGTTTTAGCAGGGAAAAAAATCAAATCTTTGGGAATTAGTCAAGTGGGAACATGTTTTATACTCAAGTAAATGTTTCAAATGATACGGATCGACTCGTGAGACACGGAAAGTTCAGCAGCTATTTTTCTCAAACTTGAACGAGGATTTTAGTTAATATTTTCTCGTTTTTACGCTACAGATGAAGACTTTGATGGCCTACCAGACGGAGGCAAATCTTTCATTTCATCACATCTCGACTGCTTATAAACGTATTGTAGCAATCTTCAGGACATTAGTGAAGATATAATGTATTTTCAGAACTTAGCTTAAAGACTTTTTCCTCCATATTTCTCCAAATTTTTTTCGTTGAGTCCTTGCATATTTTTAAGATTATCTATAAACATAACAAGTATCATCATTCATACCGTAAAAATATCTAGTGGTCAGTCAATAATGATCAAGATTATAATGTCACACTAAGTTAAAAATCCAAGATCGTATATAAACATTGTTGTTTTTCTTAGAAAACAACTTCTTTCTCTTCTTGTTTTTGTTTAGACTCATTGATGATAGTGTGTAGTAGCTTTCGCACATAACTTTATTTGTTTTACCCATGATAAAGCAGTTATTGTTGATAAATAAATATCTGTTTCAAAAAACTGACAATTGCAATCATAGACTTAGACGTGATTTTGGCGGCAAAATAATGTTGCCACTTTAATTTAAAAAAAAAACTCCAGGTTACGCTTTCATTAGACCAAAGATTTTATATATCCTAGTACTAGATTGACTACGACAACCTCAAAAGCGTACCTGATAAGGAAAGTCAGAAAGAGTCCTGTCATCTCGTTCTACTAGTGTGTCCATACACTACCTACATACTACGGGACAATTTTGCTCAAAAATTAGTTAAAGATATTTTTGATACATTAAAATAGACATGCAAGTTCAAAAACAATTAATATGTATAATAAGCTACCAAAAGGGAACTGTGAGTTGTCTCTGTAATGACTAGGAAATAGCTGATGTCCGTATAGTATATATAATAGCAATATCCTCTTATGCGAGTATGAAATACCTACACTGATAAAAAAAATGTCTAATGTGTGTGTACCTACGTAAGACGATCACTTCTGAACGGCTGCACCTATCAGAATAAGGTTTGTCTGAAAGAAAAAACTAGTTAGTTTATAATAAAACTAAATTAAAAATAGACTGATGCGTGACATTTTTTTATTACGTTAAATTGCACTTATTAACTAACAAATAAATAATACATTAAATAAATAATCCTCGACTGGTTTATAAATTTATTTATAATAACTACTACTACTACTAATTATTGCCGATGCCCGTTAGCGCCACAGGGAATTTCCGAAAGGGATACCACGGTCCTGGAACACAAAGGGCAACTGAAGGACACGGGTAGGTTTATTCAGTATAAACCTCAAATAACTTATCCCGCTCTAAGATGGAGCGTAAGGCGCTCTACCTTAGAGCAGGATAAGTTATTGGAAATTTTACCACATCAAAAAAAGTCTCCCACTATGTTTGTTTATCTATATCTGTTTGCAATCAACTCAAAAACTACTGAACGGATTTTTAACAACTAGATGGAATAGAATCAGGTTTTAGTGTTGATTTAACTTTATGAACTATTACATCTTTAGACTACAAATAAAACTGTTGCTGAAAAAAAAATTTAATGGCACAACTTCAAAGCCATTGTTGCCGATGGTTCTCGTTTCTTGGAAATCTACAACAAAACATAAAAAATAATATATTACTAGTGGTTAAGGGTTAAGCCACATACGTGCAGCATTGCGTGCGGCATTTATTAGGGACTTACCTCAGGACTAAACTTAAAGACAGTAGACTATGATTTAAAATGAATATAATTCTCGAATGTACTATATCGATGTGGAGAAGATTTTGGAGTGCACGCTCGTCGTTTTAAGAACTGGTCACAGATAACTATATACTGAATTGGTCCGAAGACACGTACCGCATGCCGCACCTCTGGCCGCCGCTGCTCGCCGCTTTTCGTTGTGTCACGAGAGCAGCCGAAGATTGCCGAGCGGCCAAAGGCGCCCGATCAACAAAAAATATAAAATTAGTAAAATTGGTATGTACGCGCTTGATTTATTAAAAAAAAAAAATATTGAGCCTCCTCAGATATTTAGAAATTTGCTTATAATAATATAAAACTTGAACAGTAGACAACAAAATTTTATAAAATTTAGCACCCAGTCCGTCTTCTGAATCGTTTATGATGCCCCTTCTCTGTGTATTTTTACAGGCAGTTAATATGTTTTAATTCCCGCATGAAATTCAAAACGATGTTTGTTGTCACCCTACATAAATATTTTGTAAACAAAACAGAAAACTTACCAAAAAACACTAAATTCCACAACCAAGATACCCATCACTATTGCGAAACTTTACACAGCAACGTTTTGAACATCTTGCACACTTTATACTTTACTAAATATTGAGATAAAAACTTGTAACAATTAAAAATACAACTTTGGCCCTATGAAGCATCAGCCATATTGGTTATTGATGTCAAATTCTGTCAAATTGAAACCTCCTAAATGTTGCCTTTCATAATTTTAAAATTACTACGAATAGCTGATATATCTAAATGAAATCATCATTAAATACAAGAACAATGCGTATAAAATTTCAAGAAGCATTATTTGAAATAAAACATTTAGTTGCAATTCATTGTATGTTGCATAAACCTATCAAAATGCATGAACACGGACTATTTAACGATAACTGGAACAATCTAAAAACTACCATCTGTTTCTTATTTTTTTCTGGTAGTATATGAGAAAGGGACAGAGAGGATTTATCTTAGTGTCCTGCTCCAGGCCATTTTTCCCTTTTGCGTGTCAATAATACACATGAACTTAATGCTAATGAGAATAAAGAACACTTTAAAGACTGTCATATTTCTTCGTAGTCAATCTAGTCTACTCTAGTAGAATATATAAAATCTTTGCATTAGACAGACTCTAACTCACCGTTGACCAAAGATTTTATATATTCTACTAGAGTAGACTAGATTGACTACGAAGAAATATTAAACTGTCTAAAGTGTTCTTTATTCTCATTAGCATTAAGTTCATGTGTGTTATTGACATTCAAAAGGGAAACATGGCCTGGAGCAGGACACTAAGATAAATCCTCTGTGTCCCTTTCTCACATACTACCAGAAAAAAATAAGAAACAGATGGTAGTTTTTAGATTGTTCCAGTTATCGTTAAATAGTCCGTGCTCATGCATTTTGATCGGTTTATGCAACATAAAATGAATTGCAACTAAATATTTTATTTCAAATATTGCTTCTTGAAATTTTATACGCACTCTTCTTGTATTTAATGATGATTTCATTTAGATATAGTAGCTATTCGTAGTAATTTTCAAATTATGAAAGGCAACATTTAGGAGGTTTCAATTTGACAGAGACTTTTGGCGGGAAGTCAAACGAGGCGGTAACTTAAATTGCGCCAAAAATTTAATAATTAATTAATTGTTTAAAACTACCAAATTAGAATAATTAGCTGGACCCAAAAAACCATGAGTGTCGCCAGTGGCGGTGAGGAGCCGCCAGATCCGGGTGAGAACCTTAAAAAAAAGCGAAAATTCAATAATTTTAATGTCCCAAGTTCCGACTCCAATAGCAAACACCACATTTACACGAAACCCAACTATAAAAGACTTTTTATAGAAAATACTAACTCAGAATATGTAGTTTACGTCGAATCTACAGAACAAGAGAAGATAGGAAATAAAAATCCTATCACACTCACGAATCTAATTTCAGACAATGTTAAAGGAGTTTTAGGAGTTCACAGAGTGAATCCACATAAAATAGGAGTCACATTTAGAAAGGCGGCTGCGGCCAACAATTTCCTGAAAATGGAAGACTTCCTATGGAAGAATAAATTCAAAGCTTTCGTATTTGACAGAGAGGATTGGTGTATTGAGATTTGTACCCAAAGAACTTTCCAATGAGGACATATATAAAAATATAATGTGTGATGCAGAGGTAATAAAAATAAAAAGATTTATGCGAAAAATAGACGGGAATTTAATACCTCTCAACACAGTTGCCGTCACCTTTGCTTCAACATCATTACCACAATATGCATACATAAAACTATTTAGATATGAAATAAAACCATACACACCACCTTTGTTACAATGTTACAAATGCCTGAAATTTAATCATTCTGCCAAGTCTTGCAGAGGCGAGCAGAACTGCTCTTCTTGTGCTGGTCGTCACTCTTACAAAGAATGTGATGTTGAAGAAATCACATGCATCAACTGTGCAGGTAACTTGCCATTTCACGAGACTGTCCTATTAAAAAAAAGAAAATTGAGGAAAAAAAGACCAAATTTCTTCAGCAATCTTATGCCACTGTGGCGAACTCAGTTCCTACGTTTAATGAAAAATCTTTCCCTGCTCTTCCCAAGGCTGACAAGCCTAAAATTAATGATACTTTCGACATTAAGCAAGTAGCAAACAATGACATAATAATAAACGCAATTGTCAAATCATTGGTTGCATTAGGTAACAAGAGTGACTCTGATGGGCCACTCACACATAAGAGAATAAAAGCTGTATTTTTGTCAAATTTAATTTAATGGATACATATTTAAATATAGCACAATTTAATATACAAAGTTTACAAAGCAAGAAAACCTTATTGAAATCATTTCTTTTTGAAAACAACATTGATATATGTTTATTAAATGAGACCTGGCTTAAAAATACAAGCATAATTCCCAATTTTACACCATACAACTTTATACATAAAAATTCAAAAAGTGCACACAATGGAGTAGCTATATTAATTAAACAAAGTTTACAGTACAAGGTTATAAATACTACTTTCTGTGAATCTATACAAAATATTTGCATAACTGTAGAGACATCTATTGGCACTCTGAGCATTCTTTGTGTATACTGCCCTCCCACTAACAGGTTTGACACTACTAAAATGAAAAAGATTTTACAGGAAATCTCTAAACCATGTATCATCATGGGAGATTTTAACGCACATCACATCATGTTTGGATGTTCTTCAAACAATAACAGAGGCAACTGTCTTTTCAATATAATTGATGATTTTGACTTGTGTGTTTTAAATGATGGTGGTGCAACAACTGTCACATATCCAAATAGAAATCCGTCTGCCATTGATTTAACTCTAGTTAGTCCCATGTTAGCCCCATTGTGTGAATGGCGCGTTCATGATGATCCAATGGGCAGCTATCATTTTCCAACTCAGGTAGTTATAAATGTGAAGCCTTCCATATATGAGATCCGTCCTGTAGAAGAAAAATACATTTATAGTAAAGCAGATTGGGCTAAGTACTACAGTCTGTCAGAGACCTGTTTTTCTGAATTAGACATCAATAACACAGAACCATTAGAGTTGTACAACAGCTTTGTAAACATCCTATACAAAATCCAATCAGAAACAGTTCCAAAACAAAAGCCACAGCAAACTCCCAAAGTCATGAGAAAACCTGCTCCCTGGTGGAATACAACATGTGATAACGCTGTACAAAAATCAAAACAAGCTTTAATACAGTACAAGACATCTCCAAGTATTGCCAACTTTATTCATTACAAAAAGATTGATGCTCAAAAGAAAAAAACATTAAAGGAAGCGAGTATTACTTCTTGGCATGACTTGTGCAGTACTTTTAATAGAATGACACCTATATCTAGAATATGGGGTCATATTAAACGATTTAAAAGAATAGGTTCTTCTCATAACAAATATTTAAATGACGAATGGATGCCAAGCTTCTTGGAAAAAATATCAGATCCCTCTCCAATCAATATGAATAACCTTAAAGACATATTGAATCAATCTGTAGAGAATCAAGCCAACTCCTTTCTTAATGAACCATTTACTTTAAATGAACTGTACATAGCACTCAAAAGTAAGAAAGACACAACACCAGGGTTAGATAATATTCCATATATATTATTAAAAAAATTACATACAAATGCAATAGACATTTTATTACAAATTTACAATAAACTATGGAATAGTTTGTTGATACCACCATCATGGAAAACACAATGTGTTATTCCAATCTTAAAACCAAACAAAGTTGCAAATAATCCTTCATCATATAGACCTATATCCCTGTCATCATGTTTAGGAAAACTTTTTGAAAATATGCTAAAATTAAGAATAGATTACTTTGTGGAAACACAAGGAAAGCTACCAGATGTCCAATTTGGTTTCAGAAAAGGCAGAAGCTGCTCTGAAAACTTTGTATCTCTAATATCTGATCTTAAAAAGGCAAAACTCAGCCATTCTCATGTTATATGTGTTTTTCTAGATGTTAAAGGTGCCTTTGATAATGTAAATATTGAAAGTCTAATTAAGATTTTACATGAACTGGAATTACCAAGTAAAATTTTAAAATGGATATTAGATTTTTTATCTAATAGAACTTTATATGTTAAATTTAATAATAAACTACATGGACCTAAACTTGTTAATAAAGGGACAATGCAAGGTGCTACAATTTCATCTTTACTATACAACTTGTATACATCTCACATACTTAATTTTGTAGATACATCTCAAGTTAAAATATTACAATTTGCGGATGACTTGCTTCTGTACAGTGAAAATCAAAACTTGAGCTTAGCTACACATAATATGAATACAGCATTAGATCAACTTCATTATTACTATAACAACATTTTAAAATTAGAAATCAGTTCAGAGAAAAGCTCAGTATTAGTCTTTAGTAAGGATCCATTTGCCCAATCTAATATAAACATTATATATAATAACAATACAATTCCAATTGTAAGTCATCATAAATTTCTAGGTGTTATTATAGATGATAAACTTAAATTTGATAAGCATATCAACTATATAAGTCAGAATGCCATGAAGAGTATAAATATAATAAGAAGCTTAGCAGGCACATTTTGGGGTTCAGATCCAAAAACTCTTAATATGCTGTACAAGAGTATAGTCAGAAGTCACTTTGACTATAGTTCCTTGGCTTACATGAATGCAAGTAGTACATTATTGAGGAGATTAGATGTTATTCAGAATATGGGTTTGAGAGTGATAAGTGGTGCTATGCGTACCACTCCTATTAACACTATGGAAATTGAAAATTGTATACCTCCATTGTCCTTGAGACGTTTACAGCTGGCTGAGAGATTTTGCTTAAAGGAGTTGTCTAGACAGAACAGTTTAGTCCTTGATAGAATTTCACACCCAGCAGGAATCACACAGTCAGCTGGAACTTTCAATATCTCAGCTGATATCCTTATTTCAGGTTCCTTACCTGAAATTTCAACCATAATGTTATGTACAAAAAACTTAACTAAAAACATGCACACCTCTACCAAGTGGCCAATTTATAAATGCCCATATAACATTTTGCTGAGCTACTTTGACATTAAATGCCATTTAAACTCTGTAAAAAATAAATTTGATTACTTAGAACTATTAACTGAAAAGAATAATTTTTATATCATTTATACTGATGGCTCCAAAAGTGAAAATGTTAAGGCTGCATATTATGACCCACAAATGAAAATGACCAAATGCTACAAAATACCAGACATATGTAGTATATTTACTGCAGAAGCTTGGGCATTATATGCAGCTTTGTTATATGTATATACAAATGTAAATAGTGTAAATATATTAATTGTAAGTGATTCCAAGAGTATACTAACCACTTTATGTAACAATAACCTAACATACAAACAGAATTATATAGTGTTTAGAATCAAAGAAATTATTGGAAAAATAGGAAAAAATTTAGAATTTGTCTGGGTTCCCTCCCACAGTGGCATAACAGGAAACGAGATAGTCGATCAGGCAACTCGTGGTAACCATGATGAAGATTTAAGCGGTTCGTTTGAAGTACCCTTTACCGATTACTATCATCTGATCAAAATGTCTTCAAAGAGAATATGGAAAGAATATTGGGACACTACAATAGAAAAGAAAGGAAAATGGTATGCACAATTCCAACAAAACTTACCGACAACACCGTGGTATAATGGATTTAAATACATAAACCGAAAGTTTGTAACTTGCATAAATCGTTTGCGATCTGGCCATTGCTTAGTTCCAGCACATCTTTCCAGAATGAAGATTATCGCCGATGACAAATGTGCACATTGTTCACGAGAGGATGCCGATATAAAACATGTTTTATTTGAATGTGAAACGTTTGCCATTCAAAGACTGTTATTTGTCAGTGAAATTAGTGATGTCGCAGAAGAAAACTCGTTAAGTGTTCCCCGCCGCATCCAAGAATTATTATCAAACCCTATCTATTTTATACCTTTATATAAATTCATCCTAAATACTATTGAAAAAATATGATGATATAATAATAAGAATTATTAGTATTATAATAAGTACTTAGGTAAGATTTCATGTAGATGATAATTTATTGTATAATTTTTTTTAATAAATCAAGCGCGTCCCAATTTTACTAATTTTAATTTTTCTGTTGATCGGGCGCCTTTGGCCGCTCGGCGATCTTCGGCTGCTCTCATGACACAACGGAAAGCGGCGAGCAGCGGCGGCTAGAGGTGCGGCATGCGGGACGTGTCTTCGGCCCAATTCAGTATATAGTTATCTGTGACCAGTTCTTAAAACGACGCGCGTGCGCTCCAAAATCTTCTCCACATCGTTATAGTACATTCGAGAATTATATTCATTTTAAATATAATAGTCTTCTTTCTTTAAGTTTAGTCCTTAGGTAAGTCCCTAATAAATGCCGCACGCAATGCTGCACGTATGTGGCTTAACCGTTAACTACTAGTAATATATTATTTTTTATGTTTTGTTGTAGATTTCCAAGAAACGAGAACCATCGGAAACAGTGGCTTTGAAGTTGTGCCATTTAAAAATGTTTTTTTCAGCAACAGTTTTATTTGTATCGCCTCATTAAGTCTGAAGATGTAAAGTTAAATCAACACTAAAACCTAATTCTATTCCATCTATATCCCTTTTGTGAGTTCATCCGTTGTTAAAAATCCGTTCAGTAGTTTTTGAGTTGATTGCAAATAGATATAGACAAACGAACATAGTGGGGGACTTTTTTTGATGTGGTAAAATCTCCAATATTTATTCTGCTCTAAGGTAGAGCGCCTTACGCTCCATCTTAGAGCGGGACAAGTTATTTGAGGTTTATACTGAATAAATCTACCCGTGTCCTTCAGTTGCCCTTTGTGTTCCAGGACCATGGTTTCCCTTTCGGAAATTCCCTGTGGCGCTAACGGGCATCGGCAATAATTAGTAGTAGTAGTTAGTATAAATAAATTTATAAACCAGTCGAGGATCATTTATTTAATGTATTATTTATTGTTTATTTGTTAGTTAATAAGTGCAATTTAACGTAATAAAAAATGTACAATTTGATGTCACGCATAAGTCTATTTTTAATAAAGTAAAAATAAAAGAATAACATTAGTTTTATTATAAACTAACTAGTTTTTTCTTTCAAACAAACCTTATTCTGATAGGTGCAGCCGTTCTGAAGTGATCTTCTTACGTAGGTACACACATTTGGCATTTTTTTATCAGTGTAGGTATTTCATACTCGCATAAGAGGATATTGCTATTATAATATATACGGACATCAGCTATTTCCTAGTAATTACAGAGAAAACTCACAGTTCCCTTTTGGTAAGCATATTATACATATTAACTGTTTTTTAACTATGCAAGTTCAAGTCTATTTGAATGTATCAAAAATATCTTTAACTAACTTTTGAGCAAAATTGTCCCGCAGTATGTAGCTAGTGTATGGACACAATAGTAGAACAAGATGACAGGACTCTTTCTGACTTTCCTTTTCGGGTACGCTTTTGAGGTTGTCGTAGTCAATCTAGTACTAGGATATATAAAATCTTTGCCGTTGACTTCAATTTGACAGTATGACGTTACGTCACAACATAGCAATCGATCCCATTCTTATTTGGAACGCATAGTATCACCATTTAAACTCGTAGAAAACGTTTCATCAATCATAATCATCATATTATTTTACTTACACGTGATTGAAATAGCCAGTAAAGGTTTTAGGACTAGGACTATTTTAACCTTTTTGACGCCCATCTATATAATACGCGATATGTCCTCCAGCGCCACGCAACAAATTGTTTCTATGTTAAACTAACTAACGAATGTTTTTATCGAATATAAAACAAACAAGAACTTATTATATGTGAAAAAGTTAAAAATATGGCTTGTAACAGGGCAATTTTCCATAAAAACAAAATAAAAGGTCTTGTAAAAGTCGTAAATTTATTGTATACTATTATTACTTCTAATCAAGTAGTGGCGCTGAGGGCACGAAAATCTCGAACTTGTATATATATGTCGCAGGTTTTTCACAAAACTAGGTTTTTGATGAAAAACCGGACGATGACAAATTTTAAACTCAATTTCATCATAAACCTGTTACAGTCCAGATTTTTGATCAAAAACCTGAACTAGTTTAGGTTTATGATGAAGTTCTGGACAAAATTGCTTTGTTTTATGACAAAATCAATTTAAATGAAATAAATAAAACAATCATTAGTAACTTACTAGAAAGGAAACAATTTTTTATTAATCAAAATTTTACATCCACGATCCAATCAATATTCTCGTTCTTCAATCTAATTATGATAATGTTTCAATTTTACCTGATTTTTAGTTAATATTAAACACGACTAAACAGAGACAAATTAAAAAAATGTTAAAAAAGAAAAGTTTACCACGTGCTTGAATTTTTTATAAATCTCTTAAGGACGCGTTTACGATTTGACGCGCATCAATTTTAGGTATAGAGTCTTACTACTACACGTGCACGGCTCACACACACAGCGAAATGCGCGAGGCGGCGAAATTATGAGTAACTTGACACGACTTGATACTTGAGCTTACTTTTATTTAATTTTTGCCATGTTTTTTTTTAAGTTTACTTTAATTATTTTTCAAAAAGTTCGTAACGTGAAATGGTAACAAAATTTTTACCTCGAGTGGTTTTCCACCCTTAAGAAATTTCACAAGTGTTTTGCCACTCTAAAAAAAAAAATCAGTTGATCGGACTGGAAGTACAGAAAAGTGATCCGATCGATTTCCATTCTGATCAACCAGTTGATCGGTTTAGTTGATCGGATAGGAAGTACTGATTTACTTAATTTCATTGGACAGTGATTGACTGGTAAGCAAGTACTTGCTAAAGTACCTATGTATTTACGATTTGCGCGACAAGCTTTTTGAAAACAAATAATTAAAAACATAAGCTTATTTTATCTGCTGTATTTAGTATTTTTAACCGACTTAAAAAAAGGAGGATATTCTCAATTCGGATGTTTATATTTATATATTTTTTTATGTAAGAGGTAGGTATGTTAGGGCATAACTTCGTCATAATATAGACGGATTTGCAAAATTCTTTTTTGTTCGAAAGAGGTTTATTCCGAAATAGTCCCTTGTAAAGATCAGACAGGCAATTCTTGTAATTTTAAGAACGTTCACAGTCTAATCTGTCTCAATCTGTCAAAATTACCTCTAATTTCCCTACATTTTGAAAATTGTTTGACATTTGTTTGTTGCCGAGATGAGACTGAGAATAGATTTTGAATGTTTTTAATTACGAGAATTGGCCTTCTGATGATGTCGGAGAGTTGTGGGATTGGAGAGTTTCAGAGACAGACAACGGAACTCTTCAATAAATGCCAGCAAATCAACCGCAATTGCTGCTTTCGCATATTATGTATGCATTGTTTGCGTAATCACACAGTATAAGATCATGTCTGTACCCTCTAAAGGGGTACGCAGATGTGTTCAGTATACCACGGCACACCGTCATTTATCTCAAAGGTTTTATTGGGGTACCTTTAATCTTGCAAGTAAATTCGGGCAACCTTTTTTGTTTATGAATTGATTTAATTAACCGACTTAATTTAGATTAAGTATTTTTTTTTTTTGTAGGTATGTTTAGATGGATTTGCAAAATTCTGTCATTTTTTAATGGATAAGCTATGCATGCCCCAGGGGTAGTACAATATAAATTTTATGAACTTTGCTTGGCCTACCCAAGCAAAGTTCATAGAGTACATAAAATTTTGAAATTGATGATGTTTAATTTCCTGTCACTGTTATTCACATAGCAAGTAAAAAGTTTTAGGTACCTATATAATTTTGTTTTAGTATCAAATGGTTCTCGAAAACTAGAAAGAAAATACGTTTATTTGGCACATACATATAATACTGATAAGTACTTACAATTACTTTCAAGGTTAGGATTAGGTTCCAAACATTATTAATTGCTTCATAAAAAAAGTCGTTGGCATGACAACAAGAACAACTCAATAGATATTGTTTATCTGTCAAATTGGAATGGATTGCCATTTTAAGTGTGTTACGTAATTAGGATGCCGTACGAAGCCGGGTCAGGAGCTAGTAAATGATAAAAGAAATGAATAAAACTTACGAAAGACATAAAAAAAATATCAATTTTTATTTTTCATTATATTATTATGACAATGACAATTATATTATTATGATGAATATTCTCGTAGTTCCATATTCCTTTTGAATCTCGTCTTAGGCCTTGGCATCTAAAACAAAAATTGTGTTATAAAAGGTATAAACTATACACACTCTTATCAGCTAGCTCTACTCGTCTATTAGTTTCAATAGCAGCCTGCAGGTCCAGGACCTGCAGGTCTCTCCATCAAGTCCGGAGGTAAGGTCTCAACATAACTAACAAAACGAGCCTAAACTCGGCACACCTAGCTCTACTGGTATACTAGTTCCAGTAGCAGTCTTCGAGGTACACCTGCAGGTCTCTCCATCAAGTCCGGAGGTAAGGTCTCAACATAACTAACAAAACGAGCCCAATAAACTCGAGACACTCACACACCTAACTCTACTCGTCTATTAGTTCCAGTAGCAGTCTTCGAAGTACACCAGCAGGTCTCTCCATCAAGTTCGGAGGTAAGGTCGCAACATAACTAACAAAACGAGCCCAAACTCGACACACCTAGGTCTACTCGTCTATTAGTTCCAGTAGCAGTCTTCGAAGTACACCTGCAGGTATCTCCATCAAGTCCGGAGGTAAGGTCTCAACATAACTAACAAAACGAGCCCAAACTCGGCACACCTAGCTCTACTGGTATAATAGTTCCAGTAGCAGTCTTCGAAGTACACCTGCAGGTTTCTCCATCAATTCCGGAGGTAAGGTCTCAACATAACTAACAAAACGAACCCAAACTCGACACACCCAGCTCTACTCGTCTATTAGTTTCAGTAACGGTCTTCGGAGTACACCTGCAGGTCTCTCCATCAAGTCCGGAGGTAAGGTCTCAACATAACTAACAAAACGAGCCCAAACTCGACACACCTAGGTCTACTCGTCTATTAGTTCCAGTAGCAGTCTTCGAAGTACACCTGCAGGTATCTCCATCAAGTCCGGAGGTAAGGTCTCAATATAACTAACAAAACGAGCCCAAACTCGGCACACCTAGCTCTACTGGTATAATAGTTCCAGTAGCAGTCTTCGAAGTACACCTGCAGGTTTCTCCATCAATTCCGGAGGTAAGGTCTCAACATAACTAACAAAACGAACCCAAACTCGACACACCCAGCTCTACTCGTCTATTAGTTTCAGTAACGGTCTTCGGAGTACACCTGCAGGTCTCTCCATCAAGTCCGGAGGTAAGGTCTCAACATAACTAACAAAACGAGCCCAAACTCGACACACCTAGGTCTACTCGTCTATTAGTTCCAGTAGCAGTCTTCGAAGTATACCTGCAGGTATCTCCATCAAGTCCAGAGGTAAGGTCTCGACATAACTAACAAAACGAGCCCAAACTCGGCACACCTAGCTCTACTGGTATAATAGTTCCAGTAGCAGTCTTCGAAGTATACCTGCAGGTATCTCCATCAAGTCCGGAGGTAAGGTCTCAACATAACTAACAAAACGAGCCCAAACTCGGCACATCTAGCTCTACTGGTATAATAGTTCCAGTAGCTGTCTTCGAAGTACACCTGCAGGTTTCTCCATCAAGTCCGGAGGTAAGGTCTCAACATAACTAACAAAACGAGCCCAAAGTCGGCATACCTAGCTCTACTCGTCTATTAGTTCCAGTAGCAGTCTTCGAAGTACACCTGCAGGTCTCTCCATCAAGTCCTGAGGTAAGGTCTCAACATAACTAACAAAACGAGCCCAAACTCGGCACACCCAGCTCTTCTGGTACATTAGTTCCAGTAGCAGTCTTCGAAGTACATTTCAGGTCACTCCATCAAGTCCGAAACTAAATATGAAATTTATAAGTACATATAAGAAACTGTGAATAAAATCTTACCTTGGTTGTCCGTAGTCCGTGCAAAATGCGTGAAGGATCAAGTATGTTAGATCAAATATTTTGTATTCGTACAGCGATCTTTTCCAATACGAGGAGCTGCTTGCAAGCGTCACAGTGTCCACTCACGACGGCGGCCGAGCGCAGACTAATATTTCATTACAAATTTTTGTGCAATAAAGCAAGACAGTGACCAGTAAAATAACCCTTATTTCAATCCAATAAGAATCACGTGTTACCGCTAAATATGCGAAAAAATAAGACTCAATTTTAATTTTTTTCTGAGCGTATTGTAACATTTTGATAGTTTTTTTTGCTACCTTTTTGAGTTGAACATGTCTACTTACATAAAATATTTTTAAATACATAAATTTATGTTATTAAATAAAAGAAAAATGTCCCTAAAGTCAGTACGATGTCGTCGAATTTGTGTGAAGAGGTAACGGAAATTATTTTTTACAATATTATAAACCAAAATTTTCGAATAAAAAATTGCTACCATTTGAAGATTAAGGAGTAATCTATCTGTGGTAATTATTAGTTACTTTTAGTTTTGTACCATTTTGCCGCAAAATGCACCGAAAAACTCCTTATTTTTTTCGGAGTCGTAAACGCGTCCTTAATATAAATTATTTATTATGACAGTTTGTAGACTTGTGACATCTAGAGTTGCATAAAACATTTTTTTTTTTGCATGCACACCGATTAGTCTTGCATGTAAGGACGAAGGTATTGGGAGAGAAATGATACCACTGACAGCCCGAATAATACTCTCTATACTTTAGGATTACACATGATTATATAGGTTTGATGAGCACATACACATAGGTAGGGAATAATAGGTACATGACATTAATTACACACTACACTTTATTTATCTTATAAAATACTATACGCTTCAACTTAAAACAAACTGATTCAGTAGTTGCTACTAAACATACTGCATAAAAAAATTACTGATTGTGGTACAATTTAGTTCTATTTTTGTGAATGATATCAACTTTTCCATTTTTTTATATTTTTACATTTGGTGACTCATCAGAAATAACTCTGTATGGTCCAGTGTAAACATTGTCTAATTTATTACACATATTGTTCTTAACCAAAACTAAGTCATCCGAATGGTAAATTGTTGGATTAACATTTTTATCATAATTTTCTTTTTGTTTTAATTTACTTTCGAGTAGGTTGTCTCGTGCCTCTTTTAACGTCTTTTGTAGTCTAAATTTTAACTCCAATGGATAATAATCATAATTATAAAGTGGATCAACATTTTTATTTGTTAAATTACTAGGTAAACAGCACTTTTTACCATAAACTAATTCGTAAGGAGTATATTTAGTAGATAAATGAACCGAAGTATTATAGTAAAACAACCATGTACTCCATGTTTCAGGATGATTGTCAGTTTGAATACGGAGATATGAATTTAGATGTTTATGTGTGTTTTCCAACGCATCTATGCTTTGGTGATGATACGCAGTAGACTGTAACTGTTTAATATTTAAAAGTTTACATACCTCCTTAAATGTTGATGAGAGAAACTCTGTCCCCCGATCCGTCGCTATCACCTTCGGTACTCGAGAGAGATGAAAATCATTCAAAATAATTCGTTTATCATCTTTATTTTCTATTTGATGTACATCTTTTACTATATGTAATCGTGGACCAGTCCATTCCTTTATTTTATCTATCTCATTTAGTAGTTTACTTTTAAAAATTTTATTCTTATTAATTTTAATTAAATATATTTCAGTAATATTTATACGTTTGCAAAAGTCTTGTAACTCTCTCACCAATTCGACTCGCGATATTTGCGATGGAGAAGATACACATTTAGCATAGATAGTCTTTTCATTAGGAACGTATATAAACATCTTACTCTCTTTATTTATTACGCAATTTTTCTTTAATTCCTCTAGTTTGCATATGTCTATAAAACGTAATTCTACTGATTCGTTTGAAATAATACTAGATACATTTGTTAGATCAGACCAAACTGTAGAAGTACTACTTTTATGATTATTAGAAGTATTGTCAAACAAAAACTTCTTTTCTGAGCTCTAGTCATAACGGAGACACATAATTCATGCATGTGTTTTAAATCACTAGATGTTATGGAAATCCGAGACAATCAAAAATCATATTTTTCTAACAACAGCCTAAAATTAAATAACCTACTTGATGGGTCTTTCATGTTAAATAATGAAATTAAAGGTCTATGATCCGTTAAAATTTTAAAATGTTTTCCATATAAATATTTAATTGCCCATACTATAGCTAGCAATTCTTTGTCAATAGTCGTATAATTTATTTCAGATTTATTAAGTGTCCTACTAGCGAAAGATACTGGCCTACCATTTCTTTTCGACAAAATTGCACCGATTGCATAATTAGAAGTATCCGTCTGCACAATCAACTCATTTTGTTCGGAAAAATCCGGATATTGTAAAACCGGCCGAGTTAATATTTTTTCTTTTAGTTTTTCAAATGAGGATTGACACTTTTCATCCCATATGAAAGAAGCATTTTTACGATATAATTTATTAAGAGGATAGGCTAACTCTGCGAAGTTCGGAATAAATTTTCTATAAAAGTTAACAAACGCTACAAATCTCCTAGTTTCATCTACGTTTGTCGGACACGGATAATTTTGTACAACTTTTGTTTTATCCGGGTCAGGACTCCTGTCCGTTACCAGATACTATATGGCCTAAATAAAGCAACTCCTTCTTCAAGAAATTACATTTCTGAGGGTTAAGTTTTAAATTAATTTTTCGCAACCGCTCAAATACATCTTGTAGGTTTTTATTATGTACACTTAAATTTCTTCCAAAAACTATCATATCATCCAGATACACTAGACATTTCTCATATGTTAAGCCAGTTATGGCCATAGTCATCATTCTAGAAAAAGATCCTGGACTCGTTTTTAAGCCCATTGGCATGCGAGTCATTTGATATTGTCCTGAACAAAATGCAGTGTATTTTCTACTATTTTGTTCAAGCTCAATATTGTAATAACCTTGATACATATCTAAATGTGAAAAATAGTTTGAGCCAGATAGAGAATCGAGTACCTCGGAAATATTAGGAAGTGGGAACTTGTCGTCTTCAATACTATTATTTAATTTACGGTAATCAATAACTAGTCGCCACTTTGGAACTATAATAATAATAATAATATTTATTTTTTATTTTACTGTTCTCTCTACTGTTCCCTCAGTCTTTTTCGGAACTAGTAATACAGGACTAGACCATTCACTACGACATGGTTCTATGATCCCTTCTATTCTCCCTCCCTTTTGTGAATTTGGTAAACGATATGGTTTTGTAAAGAGTAAAGACAGAAGAAACATTTGGTTTCAAAGTAATTGAATGTTTATAAATACTAGTGGACGATAGTCTGTCTCCTGGCAAATAAAAAATATCCGAATACTTGGCGCACAAATTCTCAATAGATATTTTCTATTCCTTATTAAGACCTTAAAATTCAAAACTGAAAATAATTGTTTTACTCGACTCGCATCATTTACCGACTTATCAAAATTACAAATATTGTAGTTACTTAGCTTTTCTATACATGGATTAATGTTAGCTAATGTACAAGACTTTTCCGTTGAATTAAATATCTTATTGGGTAGTAGGCCGTCTACTGGTTTCGCTATACAACTAGCCAAAAATATTCCGTCACTGATTTCTTTAGAATGCACGACGCAATCGTCAGTAAAGTCTGTCTGAATATATTGTATAGATTCACATCTCGGTGAAATTTCAATCGAGTTATTATATGTAAATAAAGGTTGAAGATTTAATTACTGATATAGTAATTAAATCTTCAACCTTTGCATAGTCAGATTTCAATCGTAACTTAGCATGCTGAGACAACCTGCTCTTTAAAACAAATTTAATTAAATGCTTTTTACATTCATCACTAACTAGTAGCGAACTATAATATTCTACATTATCAATTAATTGTTTATACGAACATTCATTATCAGTTGTTATCATAGGTAATAAACTAAGAGCTACTTTCAAATTAAAAGACTCCATCTTTTTATCCTGATTATTACTTTTGTCACTAGTATTATTCTTACTACTATTACTAGTGCTAGCCACTGAGCACAACTCTACAATTCGATTATACAATGACACAAAATCAGTACAAAATTTATCAATTAATATATTTTCGTTTGGGCCTACTTTGCCGTTCTTTATATCACCTGATATTAATTGTATTACATTAGTATATTTTTCAAATACTTTTTTTGCTTCAGACAACTTTTTCTCTAATATATTCCCTTGTCTACGGTCAGGGCCAATTTTTATTAAATATGTTTTAATAAGTTTAAGTTCTTCATATAAAGGCTCTAAGGTATGTGTATGTGCCATAACTTACCATCATTACTACACTGATATTATAATCTGTATACATTACGTACTAGTACCAAAGATTTTATATATCCTAGTACTAGATTGACTACGACAGCCTCAAAAGCGTACCTGAAAAGGAAAGTCAGAAAGAGTCCTGTCATCTCGTTCTACTAGTGTGTCCATACACTAGCTACATACTACGGGACAATTTTGCTCAAAAGTTAGTTAAAGATATTTTTGATACATTAAAATAGACATTCAAGTTAAAAAAAACAATTAATATGTATAATATGCTTAACAAAAGGGAACTGTGAGTTTTCTCTGTAATGACTAGGAAATAGCTGATGTCCGTATATACATTCAGTCAAAAAAGTATCGGGAATGGATGATTTGTTTATGGTTCCAAATTCAAATTTTTGTTTTTTTGTAGTTGTTAGATTGGCACAACTGTTTTCCATTTTGGCGCGGAGTTTAAGTTGCATCTGTTATTTATATTAAATACAGTGCTGGTTTTAGTAATATCATATATAGTGTTTATTGCGAATTTCATAATGGACAAAAATATCGAACAAAGAGTTTGTCTTAAATTTTGCATCGCCAATGGAATTTCGTGTTCGGAGTCACTGAAAATGTTACAGAAGGCTTACGGTGAATCGACTTTATCAAAAACTCGTGCTTTTGAGTGGTTCAAAGCGTTCAAAAGCGGTCGAAATGTGATGGAAGATTTGCCTCGCTCTGGTAGGCCGTCAACGTCTGCAACTGAAGTTAACATCGCAAAAGTGAAGGAAATAGTGACTGAAAATCCCCATTCAACTCTGAGAGAGATAGCCGCCGAACTTTCTGTATCTCACGAGTCGATCCGTACCATTTTAACTAATCATTTGGATATGAAACATGTTGCTGCTCGGCTAGTCCCAAAAGATCTGAATTTTCTCCAAAAACTCAATCGCATGAAAGTCGCTGAGGACATGCTAGAACGAGTCAGTTCGGACCCAACATTCATGAAACGCATTGTTACTGGTGACGAGACGTGGGTTTACGAGTTTGACATGCAAACTAGTCAACAAGCTTCGGAGTGGCGCTTTCCAACTGATCCGAAACCGAAAAAACCACGCCAAAGTCGATTAAAAGTCAAAGTCATGTTGACTGTTTTCTTTGACTATCGCGGTGTTGTGCACTCTGAATTCTTACCGGAAGGTCTAACGGTAAATAAAGAATATTATTTGAGCGTTATGCGGCGTTTAAGAGAGCAAATTCGACGAAAAAGGCCAGATTTGTGGAAAGAAAATTCTTGGATTTTGCACCACGACAATGCGCCTTCGCACAAGGCTATCATTGTGAACGAATTTTTGACCAAACACTCAACAAATACCATCCAGCAACCACCATATTCACCAGATATGGCTCCTGCTGACTTTTTTCTTTTTCCTAAACTCAAATTACCACTTCGTGGCACCCGTTTTCGATCGATAGAAGACAAAGGAGAATTCGCGGCGAGAACTGAACTCAATTCAGGAAGCAGCGTTTAAAAAATGTTTTCATGAATGGATTATTCGTTGGCGCAAGTGTATCGTTTCTAAAGGAGCATACTTTGAAGGTGATAAAATAAATTTGGATGAATAACAGACATTTTGTGTATTATTGATCTTTTCCCGGTACTTTCTTGACAGAGTGTATTATAATAGCAATATCCTCATAAGCGAGTATGAAATACCTATACTGATAAAAAAATGCCTAATGTGTGTGCCTACGTAAGAAGATCACTTCAGAACGGCTACACCTATCAGAATAAGGTTTGTCTGAAAGAAAAAACTAGTTAGTTAATAATAAAACTAATGTTATTCTTTTATTTTTACTTTATTAAAAATAGACTGAGGCGTGACATCAAATTGTACATTTTTTATTACGTTAAATTGCACTTATTACTAACAAATAAACAATAAATAATACATTAAATAAATGATCCTCGACTGGTTTATAAATTTATTTATACTAACTAATACTAATTATTGCCGATGCCCGTTAGCGCCACAGGAAATTTCCGAAAGGAAAACCATGGTCCTGAAACACAAAGGGCAACTGAAGAACACGGGTAGGTTTATTCAGTATAAACCTCAAATAACTTGTCCCGCTCTACCTTAGAGCAGGCATTTTTACCACATCAAAAAAAGTCCCCCACTATGTTCGGTTGTCTATATCTGTTTGCAATCAACTCAAAAACTACTGAACGGAGTTTTAACAACGGATGAACTTAGAAAAGGGTATATAGATGTAATAGAATTAGGTTTTAGTATTGATTTACATCTTCAGACTTAATGTGGCGACTACAAAACTGTTGCTGAAAAAAAAAATTTTTTAAATGGCACAACTTCAAAGCCACTGTTGCCGATGGTTCTCGTTTCTTGGAAATCTACAACAAAACGTAAAAAATAATATATTACTAGTAGTTAACGCGATGTGGCTTAACACATACGTGCAGCATTACCTACCTACCTAAGGACTAAACTTAAAGACAGTAGACTATGATTTAAAATGAATATAATTCTCGAATGTATAGTACATCGATATTGAAGATTTTGGAGCGCACGCGGGTCGTTTTAAGAAGTGGTTACAGATAACTATATACTGAATTGGTCCGAAGACAAGTCCCGCATGCCGCACCTCTGGCCGCCGCTGCTCGCCGCTTTCTGTTGTGTCACGAGAGTAGCCGAAGATCGCCGAGCGGCCGAAGGCGCCCGATCAACAGAAAAGGTAAAATGAGTAAAATTGGTACGCGCTTGACTTAAAAAAATAAAAATTGAGCCTCCTCAGATTTTTAGAAATTTGCTTATAATAATATAAAACTTGAACAGTAGACAGTCAAATTTTATAAAATTTAGCACCCAGTCCGTCTTCTGAGTCGTTTATGATGCCCCTTCTCTATAAATGATAAATGATAAATGATCTTTATTTTGTAAATAGGTTTTAAAAAAACACTTTTACACGTCAATTTTGTTTTCAGTCAGTTTTAACGAGATGAGGCCGGTGTTTCCTAGCTGACTACCCTGAGAAGAAACACCGAAACAAACTCAGGGGTCAAAGTCTCTTTTAAAGTCCATACAGTAAACATGTAATGGTCAAATCATATGAGAACCATGCAGACCAGTGTCTCAGATGGCCTTTTGAGGAAAGAACCACACAGATTTGAGTGGACCTGTCCAGTCAGTGCAAGCATTTGTCAGTATTCGTGTAGCTCAAACTTAGGACTACCAAGGAGCTCAACGACTTGACGAACAATACCAAAGATAGGACATTTGGGTAGGCCGCGTCAAATACTCAAAACTGCCAGACATCATATAAAAATACAGAAAAGAAAAAAGTAATCCACATAGTTCCCACATTCACAATAATAAAATACTAGTATTTACAAAATGTAACACTCGACATATATAAAATAAAATAAAAAATATTATTATCAATATTTATCAAATCATTAAAATATTATCATATTAAAATAAAATAAAGAACCTTCTAAGTTCTAAGTCTAATTGTAAAATAAAGTTTTAAACAAGAATCATCAAATGTCAAAATGTTAATAAAAATAATCATTATAATATATATAGTAGTAATCAGAAAATACTTATATAACAACTAATATAGACAGTACTGGAGCAGATCAATCCCAAGCTGTTTTGTCTTCAAGATACTCTTTTACAGTATAAAAAGCCTTCTGACAAAGTTTCCGCTTTACAAATGATTTAAACTTATTCAGGCTAAGTTCTTGAATGTGACTGGGAAGTTTATTATAAAAGTGTATACATTGGCATCGAAATGAGCCTCCTATTTTTTTGAGCCTGGTTGCAGGAACTACAAATTTGTGTTTGTTCCTAGTATTTACACTATGGATATCACTATATTTTTTAAACATGTTTTTGTTTTTATGAACATACAAAATATTGTCATAGATATACTGAGAAGGTACAGTCAAAATATTAATATTTTTAAATTTATCTCTGAGCGAGTATCTGGGACTCAATTTATAAATTGCACGAATAGCCCTTTTCTGCAAAACAAAAATTGACTGGATATCGGCGGCATTTCCCCACAATAAAATGCCGTATGACATAACACTATGAAAATAGCTGAAATAAACTAAACGGGCTGTTTCTAAGTCAGTTAAATTTCGAATTTTTCTAACAGCATATGCTGCAGAGCTAAGTTTTTTAGATAATTTATCAATATGTGGGCCCCACTGAAGCTTAGAATCTAGAGTTATGCCCAAAAACACTGTAGTGTCTTCAGGTCTCAACTCTTTACCCTTTATTTGTACACTAGTTTCCACTTGTCTAACATGTGGCATCGTAAATTTAATACATTTAGTTTTTTTTTCATTAAGGAGAAGGTTATTGACATTAAACCAGTGTACTATTTTAGAAAGAGCTATATTTATATCGTCAGTATCTGATTGCTGACGTTTGAGCTTAAACAAAAGGGAAGTATCGTCTGCAAACAACACTATATCATGGTTATCCTTTATCAGGTAAGGTAAATCATTTATATAAATTAGAAATAAAAATGGTCCAAGAATTGAGCCCTGGGGGACACCCATTGTTACTATAGACCCGGGTGATCTTTTCCCATTCACGTCAACTCTCTGAATCCTATCACTTAGATAAGAAGTAAGAAGATCCAAAGAGGAGTTCCGAATTCCGTAATAGCGGAGCTTCCTGACTAAAGTTTCATGGAGAACACAATCGAACGCCTTGGACAAATCACAAAAAATGCCCAGAGCATCGCATTTGTCTTCCCATGCATTATAGACATGTCCCAAAAGTTCAACGCCGGCGTCGGCTGTTGAACGACCCCTTGTAAAACCGAATTGCTTAGTATGTAACAATTTATGTCTATTAAAAAATCTTTGTAATTGTTCTAAAATAAGTTTCTCAAATATTTTACTAAAAGTGGGTAGCACTGAAATGGGTCTATAATTAGTAGGGTCAGTTGTACTACCCGTTTTAAACAATGGTATTATTTTACTATACTTCATTAAGTCAGGAAACTCACCACAATCAATACAACTGTTAAAAATAAGTGCTAGACTAGGAGCTACTACGTTGATAATCGATTTTACAACATCCACAGAATTTCCCCATAAATCTGTAGTCTTTTTTACATTTAAAGTGTTAAAGGTTTTAATTATATCTAAATAAGTCACATGTTCGAAATTAAAATTGAAGTCGCAAACTTTCACATTTTCTTTAAGCAAAGACTCTGCAGCAGAGGGTGATGAGTTAAGAGATTTTGTAGTTAATATGGGGATCTCCGAAAAGAAGTTTTCAAAAGCCGCGGCAACCTGAGTGTCCGATTTAATCACATTGTCATCAATTACAAGGCTTAAGTCACTACAAGGTCTTGTGGACCTTCCAGTCTCATTATTTATAATATTCCAAGTCGTTTTAATGATATTATTACTATTTTTAATTTTAGAACTCAAATAACGCGACTTTGCAACAGAGCATACTTTTTTAAATAATTTGGAATAATTTCTAACATATAAACTAAATTCATCAGTGTTAACATAAATCTTTTCATCATACAACTCATAAAGCCGAGTTCTACTTTTATGAATACCAATGGTAGCCCATTCACTAAAAGATACGTTACTATTGACGGAAATGGTCTTAGGTATAAAGGTGGAATCAAAATGCTCACAGTAGCCATTAAAAAAACTTTCATATTGATGATTGATATCATCTAAAGTTGACAACGTTGGTAAATTATCAATGAGTTTAGTTTTAAAAGTTTCTAAACGACTCACAGTTTTAGGGTTAACAGTGATATTCTTTTTAGCTACTTTGGTCTTTGGGTTTTCAAAAGTAATTAATTGCCCGCAATGATCAGAATCAAGTAAATTTATTATCTGTTTGTGTCTAGGGATAACATCTGTATAAATATTATCAATGCAAGTGGCGCTAGTAGGGGTTATTCTCGTGGGCTCCAAAAACAAATTAATAAGATTGTAGGACTGAAATAAACTTATAATTTTACTACATGTAGCTGAGTTTTCTAATAAATTAATATTAAAATCACCACAGGCGATTATGTATTTGTTTGATTTAGAAATCTTATGAAACACTTCATCCATGACCTTTTCAAAGCAGTCATACAATCCAGAAGGGGGTTTGTACACACTTAATATAACAAACTGCTCCAACTCAATACAGGCTATTTCAATTGACCGCTCGACAGATAGACTCACAATATCTTTCCGTTCTTTATATTTTAGGTGGTTATTTACTAAGATAAATGAGCCACCACGAATGGCATCAATTCTGCTAAACGAACTACCAACCTGGTGATTGCTAAAATTGAACATGTACTGGTGGCTTTTAAGCCAATGTTCTGTTATACAAAGAATATCAATATTATTACAATTAAGGAAAAGTTCTACTTCTAAATCTTTATTTATTAATCCTTGAATATTTTGATGCACCAGGTTGATACTATTTATTGATTTCAAAACTTGACTGGAATGATTCTTGTTTATTACATTTGTGCTAGAGATTGCCTCTGTTGTCTTATTTACTAATTTAAATTAATATTAAGGTCAATATTTGATGCCAAGTTATTGGCAGAATCAATAGTCAAGCCATTGCATTGCTCAATAGAAGCAATTTGTTTAGCCAAGTTCTTGGCTGTAATAAAAAAATAATATGATAGCGACACAGCTATCTGTCTCCTATAAAACTTAGAAAGATAGTAATTATCTGTACGATATCTATCTTTTGTCAAATAAAAGTTAGTACCAACATAATTGTTGGTGTCAATTAAATGAAACAATGTATTATTTAATGTCACATTGTACAATGTTGTATTAATCTTATGTCTAATCAGATTTTCTTCCTGTGACAAACTATTACTATAAGGGAATGTGAACATCAAAATTTTTCTTACATTAATGTTACTCAATGTGCTATAATACTGTAGTAATTCTCCTTTGTTCACACTACCCCTATTCCCAACAAAAATTAAAAGTATGGTGTCTTGATGAAATTTACATTTAATTATTTTTTTCATTATATCAAATAACGAACAACCAGGCATGCAGTTATTTATTATGGAGTGTCCTGGATATTCGTTTGTCAAAAAGTGGCCTAAACCTTTTCCAATCTCATCACAAAAAATTACTATGTCTTTATTTATAATTTGTTGTGATAAACAATTAGCAATTTCAACTGGCAAACCGACACTAGACTGGGGTAAGGTGGTATCACATATTGTCAATGAATGGTCCGGTGCAGATGTAATAGTTTGACAATGCTCACAGGTGTTTTTTTGAGAGCTGACCAGTTCATTCATTGCCAATACATATTCCCTCATTTGGTTTTCTGAGGCTGTATATTTAATTGTCATAGAACTTAGTTTATCCTGTAAGCGGTTTAGTTCACATTGCAAGTCTTCAGTGTCAGTTTGGTGTTTCCTAGTACTTTTTTCTAGATTTAAAGAATACATATCTAATTGTTTTAGAAGGTGTAACCTTTCCCTATTTAATTTTACATTTTTTATAAAGAACTTTTGTTTCTTGACCATTTTCTTGGTTTTAACTATGTATTTATTGATTTTGATATACTTTTTTAGTTTATTTTTACCACTAACTACCCTCACAGTTTTACTTGATTTAGACTCATCATCACTAGTCAAATCTATGGTAAAAGAGGGGGCAATTTGTGAAACCATTGATGGAGCAATAGGCACCAACTCGCTGAACAGACTTTGATTCAACGAGGCAGTGATGTTAAGATTAGTGGACTCTAATTCTGATATTTGAGTTTTTGCCTCTTGCAGCTGTTGTTGCAATAAATATTTGTGACTCAGAGCATGTTCATACTCTGCACTACATTGGCTGAACCCATCCACAACAAGTTGGAGCCTATCCCGGTCTTCTATGGCCTCAGTGAATTGAATATATAACTGAGCCATTTCATTTTTTAACTTTCTATTATTCTCATGAGCTTCAAAGAGGACCTTTTCACTGTCATCTATCTCCTTATTCAGCTGGTCACAGTACTCTTTTGACGCCTTTAATTCGCTCAAAGCCAGACTGAGTTTGGACTCCTCTTGACGAGCATAGGCGCTACGAGTGGTAGGCATGATTAGAAGGAATTGAATAGAAAGTAGAAAAAACTAGAAAAGTTGTGTTAGAAGTTTAAAAAATAGTAAGATAGAAGAAAATAAACTTTAGAAAACTAAGTTCTGTCACCAACTAAGTAAGGTTATGTTTACGTTTAGATTGAACCACAATATGCTGTCGAATGAAAAAAATAAAAAAAAATATTGTAAGTATAATTATAGATTATAGATCGCAAACCATCTAATAGCAAGTTAAATGTAGTATTTTACCTGATATCAAGATGACAATGCAAAAATCACTCTTACCGGTAACCTCTAACTGTCACAAAGCTAGATCGTAATTTCGTAATTATTTACACTTTATTGCACGATTTTTACACGAAATACACTTAAATACACTAATTACTTGATGAGTAATTGGAAATAGGCTTTAAAAAACATAGAAATTTAATAATTAAAATTAAAATTACAGGGACTAATTTAAATCAGCTGTTAGCTGTAGTGTTGCCACAGGAAAAAGTGCTATGTATTTGTACAGGCAGTTAATAGTTTTAATTCCCGCACGAAATTCAAAACGATGTTTGTTGTCACCCTACATAAATATTTTGTAAACAAAACAGAAAACTTACCAAATAAAATGAAATTCCACAACTAGGATACTCATCACTATTGCGAAACTTTACACAGCAACGTTTTGAACATCTTGCACACTTTATACTTTACTAAACATTGAGATAAAAACTTGTAACAATTAAAAATACAACTTTAGCCCTATGAAGCATCAGCCATATTGTTTATTGATGTCAAATTCTGTCAAATTGAAACCTAAATGTTGCCTTTCATAATTTGAAAATTACTACGAATAGCTACTATATCTAAATGAAATCATCATTAAATACAAGAAGAATGCGTATAAAATTTCAAGAAGCAATATTTGAAATAAAATATTTAGTTGCACTTCATTTTATGTTGAATAAACCTATCAAAATGCATGAACACGGACTATTTAACGATAACTGGAACAATCTAAAAACTACCATCTATTTCTTATTTTTTTTCTGGTAGTATGTGAGAAAGGGACACAGAGGATTTATCTTAGTGTCCTGCTCCAGGCCATTTTTCCCTTTTGCGTGTCAATAACACACATGAACTTAATGCTAATGAGAATAAAGAACACTTTAGACAGTTTAATATTTCTTCGTAGTCAATCTAGTCTACTCTAGTAGGATATATAAAATCTTTGACTAGTACTGAGAGGTACAGTTAACAAAATAAAAAAAAAAAAACACTTATTACGATTATGCACTTAAAATGATAAAGTTCAAAGTCCATTGTACGCGCTGGTAGTCTATCAAATATTTAACCTCATTATCCGAACACTAATTCTAATAACACTTTAATCAGCCAAATTTCACTCATCACTCAGAGATTTACTTTTAACACTTTCACTAAGAATCGTAGATGGTAGCCCTTGTGGGTATATATGGAACCGCTATCTTTGTTTTCATACCATCTCGACCTTCGGTCGCCCGTGCAACCTTTTTTCTGAAGAATCGCTAATCTGCCTCGAACTCAATCTCCGAAATATTGCACTCCTGTATATCTCCTGGTTTATTCAGCGTACATGGCAACGACGATACAACCGCAGAATAAAATACAGAAAGCCAATCCCCAGCACCAGCACGACTATACTCAGCAGTATAGTGATAGTAGAGACATGGAATTTTACCTCCTCCAGATGGGTGTTATTAGAACCACCAGCTGCGGTTTGCACCACCAATGTCTCTTCTTTAGTTTGTGAACCGTATGGTTTAAAACCGCAGCACTTTTTCACAGAGCAACGAATACGACGTGTCGCAATAGTTAGCGCAATTAGAATTAAATTAATCTTTTTTACAACTTGCTCACCAAAGTCCCATTGAAGCACGAGCCGTATATGGCATGGAGGTGTCGATAGCGCGATCACATGCGCGTGCCAACGCCCGTAGGCAAGGTCGCCATGTAAGGACGAAGGTATTGGGAGAGAAATGATACCACTGACAGCCCGAATAATACTCTCTATATTTTAGGATTACACATGATTTTTTGGTTTGATGAGCATATACACATAAGTAGGGAATAATAGGTAAATGACATTAATTACACACTACATGCAGCGTACTTTAGATTTTTCACACGAGCATTTCTTAAAACCTTGACCTCCAAATAAAGACATCTTTAAAGCAATTTCACCCAAACTCAGTTAATTGGTCGATATAGGCAGTAGCAGATTGATCATAAACCTAAACTAGTTCAGGTTTTTGATCAAAAACCTGAACTTTTACAGGTTTATGACGAAATAGAGTTTAAGATTTGTCATTTACCGGTTTTTCATCAAAAACCTAGGTTCGATACAGGCAGTAGCAGATTGATCATAAACCTAAACTAGTTCAGGTTTCGCGAGTGAGCAGTAGTGTGTACTTCGCTTTATATTACATCCATACAGCACGTTTTTACTTCACTAGTTCGTAGCAATTGTTACTAAACTCTATGGTATCTTTCTTTATCTGTGCTTTTGACATTTGGTTAGAAGTATCCCTTCGAATTAGGGATGGCAATTTTATAAAAATCAATTTTTATCGTTTCAAATCGAATAATGAATCGATCGATTCGTAATCCGTTGGTACATGTATTTTATGTCTTATGATTAATCGGGTCTAGTGTATCCTACAGATACAAATTAGCTTGAGGGAAATGTGTGCTTGACCGATTTTACGATTAACAGAATCAGTCCATTGTTTGAGGTTGTCGATAATCCTGGGCTGCGTTCAAATTTGAATTTAGAGTTAACTCTAATGACGTCATAAGGTAATTACTCTACCCTGGCATTTTTGAACGCAAACGGAGTTCAACTGTCCATGTCAAGCATAGGCCGCTTACTCCAACCTACCCTGCTCAGAGTTAGGGTTAGTTGGGTTAACTCTAGGGTAGCTGCTCGAGTTATAAAATAACGACCCGGGGTTACAACTCTACTCGACTCTGGTTATTTTTGAACGCAACGCAACGGCGTCCCATGATTTTAGCTCTTCCTGATGTGCAGATGTTGCCTTGCCACTATGGCTGCGAAGAACCTCTAAACTCTCTGCGGAGAACTTTGTCAACGCGATTTTTTAGCTAGGAGCTATTTATTGCCTTTAGTGTATACATAGTAGTAGTAGTAGTGTAGTTTTCCATGTTTTATCATTAATGATATAATTAAAAAAAAACAAATTCACCCTCATAAAATCGATTTTTTTTTACCTTAAAATCGATTCCTCATTTATTATATCTCAGATCGCCATCCCTACTTCAGAGTATTGATCAAAATACACACACAGCGATCTATTGTGGGAAATAATATGTCTATCCCATACAGTGGTACAATTAGAAGATCTGGCGGAGTTGTATCTGCAATTGGAAAACAGTTAAGAGGTGTTAATTTAAAAGCTGCGAAGAGAATCACAGTTAAATTTGATCCATTTGGTGATAATGTTACTCATACACGGTGAGAAAGAACTATTATTTAAAAATAGGATTTTTGGAGGCACCCCGGCCAGCTAGGCTGGCTACCTTCGCTTCAGAGATCTATCTTTTTTCGAATTCAAAATCAAATTGACGAATGTTCTTCATAACCTACAAATTCCGGCAAGCCGAGTTTATCTATCTTATAATTATTATTAATGTCAATTTCTATTTAGCCCTTCAGATACCGTCAATTAGAAACACAATAGTAAGACAATAGATGCGCGGCCACCGGGTGTCGCTTGGGGATTCATGAATTAAAGGAGCCTGTCTAAGTTATTACTAAACATGAAATAAAACCTTCATAAGCTCATTAGCTTAATAAGTTTGAAACCAGTAGCCCGATTCACGAAATCAAAACCGTAACGATATCGTAGCATCTTTGGGTCAGCTCACACCGAGACGCGACGTTGCGCGCACATTTTAATAGAGTATCTCAAAATAGAACTTTATTTACTACAAGAAAAAATACACATTTCATGGTGAGAATTTAGAATACGTTGCCTCATGCAGCACTGCGCCTCGTGATGCCTTGCGGCGTAGAGCGGTGCATCGCGACGCAGCGGTGCAACGATTTTACGCGCGACGTGCAAGAGCGGCGCCGAGACTGCCGTGGCGACTTGTCTCTACTATTTCCGTCCAGACTTCGTGTAAAATTGATGCAGTTCGGTCGAGTGCTCGAGTGAACTTATAATGATGATAGACTGGGATCTTGTTATAATCGGACTTCTTGCAGAAGAAGAAGAAGAATATAATAGAATTGATCGGGTCCAAAGAGATTAGATAAGTTTTATGTGTTTGATTGGGTTGGATGCCAACGACTAATCGTCAAACATTGCAGTTCAAAACACAGAGTACAGTAACATAGTAGTACTCTGTGGTACCTGACAACAAGTCGTTGATAGATCGTTTAGTTTCGATCCAGTTCAATTGTTGTTCTATCCAATCTCGATTATATAACGCGTGCAATGACTATATAACCACTTGACCGCTCATACGGGTGAATCCAGCTCACAACACATATGTGATTTTGCACTTATATTAGACGCCGACATTAGTGCATTTTTTAGTACTGACCAGTTGTTGAATCTGTGCACATTCTTTAATGTTGGTACCTTAAAAACATTTATTGCATAAAACCGAAGCAAAACTAAGTTCCTGTGCAATTAAATAGTGCGGGAAATCATCTAGAACATCTAATTATAAAAAAGATGGCATAAGTTTTCATCAGTAAGTAAAATATGTTTATATTTTATTTACATTATTTGTAATTAGAGAGCTCAAGCTAAATTGGTTGGTTACTAAAAAAGTGATACCGCGTTGATGTTTTTTGAAAAAGTCCTTTACTTTCACTAGAATATTAGATAAGTCTATCCCTTTCTATCCAGAAGTAATTTGTACTAAGCAATGAAGTGATGTGACAACTTTAAAACATAGTTGATAAATATTATTTTATCGATGATTTCCAGTGGTGAATAAAAAATTAAGTTACCTACCTTTTAATGTTAACATTTTAGATTTCTTGTTGTTACTTGTAGAAAAACATTTATATTGATGAATTTGACAAGCCTCAGTTTTTTTTTTTTGAGAGTGAGAAATCGTAGAATAGTTTCTCGCGCTCTGGATGGAGCGAAAGGCTCCACCCAAACCATAAGAACATGCCATGAAAGCCAGACTTTTACTGACAAAACCAATGAATATACAATCAATTTTGACTGGCCTGTTGGTTTTTCATATTTTCTAAACTTATGGTTCAAAAGTTAGAGGGACACATTTTTTTTTTAACTTTTGAAGCGATTATTTCTGAAAATATTAATATTATCAAAAAACAATTTAGATAAACCCCAAAAAATAGTTTAGGAATTTGGTGGGAAGGGTTCCTAGTTGACTACGGAACCCTAAAACTGAGTACCTGTTCAATAATATGGTGGGGAAAATCGTCTATGCTTAAAAAAAAGCAGAACTAATCGACGTCGATTTTATCGATATCGATATTATAGCTGCAATTATTTTTACTGGGTTTGTTGCATCAGCCAATCACAGCCGCTATATTTTCCCCCGTCCCCCGACCCGCAACGGTGAATCGTGTGCCTAGACAAAATCGGTCTATCAGCTCTCAAGTGGTTTTATTCTCTTTGAACGCGTGAATACCGATTTTGGGATAGAACTTCGATCGAACGACTATAAAACTTCAATGATATTTGGCTTGTTTGATTTTACGTGAATTAGGCTACTGACCTCTGTTCTGCCTTTATCTATTATCTATATATATATAAAAATGAAACCCGTTTTCCGTTGTCACGACATAGCGTGAAAACGGCTTGACCGATTTGGCTGATTTTTTTTTGTCGTGATTGTTATTGTGAGGATAAGGTTCTTATGGAAAAAAAATAAAAATTAGGGTAGTGTAGGGTAGAGTAGGGTAGGGTAGAGTAGAGTAGGATAGGGTAGGGTAGATTTGGGTATAGTAGTGTGGAGTAGAGGCGAGCGGAAACGAAGCCGCGCGGGAGCGAAGCCGCGCGGGCAAAAGCTAGTCTATATATATAAAAATGAAACCCGTTTTCCGTTGTCACGATATAGCATGAAAACGACTTGACCGATTTGGCTGTTTTTTTTTTTGTTGTGATTGTTATTGTGAGGATAAGGTTCTTATGAAAAAAAAAAATAGGGTAGTGTAGGGTAGAGTAGGGTAGGGTAGAATTGGGTATAGTAGGGTGGAGTAGGGAAGAGCGGGAGCGAAGCCGCGCGGGCAAAAGCTAGTAATTTATATTTTACAATAACTTGCTTTAGGATGATTTAAAAAAATAGATATTACTATGCGTTACAAATGAGAATAGGATCGATTGCGATATTTTGACGTCACGTCGTACCTACTGTCAAATCGAAAAATTTTTGGCAAAATTGAAGAACTCAGGGATGAGTAAAATAAAAATTTTCGTATTTCGTATTTTTTTCCTCGATTTGACAGTAAATCGTGACGTCACAAAATGGCAATCGATCCTATTCTCATTTGGAACGCATTGTACTGAATTTTTTTCTTTTGGTCATCTCCTGAAACAACACAGAAAAGAAAGCTAATTTCTAAACAACAAGTAATTAGTAATATTAACATAATGCAAAAAATCCGAATGGGTTATTATTATTATTAACAATTTGGTAAATATTACTATTTTTTTGTTTTAGAGATTTCCTACACTACATAAGTGCTAAGAGAATAATTTTGACCAATCCCAACTGCACTCTGAAAACTGAAATAGTCTGTGATCGCAGTGAACCTATGGTTGATATCACTCTAACACCTTCAATTGCAGGTAATACAATAATTTCAGTACAAAACATTAAATAATTGCATTAAAATACAATGGGAAATTGTTTTAATTTCCCATTGTATTTTAATGCAATTATTATCAATGACACTGTCCCTTAATCTATGCTTCTGCTTAATATTTCAGATACAGCTAAAATAAACAACATTTCATTCAAAAGCGGGAACCTAACTTGTTTAGAAATACTACAATTGTTAAACAAACATATTTCATCACTGGCACCTGTAGAACAGCCAGCAGCTACAATCCAGACAAAAACAGAAAAGAAGAAAACCAAAAAGAAGTAAACCACCGAAGATGACGAGGTCAAGTAAAGGCAACCTTAATGTGGTAGAAGAGTTATACAACCAGGTACCAGCATTTACCGATGTGTTTTCAGAAGATTCATTTTACATATTTGTAGTGTTCTTTGTTTTGTCAACAATATTGGTTGCCTTTATTCTGTCCAAGTTTATTACTATCAAACCTGTAGAATAGAATGAAAGATAGATATTTACAACAATGATGTTTAAAATTACTGTGAAGTTTAAAAATGTATCAAACAGTTAAATAAAGGTTTTGGTAAATATAAGTTTTGTTTTGTTTGTGCGGGCTTTGGGTGGGGGTATGATCAAAGATCACTTTAAGAGATCCTCAATATAGAGAATACAGTGTACACAAGTGTTTGTTGATATACAAACACTGTCAGTATCAGCAGGTTAGGAGGTCAGCAAAGAGAATAAAACCACTTGAGAGCTGATAGACCGATTTTGTCTAGGCACACGATTCACCGTTGCGGGTCGGGGGACGGGGAAAAAATATAGTGGCTGTGATTGGCTGATGCAACAAACCCAGTAAAAATAGTGACGAACAAGTAAATTTTGCAGCAATAATAGCGATGTCGATAAAATCGACGTCGATTAGTTCTGCTTTTTTTAAGCATAGACGATTTTCCTCACCATTTTATTGAACAGGTACCTACTCATTTTTAGGGTTCCGTAGTCAACTAGGAACCCTTCCCACCAAATTCCTAAATTATTTTTTGGGGTTTACCTTAATTATTTTTAACCGACTTCGAAAAGGAGGAGGTTCTATGTTCGGCTGAATGTATATATTTTTTTTTTTTGTGTGTATTTTCACCGATATTTCGGTCAATTGTGGACGGATTTCGAAAATTTTTTTTTGATTGAAAGGTTATGCTTCCAAGTTGGTCCCATAGAAATATTGTTATGATCTGATCATGAACTTCGAAGATATGGAACAGAACTCCTGATAGAATCATAGCAGAATTGTCGTAATAAGTAAAATTGCTTTGTTTATATGTGTAGTCGATGACTGACTCAAAGAAAAGGGGGAGGGGGTAAATTCATGTAATATAACCGTATTATTTTGGGATTATAAGAATCGTTATGAGATGCACTCTGGCTATAAGGTAATTTATGTTTAGCTGAAGGGTAGGTACTTTTTAGTGGTGCTACCATAACTAAAAAGTGAAAAATAAAAAACTTTTTACAAAAAAAATTTAAACCGACTTCAAAAAGCACAAAATAACTTTAATTTCGGAATTCGGTGTTAAATAACGAAGAGACAAGATTAGGTATCTATTACACTGGTCAACACTAGTTTTGGTGCCAAGAAGCTGTATTGTTTTTTTGACTTAAGACCATAAACTGATTACATTAATAGCAAAAAGATATTTATCCTACGTGTAGTTTTATAGATTTTGTCTTGTAAAGAAAAAAACAAATTTACATAAAAAAAATATTTATTACAATATTAATTAAATAAAAACTTTCTTTTTCGCGACTTTCGAGTATGAGGTGTGGTGGGACTATCACGTTGCATCCCCCAGCAATAGTCAGCCATCATATGCCGATCCCATCGGCCTTGGTACCTGTCTTCCATAGTTTTTAGGTCCTGGTGAAACCGCTCCCCTTGTTCTTCGCTATAGGATCCAAGATTGTCTGGGAATTTGTCAAGATGACTGTGAAGGTAGTGCACTTTGATGGACATGTTACATCCTAAGTTTTTAAAATTCTCTAGCATACCATTTACAATTTCAGAGTAGTTACTCGACTTGTGATTTCCGAGAAAATTTTTGGTAACTTCAACAAACGATGTCCACGCGAGTCGTTCCAAATTGTTCATTGTACTTAAGAAATCAGTATCTTTTATTAATATTCTTATTTGTGGGCCGTCGAAAATTCCCGCTTTTATCTTTTCTGTGCTCAGACCAGGAAATTTTCTCGTAATATAAGAAAAACATTGCCCATTTTTGTCTAGCGCTTTAACAAATTGTTTCATAAGGCCTAGCTTTATGTGCAAGGGGGGCAGTATAATTTTATCTCGTGATACCAAAGGCGGATTTATGATATTCTGCTTTCCCACTTCCATCGTCTCACGTACGGGCCAATCTTTATTTTCCCAGTGTTGATGTTTGGCACGACTGTCCCACATACAATAAAAGCATGGGTATTTTGCAGTGGCGAAGCGTGAAATATTGAGAGAGGTAAGCCGGAGCAAAAAAAAAAATGCTTGCCTAGCCTACTCCGAGCGCGGGCACGCAGTCTTGAGTCCTTACCGAAAATCTGTGATTGGCATCCTGGCTTCAGTCTTGTATAGGCAGATGTATCTTCAGTCCACTTTTACTATACGTGTAAGCACTGAGATATTGAAACAGTGTCTTGCAAGTAGGGTTGCCAGGTCTTGGAACTGAAAAGCCGGACAATCTATCCTATTTAGCCGGACGTTTGGTCAAAAAGGCCGACATTTTTTTTAAGTCTAATAAAATTCATGAAATCTTTTTAAATTCTAATGAAAAAACCATAAGATTAAGTGATATTATTGTTATACTATTACATGTCCACTTTGCTTGTGCTAGCGATACAAGGTAAGGCAAAACTCTAATGACAATTCTAAACAAAATGGTCTTTAAAAAGCCTAACAAAAGCCAAAAATGCTCAAATTTGGCCGGACACGCCCGACCCTACCGGACCGCCTGACTATGTCCGGCTTTATCCGGACGCCTGGCAACGCTACTTGCAAGCATAATAGAAGTGGCTTTGATAAAAGCCGTTTGTGGTGAAATGATGATATGATGTAAATTAAACAAAACTTAATCGACTAAGTACTAATAATACTACTTATACTCTAAAGCTATTCGTCTATTCTTTCTTACAAAGTGCGCTAAGACATAAAAGCCGGGAAGATTCTTAATTTTTAGTAAAGAACGTTTTTCTATAGAAATAATTGCTAGGTCAGATAATCGTTCTTGTTTTTGAATTACGCATGTTGATATTTATTGTAAAGGGATATATGAAAATGTTTAAAAAAACCAGCTCTGAGAAGAACTTTTGCGTAGGTGTAGTTTTAAGAACAAAATCTAAAAAAAATCGCACGAAAATTATCAGACTTCGCGCACGACCTTACTCATAGATCTAAACTCACCTCCCGCACGCGCACCCCTGAGCCCCGCCTTGGTGACGCTTGGGCCGTCCAGCATAAATCGTAATATTTTAATTTCGCCATAACTTCAAAACCAAACGTCCAATTTTAATCATTCAAAGACCAAATATTATCTACATAAACTGTACTTAGTGATGAAATAATTTATTTTGATAAGGGTCAATAGCATGAGTAAAATAAATGCGTTCAAATGTAATCCAAAAAAAAATCAAGATGATTAGATAAAAAAATGGTTGTTGTGCCTCACTCGACATAGATAGGTATACTGTTTCGCTGACT
Source organism: Mythimna lalbum (assembly GCA_949319445.1). NCBI lineage: Eukaryota > Metazoa > Arthropoda > Insecta > Lepidoptera > Noctuidae > Mythimna > Mythimna lalbum. The sequence goes on along the minus strand of OX439345.1, from coordinate 14,719,236 downwards.
TTTTTGTAGATATTTATAAGATCTACAATTAATTAGAACATTTTACGGTTCTATCTTTAATAGTTCAGGCAGCGTACGCAAAATAAGTAATGTTTCTGGTTGATTTTTTACACCTTGTGTCCGAAAAACCCAAATATCTTACGGAACCCTATTTTTTTCCAAAATAAAATTTAGCCTGTGTTACTCGTGGATAATGTAGCTTTCGAGTGGTGAAAGAATTTTTAAAAACAGTCTAGTAGTTTTTAAGCCGATTCAATAAAACTCTATCAAATAACTCGAAAAAAAACCGGCTTGCCGGAGCGCTTTAGAGCGCGCAGGTTCATCGACCTTTGTGTGACGTCATGACGTATTCTTGTATAGAAATTTAAACGCTAAAAGCCGATTGCGCCTGCGGCTTATTTTAAAGCAACATGTTGTTGAAAAGCAAATTTTGTTGATTTAATGTCCATAGTGTATACTTAGTGTAGGCGTTTTGTAATGTTTCTTTGTAGTTTTATAATTACTGATTGTGCCATTTCTCAATTACGATAGAGAGTGGTTGTGTTCTAAACTTCTGAAGGGAAGCCGGTGGGAATCGAGTTGTATGGAACCTTCGTCACTGGTATTTTGTGTATCCACTTTACTGTCCTAATAAGAAGTTAACCATTTTTAGGTCAACACAAATACTCCATTCGTGTTTGGCATATTTTATTTTGTCTAGCACAAGTGAAATGTTTTGATATTCTTCCTTTAACTTTGTTGAATGAGCAATGGGAACTGAACCATGTTTGTTGCCATTGTGTAAAAGGACACACTTAAGGCTTCGTTTAGAGCTGTCTATAAAGAGGCGCCATTCATTTGGATGGTATTCTGAAAGACCCATTTCGAGAATAAGGCCTTGCACATCCGAACAAAAAACAATATCATTTTCCGATTGAAAAAATGGTAGCAAGTTTTGCTCTCTTGTACGATAGAATGTCACTTTTGTACCTGACGCCAACAAGTTTTTTTCTTTTAATCTAGAAGCCAAAACCTCCGCAGATTCTTTAGGTAGTTCCAAAGATTTTGTATATCCTACTAGAGTAGACTAGATTGACTACGAAGAAATATTAAACTGTCTAAAGTGTTCTTTATTCTCATTAGCATTAAGTTCATGTGTGTTATTGACACGCAAAAGGGAAAAATGGCCTGGAGCAGGACACTAAGATAAATCCTCTGTGTCCCTTTCTCACATACTGCCAGAAAAAAATAAGAAACAGATGGTAGTTTTTAGATTGTTCCAGTTATCGTTAAATAGTCCGTGTTCATGCATTTTGATAGATTTATGCAACATAAAATGAATTGCAACTCAATATTTTATTTCAAATATTGCTTCTTGAAATTTTATACGCATTCTTCTTGTATTAAATGATGATTTCATTTAGATATAGTAGCTATTCGTAGTAATTTTCAAATTATGAAAGGCAACATTTAGGAGGTTTCAATTTGACAGAATTTGACATCAATAAACAATATGGCTGATGCTTCACCTATGAAGACACAAAAATACAACTTTAGCCCTAGCTAAAGTTGTATTTTTAATTGTTACAAGTTTTTATCTCAATGTTTAGTAAAGTATAAAGTGTGCAAGATGTTCAAAACGTTGCTGTGTAAAGTTTCACAATAGTGATGAGTATTCTGGTTGTGGAATTTCATTTTATTTGGTAAGTTTTCTGTTTTGTTTACAAAATATTTATGTAGGGTGACAACAAACATCGTTTTGAATTTCATGCGGGAATTAAAACATATTAATTAAAACTGCCTGTAAAAACACATAGAGAAGGGGCATCATAAACGACTCAGAAGACGGACTGGGTGCTAAATTTTATAAAATTTTATTGTCTACTGTTCAAGTTTTATATTATTAAAAGCAAATTTCTAAATATCTGAGGCTCAATTTTTTTTTTTTTAATAAATCAAGCGCGTCCCAATTTTACTAATTTTATTTTTTCTGTTGATCGGGCGCCTTTGGTCGCTCGGCGATCTTCGGCTGCTCTCATGACACAACGGAAAGTGGCGAGCAGCGGCGGCTAGAGGTGCGGCATGCGGGACGTGTCTTCGGCCCAATTCAGTATATAGTTATCTGTGACCAGTTCTTAAAACGACGCGCGTGCGCTCCAAAGTCTTCTCCACATCGATATAGTACATTCGAGAATTATATTCATTTTAAATATAATAGTCTACTGTCTTTAAGTTTAGTCCTAATAAATGCCGCACGCAATGCTGCACGTATGTGGCTTAACCGTTAACTACTAGTAATATATTATTTTTTTATGTTTTGTTGTAGATTTCCAAGAAACGAGAACCATCGGAAACAGTGGCTTTGAAGTTGTGCCATTTAAAATTTTTTTTTTCAGCAACAGTTTTATTTGTAGTCGCCTCATTAAGTCTGAAGATGTAAAGTTAAATCAACACTAAAACCTAATTCTATTCCATCAGTATACCCTTTTGTAAGTTTCATCCGTTGTTAAAAATCCGTTCAGTAGTTTTTGAGTTGATTGCAAACAGATATAGACAAACGAACATAGTGGGGGACTTTATATGATGTGGTAAAATGTCCAATAATTTATCCTGCTCTAAGGTAGAGCGCCTTATGCTCCATCTTAGAGCGGGACAAGTTAATTGAGGTTTATACTGAATAAATCTACCCATGTCCTTCAGTTGCCCTTTGTGTTCCAGGACCATGGTTTCCCTTTCGGAAATTCCCTGTGGCGCTAACGGGCATAGGCAATAATTAGTAGTAGTAGTTAGTATAAATAAATTTATAAACCAGTCGAGGATCATTTAATTAATGTATTATTTATTGTTTAAGTATTTGTTAGTTAATAAGTGCAATTTAACGTAATAAAAAATCTACAATTTGATGTCACGCATCAGTCTATTTTTAATAAAGTAAAAATAAAAGAATAACATTAGTTTTATTATAAACTAACTAGTTTTTTCTTTCAGACAAACCTTATTCTGATAGGTGCAGCCGTTCAGAAGTGATCTTCTTACGTAGGTACACACACATTAGGCATTTTTTTATCAGTGTAGGTATTTCATTCTCGCATAAGAGGATATTGCTATTATAATATATACGGACATCAGCTATTTCCTAGTAATTACAGAGAAAACTCACAGTTCCCATTTTAATGTATCAAAAATATCTTTAACTAACTTTTGAGCAAAATTGTCCCGCAGTATGTAGCTAGTGTATGGACACACTAGTAGAACAAGATGACAGGACTCTTTCTGACTTTCCTTTTCGGGTACGCTTTTGAGGTTGTCGTAGTCAATCTAGTACTAGGATATATAAAATCTTTGGGTAGTTCAAGATCCCTAATCAAATCATTTAATTCTTCTTGAGTAAAAAGTTTTGGTTCTGTAGATGGTATTCCTTCGAAATCACTGTCGCTACTCCCTTTATTAACGATTTCTTCAAATGATGGTTCACGAATGGAACATAATGTTGGAACAGGTATTTCCTCTGAATGTGGCAAAGGTCTTCTAGCCGACTCCAAGTCAGGATAAGTCATTTTTTTAACATTAACACCACGCAAATTGACACAGCAGAAGTAACAGTCATCGAAGTGATTTTTTTGTTCTTTCCATTGCATAGGCACTCCGAACCTCATACGACTTCTTTGACCACTGATCCACTGTCGCAAATGTTCATAGCATGTTTTACAAACAATTTGAGGTGTCCACGGCTTGTATTCATCGACAATTTTGGACTTAAAGTAAGAAAAATAAGCACTTTTTATAAAATCTGTTATTGGTTTTCTGAACTTTTTAACTGTGTATTCACCACAAATGTACCAAAACACATTTGGGTCATTGAGACAACTTCTTCGCGATGAAGACATGATATAAAAATCAACTTATTTATAGAAATGTATCGATAAGATAACAAATCATGCACAAGAAAGTACTGATTATTACCAATATTTAAAACTGCGGGTAGATCAAAAATTACACGTAGGAAAAAAAGATAAAAAATATGTTTACCAGTGCATACCTAATACAAAACCACTAACAATATCTCGGCACCAAAATTTTTTATTTTTTTTGTTGACTTGTGTTGTAGAAACACCGACTTCCGAAATTAAAGTTATTTTGTGCTTTTTGAAGTCGGTTTAAGTTTTTTTTGTAAAAAGTTTTTTATTTGATAATGTTAATATTTTCGGAAATAATCGCTTCAAAAGTAAAAAAAAAGGTGTCCCTCTCTAACTTTTGAACCATAAGTTTAGAAAATATGAAAAAAGTCTCAAAAGTAGAAAAATAGTTTTTATAAAGACTTTCTGGGAAACTTATTTTGAACTTGATGGGTGGAACAGTTTTTGAAAAGATGTTCATAATAATTTTTGAACTAAGTTTATAATTCAACCGTATATGCAAGCATTTTTTTAAAACTTAGTTTACATATTTTACTATCCTGAACGTGTCTTCTTTCAAATAAAAAAAGATTTATTATAATAGGTTCATGCAACCCAAAAGTACCACCGAAAACCCAACATACATAGCACGTCTAGTTTATATAAATTTTATTCCTGAGTTGATGGAGTTGGGACGGGTATGAGCTATTATATTGTCGAATTGTTCGGTTGGTCTCTGGTGGTTTCTTTATGTATTTGCTCTTGCTCGTTGTCTGTCGTTCATTGTTTTAACCCTTCAGATACCGTCAATTAGAGACACAATAGTAAGACAATAGATGCGCGGCCACCGGGTGTCGCTTGGGGATTCATGAATTAACTCTTAATTGGGGACGCTTATTGTGACGGACGGGAAACTACGGAACCCTGCACTGAGCGTAGCCCGTTACGCTCTTGGCCGGTTTTTTTGCTTTTGTTTTATGCAATAAATGTTTTTTATGGTACAAGTATACGAGTATCGAAATGATCATGTGTGCACAGATCTCATAACTGGACAGTAGGTACTAAAAAAGGCATTACATTGGCGTCTAATATAAGTGCAACTGCATATAAGTGTCGTGAGCCTGAGTCACCTGTATTAGCAGTCAAGTGATTGTATAGTCATTGGTTTTGTCAGTAAAAGTCTGGCTTGCATGGCATGTTCTTATGGTTTGGGTGAAGCCTTTCGCTCCATCCAGAGCGCGAGAAACTATTCTACGATTTCTCTCTCAAAAAAAAAACATGCTTGTCAAATTTCATCAATATAAATGTTTCTCTACAAGTAACAACAAGAAATCTAAAATATTAACAACTAAACTAAACTAACACACACCCACACACACACACTATAGTCAGAATAGTGTATAATCTATGGTCAGAATTTTAATTCGATTCCAGATTTGACATTAGCTACTGTCATTTTGTGAAATAATGATACCACATATAATAGTGTAGTGATGAACACAAAAATCGATAAACAATCAGTGTGTGTGCCATCAGTGTGCCAATTAAAGACTAAATTATTGAAATTAAATTAAATTAATTAATTCATGAATCCCCAAGCGACCACCGGTGGCGGCGCATCTATTGTCTTACTATTGTGTCTCTAATTGACGGTATCTGAAGGGTTAAGCTCAAAATAATAAAACTTTCAAATTGACAGACGTGAGAAATTTATTTCAGGAAAGCATTCAAAAAATTACGGCTAACGAATGGTCTAAATGCGTATCCCATGTTGTCAAAGAAGAGGAAAAAATGAGTAGGCTAGATATGTTAATTGACAATATCACAGACATATTTATAATAAATGTTACAGAAAGTGACAGCGATAGCGATAGCGATGACGGCGACAATATATAAAATAAATTATTACCATAATACATCTATCTGTTTTATTTGTCACGTTCCTTCATGATCACATTTTTTTATTTATTTCACACACAATTATAAAAGAAAAGTCTCAGATCGTTAATTAATCGTCAAAACTAAATTACCGGTTCAGAAATATTTAATTTCCTGATATACTTAGTTTACGAGAATAAAATTATAAACGAGAAGAATCGATTCGGAAATATTCCATTTCCATATCGAATAATTTCGCAACGTCACTATTTAGTACTTGTTATAACGTTGCAACACTGAAATTGTCAAATCTGGAATCGAATTAAAATTCCGAGTATAACTAACTAATTTTTTTATTCACCATTGGGAATCATCGTTAAAATAATATTTATCAACTATGTTTTGAAGTTGTCACATCACTTCATCACTCAGTAGAAAGTACTTCTGGATAGAAAGGGATAGACTTATCTAATATTCTAGTGAAAAAAAGGACTTTTTCAAAAGACATCAACGCGGTATCACTTTTTTAGTAACCAACTAATTTAGCTTGAGCTCTCTAAATACAAATAATGTTAATAAAATATAAACATATTTTACTTACTGATGAAAACTTATGCCATCTTTTTTATAATTAGATGTTCTAGATGATTTCCCGCACTATTTAATTGCACAAGAACTCAGTTTTGCTTCGGTCATATGCAATAAATGTTTTTAAGGTACCAAAATTAAAGAATGAGCACAGATCCAACAACTGGTCAGTACTAAAAAATGCACTGATGTCGGCATCTAATATAAGTGCAAAATCACATATGTGTCGTGAGCTGGATTCACCCGTATGAGCGGTCAAGTGATTATAGTCATTGGAGGTCAGTCATCTAAATAACTGATAAGATGGTATGTTACACAAAAAAAATTAAAGTGTTTTTCTTTCCTTCTTTTCTTTCAAGTGTCATATTATATAAGATCTAATAACGAATAAAGTTCTTGTATGTGCCATATTGTTGGTAGGTATTTGCATATCTCTGTCAAAAAGAGTGGGATTACACTATTGGGAATGTATCTGTTGGGGGTTTTCATTTTATTTTAGCCACAATACTATCCTGCTGGGCAAAGTCATCTCATCCCCAAGTCTTTCCAGAAACACTACCTAATAACTGTTAGGTTATACAATAAAAATCGAGAAATATAAATAATGTATATGTAATTAAAATCGTTTCATAGATACAGAAGGTAGTTCTTGAGACAAATCTTATGTGTAATACAATAATTATAGCTTGTAATTAATTTTATCAAGTGAACAGAATATATTTAAGTAACAATAGAATGGAATACTTAAAATTCTTGAGTTCCCCAACGGATCTGAAACAGAAAACAAAGCATAATTAAATATTAAAACAAAAAAACTAGGTATGTCAAACGCGTTTTTCGTTTACGTTAACAATTTTACAAATTATCCTTATCCTAGCTACAGGTTCTTTGTTATTGCCAGATTTTGTTTATTCAAGAGAGATTAACATAATTTAGAGAATCTGTTGGTAAAACTTTTATAAAATCGAACAGGTGTAAATAAAACTTACATCTTGATTACGGTTTTTCTGTTTGCGCTCCACTAACGATGTCAGAGCTTCAGAGCGGACTGCGAGCGAGTCGATCCTCTCCACAAGTTGTTGGTAAGGGGACAACGGTTGGGCACCCATCACGACATGGCCCAACTTGGAATCTATCTTGGCATCTAGTCGAGCATTGCGAATCAAGTTTACAATCCAACATTCGGCCTCATCAGGCTGCATGTTCAAATTCTCAGCTAACATTCTGTAAAAACAATTATTGGTGAGCCAATTATCTTTAATAATTGCAGATACTTTATATTTGCAGGCAATACATACCCAATACTGATGACTTGATGAATACGGCAGAATGTCTCAAAAATCATTAATCGAGCATTTTCAACAAATTCTTCAAGACAAGCTATTAAGAAAAAGTCAGTTAAAAGTACTGCTTGGCACTGGTTTAATTTCCTGCGAGCAGCTTCAAAGTCAAAGTTCACGTAGAGATGCTCAATGAACTCGGTAATAGGGTCCCTTAAAAGTGATATAAAATTATTTATAAAAAAAAACTAATATAGCTAGAGAACTCAATACTTTATATTACTTGATCCTATTTACCTATAAGTGTAGGCTTCTTGCTGAATAACTTTTACAAGATCCTTTAGAGCATTCCTTCGCGAACGGTTAATAATAACAGCAGTAGCCAAATAACGAAGGATATGCGGGCACATAGTTTGAATGGCATTCAAGTATCTGTAAGAATGAAAGCGATTAAACTGAAGTAAACAACAAAAGTTCACAAAAAATAAACAAATAAAAATCTGGATGCTTACAGAGGTTTGTACAAAAACATTTCAATAATAAGGTCTCGGCCTTTGACGTGGTTGAAAAATACGAAAAGCGACCAGTGCACAAGCCAGGTTCGCTGCTGAAGGGCCTGCATGTTGTTAGCAGTTGCGCCTGCGCCGCCGTTGTCAATAAATTCCCGCAACTTTGTCAAATCGTCCAAAGCGCCATCCCAGTTTTGTACCAAAATCTCACTAGCCAGTTTGCCCCAAAGCACGGAGAGGTAGTTCTGAAAAGAAAACAGTTTTATAATTCCGCGCCTCAAAGAGTTGTCAGCAAAACTGGGCCCCTAGCCCAGCAAGGTCAAAGCCTACTGGGGCCAAAGGTCTGTTTCTGAAAGGCAGTTTCAGCACCGGTACGACAGGCAACGAAGGGTTTTTAGTCAGTCTGTCACTATCTCCCGCTCCGCACATGAGCGGGGGATGTCAAACTTATATTATAAATGTGAAAGTAACTAGATGAACTAGATCTGTGTGTCAGTTACGCTTTCATGGATGAACTGCTCAATCGATTTTGATGACGTTTGGTACGGAGTAAGCTTGAACCCCAAGAACCGATAGTCACGCGGATGAAGCCGCTAGCAGAAGCTAGTAATTAATAAATAATACGCTCAAGAACGTCCCCCTCCTGGAGAGGAGGCCCGAGTCCCAGCAGTGCGAAATGAGGCTTATTATACCCTATGCAAGAACGTCAAGAACTATAATGTTCGCCCTAACGGACAGTGCCCTACGTTCACGTTCAATGTCTATGTCGTCTTTAAGGTCCTCGGTAATCAGATGACCAAAGTACCTGAACTGTTGTTCTTCCCGATTTTTATTTGCCAAAGGTTAATAATACACAAAATGTTAGTTATTATTCCAAATTTATTTTATCTGTTCTCTCAGATGCCGTATATAATATTCTTTTTACACCACCTGCTCGATAATGTCGTTTTATACGTCATACAAACCTCACTTAAAGCAGGTCATTATACTCTAGGGAAATAATGCAGTATGGCCGATCCCTAGGGAATAATGAAATTTCAATTTAGAACATCAAAAATCGTCAACATTGTGAATTAAAATGTATAGTACGTTTCACTTAAGACGTTCCTTCGGCGTAATGTTGGCAATACGGAAAAACAGTGTTGCAATATTTTTAGTAATTAAATTACTTAATATTAGGGAGATTAACTTATATTTCGTTACTTTAAACAATTGCGTTTTTTTTTTAACTATTTTTCAATAAAGTATAGGGCGCTGGGCTCCTTTTCGATTGTCCTGCAATTCTTTCAAATACCGAAAACGCCACGCCACAATACCGTTCCTCTTTATAATAACGTCCTTTTAGACCTGCTATTTTTAAATAAAATTCCATTCCTCTCATAATTCTCCAAAAAGTGCTGCAACTACCGCTAAAATCGAATTTGTTCCGCATTTCGGGGAACAATTTTGGTAGAGTAGGCAACTCTTTCCTTTTTTCCCTTCTTTTTTGCGTAGACAGACAGGGGAGCCAACATTACGCCGAAGGAACGTCTTAAGTGAAACGCACTGTACGTGCATCAAAGATTTTATATATTCTACTAGAGTAGACTAGCTTGACTACGAAGAAATATTACACTCTCTAAAGTGTTCTTTATTCTCATTAGCATTAAGTTCATGTGTGTTATTGACATTCAAAAGGGAAAAATGGCCTGGAGCAGGACACTAAGATAAATCCTCTGTGTCCCTTTCTCACATACTACCAGAAAAAAATAAGAAACAGATGGTAGTTTTTAGATTGTTCCAGTTATCGTTGAATAGTCCGTGTTCATGCATTTTGATAGGTTTATGCAACATAAAATGAATTGCAACTAAATATTTTATTTCAAATATTGCTTCTTGAAATTTTATACGCATTCTTCTTGTATTTTAAGGATGATTTCATTTAGATTTAGTAGCTATTCGTAGTAATTTTCAAATTATGAAAGGCAACATTTAGGAGGTTTCAATTTGACAGAATTTGACATCAATAAACAATATGGCTGATGCTTCATAGGGCTAAAGTTGTATTTTTAATTGTTACAAGTTTTTATCTCAATGTTTAGTAAAGTATAAAGTGTGCAAGATGTTCAAAACGTTGCTGTGTAAAGTTTCGCAACAGTGATGAGTATCCTGGTTGTGGAATTTCATTTTATTTGGTAAGTTTTCTGTTTTGTTTACAAAATATTTATGTAGGGTGACAACAAACATCGTTTTGAATTTCATGCGGGAATTTAAACATTAACTGCTTGTAAAAATACATAGAGAAGGGGCATCATAAACGACTCAGAAGACGGACTGGGTGCTAAGTTTTAATCAAGCGCGTACCAATTTTACTAATTTTATCTTTTCTGTTGATCGGGCGCCTTTGGCCGCTCGGCGATCTCCGGCTGCTCTCATGACACAACGGAAAGCGGCGAGCAGCGGCGTCCAGAGGTGCGGCATGCGGAACGTGTCTTCGGACCAATTCAGTATATAGTTATCTGTGACCACTTCTTAAAACGGCGCGCGTGCGCTCCAAAATCTTTTCCACTTCGATATAGTACCTACATTCGAGAATTATATTCATTTTAAATCATAGTCTACTGTCTTTAAGTTTAGTCCTTAGGTAGGTCCCTTATAAATGCCGCACGCAATGCTGCACGTTTGTGGTTTAACCGTTAACTACTAGTAATATATTATTTTTATGTTTTATTGTAGATTTCCAAGAAACGAGAACCATCGGCAACAGTGGCTTTGAAGTTGTGCGCTTTAAAAATTTTTTTTTCAGCAGCAGTTTTATTTGTAGCCGCCACATTAAGTCTGAAGATGTAAAGTTAAATCAACACTAAAACCTAATTCTATTCCATCTATATACCCTTTTGTAAGTTCATCCGTTGTTAAAAATCCGTTCAGTAGTTTTTGAGTTGATTGCAAACAGATATAGACAAACGAACATAGTGGGGGACTTTTTTTGATGTGGTAAAATCTCCAATAACTTATCTTGCTCTAAGGTAGAGCGCCTTACGCTCCATCTTAGAGCGGAACAAGTTATTTGAGGTTTATACTGAATAAATCTACCCGTGTCCTTCGGTTGCCCTTTGTATTCCAGGACCATGGTTTCCCTTTCGGAAATTCCCTGTGGTGCTAACGGGCATCGGCAATAATTAGAAGTAGTAGTTAGTATAAACCCCTACTAATATTATAAATGCGAAAGTAACTCTGTCTGTCTGTCTGTCTGTTACGCTATCACGCAAAAACTACTGAACGGATTTAGATCAAATTTGGTAGGTAGGTAGAAGAGACACTGGAATAACACAAAGGCCTATAATTCCACTGCTGAGCACGGGTCTCTGCCCGCGCGATATAAACTGTAGTCCACGCGGGCGAAGCCGCGGGCTGAAAGCTAGTAAATTTATAAACCAGTCGAGGATCATTTATTTATTGTTTATTTGTTAGTTAATAACTGCAATTTAACGTAATAAAAAATTTACAATTTGATGTCACGCATCAGTCTATTTTTAATAAAGTAAAAATTAAAGAATAACATTAGTTTTATTATAAACTAACTAGTTTTTTCTTTCAGACAAACCTTATTCTGATAGGTGCAGCCGTTCAGAAGTGATCTTCTTACGTAGGTACACACACATTAGGCATTTTTATCAGTGTAGGTATTTCCTACTCGCATAAGAGGATATTGCTATTATAATATATACGGTCATCAGCTATCTCCTAGTCATTACAGAGAAAACTCACAGTTCCCTTTTGGTAAGCATATTATACATATTAACTGTTTTTGAACTTGCATGTCTATTTTAAATATCTTTAACAAACTTATGAGCAAAATTGTCCCGTAGTATGTAGCTAGTGTATGGACACACTAGTAGAACGAGATGACAGGACTCTTTCTGACTTTCCTTGTCAGGTACGCTTTTGAGGTTGTCGTAGTCAATCTAGTACTAGGATATATAAAATCTTTGACGTGCATCGAACAAGTTGACTCGAAATTCAAACTGGCCACTAACAAAAAAAAAAAAATAGAATAAAACCTGCTTACTGACTGCGCGCGTTTTAGAAAATTGAAACTATAGAATCTTGGAGTAGTGAATTTTGTTTGTTTCATGAACTTGTAAATATAATACTTATACATATATCTCTAATATATGATTTGATTGACCAAATTGTCTTTTAATTATCTCACAGATGGTGTAAAAAGTAAACTATGCCTCACTTCACTCAGGTTTTTTCAATAACTCCCTCGCAATGCTCGTCAGTTAATTTTTTTGTACGCAACTAATTTGGTGGCCTTCCAGTGGCATCAATGCATTGCTTTTTTAATTATTTTTCGGGAAACTGAAGCCGCCGCCGGGATTCCGATCCCTATTTCCAACCACCAAAGTCGCAGGCTTGCGGACGGCGAGCAATGGGTATCTCGCTGTCCGACCATCCGGTATCCGTCCGAACCGACCCCAAGTCATCGACGGCGCGTATTGTTCCCGCGTGCCTCAAGGAGTTGTCAGCAACCGTAGGGGCCCAGCAGGGTCGAAGCCTACTGGGGCCAAGGGTCTGGTTCTGAAAAGAAGACTTGGCCCCGGTATGAAAAGCAACGAAGGAACGGAGTGGGTTTTGAGTTAGTAAAAGTCACTATCTCTTGCTCCGCCCAAGGGGGGGGGGATGTCATTTGGATGTTTTTAACCCACCGTAAAAAAAAACCATGTAAAAGGCTTTTTGTAAGAAATAACCATAGTACAGAGTTTGTTAAAAATATGGAATACAAAATACGACTCGCACTAATGCATAACAATTAAAGAGCTAGAATATGTTGCCTTATTTTAAGCAAAAGTCCTCAATACATTTTGAACCATGCCCATTATTACAGCGCATTCGAATCTTTTGAAGAATTTAAGAAGGAAGTGTTTGTATAAATTGTTTGTGTACAATAAAGAATAAAGAAGGGAAAATATCAAAATTAGAAAATAACTCGAAGATACTGCCGTAACGTAACATACGATATCCTAAACCAAAAAATAGTCCACCGACTATTAACTTATTATTTAACCAACTTACTTTACGACAGTTGCTTACGTATTTTTCTACTACTCTGTAAAATAATCAAAATAAATAAAAATATTTACATTATTTCACTTCAGATATCGAACCAATCGATATTGTGGTCGATAGCTAGATCGCAGCAAATAGATGCGACCGGTATTATGAAATACGCTGCACTGATAAAGTATCGTTATGTTATTTTTACATTGCTTGTCCAATTACTAGGGCGTTAAAATATAGTAGAAGTTAAAAAGCAATGTATTCACTGTAAGTGTCATACAGTAGCTTTTATATTTGGAAACAAAAATAACGTAGTAGCGGCAAGGGATATTATAAGATTTGTTGTTTTTACTGATATTAAAGATAAATATAGCATTAAACTTGTATTTACATATGCTAAGAGATTCCCTGATGAACCAAGCTTGTTTTATCACTTAGTTCTTGCATGAAACCGCTGAACAACAGGGCATTTTAAATTTGTTTACGATCACGTATCGCGAGTCTCACAAGTTCATAACTGTCGGCCATTTTTGCCGTAAATGCACATCTAATGCAGTTCGCGCGGACATGCACACGCCCCCTTGCCACTTCTCCTGTTATTTAATATTTCTATGTTCAAGATTGTTGGGTTGGAATCGATTTGTTTTAGCAGGGAAAAAATTCAAATCTTTTGGGATTAGTCAAGTGGGAACATGTTTTATACTCAAGTAAATGTTTCAAATGATACGGATCGACTCGTGAGACACGGAAAGTTCAGCAGCTATCTCTCTCAAACTTGAACGAGGATTTTAGTTACCTACTATTTTCTTTTTTACGCTACAGATGAAGACTTTGATGGCCTACCAGACGGAAGCAAATCTTTCATCACATCTCGACTGCTCATAAACATATTATAGCAATCTTCAGGACATCAGTGAAGATATGTATTTTCAGAACTTAGTTTAAAGACTGTTTCTCCATATTTTTTCCGTTGAGTCCTTGCATATGGCCACCTATAATAATCTTAAAAAGATTATTATAGGTGGCCAAATTATTAGGGACAGTACGAAAATTTTTATATTGTCTACTTTAACTGAATATTGCAGGCAAATGGTTGGTTTTAGGTCCGGCTGGTATTTTTTATTTATAGACTATATTGATTGAGATAATAAAAACAACAAAATTAAAAGCAAAATCATTTATATATTTTTGAAAAAAAAAAGATAAGTAGTAAGTTGGACGAATATTACCAGAATTTTGTGACAGTTTCCATTCATCGTGATATGCTCTCTATTCAAATTCTGGCATTCTGTTGCAGGTTTTTTGTTATTTATATGGTCTTATATAATACACTTTTTAATGAGAGCTGTAATCAGCTAGTGCTTATATAAGAATAATAATAAATCATTTATTAGCTTGGTGGTGATTACTTGCTAAGCAATCTACTGCTTGGTGAGCTCCCACATGTTTTCAATAGTTTTCATGTCTGGCTAATTACTTGACTAGGGTAAAACATTAATGTTTTTAGCCAGGTACCTATACAGTAACACTCCTTGTTTTGTAGTACAATGCAGATTCGTGCATAAAAACGGTCTCTTTTTCAGTAGAGAACCATTCTTCGAGTTGCGGCAGCAGTTCAGTTTTTAGTTCACTTTTGTACTGGTTTTGCCTCACGATCTCTTCCACGGTATTTAGGCACCCCTTATCCTAGGCTGAGATTAAAGACCACACCATAATACTAATTGGGTGTTTAGCTCTCTCTAAACAGCAGTTTGCATGGAACTATTCTCCAGGGAATCGACGGAAAGGAGCATTTTGTCAAACAAAATCTGAAACGTCGATTCCTTGGAGAAGCATGTCTGAAAAACTATATTACTCCATCACATAATTTATTTATTTATTTATTTATTACATCTTGGAGGACTTACAGCTTAAACAAGCAAAAAATAAAAACTAACATAGACGATAGCAAGCCAATTACAAGTCCTCACGTATAGTGTCAGAATTACAATTGAAAAGTGATCATAGCACCCTTTGCACAATGATTGGTGAACCTTGTTAAAATTTAACAGTTACGTAAACAAAGTCAATTGCAAGTGTAAAGCAAGTAGTAACTACAAACCTTTCAGAAAATGAGTAACAGTAGAATTAATAATACATTGCAGAAAAATAGGGACACAAATTAAAGGGTGAATTTCAACAAGTTCAAAAAAATCTTCATTTCCGTGGATTTTTTATTCTTCAACTTAAGAACAAGAAAAAATAGTGTTTTCGCAAGTTTTTGATAATATATGTATTCTTGCTTAATATCTATCAGATAGCTTAAAAAACTAACGAGATATACAAGATTAAAAATTTCGTGCCACGCCACGGCAATGAAACTTGCGTGCACGGCAATGAAACATGCTTTCACGGCAATGAAAGAACTGTGCCACGGGAATGAGTGTGTGAGTTCCGCGCGCGTGTGCACGTGTGTGTGCGATTATGTGTGGGTGTGTGCATATACTTGAGTGTCTATGTATATTATTTTCTAAGATTTACGTGGAAATATCTTTTTGTAGTTGTCTGTACAGTACAGATTCTTTTTTCTTAATCATGCCGTGGCGATGAAAACATAAGTCACGGAAATGAAACAACTGGTCATGGCAATGGAACTAAATTGTTTTAAAAGGCATGGCAATGAAATTTTGTTTCATTGCCATGTTTTTTTTTCATTTCCATAGCAAATTTTGGCCACGGAAACCACGGCAATGAAAATCAAGGCAAAAACATCAAGTAACCAAAAATCTATTAATAATTCACAGTAATTAACACGTCACAAATAAACATAAGATAAATGGCTTTCTATCAAACGCTTAATCAAGAGGACAAACTTTTTCGAATAGAAGTTAGACCTATCCACGGCAATGAAAGAAAAAATGTCCAGTTATATAAAAATCGAATACTTATATTTTTGGCGCGAAAACGCAGGCACGTACGCACGTCCTTTCACGTCGAGCACCAAGCGACACTATTATGCAACGCTTAGCGTACAAAGGTGGGGGACGAAAGTGCTTAGATAAAAAAATATTCTTAAATACATTTAGGACACGGCGATATGAATGACAATAGTTTATTAATAACGTACTTTACTATTTAAAGTCTTATTTTTACCCGACTTCAGTCTGCAACAGTCATATTTTAGTTTTGTTTGGCCCTGTGCAATAATCTCTTCTTCATGACCTCGGTGAGGCATAGTTTTTTGGTAGGCCGACGACCTATCAACTCCTCTTTTGCGTACCCTCGATGAATTTTCCTATCGAAAACTTCTGGCTTTCGTTGTTTGTAATCATAGCAAGGTGGGCAACAGTCTTTTAACGACATATACCTAATTTTAAGATTTTTACGAAGAGTGGTGATCCTTTTCCTGCAAAATTTTTTAAAACGGTGTGATTCTAAAAGTTTGTTTTCATAGGCTTTCTTTTTAATAGGTACTGTAAACTACAGACTTTGAAACACTTTTATTAGCTGCTATATCTCTCTAGGAATGTTTGGAGTGCAAAAATAATGTTTTAATTTGTGTACATCTTCTTGGAGACTTATCTGAAGCCTTGCCCATACTAAAAAGAAGCAATTTTAAGAATATCACCATTTATCGTTGCCACAATTAAAAAATAACGTATAAAACTTAAAAAAAGCTATGCAATAAGAAACATTACTTACGTATTGACTATTTTATACAAAAGAAACTAGTAAAATCAAACTATTTTTTTTTTACCAACAAAAAAGAACCCGATTTTCAACAAACATTGACAAAAGTCAACAAAGTTAGAAGTATCAAGTAACGCTATTTAAAAAAAAATATCGCGATCTCACAGTGTTGTCACATATCAAATATAATAATAATGACACCACTAGCAATAACAAATAAAAAAACCTTATATATAAATATATTGGTTTGTTTAAAAAATGTGTTTCAATCAGAAATTACACATCTATGCGTACTGTTCCTAATAATTTGGCCACCTATAGTATCTATAAACATAAGAAGTATCATCATCATTCATACCGTAAAAATATCTAGTGGTCAGTCAACAATGATCAAGATTATAATGTCACACTAACTTAAAATTCCAAGATCGTATATAAACATTGTTTTTTTTCTTAGAAAACAACTTCTTCCTCTTCTTGTTTTTGTTTAAACTCACTGATGATAGTGTGTAGCAGCTTTCGCACATAACTTTATATTGTTTTACCCATGATAAAGCAGTTATTATTGATAAATAAATATGTTTCAAAAAACTGAAAATTGCAATTATAGACTTAGACGTGATTTTGGCGGCAAAATAATGTTGCAACTTTAATTTAAAAAAAACTCCAGGTTACGCTTTCATTAGACAGACTACACTTTTTTTTATCTAATCTATGGTTAGGGTATACAACCTATATTTCATCATACATTAATAATTTTATTAGACTGCTGAAAAAAAAAACGCCTGTCTTTGTGGCATTTACTAAAAATGTCAGCCTCATCAAAATTAATAATTCATAAATTTGAAGCGGCTAAGATTAATTTTAAATCTTTACATGTTTCCATTGATTGCGAGGAAACTTCTACGTCTAAGACGAAATACAGTGATTGGTTCGATGGTAAATTAGAAATAAAAAAGAAAGACAATCTTAGGTCATCGTCACGCTTAGTAGTAAAAATAGTTTCAGGTAATGATTTCGATAGATTTAATTTAGTTGCCATTGCAAAGGATATTGATGCACCTGAAACTTATAGTGCCCATATTTTGGCCAAATCCACAGAATATGAGGTTACTCATGAGTTAGGTGTAAAAGTACAAGACGATCGCGAAGAAAAACCAAAGGATCTATTAAATCAACCAACTATAAAAAATAAAATATGTTCAGAGAATGATATATCATTGCAGTTATATGTAAAAAATAGGTGCAAATTAAATAATTCTGGAATTTTTTTAAGTCCTCTAGAACATAGCCTTGAGAAAGTGAAAGAGAACAATGCTCGTATCATGGAAAATATACAAATGCTTAACAGAACTCTGAATTATACTAAAAAGAAAGAGATACTTGACATCTTGCGTCCAAAATCAGTTAGATCGTTTCCTTGTAGTACTTGCGGGAAATGTTTTGTTTATGAAACTGGTTTGAGAAGACATTACTCTATGAGGCATTCAATGACGAAGATACCTCCGCGATGGCAAGTTGTATGGACCTGTATTCAGTGTTTTCAGGTATGGCCTTGCCAAGATCAAGCTATGAAACATTCTAATGAATGTTGCAACTCAAATAATGCTGATTGTGTCCGAGAGATCAAAACATCTTCATTGTTGCAATGTGAATTTTGCGAAAAAGTATATACAAGCATTCCCAGATTATTACGACATTCTAAAATGCATACAACAGCAAATAATTATGAGTGCAATGCATGTGGACTGGCTTTTCCATCATATAAATCAGCCGAACAACATTGGATATTGTGTCCATGGATGAATATGTACTACAGTTTTTCGCTACCGAAACACTTTCTCTGTAATGCATGTGATCGCAAGTTCAGAAATTATGAACAATTGTATAATCACAGGTGGGTGATTTTCTTAATTATTACTTTATTACATTTTAACATAATGCCACATGAATTTATACCAACACATATCCTTTCTATATTAGCATTATAACTAGCATTGCTCTGAAATTAAAAGTTTATATTTACCCACAGATATAAAGTAGGTCACTTTATGACCAAAACAAATCAAGGCAGTGCCAATTGTATGGGTTCAGTCGTTTACCAGTGTGAACTCTGTGGTAAATGGTATGCTTCAGTAGCAACATTGAAAGCTCACAAAAATAAATGCCATCCTAAGCATGACATAGGAATGCAGTGTGGATTGGTATGCACTTCAAATTTTAATTTTATGTATGCATAGTTTTCATAGACCATTGGTGTGGCTGAAGAGATTTAAATCCCATTAAAAACACGATGAACATCAATACAGACTTTAATAACCTATTCAAAGCTTTTAGTTAACGGCGTCTTTTTAATCGAAGCAAGCAGTATACTATTTACGAGTGCGATCATGTTCGCGTGACATCATGTTTCTTAGGTGTGCCCTGCTTGAGCGGAGCAACGCCGTGTCCTCGTGGGGGCGATCGGCGGCGGAGACCTCTCGCGCCGGGCCTTGGTTCAGGCCATGGTCCGGAGCGAGGAGGAGTGGCAGGCGGTCGCCTCCTTCTGCGAAGCAGTAATGCTAGCAAAGGAGGAGGCAGACCGCATCAGGCAACGACGCCCCCGCCGCCGCCGCCGGGACTCCAATCCCGATTTCCGGCCACCGTAGACGCGGGCTCGCGGACGGCGAGCCATAGGTAGCTCGCTGTCCGATCGTCCGGTAACTGTCCGGACCGAGCCAAGGCGTCGACGGCGCGCACTGTTCCCGCGCGCCTCAAGGAGTTGTCAGCAACAGGAGGGGCCCATCTGGGTCGAAGCCTACCGGGGTCGGGGTTATCCGAAAGGAAACTAGAGCCCCGGTATGAAGGCTAGAAGGAACGGCGCGGGGTTTTTAGTCAGTAAGACTCTGACACTGTCTCCCGCTCCACCCAAGAGCGGGTTTCGTCAATGATGATTTTCCCCGTCGAGAGAAAAAAAAAATCATGTTTCTTGTATGGCAAACACATAGGGAAACTATCTGGCCTTATTTTTTTCAAAAACCTTTTGTTAAGCCGTGTTTCCACCTTAAAGCAACCCACATGCAGTTTTAATTACGTGGTAGGGCAAAACCAAGCGACAATATACCTTAGTAGCTCACAAATTAAAAAAAATTGGGTGCAAGCTGTTTGCTAATGGATATAAGGCCATATACTACTAATTTCTTTTTTTTTAGGTTACCCCAAACTAGGGATTACTCTTGTATCGTGGGTGCGTTAACAAAAATGTAACCTAACTCAACACCTAGACTAAAGCTGGAACCACTACTTTCATGCCATACAAATACAGAATCTTTTCAGTAAGAACATCGTAAACGAAAGTTTACGTATTTTGCAGAAATGGGTTATTCCGTAAGTAATTAAAAAGTATTCATCATAGAAACTTAATAGATTAGTAGTTGTATAAACAACAAGTCATATTTTTTTTAAAAGGTATTGTCATTTATATTTTTAATTAGGGGAGCGAAAACCTACTCCTACAAAAAAATTAAAATTGTAAATTACGATGTTCTCAAAAACGGTCGATACAGTAAAAAAAAAATGTTCCGTGCAGGTAACGAACATGTAACAAGCAGCGCAGTAGCCAATCAACCCACCACTGGACCAACTGTGCTGACAAAACACAACCAATATTTTCTGCTGCAATTTAAAAAAAAAAAAAAACCTTTGTTTTACTGGCTTACATTTTTTTTTGCCCAGCATGATAAACCATTAGAAAATGGTCAGGACAATATTACGTTAAAAAAAGAATTATGTATACAAAATGGAGAGACTGTGAAGTCTGAAGGAAACTAATAGATATATGTAATGGTTTGTTAAGTTAGTACATTTAGTTATAGAATAAATACAATTAACAACATTTGTTTTTTTCATTGATAAGCTTTTATTATTTCTAGCAATATATCAATTTTACATACTAATGCATGGATACCTAAATCAATCGCATTTGTGGCAGAGCTGGCATATAGTAAAATTTGGGCATTCGTGTTATGTTTAACGTCTAGGTAATCTGAAACAGTAGTATGTATTCAACTTTTTATTTAATGAAATAAACAAATTTGTATTTTGTAATGTTTATACATAATTTTTTATTCAAAAATTGATAGAGAAATTAAGCCCGCCTACAGTGACGGGGCAAGACCTAAATTTGATGTGGGCACGATCTTATGGATGATGCAAGAGGACGGATTTTGTTGGATAAAAAGTTGTATTTGTTTTACATTATTAAGTATACCGGTCTCAACTAACTGTAAAGTAAGACAATTAATCTGCGTTTAGCTTTAATGAAATCTATAATAACTGTCGTAATCCAGATTAGACGCTATATTTGCCTCGATAGATAAAACTGCCAACGCTAAAAGTCTTTCCTGACCCATTGTACTTTTGAAGAACTCCTTTCAGCTGAGGCTCTACTTACTGGTACTGTTAACAAATGCTAGTTGAGTAATTATCTATACTTGCGTTCGCGGGCCTGCGAGGCGCAAGGCCGTAGGCGGTAAGCACACGTCGCCCACGCCTTACGCCGCCTCTGCCCGCCTATGTATAACTACTGTAGATACATACTGTTAGTTTTTTTCTTGACATAATCTTGCAATCAGTCATCATAGGTAGGTGACTGATTGTATGACGAAAGATTGTCCCATGGGGAGGTATATCGTTCTGCAAACCATTTCCCTCCCCATGGGACAATCTTTATAATCCGATACATGTAGCTGCCTGTGTTCAAAATATGCCTCCTTTACACACATGAATGTATTGTGATTAAGTTTATGTGTGTACTATAAAGAATAATAAATAAATTATGATTTAATTGCAACTAGTTAATTACCTAATATCCGTAAGGATTGAGGAACCATATTTCGTATCTTAATGAAATTAAACACTTATTTAGTAGTAATAGTAAGTTAAAAAATTTAGTAGGTTCGATCCTGGTTTTAGTAGTATAATATTTAATTCATGAATCCCCAAGCGACACCCGGTGGCCGCGCATCTATTGTCTTACTATTGTGTCTCTAATTGACGGTATCTGAAGGGTTAAAAAGTTACATGAACATGAAGGTGGCTCCTCAATCTAAATGTTTGGATTGAGGAGCCACGTCAGATCTACGAACATCATGACTGAATATTTATCATTATTTGGTATGATTTAGTAGCATTTTAAAGTAATTAGTAAACTAAATTTGAGCACTGTAGTGTAAAAATTAAAAAAGTTATTAGCTATTTGTTAATTTCCTATGAAATGGTTTGAAGGGTGACCATGAATACATTATTTACTACTAGCGACCCGCCCCGGCTTCGCTCGGGTAACAGTATTTCTCCACTATTTAATGGATGTTATTATACATAATTATAAACCTTTCTCTTGAATCACTCTATCTATTAAAAAACCTGCATCAAAATCCGTTGCGTAGTTTTAAAGATTTAAGCGTACGTAGGGATATAGGGACAGAAAAAGCGACTTTGTTTTATACTTATGTAGAGAAGACAATCTTTGTTTCGTGGTTTTTTTTTCATGTCGTGTCAATAACAAATTAGGGATGTCCAATCGTAATGGTATTCGATAGATTGAATTTTTAATCGATCGATTGATGTTTTGTGTTGTGTTGTGGGTACAACTGAAAACTGTGGCTTTGACGATGACAAAGAACCATAGCTACGTCGAAAACAGGGATGGCAAATACAATTAATCGATATTTCCTAAGATTAACTATGGCAAAATGTTACAAACTGCCACCTTCATGTTCATGTAACTTTTTAAATATTATACTACAAAATCTAGGATCGAACCTACTACATTTTTTTACTTACTACTAAATAAGTGTTTTTCATTAAGATACGAAATGTGGCTCCTCAATCCTTACGGACATAATTACCTATAGTGTCCATTAAATCGCAAAGTCAAGATTCCTTAACAACTTATTATGACCACTTTTATTTTCATATAATTCATAGTGCATACTGCAATACATTGACTTATATTCTAGTGATAGACAAGCCCCTTTCATGAAAAACATTTGTCAAAATATTGAAAAGTTAAAACGAAAATCCGCTCTGCCGTCCACTAACTAAAAGGCCGTTAAGCCACAGTTGGTCATTTTTCACTTTTTAATGTAGTCTTATACAACTTTCGATGCTCTATCTTTTGGTCTAAGACTCATTTTTCTATGATTGATAGTTTTTGAGATACAGAACATTAAATCACAATGTCTATGTTTAAATTGCTTAGCTAAAAGTTAGAAAATGAATTTAAATAAAATATAATAAATATAAATGAATAAAATATATCACATATTGTGCACAAAGACTATGCCTACATATATAATTTGTAACCTTGTTCCTAGGTAGCATACTTTTCAAGAGACATCAATTCCCAATTTTTGTGTTTTCTCGAAAAATACTTTTTGCACTTAGCTGCCTTTTAGTTAGTGGACGGCAGCGCTGCAGCGCTACATTGGCATTATGCCATCTAACAGAACTATTAAAATTCAAAGCGCTGATAGCTTTTAGAGGATACTTTTTTCGCGACCAAAACATCTTAAGAGCTATGAATTTCGTAGTACCTACTTATGCGTTTAGTTCCATATAGATTTTTATACCGCAGAAGTGACACAGCTTTTTGCCCACAATACTTCATAACAATAAGACTCTATTTCAAAAATTTACCAATAGTCCTTGTTTGTGTAAATTCAGGAAATTACGTTCTACTACTTCAACAAATAAGTAAATTCAAAATCGTGTAAAATAATGAAACCATTTAATGTAATCATCATTCTGAAGAACAGCTATCTTAGTGAATGAGATGGTCAGGACTGAAATTGAAAGCTGGAAAACGTTTTCCAGCTTTAGTCCCATAAATATCATCAGTTTGAAAACGTGCAGAGCAGATAAACGGATATTTTGTAGGAAGTCACGTGTTTCCACTTCTATCCTCTTGAAGATATTTTATAATTTTTTCTCTTTTCGGCTGACCAGAGTGAACAAACTTGAAATATAATTGTAGTATATGAAGGACGAAATCTCATTAACAGTAATGATCACACATATGACTACAAATTCAACTAAACATAATTTATATTTGAATACTAATCTAGGTAGATACGTAATAGGCACCTCAGTGCTTACGAATAAGAGAATGCTTAACCACAAAACTTAGCGATGAAAACTGACACTCAATGATTTGCTGGCATTCCTTGCTGAGTTTTTACAGTATCGAAAAACAGACGTACTTATTCATAATTTTTTAATTTGACGGAATTCATTGGTACCTATTATTTATAAAGAATCAAACCGGAAGGAAGCTACTGACAAAATCGCAAAACATCAATATAATTGATATAGGTTTTTTTTTTAATCCTGGCTAACCCTAGAAGTGATGCTGCTAAGATTACATTTGACATGGCAATGTGTCGGTAGCTCAACCTTGGTAAAACAGTTTTGTTGATATTTAATTCGTGAATCCCCAAGCGACCACCGGTGGCCGCGCATCTATTGTCTTACTATTGTGTCTCTAATTGACGGTATCTGAAGGGTTAAGTTATGTTGTTTTTGTAAATTTAGTTTAGGTTACTCAATAAGGATGTAGGTCAGCCCCATGCCTGACATGCTTATTGAGTTTAAAGTCCATAAAAAAAAAAAAAAAACTAAACAAACAGAGAATTAAACATAATGCAAAGTTCGTGTTCACTAAACCAGTTGTAGATAAAAACCCGGCTTTTGTGGGAGGAAACATCTGCATGTTTTAGTCTATGATTGCCCAAGTAGCACAGAACTGCATTAATTTAAGCATTTATATCGACTTTATAGTGTTCACACGGGCTATATCAACTGTTTAGAAAAAATCGTTGCTCGCTTTTACGCTACCTTCTGTACTGTAAATCTATTAAACACCACAAAAACGCCACAGATATCACTGTTATTCAGCTTTTAGTAGTACAGTACTCTATCAGCTGCAAGAGTGAATGTTTGTGAACACCAAAAATGCACTTTGCTGAATAAAAACCAAAGCGTGTACTATAAAACTGTTACATTAAAAGAGAGAACATAATATGAACTACTATAACGTCAGCTGTTACTTTGTGAAGTTATATAACAAGGAATTAATGCTTTAATACTATTTGCTGAATTATAAGCTACATGAGAGCACCTGTACAGACCTTAACATTAAATATATTTAAATAAAAATCAATGCCACTTTTCGTTGTTATATAACTCAAGAACGGGCTCACCTATCCAAACCAGGCTTTTTTCGGACTATTTAGTAGATGGTTTATGTGAAGTTTGGTAGGGTAGTTTAGGGTATAGTAGGGTAAGTAGGGAAGCTCGGGAGCGAAGCCGCGCGGGCAAACGCTAGTTAATATTAAAACAGTTCACTTGCTATCCGCCATTCTCGCTATTTTACAATAATCCACAGTCAGGATTATTGTAAAATTTTATCTTTTTATTTTAGTTTATTTTAGAAGATTTCGATTGGAATTAATTTTGGTTTACTAATAACGTAACCAGCTGTTTATCAATTTTATTGTAAAAACAATAACATTTATTTCGTTTACAAAACAAAAATATAATCAACTTATATGGACGTAGCCATATAAGTTGATTATATTTTTGTTTTTAGTAGTATTCTGAGAGAGCGAAAATTTTAAACTACTTATATGTATGGTATTTCACAGTAAAGTTACCTCCCCAATAAGATTTGAGACATTAAAGGAAGATATCTAAGTTTTACTTATCGTAATTATATTTATTTTCCACAAATGGCGCTTGAGATGTTGTACACAGCATAAACACTTCATGTTTAACAAATTGACAGTTCATGTTAAAGAAAAATAAATAATAAAATCATTGCATTTCACAATTTCACTCAGTTTTAAAAAACATTAAAACATTATTAATGATAATATATTCCACAACTATCACACAACGCCGTCTAGTCCCAAGCTCTGTAGATAAACATTCTTATATATTTCTAAATACATACATATTTTGGAGATATGCGGAACAGTGACTAAAGTCCCGCAAACCTCCTTTGAAAAGAGAGGATCCTCCGGCCAGACAGGATGTTATAGTCTGGTGGGCTACTGCCCGATAGTTAATGTCGGGCTGTCGTATATGTTCAAATCGCGCGGAGAATTTTGATTGCGCGATGCAGGATTTCGTATTTTCTTCGTAGCGTCATAGATGCCGCTACAATATTATAGATAAATTCCACCCAGACACAGAACAAATGATCATGCTCATCACATAAACATTTGTCCTGGGTGGGAATCGAACCCACGACCTCCGGCAGTCAGGGCCACTAACCACTAGACCAACAGGCCAGTCAAAGTCAGTGTACTTTTAACTGCGTAAAATCATTTATAGTGTACACGTTCGTCTTTTTTGCTGTATTATAGGCAACATATTTCTTGTTATTCAGGTGATCTTCAGCTTTTGGGGTCTCTGTTACACCCATAAATGCTAATATGATGTTGATATAATTCAATTATTTGATCATTGGAATTCTTATACAGCTACGTGCTGAATAATTTGTGCCCAAATTAGAGTTATGTCAGCGGAGGATGCGCTGGCTACACTGTTATACAGCAAGTTTATGCAGCTAATGATTTCACAGTGCACTGTGAAAATGCTGTTATAAAGCACTTTTGTGCTACTTGGGTGTGTAATGGAAAAGCATTTAAATAAAATAATATAATTTTTAACATACTATTACGATATTTGAAGCTATTATAAATTGCTTGAATAATCAATTATTTTACTTTCATGACTACTGAATTATTATTTACGTCCCAAATTCACTTTGATTTGATTTTGACATCAATATCAATTTGTACAGTGCGTTTCACTTAAGAAGTTACATCGGCGTAATGTTGGCTCCCCTGTCTGTCTACACAAAAAGAAGGGAAAAAAGGAAAGAGTTGCCTACTCTACCAAAATTGTTCCCCGAAATGTGAAACGAAATCGATTTTAACGGTAGCTGCAACACTTTTTGGAAAATTATGAGAGGAATGGGATTTTATTTTAAAAAAGTAGGTCTCAAAGGAAGTTGTTAATAGAGAGGAACGATACTGTGGCGTGGCGTTTTCGTTATTTGAAAGAATTGTAAGACAATCGGAATGGAGCCCAGTGCCCTATACTTTATACAAAAATAGTAACAATAAAAAAAGGCAATTGTTAAAGTAACGAAGTATCAGTTAATCTCCCTCATATCAAGTAATTTAATTGCTAAAAATATGGCAACATTATTTTCAATACTACCAACATGACAGCAATGTAACTTCTTAAGTGAAATGCACTGTAGTTGATCAACTGCAAAAGAGTTGACTGAAGTTGAATGTTCGGAATGCATAATCTAGTATGTAGTGCATATATATCAATGCTGCAATAAAGGTTTGCCATCCCTGCACTAATGATTGACTAACTTTATTCATCTTACCTTGTCTGTTGGACACATCACTAGCTGGCAGAAGTAGAGATACGAAGCAGACTCTACATAGTTACCACACTCATAGCGGTATTTGGCCAACCGATACATGCTGTCAATCATCTCAACTTTGAACTGTAAAATAAAAACCAATATCATACACTGATGAAATTAAATAATTCTCAAATTGGGAAGTACTCTACTTCACTATCTCTATGGTCCAGAAGTTGTAAGCACTACTGTTGAACATGAGGTCCCGGATTCAATAGGTACTCAGGAAAATATATGTATGGGTGTATATTCATGCTATCATAATAAATGCACATACTGAAAGTAGTATCTTTATAATTGTCTAAATACAGAACTAATTAATGCATAGTGTATGTGTACCATACCATAATATGGTATGGTACACATACACTATGCATTAACACTTATGTTTTTTTTTTAATATCAACCACAACAATGTGGTTGATATTAAAAAAAAAACATAAGTGTAAGTAAAATTGTAGTCTCCTAATTACAACTTAATTTTATAATTATGGTGTTTAGGGGTATTTTATTCTTACAGTTACATGTGTGCTACGATTCTGATGCGGTGTCCCTCGTGTCTTTGGTTATTGCTCTGCTGGGTTGTAGAGTAATCTAAAGTAACTTCCCTACACTATTTGTGTACCCCATATAATAAGATTTTTTCTTATCCAACTGGTAGTTTTTATTAGTGCATTTAAACAAACAATCAACAATTTAGATAATCTTTGCCTTTACTTGTGGCCTTTAGGGAAAACAGATGTATTTTTAACATTTCTATTAGGTTAAAATGAGACTATGAAGTCACAAAAAACCATATTGAGAATTAGCAGAATTAATGGGAGGGGTTAGATTGATAAAATTGAAATACTAGTTTTCATACAAAACTATTACCTCAAATTCTTTATTAGTTGTAAGATGGTTAATGAGAGTTTTTGGATCCCTCATTGTCTCAACAGTCTTCATGACATCATCTCGTTGCATGAGCCTCAAGACAGGTTCTACAGCATCCTGTAGCTCTTGAAGCTGAGAAAGGACTACACCCCTTCTAGCTTTTATTTCCTGGAAACAAAAATATAAACAATTGTGACAAGTTCTGTATATACAACGTGTAACAAAAAGGGGGTATACATATCAAGTGCACGGCCTCATGATAAAACAAACGATACGGAAAGGGTTTTCTAACCTTATGTTTACATGGTAGGAAGTTGTGAATTATTCCATACATATGATACCCCAGAAACCAAACATTTCAAACTGAAACCAATACATCACTAGCAAAAAGTCAGCTGATCGGTGTCATTGAACTGTTCATGACTAAAAACAAACCTCTTACTCCTGGTATTTCTTCAAACAGTGGATAAAGGGTTCCGCATGTTTATTTTTTCTAACATTTTTTTTTAAGAAAAATAGTTTTAAGAAGAAATAAGTTTTTCCTACAAAAACTAAGATTATGTTTGTGAACAACAAACTAAGCCAAAAACTAGAGCAAGTGCGTGCGTTGGACATCGAAAAACCTGCCGGCCGCGTAGGGCCGTGTTCGTTAGCGCGCAGCGCATTCTATTTTTCGTGCGACTCACGCCGCTTTTAGAGGAGACTAAGTAGATAAGGGTATTCGTAAGGATATGGAATAATTAGGTTCCTATCTGGTATCTACGTGAAACAATAAGAAATATCTACATACTTTTTTATTGTTTTACGTAGATAGGATAGTAACAAATACTTAGTTTACGAAAAATTTAAACTAAGTACCTACGTAAAATCTAAACGAACGTTGTACTCGGCGTTAGACGCTGCGAAAAAGGATTTCATAACTGTTAAAATGAACCCAAATATAATCTTTAAGCAACTTATGTGCCTCCTAGTACAAATAAACTCCCAGTGGGTTCCGTTCTTGAATTTAATTTAATTAGAGGACTACAATAAGTTGTCACATTTTGCAGGGTCGAGATGAATTTTCTTACGTACATAATTCTTTTTATGTCGGTTGCTATACATAGGGTATGTACTTAGTTAACAAGAAATTAATTATTTAGATGTAGTGTGCGCATTCACGACGCCGCCGCGTAAGTGTGTAAGTGTTAATGCATAGTGTACATAAGTGTTAATGCATAGTTTAATTTTACCCCGAGATTATAAACAAAAATCTTTCGCGCTTATTTCTAAAAAAACTATACGTTTGCGCACAATTAGGTCTTTGCGTAATTACTTCTTAGACATAAAACTTTTTGCCTTTTCTACAAAAACATTACCAGTAGTAGCACAGTTTAGCCAGTTTAGTCTTAATTTATCATTTTAAAATAAATGAAAAACATGCGAAAGTACTAGGAGTCCATAAGAAACGAGAATTGTTATTGATAATGTTACGCCGATAAAATTTCAACACGTCATATCTCCGACAAATTAAAGAGTAGCAACGAATAATTAAAACGCATTACTGTTCGAAAGCTCTAGAACCAAAGTACCTACCTAGCCTGGCAAGATCTGGAACATTCCGTCTTAAGTACTTGTTGTACCTACTATTTAATAGGTATGTAATCTGTAGGTATCTGTAGGTGGATAAGGGAAATGGTACTTTCCGCCATTCACAATAGAGTCGAAATTCGCGTGAGTGACTCGCGAAGGACAAAGCAACAAAATTGATTTATGGCCCCGCGATGCGACTCTATTGTTCTGGAACTATCCTGAGACGTTAGTATCTAGAATTTTCTTTGCTCCGCGGATAAATACGAGCCCCCGAACGGAAGT
This sequence comes from Mythimna lalbum, assembly GCA_949319445.1. Classification (NCBI taxonomy): domain Eukaryota; kingdom Metazoa; phylum Arthropoda; class Insecta; order Lepidoptera; family Noctuidae; genus Mythimna; species Mythimna lalbum. The sequence goes on along the minus strand of OX439345.1, from coordinate 14,689,178 downwards.
GAGTCAGTTCTGATTTCGACTGCGATCAAGAGCGATCTACCTAAGTGTGCGAAGTGATTTTATCTAACGACCGAGGCGATAGTATAACGGAACTCTAGTGCTAATTTGTTTGTGATTTGGATTATTGTTGACTGGACAAATAACTTATTGTTTTTGGTAAATAAAGTTCTTTATTGGTAAATCGGCATTTAATTACCTACGTACGTAACAATAATTTAAAAAAACGGTTCACAGATCCCTAAAATAATTCCTTTGAGAAGCTCAAATGTTATTGAACACGATAAAAAAATTTGTTCCAGTCGCACGCGCCGCCTGCGTGTAGAATGTGAGAGAGATGGCAATGTTTTCGTCGTCCGTTCGGCTACTCTCTTTGGCGGTAATAGCGGATAATCTTTGAACGCGCCCCGGGTGTGAAATTAGGTAAATACTAGGCATGCCTTTTAAGTTTTGTCGTTTAAATATTTCCCGCTAATTTTGAATTGCTCAATTTTCAAATTTGTTTGAATTTAGAATGGCAAAACAATTAAAATAATTAGAATTGATGCAACTATTTAGTCACAGCGTTGTTTTGAATCTATCAAGTCGCGCATAAAAATAAATTTCTGTAAGGAAAACGTTCGTGCGATAATTTTTTACAACTTTTGGTGATACCTAATTCGGATTCAATGTTTTGAGGAGTTAAGTTCTGTATTGTATGATGAAGTTCCTTGTCTACGGACTGTCGAACGCTGGTATTTAGAATTCCAGCGTGGAAATGCTAGTCTTAGTGACAAGTCTCGTGAAGGACGTCCAAAATCAGCCTTTACTGAAGAATACATCGTTGCTGTGAGACAACTGATACTCGAAGAGCGGCATGTGACATATCGGGAGATAGAGGCGTTAATAGGCATTTCAGGGACAACCATTCAAAAGATTTATTTATTTAATCTTCATGCAACACAAAGTACATAGGCGGACTTAATGTCTTAGGCATTCTCTGCCAGTCAACCTAAGGTGGTGCAGAGACATTATGGTAGGCGCATATACAGAAAAAAATATTTAAGAAAGAGCAAAAAAGAATACATATATTTAAAATAAACATACATATATATTTAATATAATATATATATATACTACATATATATTAATTTAAAGTAAGGGCAGAAGTTTTGAGACGATTCTGCTATTGGTGAAGAAAATGATTCCGCAACTTCCGCTTAAATGCATACCGACTTTTGGCCGTCCTGATATCGAGAGGAAGCGCATTCCACAGAAGGATGGACTGTATATAGAAGGAAGAATGAACCAAATCAGAAGTATGAGAAGGACAGAGCAGTAGGAGATTATTAGAAGAACGCAGATTTCTTGCGTGTGAAGAACAAAGATATTGAAAATGAGATATGAGATAGGAAGGAGGCGTGGGAGAGTTAAGCAGAGAGAAAAGTGTAGTCAGGGCGCGCAAAGATCTTCTCTGGCGTATAGGCAACCAATTGAGCTCAGACCTGAAGTTTGACACATGATCATATTTTCTCAGGTTAAATATGAACCGGATGCAGTTGTTAAGGAGTCTATCAAGTTTATTCAGCAAGACCGCGTTCAGGTCAAAGTAACACACGTCACCATAGTCGACAATAGGAAAAATCAGAGTCTGCACAAGCATTGTCTTCGTCTTTGCAGGTAAAAAGTTTCTCAGACGATACAGACACCGCAAAGTTCCGTTGACTTTTTGAAAAACACTAGAAACTTGACTTTGCCAGCTAAGCGTCGAGTCAAGATGCAAACCGAGATCCTTTACACTAGGGCTGATAGGAATGACGGTACCATTGAAAACAATAGGAGGTAGAGAGCTTACCGCCACCCTACCCATCATGCGTGAGCTACCAATAACTATGGCCTGACATTTTGAGGGGTTTACAGACACCCCAAACCTGTCAGACCAGCTGCTGATAGCATCCAGATCCCGGTTTACATCCTCTATAGCGTCTGACAAACCTTCCACCCGCGCAGACGTATACAACTGAAGATCATCGGCGTAAAGATGATACGAACACCGAAGACAGTGAGTAATAAAATTAATGAAGATGGAAAATAACAATGGAGATAGAATACCGCCTTGTGGAACTCCAGCATCCAGATCACGCCAACTCGACGAGCTCTCATCAACGCGAACCGACTGCCGGCGTCCCCGAAGATAAGATGAGAACCATTCCAGCGACTCGGGAGAAACCATAAGATGGGAAAGGATCGATAGGAGTATGTCGTGACTGACAGCGTTAAAGGCATTGGAGAAATCAATCAATACCAATACAGTAACCTTTGTATCCTCCATTGCTTCTCCAACGTCGCCAGTCACTTTAAGAAGAGCGGAGGTAGTACTGTGCCCAGGTCTAAATCCAGACTGGAACGAGCTCACGAGGCTGTGTCGGTGCACGAACCCCGAAAGCTGTTTGTGTACGCAGGCTTCGAGCACTTTAGACAGGAAAGGAAGAATGGAAATAGGACGAAAATGATTAGGCAGGGAGGGATTTGAGATTTTAGGAAGTGGACGGACATAGGCCATGCGCCATAGGGATGGGAATTGTCCATACTCAAGGGAAAAGTTTATTATGTGAGTAATCGGTGGGAGAAGATAGTCAAGGATCTGGGTGACCATATAACGACTAATGTCGTCATGGCCCACAGCCTTGGATTTAATAGACAGGATAATCTTTTTGACTTCATCCAGAGTGGCTGGAGAAAAGCAAAACGGTTCTATGTTTGGACTAGGTAGGCCAGCAATGAAATCCACCGTCTGAGACAACGTTTGTGTATCCAAATGGCAAGTGGTTGTGAAGTGACGGTTGATATCATCTAGGCCAATGGTCTTGGGGAAATCCACATGACGTGCCCTACCGATACCAAGAGTTCCTAAGAATTTCCAGGTATCAGCAGGAGAAGAAGATGAAATGTTATCAAGAATGTGGCGGCGTTTGGCATTGCGTATCACCTGATTACACCGATTTCTTGCAGTTTTGAAGAGGATTTTATTTACTTCGCAGCGATCCGTTCTAAACTTTCGAAAGGCCCGATCTCGATGCTTCATCGCTATGCGAACCGCAGACGACATCCAAGGAGCAGGAGGACGCCTAAGTTTAACCCTCTTTACAGGCGCGTGTCTGTCATAGAGAACTAGGACAGTTTGGTTGAAAATGCTTAGTTTGTCATCTACGGTCCTTGCCTCAGCGAGGTCTCCCCAGTCCAGTTTCGACGCATCCTGACGTAGCCTTTCAACATCCATTCGAGCAAAACAACGCATGTGCAGAATTCTAGGGAGAGGTTTTGGTGGTTTTAGGACATATGAAAGGAAAATGAGGTCATGGTGGGAAAAACCAGGGGCGGGATACTGACCGTGAGAGGAAACAAGGGAGGGATTGGACGTTAGGATCAAATCGAGCCACGTGTCATCACCAGAAGCATTAAAATGAGTCCGTAAGTCTTCACTTACGGACTCAATTATGTGAAGGAGTTTACGGGAACGAGGGGTTGGGAGAGTAAGGTCGGTGTTGAAATCGCCCATGATGACACAATGTGCATACACTGACCCGATAGACTCAAGTGCCAGTTCAAGGTTGCTAAAGAAGTCCACTGTAGGCGGACAGTAAACAACACCGAGTAGGGATCTTGCATGAAGAGCTTGGTGTGAGAAAGCTAGTTTGCCGATGGATTCCGCATTTGGTTTTCGATGATTATAAGGCGACCCGCGTCAGATGGTGTAAGAAATCTTTCCAAAGGTTCAAGCGAGGAGAGTCAAATCACGTCTACGACATTATTAGTGGTGACGAAGCTTGGATTTATGCCTACGACACTGATTTCAAAGAGCAATCCACAACCAAGGTCTTCCGAGATAAGCAAAAGCCGACTAAAGTTTTTTGCTCTCGAAGCACTTCGAAGAAGATGTTGGCTACGTTCGTGGCGAAAACCGGTCACGTTGCAAGAATTGCGCTTGAAGATCGTAGAACGGTTAATGCAGAGTGGTATACTACAATTTGTTTACCACATGTCATCGCTGAAGTCCGGAAATTTAACCCAAAGCGACGCATCATCCTACACCATGACAACGCAAGCTCACATACCGCTGGTAAAACAATTGATTATTTGAAGCAGGAAAACGTAGAAATTCTTGACTATGCCCCCATGCAGTCTTGACCTAAACCCTAACGATTTCTTTACATTTCCTAAAATTAAGAAAACTCGTCGTGGGCAAAGGTTCCAGTCCAGTGAAGAAGCAGTCAATGCTTTCAAGTCGGCCATTTTGGACATACCGACTTTGGAGTAGAATAAGTGTTTTAATAACTGATTCGATCGAATGGAAAAATGTATTAAACTTCGAGATGAATACTTTGAAAACAATAGATAATACTTTAAGGTTCTAGTTATGTTTTTTTTCTTCAAACGACAAAACTTAAAAGGCATCCCTCGTAAATAAATATAATTTTGCATTAGTGGATTTTGGGGAGGGTCTGTATGTATGCTTTTGCGGTTGCACAACGACATGCTTTGCTTTTGCTTTGCTTGGTAGTATAGATGCAGGCCTACCTTATCACCTACCTCAGAGGCGGTAAGGTGGCGGGGTCTTGAGGGAGAGCGCTACAGTCGTGAAGATCCTCAAGGCAAGTCAGGCGGATCCACCTTCTCGAGGTTGCCACCCCGTTTTTGGTCTAATTCCATCAGAATTAGACGTAACCGAAACCGCCTGGCGAATCCCAATCCAAGGTGTCATTCGTACCGAGCCGAGGGATGCGTGGCCAAGGGGGAGCTTGGTTCTTATCGGTGTCTCCCCAGCGAGATGGCAATCCTGGGGTAGTAAATTTTGCCTTACCCGGGCAAGCGGGGCTCTGCCGGGGTGGACTATTTATTTCCCTAGCTACTCGTGGGAACTGTATGGATTCACAGTTTTATACACCAACATCTCAGGACGATGATGAACGTCCGGAACCCTCGAGTAGTCTTATTGGGTCAATACCCGATCTGACTACTCTCTTACTCGGTTCTGAGGGAGACTCCCAAGTCACCTTAGACACCGAACTCAACCCTCCTGAGCTGGAGTCGGCAAACGATGGCACGAGGCCTACTGAGATGGACTCGGAAGTGCCGTTGGGAACTGACTTTAGCCCCAGGAAACGACGGTTGCCAGGAGCCGCGCGTAAGCGCCTGCGGCGCCTCAAGGCTGGCGGTATGGACTCCATTGAGGCCTACAAGCTGGTCACGGAGCAGTGGGCGAGTGCGCGTGCTCCTTTGACTGATCTGGTGGCTGATACGTCATCGGGGAAGAGGCCGGTAAAACGATTTCGATCCGAGGACGAGTCGCCGAAAGATCATGCCAAAAAGACAACGCGTGTGGACGAAAAGTCAGGGCCAATTCCAATGATCCCTGACGAGACGTCCGCAGCTCAGGTCGGACCACCGCCTGGGACAAGCGTTGTGTCTTTTAAGGACGCCCTAACCAACATCCGAGTGGGAATCCGCAATAGAGAGCCCATGTCGAACGTGCAATTGGGGCTCCTTTCTAAGGACATATTGAGGGCGATTCTTAACGCCCCTATGCCCAAAGCCCCCGAATTCAAAATTCGAATCGAGGGTTGCACTTTCAAGCCGGGATGGCTGCAAGTCGTAATCAAAAACGACTACAGCCTGAAATGGCTTGAAGAGAAAAAGTGGGGACACTAAAGCCGTGGCCAGAGGCGGAACTCTCGCTCATTAATGAGAAGGACCTGCCAAAAGCCAAGGTTGGGATCCTCCACTTTAAGACAGAAGATGTCATCAAAACTCCAAGAGATGCCCTTAATCTCTTGGAAAAACAAAACGACCTGCAGACTGGATTGTGGAAGGTGCTGAGCGTCAAGAAAGAAGGGGACGGAATCACGACCGCCCTTTCTATCGATGATGCCTCCATAGAAGCCTTGCGCAAACTAGACTGCAGGCCGCAATTAGGCTTTCGTAAAGTCCTAATACGCATTCGCGGCGATAATACGCCAGCGAAGGCTGAGCAGGTGGCAGGGACTAGCCAATCTGGCGCAAGGTTTTCGCCATCTGCTCAACACGCTCCTAAGGCGGGGCCGAGCGACCGGGTCTCTGGTAAAACGGCAAAGCGACAAAACGCTAAGCCGAAACCCGGAGGCCAGGGCGTCAGGAACCGCCCCCTCGGGGCACCACCGACGAAAGGGGCTAACCGTCCCAATCGATCGGTAGCGGCGAGCCGACCGGCCAAACCTCAGGGCTGCCCTAAAGCCTCGAAGCCAAGCAGGTCGAATAACGCCGCTTAACCCACCCACACAAACACATAACACTAACACAACACAAACACACCATAACACAGACACACATAAACACACAAGTGGTGCAAATAAACCTGCATCACGCCAGAGCAGCCACGGCTGTTCTGGAAAAACTCTTCACACAAAAGAACCTTCACATCGCTCTTATCCAGGAACCGTGGCTGGCTAATACTAACACGGTGTCTGGACTGGGCTCTGCAGGTAAGGTCGCTCATCATATCGGTGGAGTCAAACCAAGAGCGTGTATACTTTTCAATAATAATATTGATTTCTTATGCATACCAGGCCTGTGCAGCGATGACCTGATTGCAGCTTATGTCAATGTCAAGAGCGGAAATGGACGCCTCATCGTGTGCTCGGCATACCTGGACGGGACGAAAACCGACCCATCCGAGGAGCTTGCAAAGGTAGTAGAGTACGCCTATGCCAACAATGCCGAGCTTCTCATTGGGTGTGACGCCAACGCCCACCATACCAACTGGGGCAGCACTGACATCAACGATAGAGGTGAGTTGCTTCATGATTTTGTACTAACTAACCGCCTCCAAATAGTTAATGAGGGATGTAAACCGACCTTTGTAACTAAATCGAGGAAGGAAGTTCTTGATGTAACTCTCGCTACTATTCACACTGCCAGGCTGATAACCAATTGGCATGTCAGTGATGAACCATCTATGTCTGATCATCGACTTATTGAATTCGCTTTGAATACATCCAACATTTGCGGAACTATCACTTTTAGGGATGCGAAAACCACGGACTGGGACTTGTACAGACGAAAGCTCCAGGAGAGACTCCTAGACGTCCCTAAAACCATACGCTCCCCTGAAACATTGGACTATGCTGTCACTCAAGTTACTGAAGCCATTACAGCCTCTTACCAAGAGAGCTGTCCTCTAAGAACTGTGAGGGACAGAAAAGTGACATGGTGGAACAAAAGGCTCGATGTTTTAAGGGAGGAATCACGTAGGTTGTTTAATAAGGCTAAATCGACTGACGACTGGGATCGGTATCGGAAAGCTTTAACTACCTATAATAAAGAAATCCGAAAGGCGAAAAGACTTTCATGGAGGAAGTTCTGCGAGGAGATTACTAAAGTCCCTCAAGGAGCCAGAATCCACAAAGTCTTATCCAAATCGCCTACGAATCAACTGGGACACTTAAAGAAACCAGACGGTGCCTTCACTGCATCAGCGGAAGAAACCCTGAAACTTTTGGCGTCAACGCACTTCCCTGGGTCGGTGATGGCACAAGACATCATCGTACCATATTCACCTCATATCCGCCTCTCCAGGCCTACAAATGAAGACTGGAGAAGAGCGGCGAGGTATTCTGCCGTCATAATGAAAAAAGGCACAACTAACATTTTATAAATATGGAGAAAATCGACTTTAAAGTTTTTATTGGTTTTTGGCGAAAAATATTGACTTACACATTATTTTTCGAAAATAGATGAATTAAAATAAATTCATTATCACGATTCTTATACAACTAATGAAATTTAAGTTATTATTTTATTACTATTTATTAAATAATCAACATTTTCCCTTTCAAAGTAACAAAAAAAATTAACTAAAGTTATTAATATTACGAATAAAGGGCATAACTAACCAATTGCGACTTTTCATTCTGACATTTTGGGAAAAAAATGTGAAATATTACAATGAAAAGGCATATTTATTAAAATGTGCCTTTTCATTTTAATAATTATACAAAAAGAAACAGGTAATATAACAATTAGGAAATAATTATATTTTTTTTATTTTAAAAAGGTAACAAAAATTATCGTCTTACAACTTTAAAAAATTTACATTAGTTAACTGAAATTACCAGTCTTCAAGAAACTTATTTGTTTTTTTTTAAGTTACAGTCAGGTTATTAAATCAACTTCTAAAAGTCTTATAAGAATGTTTGTTAAAAATGGCACTTTTAAGGTTATCACAATTACAATCATTCTGGCCATGCCCTACAAACAACATTAAAATTATCAAAATAGGAATAAACACAAACTAATTCAAAAATTAAAGGAAAAACCTTCATCAAGGAACTTAGGTAGGTACCTAATAGTTTCTTTTTTTTTTCATAAAAAAAAAAGGATATTTAATCACCTACTAGTAGAAGTTTTATAATAATGTTTTAACATTTTTAAGGTTATAATAATAATAATAATATATCCCCATCGTCGTATCTCTACGTTGACGTCGTGGTGGGGCTTGTGTGTTCCAACATGCCCTAGGTCTGTATCGGTAGAATTTCCTTTACCGTAACATACCTAGGGTGAGGGGCCAGACTAAGAGAGATACAATCCGCAGGGCAGTTTTGTGGCGAACTGTTGGGTATTAGCGACCCCACGGACCCGATCTCCCGGGAGAATTCCTGTTCTTCATCTCCGGCTTACCTTTATTGGCCGGTCGTAGTGAACACTGACGAGGAACAGAGCTCCCACCTCTCTCTTGCCTTTATTGGCTGGCTTGAGTGGAGAGTCGCAAGAGCAAACATGCTCGGGAGATGGATGCATAATCCAGTAAGGTGCTGGTAGGGATCTTGACCGTACTTCCGGGATTGTCCTGATAGCCGTGGTATGCCTCTCCACTCCTCAAGCGCCTCAGGATATGTTGCCCTCTTGTTGCTACGTCACTTCGTGCTAGCGGCCGTTTTAGGGGGCCCATTTATTGAGTGTGCAAGTCACCCCCTGCCTTTTATCGATGGATATTAATGACATTGTTCAGGCAGGGGCCATAGTCTTAACATAGCTCCATATTACCAGTCCACTTAAGACTCCAAAAATCATAGCCCTATTATTTAGTTTTTCATATTATGTCGCAATAGTTTTTCAAACCGGGGGTTGTCCTTGGGTGCACTAGTATAGCGCGCATAGGGATAATCGTCGGTTGGTATCACGTTCCATTATAGTAACCAAAAGGGCCTCTGCGAGTTGGCTTCGGCCCCTTGTACGCCTCTCAAAGGCCCAGGACCTCAAGGTCCTGAGATTAATAAAAAGATGAAAATAATAATATATTCCACAACTATCACACAACGCCGTCTAGTCCCAAGCTAAGCAGAACTTGTGTTATGGGTACTAGACAACTGATAAACACTTATATATTTCCAAATACATACATATTATAGATAAATTATACCCAGACACAGAACAAATGATTATGCTCATCACACAAACATTTGTCCTGGGTGGGTCGATTCCCACCCAGGACAAATGTTTGTGTACCCACGACCTCCGGCATAGCAGTCAGGGTCACTAACCACTAGACCAACAGGCCCTTATAGGTTATCACCTTTTTGAACAATTCTAGCCATGTCCTTTGAACAACATTAAAATTATCAAAATAAGAATAAACAAAAAAAAACTATTTGAAAAATAAAAAACCTTAGGTACATTATTATGTTAAGTAAGTAGGTAAGTTATCACAATCATCAAGGCACCTTTCCTCACCCCTAATCGTAAATAATTTAAAGAAAAGGCACAACTGGTTATTTGTGCCTTTTATACGTAAATTAATTGAGCCATGCATAGATCATTAATTAAGTAGTTGTGCCCTACAACTGGCATTTGAGCCTTTTCTTTATGTTATGTTGTAAGTGTGCCTTTTCAAAGTAGTTTTTAGTAAAAATCTGTATGAAGTAATAGTCACATCTACGTATTTAAGCCTTTTCAATATAATGGTAAATAAATGTGCCTTTTCATTCTATAAAACATGAATATTAGTCTCATTTGTGCCTTTTGAGGCTACTGTATCTCCGAATTCCTTGAAGATAAAATTCTATAAAAAATTGAGTAGATGTGCCTTTTTTTTCTGATTCTAAATATGTATATAACTCAATTTTGACAAAAATGTTAGTTGTGCCCTTTTTTCTTACGACGGCAATATTTTAGACCAAACAAGGTAGAATGGGCTATAGACTCATTCAAGCCGATTAAGTCTGCAGGTGATGACGATATCTTCCCAGCTCTCCTGCAGCAAGGGAAGACTATACTCATCCCAATCTTAATCAAAATCTTCAGAGCAAGCTTTGCCTGGGGATATATACCTGAGAAATGGACTACAGTTAAAGTCTGTTTTATCCCAAAGGCTGGTAAGAAAGACTACTCTCAACCAAAGTCCTTCAGACCAATAAGCCTTACCTCCTTCCTACTCAAGAGTATGGAAAAGGTTATAGACGAATGCATCAGGGATGGACCATTAAGGGCTAACCCTCTGCATCCGAAGCAACATGCTTACCAAAAAGGAAAATCCACAGAAACTGCTCTGTTAGAACTAACAGACAGGATCGAAAGGGCTTTGGAAGATAAACAGATAGCCCTATGTGCTTTCCTTGATATTGAAGGAGCTTTCGACAACGTCACCATAGACGCCCTTTCCAAGGGAATGAAGGCGAAAGGGATTGACGAGACAACTACTCGTTGGATCGAATTCATGCTCCTCAACAGAACTATCAGTGTTACCTTACACGGAACTACAAAAAGCTTCAAAACAACTAAAGGGTGCCCACAAGGAGGCGTTCTATCGCCACTTCTATGGCTACTCGTTGTTGACCAATTGCTGGTTGAAGCCTTTAAAAGAGACTTAGATGTACACAGTTATGCTGACGATGTGGTGGCTTGTGTTATCGGCCCCTGTCACAGCACGGTATCATCTATACTGCAAAGATCTCTGAACGTTATAAACACATGGTGCACAGAGAACAATTTATCGGTTAACCCGAGTAAAACAACAATAGTCCCCTTTACTAGGAAGCGAAAGTTGGACAAACTTGTAACGCCCACTGTAAAGGGGACTCGCATACCATTCTCCAATGAGGTCAAGTACCTGGGCGTAACTATCGACCAGAGACTGACCTGGAACACTCACATTAATAATGTGATTCAAAAGGCTAAAATAGCTTTAGGAATATGCTGTCGCTTAGCAGGGACGAAATGGGGCCTAAGCCCTAAAATCGCCCTGTGGTTGTACACCGCCATAGTCAGGCCGATAATAACGTATGCCTGCGTAGTATGGTGGAGGAAAACATCCCAAGTGACAGTCATTAACAAACTTAATGGTTTGCAGAGACTTGCATGCATTATATCAACAGGCGCCATGTCTACAACCCCAGGAGCTGCTCTAAATGCCCTGCTTAACCTTCCGCCACTTCATCTATTAATTGCGAAGGAGGCGAAAGCGGGCATGTATAGAATAAACAGCACTGGCAAAGTAAACTGGCGCTCTCAAGCACTGAGATCGCTACACGAATCAGTGCTTGAACACGATCAGCTAGCTATGACAACAGACGTCATGCTTCCACAGTGTAGCTTCACAAGAAATTACACAGTGGAACTGCCGAGCAGAGAGGATTGGTCAAGCAACCTCATTACTTGCAAGGCTGGAAGCCTGATCTGGTTTACAGACGGATCCAAAATGGGTGAGAATGTAGGATGTGGAATATTTGGCATTAGCCCGAAATTCAGCAAAAGCTTGAATCTGGGTAAATATGCCACCATATTCCAAGCGGAGGTATACGCCATTATAGAATGTGCGGAAGCCAACCGTCAACGAAACTACATAAATCAATTAATTCTGATTTACTCAGATAGCCAGGCAGCTCTTAAGGCCTTGAACTCGAATACAATAAATTCGAAACTGGTAAAAGACTGCGTTAACAAACTAAATGACCTGGGGCAAAGGAATAAAGTTATTCTGAGATGGGTACCGGGTCATTCTGGAATTACTGGCAATGAAAAAGCCGACGAACTTGCAAGGACTGGGGCTCAGGGTCATCAGATAGGACCAGAACCTTTCTGTGGTATCTCAAAGAACCAGGCCATGCAGACCCTTAAGGGCAACCTATTTGGCGATTCAAAAAAGCACTGGTTGTTACAACCAGGACTGCTACACGCCAAATCTCTTATAGAAGGCTACTCACAAAAACGAACTGCCGAGATTCTTGAGCTTAGCAGGACGAACATCTGTGCGATAGCCCGCGCCTTAACCGGCCACTGCAAATTAAACAGGCACCAATTTCACATGAAACTGAGTGACACTGATGTTTGCAGGTACTGTAATCAGGAGAGGGAGACGCCTAAGCACCTGTTGTGTGAATGTGGGCCCCTTATCCATAAACGGAGTATCCATCTGGGTCGACACATTATTCGCCCGGAGGAGATTAAAACTCTCAAAGCTAGGAGTATTCTAGACTTCCTGGAAGCCTCCCGGCTAAAAGAGTTACTCTAACAAGGTGGCGAGTCACAATAGATCTTTTAGGTCGCAGTGACTACATCTCCTACACTATGGGAGATGCATAGCCCCTTTTCTTCAAAAAATAATAATAATAATAGTGGATGATCAATAATCGTACATTGCAGTCGGATCGCATATCTGTTCCGGTGCTTGGGCTTCCAAATGATTTTTATTTTATTGTGGTTGTGATAATCGTGTGTGATGGCATTTCTATGGTGATGGTGTTAAGTAATAGTGAATATTATGCGATGATGTTGTGTCGGAAGAGAGGACGGTAATGTGCGAGCTGCTCGCGAACTTTATCATCGTCGATTTTATCTCGGGTACCTGGAAGGAGCTGAGCGTCGACAGCTTCCTTCGGTCACGGTAATAATATGATACTATTACCGTGCTTCGGTGTCGGGTTTCCATCGGATTGTAAGTAGGTACATTCACAGAGAACTTTGTAACATACTGAAAGCTACCTTTCAGTAAGTATGTTACAAAGTTCTCCAAGTTCAAAGTGTTACAATGTTACATCGTCTGCCTGCACCAAACTGGTTCCTTCCACGCTTCTGGTTTAGGGGGTCACCCAAACACTATTGATCCAGAATTTGAGGAAGCCGTACTAGAGCATTTTGAAAATAGCCCACGTACTAGTGTATTCTGCGAGCTGGATTAGCGCTGGATGCCTCTAACCTGTTGCAGAATGAAGGTCAGCACCCATACCACTTCCGTCGTATCCAGGAACTGACACCTGCAGATATTTTGCCTCGCATGACCTTCTGCTTTTTGAGGCATAATTTTATGTAGGCAGGTATTAGGCAAACAGCGTTTCGTTCACGCGAGCGCCGCGTGTCGAAATTAGGTAGAATTAGGAAGAGAGCTACTAGGCTATCAGATTTACAGAAGAAATGTTTTATAGTATTAGCAAGTGACGTGGAATGTTATTGACCCTCGTAGTGTCGTGACACGTTTGTTCTGATTTGAATTCGAGAATCATACGATACCAAGGATACCAAGAATTTGATATCAATTCTTTGAGTAATTTATTTTGAGCTGTAACTTTGTGTAGAGGTTCTATACCACCTGTAATCTTCGGGGCTTCTTGATGTAAATACCCTTTTTGTTACACGTTGTATAAACAAATCAATTGATATGAATAACATAAAATTCTTATTAGGTTAGGTAGTTATGGTTTATCAACATCAAGAAATTAAGTTTCAAAACCACTTCAAAGTAATGTACCCCACTGGGCCTGCATGAATTATGGCACACTCTCCTCCTAGAGAGGAGCCTGTGTCCCACTTAAGTACTTTATAAACATTGAATGTAACTGTTTTACTAAACATTACAATTAAGATCTAAAATGTTATACAAAAGATATTCTTTTTGTAGGCATTTCACTGTGTGTGTTCGTAATTTATTGTGTATTGTGTATTGAATTTTCTACAATAGCTTACCAACTTGTATTTCAAATTTAACATACCTCAGGTGTGTCCTCGTCAGGGTACAGCATTTTTCTGATATCAATAACATAATCAATCATGTTAGTTTTGCTAAGAATCTCTAACTTAGCTTGTAGGAGCTCTGATTGATCATAAGTCTGAAAACGGAAACATACATTTATGTATGCAAGACCCTCGAGTATGAAACGGTTCATTCGGTTTGCTAAACAATACAATTGAAGTAGTATTTGAAGAGAATCAGGTTAACTTTTAGAACTCACCTCTTTAGCAGCTAAAAACTCAAGCAATGGGAACACCAAATGACGATCGAGGTATTGACCTATTTTAAACGTTAGGTCAAACTTGGAATAACTCATTTTGGCGATTGAACTCTAAATATCAAAATATAAACTAATGTACTCGTGAAAGTAATATTTTGCTCACTGGCATGGAAGGGAAGGTGACAAATTGACAATTGCTCAGACAGCTAACAATTTTATTTATTTTTCTTGTTCTTTGACATTTAATATCTAATCTCCTTTATAATTTTCATAGAAAACAGTATGTTGCATCTCTTTCTAATGCTTCGAAAATAATCATTTGCACAGAGATGGAAATTTATAACCTCAAAATATCCGTTTATCGGCTCTCATTGGCCGGCAATGCCATACGGCTGGCATTTATGGAAACGGAAACAGCCAGTAGGGATTAAACATCCTTTCTTTTAAAATAAAATTACGGTTTTTCTTTCAACAATGCAAAGAAATAAAATGATAATGATATAGTAGTGTAATATTTGATGGGATTTTTTCGAGTGAAATTCACAGAGTAACATAATTATTATTAACAAATGGAGTAATAAATCAATATATTATGCGAATATCAATTTAAAAAAGCACCTGAAATTCACTACGCGATTTAATAAAGTGTTATTTCTAAGTATATATAGATAGATCTTGCCTACAGCTATGATTATAGCGTACGTGCACGCTTTAATCGTAGCGGTAGGCTCCCCTTAAATGTATGGCTCTGGTGAGGTCAGTGTCCTCGCCTTCTACGTGTCGCAGTTCCTCACAGGACATGATAAATTCAGAAGGTACCTGAACCGGATTCATGTGGAAGAAACTCGAGTGATTCTGTGCTAAATGTCATGTAAAAAATTAAAGACTTTGGGCGTCAAAGAAATGTTAAATTGAATGTGTACGTGTGTATGCTCTTTCCTGCCGAACACATGGAGTCTATCTACCTAATAAAATAAAGTAAAGAAACAAGTAATAGCGCCAGGTAAGAACACAAATAAATAAACTAACCGGAAATAGTGGAGTGAAAGAGACAGACTTTTTATCATATTGTTATCGTTCTAGTTAAAAATTAACGTTCTGTTTCCACTTTTTTCACTACAGAACTTTTTTCCATTGTTTTCTACATAATTCCGTGGGAAAGGATCTACTTTTTATATGTATGTACGTGGAACTGATCCATGTCCACCTATTTCTAACCTCATATTTACATGCGGGTTTAGAAGAAATTCGACTAAAATATTACATTGTATTTCATCAATACCTAAAAAGTGGATATCCAAACTGTCAATCCAGCACTGAGCACACCAAAAAAAAAAAGCTTGTCAGTTTTGATAACTGTGTGTTTCGGAAATCGAATATTCCTTATTCTGATGGATAATGTTATTTAACTGAAAGAAACAGTAATATTTGGCGTATTGTTTTTAATTATTGCAAAGCTAAATTCATCAATAGGTTACGACCCACTGTTTGCCGCGGTGCGGCCATTCGCCTACTAGAGGAGTCCAAAATGGCGTCTAGCGTGTTGGATTTGGTGGATGCGTCATAAATAGACGCGGTGCATGTGTCTTGAATGGCTATAAATAGAGGATTTGAATTAGAATGAGTGCATGAATTGCAATGAAAAATGTCAAACACAGTTATAACTAACTATACGGATCTCAATGGACCTTCCACCAAAGCTGATAGTTCTGTTGTTGTTATTGTAAACAAGGATGGCTCACTGTCTGTTGATCAGAAATTACTTGGAACATTAATGGGTAAGTTTTATAAAGTAATGTTTTCTCTCGTAGTATAGTAATAGTTTGCGAGCTCATATTCTATTTGCTGGCTGGTATTGGCACAGTCTAAAAAGTCTGCTATTCTTATTGAACCAGTGTGTCAATGTTTCACTCTAAGCAACGCATGTTTATTAAAACATGAGTTCTAGATATTATTATTGATTTATTATTACGTTACGGGCAGGTTTTAGTTTTTATTCCTAAATATTCATTATTTTACCAGTGAATAACTTAAAATTTATTTTGGCGCCAAAACGATAATCTGCTAAAACTCATAATATTATTGTTTTTATTATTGATATGTAGGCCATAGATAGTGTTGATAATAATGGTACCAATCAATTGGATCTTCTAGGTACTGATGGTTCTCAAAGTGCTGGTATTAGTGTAGTACGGGTTGGGCATGAAGGCAAACCTGATGATGCTACTGATTCTGACACTGATGACGAGAAAGTACCTCATGTGACACTTTCAGTGGATAGTTACTATGATGAGCCCAACAGTATCATAAAGTATGGTAAGAAAATAATATTTATTTGTTTTACTACAGTAGTACAACTAGATGTTTAAATAAAATAAAATATTTTTACGTTTACAGATAGTGGTGCTGAAATGTTACAGTCCTTGAGAATAGAAACAAGAGAAAACAGTTTAGTAGGATTCCAAAATGACCACTGTTACACACCCCTCAAATCACCAAGTCAGTCCTTACCACAAAGTGACAATTTATCAACTTATGATGAACCGGTTATTAAAATCACACATACTCCTCCACCTAAACCTGTTCCTAACTCTAAAAAAATTACTATATTGGAACAACAAATCATACCAAAAGGTAAAAAGATCATTATAAATCCTACTGAAGCTCCTATTGTACTAAAAGGGAATGATGTATTGCATAAACCACTGCCTGCCTTAAATAAATCCAAGGATGCCAGAGAACTAGAAAAGGCTCCAGAGGTATTACAAAGGGCTGATGACAGTTCTGAATCGTCTTCTATTAGCTCATCTGGTGATAGCATTCCTGACAGAGATTCAGATTCTGATTACAAAGATACTAAAGATAGGTCTGGTTCTCTTAGACTAAAGAAAAACAAATTAAAACCCCGCATACTAAAGACTTTTGCAGCATCTAAAGCTACAAAACTAGAGCATAAATTGGTAACTAAACATAAACCAGTCAGAAATATTCTAAGAAAAGATGTGAAAGAAAAATTACAGCATAAAAATATTGTGGAAAGAAAAGAAAGCACAGACATTGATTTGGAAAGCCTGTTGCCTTCATCTAAGATATCAACTGCCAATATCAACACACCAAGCAATGATCTTAGTAAAGTGGTTTTGAAACAGACACCAAAGTCCATTAAAAAAGAAAAAAAAACACCAGCTCATGTTACAGCTCTATTGACAGATATGGGTTCATTGTTTTCCACACCAGATGTTATAAGAAGGGTATCTACTGATGGAAAAGGTGCTCCTAAAACACCAACAAGTGAAAAAGACTCTGTACTGTCCATTGCTGACAAAAAATCTGCCACTGCTTCGAAGGTACCAGATCCAATTGACACAAAGATTGCGGATAGCAGTAAAATTGACACTACAGAAAGCCACAAACCTATTGTGCATAAAACATATACAAAACCTAAAGAAAGAGTAATTCCAACTGAAAAGACTAAACCTTATGACCCAATTCCTCAACTTGATGATGCCAGCTTGGCTCAAATACTTCAAGATACTACAGGCATATCTAATCCAGTTAAAAGTCAAGCAAGTATTTCAAGTGCAGGTACTATGAACAGTCCAGGCTTAGCTGGTCCTTTATCACCTACTTTGGACTTGTTGGGTGGACTGCAGCCTGAAGAGGAAGGCCTGACAGAAGATTTCTTAATGTCTGTGGCTCAGCTAGTGGCAAGCTCAGAGAACTTACAGGAAGTTATAGATAAACAAGTGCTGGGGAAGGTTGATTCAGGACCTGTTAAGACTGTACAAACAACTCAGTCTCTGCAAACACCACAGCCACAAACACAGGCCAACAATTTATACACACAGACTCTCTCAAAATCAGTACCCAAAACTGCACCTGTGCGAAAGGATCCAATAGAAATTGTACGACGCGATGGCCGCGTTATTACGCTGCCACCGATCGAAGCACCAGCAACTCGTTCCTCAAAACGTAAAAGTCAGATGGATATTGCAAATAACCCAGAACCACCACCACCATGTGTAGTACCAGCACCAACCCCTGACCTTCCTGTGTCGACCACTCCTGAACCACAAGTGCTAACTGTATCAAAACAATATATCAATAAGAAGCTTTCTACTAAGAAACAAGAACAGCCATTACAAACTTCTGTACTTGATAAAGTATCTGCAGAATCAGAAGAAAGTTGGAATTCTGAAGATGATCCTAATAGGTATGTAAGCTATTCTTAACTATTAATGTAAAACGCACAGGACCGGTCGTTGTGGCGACGCTTGGGGGAGACCTATGTCCAGCAGTGGACGTCTTTCGGCTGATATGATGATGATGATGAATGTAAAACTACTAAATTATATCAAATGAAATAAAAAAATTGTGTAATCATTAATCTCTATCAATGATTACACAATTTTTTCAAAGTGATTCTTATAATAATAATAAGACATAATTTCTAGCATAGTAGCAAAAGGAGAGTTGTAAAAAGAGACACTGTGCATAAGAGTAATGAGTACAAACCAAAAAGGGTTTGGTCTTTCCTCTTTGGCAACTGAGCCAATGTCGACTATTCTGCCAGTGTCATGTGGTGTGACAGAGCTAAACTGTCAAACAGCAAAAACTCAACATAGAAATAATATAACATACAGTAGGTGGCCATATTATTAGAGACAGCACCAAAATTTTTATATCATTCACTTTAACTGATGATTTTTTCTTGATTTTTTTACTGTTGGTTGTAGGTCCGGCTGGTATTTTTTATTTATAGAGGGTATTTTTTATTTATAGAGGGTATTTTTTATTATATTGATTTAGATAATAAAAACAACAAAATTAAAAGCAAAATCATTTATATATTTTTGAAAAAAAAAAGATAAGTAGTAAGTTGGACGAATATTACCAGAATTTTGTGACAGTTTCCATTCATCGTGATATGCTCTCTATTCAAATTCTGGCATTCTGTTGCAGGTTTTTTGTTATTATACCACTTTTTAATGAGAGCTGCAATCAGCTAGTGCTTATATAAGAATAATAATTAATCATTTATTAGCTTGGTGATGATCACTAGAGATGAAACGGATAGTAGTTAGGCCGGATACTGGATACCGGATACTCGGCAAGCTACTAGGCCTGAGCGCCGGATATCCGGCTGCCGGATATTCGGCCCTTTATTGCGTTGACGCGATCAGTTTGATATTGGCGCGGTGAACGAGATCGGAAATATTCAGGCGCATTCGGGTCGTACGTAAGCGACTCGGGGGCGTTCAAGTGTTATCGCACGTGTCAGTTTGTGTTTGTTTCTCAGTTCGTTTGTTGTTTATTTCATTGTTTTTCACTTGTCGTCGTGATTTTATGTTTGAATTCTGATAGATTAATAAGAAATGTCATCATAAAAAAGACGATCGCCAATATGGCAATATTTTGATTTAAACAGTGACGATAACAAGTACGCGGTATGTTTATTGTGTCAGGTTAAAATTTCTCGAGGTGGTGAAGGAAAAAAGGCAGGTACGTAAGTTTTAGAGGTTATGTTTTTGCTTCAGTTGAACGAAAAGATATTATACAACGTGTAACAAAAAGGGGGTATACATACCAAGTGCACGGCCTCTTGATAAGATAACAAACGATATGGAAAGGGTTTTCTAACCTTATGTTTACATGGTAGGAAGTTGTGAATTATTCCATACATATGATACCAGAAACCGAACATTTCAAACTGAAACTAATACATCACTAGCAAAAAGTCAGCTGATCGGTGTCATTGAACTGTTTATGACTAAAAACAAACCTCTTACTCCTGGTATTTCTTCAAACAGTGGATAAAGGGTACCGCATGTTTATATTTTCTAACATTTTTTTTAAGAAAAATAGTTTTAAAAAGAAATAAGTTTTTCCTACAAAGACTAAGATTATGTTTGTGTACAACAAACCAAGCCAAAAACTAGAGCGAGTGCGTGCGTTGGACATCGAAAAACCTGCGCGCCGCGTAGGGCCGTGTTCGTTAGCGCGCAGCGCATATTATATTTCGTGCGACTCACGCCGCTTTTAGAGGAGACTAAGTAGACTAAGTAATTATTCCATATCCTTACGAATACCCTTATATTCGTAAGGATATGGAATAATTAGGTACCTATCTGGTATTTACGTGAAACAATAAGAAATATCTACCTACATACTTTTTTATTGTTTTACGTACTCGTAGATAGGATAGTAACAAATACTTAGTTTACGAAAAATTTAAACGAAGTAGGTACCTACGTAAAATCTAAACGAACGTTGTACTCGGCGTTAGACGCTGCGAAAAAGGATTTCATATCTGTTAAAATGAACCCAAATATCATCTCTGAGCAACTTATGTGCCTCCTGGTACAAATAAACTCCCAGGAGGTTCCGTTCTTGAATTTTATTTAACCCTTCAGATACCGTCAATTAGAGACACAATAGTAAGACAATAGATGCGCGGCCACCGGTGGTCGCTTGGGGATTCATGAATTAATTAGAGGACTTCAATAAGTTGTCACTTTTTGCAGGGTCGAGATGAATTTTCTTACGTACCTAATTCTTTTTATGTCGGTTGCTATACATAGGATATGTACTTAGTTAACAAGAAATTAATTATTTAGATGTAGTGTGCGCATTCACGATGCCGCGTGAATGCGTGTGAGTTTAATTTTACCCCGAGATTATAAACAAATCAACAAATCTTTCGCGCTTATTTCTAAAAAAACTATACGTTTGCGCACAATTAGGGCTTTGCGTAACTTTTTGCCTTTTTTACAAAAACATTACCAGTAGTAGCACAGTTTAGTCATAATTTATCATTTTAAAATAAATGAAAAATATGCGAAAGTACTAGGAGTCCATAAGAAACGAGAATTGTTATTGATAATTTAAAAAAACGGTTCACAGATCCCTAAAAAAATTCCTTTGAGAAGCTCAAATGTTACACACGAACACGATAAAATAGTTTTGTCCCAGTCGCACGCGCCGCCTGCGTGTTTAATGTGAGAGAGATGGCAATGTTGTCGTCGTCCGTTCGGCTACTCTCTTTGGCGGCACTGGCGGCATCTTTGTACGCGCCGAAAGTCAAATTTAGGTAAATAAATAAATATAATTTTGCATTAGTGGATGACCAATAATCGTACGATGCAGTCGCATAGCATAATTATCCGTTCCGGTGTTTGTGATTTGGATTTTAAACATTATTTTATTGCAGTTGTGATAATCGTGTGTGATGGCATTTCTATGGTGATGGTGTTAAGTAATAGTGAATATTATGAGATGATGTTGTGTGTCGGAAGAGAGGACGGCCGGTAATGTGCGAGCTGCTCGCGAACTTTATCGTCCTCGATTTATCGCGGGTACCTAGAAGGAGCTGAGCGCCGACAGTTTCTTCGGTGGCGGGCTTCCATCGGATAGTAGGTAGGTACATTCACAGAGTACTTTGTAACATAGGTACTGAAAGGAACATCGTCTGCAACAAACTGGTTCCACGTTTCTGGTTTAGGGGGTCGCCCAAACACTGTCGATCCAGAATTTGAGGAGGCCGTACTAGAGCATTTTGAAAATAACCCACGTAGGTACTAGCGCACTCGGCGAGCTGCATTGGCGCTGTATACCTCTAACCATATGCAAGAAGGTATGGCGAGTGTTGCAGAATGAAGGTCAGCACCCATACCTCTTCCGTCGCATCCAGAAACTGACACCTGTAGATATTTTGCCTCGCGTGACCTTCTGCTTTTTTGAGGCAAAATTTTAAGTAAGTAGGCAGGTACTAGGCAAACAGAGCGTTTCATTCACGCGCGCGCTGCGCGTATCGTAATTAGGTAGAATTAGGAAGAGAGGTACTAGGCGATCAGATTTACAGAAGAAGTCTATTAGTATTAGCAAGTGACGTGGAATGTTATTGACCCTCGTAATGTTGTGACACGTTTGTTATGATTTGAATTCGAGAATCATACGATACCAAGGATACCAAGAATTTGGTATCAATTCTTTGAGTAATTTATTTTGAGCTGAAACTTTGTGTAGAGATTCTATACCACCAGTAAACTTCAGGGCTTTTTGATGTACAGGCTCTTCAGGCCCTTTTTGTTACACGTTGTATATATTATATTCTTAAACTGATTTTTAAAAAATATGAATTTTCTTATAAGTTTCAATGAAGTGGCAAAGGATAATAGTAGTGATTATCGCGATCAAGAAAAACAAAATCCAATTGCTAACGAGATTGACTTTTTTTTAAAGACATCTCGAATCGATCGCAATCATACATTTGGTGGTAAGTTAATCTTAATCAGTACCCGCAGTTGTTAAGGTTTGCTAGAATTTATCTTTCGGCACCTGGCAGTAGCGTTTACAGCGAAGGGCTATTTTCAGAAGCTGGTCTGGTATACAAAGCCAAGCGTCGCCTCTTACCAACAAACGCGGAAAATTTTGTATTTATTCATCACAATTTGACACTTTTGAGTATTAAACTAAAAATTAATAAAACAAACATTTTTGATGTGCGATTATAAACATAAACGGTGTCCATAACCTATTGGAGTATGATTTGCCTTGTGTAAAATAATGAGATTTTTTTAAGATTTTACTATCCGGTATCCGGCCGGATACTGTATTACTATCCGGTATCCGGCCGGATAGTGAAAACAAGGCCGGATACCGGATAGTTACCGGATATCCGTTTCATCTCTAATGATCACTTGCTAAGCAATCTACTACTTTTGCATTGGGAGCTCACCAAAAGCTCCCAATGCAAAAGCACATGCTTTCAATAGTTTTCATGCCTGGCGAATTACTTGGCTAGGGTAAAACCACAGAATAAAAAAAAGTAGAGGAAATGCCCCTTAGATATCGCGCGCGTGTCAACATCAAGCGAGATTTCGCAGATTACATGTGCAGGTAAATATGGCATCTATTTCAAAGGCACTACATAGCGTTCTCAATAGAATAAATTAGTTACAGCGCCATCTAGCGTTAAGTAGCTGAACTAGTTGTAAACTGGTTTTTAGACGAAAAACTTCTTTATTGTTTGTGTCATGTCAAATAATAACAACTTTCTTACGTTGAAATAAGACCTTATTTATGAAAGCAATAGGAATATGATTTGTAAAAGTAAAGTTTGTAATTCGTAGCTTCGTAGCCAATCATATTACTGTTTTTTAGGTGTGTAATGTACAATTTGATACGCAAATGTGTGAGTTTGGCGACACTGGTTCCCGTGCTTAGCCACGTTAGGGGCACTTCTACCTATATTTTTCGTTCTGTGGGTAAAACATTAATGTTTTTAGGCAGGTACACAGTAACACCCCTTGTTTTATAGTACAATGCAGATTCGTGCATAAAAATGGTCTCTTTGTCAGTAGGGAACCACTCTTCGAGCTGCAGTTCAGTTTTTAGTTCACGCTTGTACTGGTCTTGCCTCACAGTCCTTTCCACGGTATGTAGATGCCCCATATCCTAGGCTGAGATTAAAGGCCACACCATAATACTAATTGGGTGTTAAGCTCTCTCTAAACAGCAGTTTGCATGGAACTATTCTCTAGGGAGTCGTCGGAAAGGAGCATTTTGTGAAGGAGCAAAGGAGTTTTTGTCAAACAAAATCTGAAACGTCGATTCATTGGAGAAGCATGTCTGAAAAATTATACTACTCCGTCACATAATGACAATATTTTAATAACAATGTAATGTACTGTAGCGACATCTATGACGCCACATAAGAACTACGAAGAAAACATGAAAACCTGCATCGCGCAATCAGAGTTCTCCGCGCGATTTGAACATATACGACAGCCCGACATCAACTATCGGGCAGTCGCCCACCAGACCATAACACCCGGTCCGGTCGGAGGATCCTCCCTTTTCAACGGAGGTTTGTGGGACATTACTCTCTGTTCCGCATACCCTCCAAACTGGTGACCCTCGACAAAGAACGTCAGCGCAGCCTTCGTGCAGCTACTACTACTTCGTGACGTCATCATCACTTCCTCAAGCTTTCGAGCAACGAGCCATACAGCCAGCACCCTCGGCTAAGGGTATCCTGACTACCAGTATGTCTACCTGGTCATACCTGGTCACCACCTCAGCCGCATCAGCGACCTTGGCACACCGCACCTTCGGCCAGTCATATGAAGAGCCATGAAGAACCTCTCCTGGTCGACGCCAGCAATCAAGCCCTACGTCGCACAAGCACCGCTCCGACTCACTGGAGCCAGCAGCACTACTCCGACTCACTGGAGACTGCAGTATCGTCCCGACTCACTGGGACAGCACCACCCCGACTCACTGGGGCATTATCCCGACTCACTGGGACATCATCACCCCGACTCACTGGGGCATTATCCCGACTCACTGGGATAGCAACACCCCGACTCACTGGGGCATCACCGCAGACAGTTCCGACTCACCGAGAACTATGCGGCATCGGTTCCGACTCACTGGAACCAACCTACCGCTGGCCTGGCACACATCAAGAAGCATCAAGAACCATCGATTTCCGATCTCCGGAGGGGAGTGATGTAGCGACATCTATGACGCCACATAAGAACTACGAAGAAAACATGAAATCCTGCATCGCGCAATCAGAGTTCTCCGCGCGATTTGAACATATACGACAGCCCGACATCAACTATCGGGCAGTCGCCCACCAGACTATAACATCCTGTTGGTCGAAGGATCCTCCCTTTTCAAAGGAGATTTGCGGGACTTTACACTCTGTCCCACGTACCTCTAAAGTACTATTTAAAGTTTTATTTTACCCGACTTCAGTCTGCAACAGTCATATTTTGGTTTTGTTTGGCCCTGTGCAATAATCTCTTCTTCATGACCTCGGTGAGGCGTAGTTTTTTGGTAGGCCGATGACCTATCAACTCCTCTTTTGCCTACCCTCGATGAATTTTCCTATCGAAAACTTCTAGGCTTTCGTTGTCTGTAATCATAGTAAGGTGGGCAACAGTCTTTTTACAACATAGATTCTGTATCTTTTTACGACTGGCAAAAAGTCGTTGATAGATCGTTTAGTTTCGATCCAGTTCAATTGTCGTTCTATCCAATCCCGATTATAGAACACGTGAATAACGATTTTGGATAGGACTTCGATCAAACGACTATAAAATTTCAACGATATAATGGCTTGTTTGATTTTACGTGAATCAGGCTAGAGGTCCATTGCCGCCAAAAGCGATATGTTGGCAAAATCACTCTATTTGCGGCGTATTGTCAGTTGTTCTATACTTGCTACCTGTGGCACAATTAAACCCGGCGCACGTACCACGCTCTTCGCGTGCAGTACAATAACGGGTTCAGGGCAATGCTCAAGTTGCCGTGGCGGTGTAGTACTTCTGGCATGTTCGCCGAGAATAGGGTAGATGACTTCTATGCAGTAATGAGAAAGCGGCCGCGGGAACACGAAAAATGTCATTATCCAGACTGTGTATGATACATGTAAATTTAATTTAAGTGACATCTAATTAATATAATTAAATCATAAATCTAGCATTATTTAAAAAAAAAAAAAATTAATTCATAATATTTTATTTTATTATTTAACTAGCTTTTGCCCGTACGGCTTCGCTACCGCTCTTCCCAACCAAACTTCACATAAACCATCTACTAAATAGTCCGAACAAAGCCTTACAAATTTGGTTTGGATAGGTGAGCCTGTTCTTGAGTTATAAAAAAACAAGAAAAGTGGCATTGATTTTTATATAACGGGTGGGCCATCTGTTGGCACGTTTTTGAGTTTCGTCGTATGACAACGGCAAACGAGCTACAAACCCGAAATTTTTACAGTTCATTAGCCATACCGTCCGCGGCACGAAACAACATGTTTTCTCTTGAAGAGCGTTTTGAAAGTTTTAAAAACTTGTTTTCAAAGTCAGTGTTGTGTCGCCGAAACTGTGCGAATTTTAAAAAGAAATTATGGGTCGTGATAAAGCACCCACCGAAGGTGCTATACTCAAATTGGCGAAGAAAGTTCGTGAGAAAGGGATGTTAGTGGATGACAGAAGTGGTCTCAGAGCTCGGACAGTGCGCACACCCGAGAAAATTGAGGCTGTGGCCCAAAGTGTGAGACAGAATCCGACGACCTCAACTCGACGCCGATCGCAGTCGCAGCAACTGAGCATTAGTCGCACCAGCCTGAGGAGAATACTGCACAAAGACCTCGGATTATTCGCCTACAAGATCCAGATGACTCAGGAATTGAAAGCAAATGACCATCCGCTTCTATATCAGTTCGCAGTGTGGGCCATAGACCAGCTCAATAATGACGTCGATTTTGGTCAAAAAATCATCTTTTCGGACGAAGCGCATTTCCATCTCGGCGTATATGTGAACAAGCAAAACTGCCGGATTTGAGGTTCGGAACAGCCACACGCAATCGTAGAGAGACCAATGCATCCTCCAAGAGTCACAGTTTGGTGTAGATTAGACAAGCCGACTTACGATCGACCTTCTGCGCACCAAGTTTATCAACCGCATAATCAGCCGTTCAAGAGATGTCAATTGGCCTGCGCGTAGCTGCGACTTGACACAGCTGAATTTCTTCCTGTGGGGTGCCGTTAAAATTCCAGCTTTGAAAAACAACATTACGACTGTTTTGAGTGAAATTGGCGCCGAGGTAGTTCAAAATGTCATCACTAATTGGGGTGCCCGAATGGCATACTGTAAGGCCAGTAGAGGGAGCCACATGAACAAAATCATTTTTCATTCTTGACGGGGATACAACAACAAAAAAAATTAATAAAATATATATATATATATATCTATATATATAAAAATGAAACCCGTTTTCCGTTGTCACGACATAGCATGAAAACGGCTTGACCGATTTGGCTGATATTTTTTTTTGTTGTGATTGTTATTGTGAGGATAAGGTTCAAATTAAAATACAATTAATTATTATTACAAACATTAAAAATACAATCAATTAGTCAAGTTTTCAATTTACAATCATACAGTCAAGTTTTATAATTAACTCACTTTTGCCCGCTTCGCTCCCGCTCTTCCCAACTCCACCCTACCATACCCAACTCTACCCTACCCTATTCTACACTACTGTACCCTACTCTACCCTAATCTGCCCTACTCTACACTACTCTACCCTACACTACCCTATTTTTTTTCCATAAGAACCTTTTCCTCACAATAACAATCACAACAAAAAAAGAATTAGCGAAATCGGTCCAGGCGTTGTTGAGTTACGCGCTTACCAACACATTTTGCGATTAATTTTTTTATTATAGATTAGTCAATAAATATATAATTGTCAGTTTATTACATTTTGTCAAGAAGAAATCCGTCAATGGTATAGTAACATTTTTCAACTAAGAAATCATTAAGTTTCCGTTTAAAATGTATGAAGTTCAAATATTTGATGTTATTGGGTATTTTATTAATAATATTAATAATAAAATTAAAGAATAATAATAATAATAATTAAAGAATATTAATAATATTCCACAACTATCACACAACGCTGTCTAGTCCCAAGCTAAGCAGAGCTTGTGTTATGAGTACTAGACAACTGATAAATATACTTATGTATTTCTAAATACATACATAATATAGATAAATTACACCCAGACACAGAACAAATGATCATGCTCATCACACAAACATATATTTTTGGAGCCATGCAGAGAATGCTTTTGTGCATAAGGGCTGTCTTTGAGGCTCTTAGACATAATTCGTGTCGATATTCTGGTCTTGTCAATCTATAACGTTCCTCTGAGGCCTTTTTAAACAATTTACTATTTTTCTTAACAAACAATGCAGTCTCGTATATGTAAAGGCAAGGTAAAGTTAATATTTTAAGTGATTTAAAATGAGGTTTACAACTATCTGTTACTATTGCAAAAACAAATTATTGTAACATTTAGCAGAAAAAAAACTGTAATAAATTATATTTGTTTAACGTGCTACTCATCATATTGTACTGTTAATTAAAAAACTTTGATCATCTCTATCTTTAGGTATAATGTTAATTTAAGCTTTTACACTTCACGAGTATTGTAATAATTTAACATGTAATACGACATTATGTATCGAAATGCAAAAATAAATAATTGAACTGCAATAAAACGCATATTGATAAAATCAGCCACACGGACTCGATTACACATCTCTAAATGTTACACGATCGTTGCGTTCGGAAAGATTCGGGATTGTTCGGGCTAGTTCGTGTTGCTCTGGACGTAGGTTAGTAAATGATTTAAAATATAAAACAGTGGCTTAATTGTTTACTTACCAGTGGAAGGACATGCCATTTATGTTTAGGTTGATGATAAGTGATCTATTTTTACATGTAATTACTGTACAACTCGGCGTTTTTTATGCGTCAATAGCACACTGTACGCAATTGCTAAGTGACTAAATGAATCGTACAGCCGCCGTTCGATAAGTAGGGGCATTTGGTAATACTGGCTTCCTGCGTGCCACGCTTTCATGGCATATCCCTCGTTCGACCTCTGGGACGCCTCACCAGACGAAGGGTCGAAACGAACTCGCAGAGGCCCTTTTAGATGCGTTTAATGGAACGTGTGAATAACCGGAGATTATCCTTGTACGCGCTATGCTAGTGCATCCAAAGATAAAACCTGGTTTGAAAAACTATTACCCCTGCTTGATCTTATTGTTACTATTAGTAGATTACACACATGTCATGACATGTATTGTCTTGATTTTCGTTTTTTTAAATTAAGAATGTAAACAAATGTAGGAGGGTCAATGACCGTTATTCCATTTAGACTGCTTATCTGGCACCTACCTTAGCCACGGTAAAATACAAAAAGCTAGTTTAAGGCAGGGCAACTACTGTCTGGACCAGACTGGTTTGTCTAGCAATATAATATAATAATATCCAACTACAACAAAATAGGAAAATCTCTCACTCCTTTTTTCAAAACTGCAAGAGTTTGGCAGTCCGTAATGTAAGGCAATTAATATTTTAATAAATGTTCCAATTTCAGATTATGGTGTATATGCAAGCAGCCTCATAACAACAGGTTTATGATATGTTGTGATGGTTGTGAGGATTGGTTCCATGGAAAGTGTGTTAATATCACTAAAGCAATGGGGCAACAGATGGAGGAACAAGGTATTGAGTGGAGATGTCCAAACTGTATCAAAAAAGCAAAGCCGTCATCTAAAGGTACAAAACAAGTAAGTAATCACACTTATACAATCCTTTTTCATCTGGCACAAACCAAACCCAATTTATTTTTTCTTTTTTTAAAAGAGGCTTGAGTTGGCTACGGTGTTTCTTTGGGTAGTCAGCTAAAGAACACCAGCCCCATCTAGTTTAAATTCTATTCCTCATGTGTAAAAGTGTATTTAAAACTTATTTATAAAATAATTATCTTTTATCACTACTCAAACCAAAAAAAAAAAAACAATTTTACAGGTTCATGCAACACACAGTAAACTAGATAATGAACAAGCAAGTCCTGAATTGAAATCACCAATCCAATTGGCTGCTGGCAAAGACTCAACTAAGACGAATTGCATAGTATGTAAGAAACCGGCACGCGCAAGTAGTATTTACTGCAGTAACTCCTGCATATGGAAACATGCACAAGACTCTCTGGGAAACCAAGGCTCTTCAACTAAAGGAGAAGGCGAACCTGGTAAATCAAACGAAAAACAAAAGGCTGAATCTAGAGTAAGTCTGTCTATCATGTAGGCTATAAAGATATGCTCCGTGCGAAAATCAAACCTGCGACACGCAGCGTAGCAGTCAATCGCTCAACCATTGCGCCAACCATGTACTTCATTATTTGTGATTTATTCTCATGTCAACGGAGTGGATACAATATTCATACATGGAGTAGCCCAAATGCCAATGCACTTTATCGGAAACAGCGATCTCTCGCGCCGGGCCTTGGTACAGGCCTTGCTCCGGGCAAGGAGGAGTGGCAGGCGGTCGCCTCCTGCGAAGCAGTATTGCTAGCAAAGGAGGAGGCCGACCGCGTGAGACAACGGCGCTCATGTCCCAGCCGCCGCCATGATTCCGACCCCGATTTCCAGCTTCCGTAGGCGCGAGTTTGAGGACAGTGAGCAATGGGAAGCTCGCCGTCCAAGCGTCCGGTAACCGTCGGGACCAAGCCGTCGTATACGTCGACGGTATTGTTCCACGCGCGCCTCAAGGAGCGGGAGAGTCAGCAAACCGAAGCGAAGCGAGCCGAAGATTCGGCCTCGGTACGAAAGATAACAAAGGAACAGGAGTGGGGTTTTAGTCAGTAAAAGTGACACTATCTCCCGCTCCACCTAAAAGCAGAGGACGTCATCATATGATATTCCCACTTAAAAAAAAAAGTCAATACACTTTGGAGGTCTTGATGTATGCTTCTGATGTTGCAATTTACATAGTATACGCAAACAATTTAAGGGCTCATAAATTTTGTTGACTCGAAAGCAATATTACAATTTATTTTTCGTTTGCTATATTAATCAGTATTGCCTTATTGTAACCCTGATATGGAAATGGATAATTATTTAAAAATGGTATTTTCAGGTTATAGTTTATGAACGCAAATCTGGCAGATTATTGGCTGGTATCAATGCTCCGACTGCAGAAAACTTGAAAGCATGGTTGCAACAACATCCAACATTTGAAGTGGTGCGTCCCGGAACCCTAAGTACAATTAAACCAGGACTTGCAAAGAAGAAGACAACTGAACCAAATAAGATTCAGACTACTCTTAACTTTGAAAGGATACCTAGGAAACCAGCTGAGCAGTCAACACCTGTCAGAACACCTCATGCTGAGCCAAAAGAACGGTCTATTAGACTAATATCAGCAACTAAAGAAGAACCCAAAACTCCACAACTGAAACCTACGACTCCACAACTGAAACCTACGACTCCAAAATCTCAGCAGTCACAGTTGAATGACACTCCTAAGGCCAGCACATCAACTGCTAAGCCTGCAGTCACTACTAGGAAATTGATACGTACCCCTAGTAGTCATGGTCAGTCCTCACATGATAAGGTATGGGACACAATTAATAATAACAAAATGCTCATACTATTGACAGTTCTTAGGTATTACAATAATAGTATGTGTTTATTTATTTAGAATTACTACCACATACGCCCGGTCTCCATACGTTTTATATGGAAACTAGATTTGTGGAGCGACATTAGATCCACGCCACGCGACATCGTTTAGTTATATTATCTGTTATATTTTCTTTAATGTGTTTTTACATAATTTGTACCTATTGTAATCAGTGTAATTGGCATTCTGTCGTTCTGGTTAAATAAATACATGATAATAATAACAATCGTTTTTACAAATCAGTCGTGGTCCACGTGTGCGTCGGTCTAATATTGTGTGTGTATCTAGCTTATTGTACACCTCAAAATATGGACAGGATAAAAAAAGGAAAAAAAAAAGTTTACAATGGGTTTAAACACATTCTTGATCATAAGATGATCATAATTTTGAGGTGCTGTAGGTACCTTAAAAACAAATCCTATAAAACTGACAATGGAAGTGGAATTGCAACCAGTAGTGAGACTGGAAAACGACCCTATCTACTGATGGACAATGCGCGCAGCAGAATCATAAACTCAATTTTTAGAACGCACTGCTTGCTTGTCACTGCTAAAGTAGCCTAAAGACTTACATATAACTGAACGATGCCTTAGGAAGCGCGTGACTCGTCAAGCTGCAGAAGGTCTGGGTTAACTAGAAAGCTTTTTAAAAGCTAGTTACGTTATTGCCGCCAGTGGACCTAAAGGGGTTTATTCATCATTGTTCACCAGACATAGACAAACTGTATTTTCTTGGATGTTTTATGACATATTCCACGTTTATCGGAAGTATTCAAGGTCTGCTCGTGGAGAATTCCTTATAAGTTTTCTATGATGTCAGACAGCGTCGGTTTTTATGACTTATTTTGTTTACTGACTACGTGATCATTCAGACTTCAATATTAGACCCAGTCAGTTTTCCGACACACGTGTTGTATTTTACTAATATTTGTGTCTTAGTACCAAAATAGCATTAATGTTTTCGTCTGTAATTTTAAATTTATTTAATATTTTTTTATTGTTATCGACTTATAAACGAAACAGTTTACTAATTTGGTAATCAGATAGCAATTGTCTAATATAGTGATATTAACCTTGAACGTGTTTGCATTTTGATTGTGAAGCTAAGATGGCGAGTTAACGATAATTGCTACGTTACAGGCTCCTTCAGTTTCGCCATCGACACCGCGTCGCAAAGACACGCACAGCCGAGTGAAAATGTCAAGTGGTGAACCAATCAGAGATAACGTGCGCAAAGCTTTGCAAGAACAGTTGGCCATTCGAATGACAGAAACTACTGGACTGAAGTTTTCTGATTCTGAAATAAAACAATTTGCTAACGATACAGAGCTCGAGTTGCACG
The DNA here is from genome assembly GCA_949319445.1 of Mythimna lalbum. Taxonomy (NCBI): domain Eukaryota; kingdom Metazoa; phylum Arthropoda; class Insecta; order Lepidoptera; family Noctuidae; genus Mythimna; species Mythimna lalbum. Next base: position 14,656,547 of record OX439345.1, on the reverse strand, counting down.
AACTATTCAGAGATGTGGGGATGAAATACAAGGCTAAATATAGATCACTCATGTTTAACATAAAAGATCGGAAAAATCTGACTTTGTGGGAGAAAATCTGTGATCGTTCCATAACACCTAAACAACTCGTAAGATTTCATCATTTATTTTGTATACAATACTAATAAACTATACATATTATAACCAAATCCAATGTGATCCTATAAATATGTCGTTTTCAGGTTCGCTTGTCCCCAGAAGAGTTAGCGAGTCAAGAGCTGGCACAGTGGAGAGATAAAGAGGCTAAGCATCAATTAGAATTAATAAAGAAATCAGAGTTAGATCTCCTGGCTGCTAGCAAAACTTATGTTCTTAAAACTCACAAAGGAGAAGAGGTAATCAAAAGAAGCATAAATGAATCACTCAATTTTGAATAACTTGAGAACAAATTATATATATAATTTGTTCTCAAGTTATTTAAATTATATAATTTAACACTAATTTATTTTTACTAGGTTATGGAAACTAAAGAATCTGTATCAACTGAACTGGACCCAAATGTACCTGTTGAGGATGTAGTTACTGCATTAAATGACTCAACAGTCGGCCCTGACGTTCTTTCAAAAGAAAAGACACCTGAAATGTAAGTTACACTTGTAGAATCTTTCCAGTTTTAATTTATACTTTTATTTTTTTTAATTTATATAATTATATTCATAGTTTTTTTGTATAAAGAATTTTATTTAAATTGATTATTTTATTTCGTTAGCACCACAAAAGGCGATGATGAAGACAAAACAGACAAGAAGTACAACAGTAAAAAACGAAATCGTGAAGATAGCAGTTCTAGTCGATCGAAAAAAAGCAGGCGTGAATCAAAACGTGATTCTGACAAGAAATCCAGGTCATCAAAAAGAAGATCATCCTCTATCGACAAAGATACACGAGATGAACAGAGAAGGTCAACGCGAAGGTCGGACAAGAAGTCTAGTAGAGCCAGGTCGATGTCAAAAGATAAATCGAAGGAATCTAAAGATAAACCAGACTCTAATGAACGATCGCGGCGCAGATCATCGTCGAAAGAGAAAACGTCCAGAAAACGCTCGAAGTCTCCAGCTCGAGATCGGTCTCGGTCACCGGCGCGCTCCAGGCGACGCTCTCCTTCTCGGGACAGTCCGAAACGAAGGAACTCGACGCGTTCCAAACGCACAGTCAGCAGCGAGGAAAAGCAGAAGCAACGGTCTAGATCTCAAGATAACGTTTCCAGTAAAATTAAAAATGAGTAAGCATTCAATACATTCCCAGTCAACTTAATTATAAATTAAAACGAATACTGACAGTATTGTATGTTATTAGTTCCACAGATTCGGATTCAATAGAGAGGCCGAAATCAGCGATGTTGAAGGAAGTTCACCCGGAGTACGATCCCCATGAACCAATGATAACGTCGGCATTTTCGGAAGAGGACTTGCGAAAATCTAGAGAAGACGTATTCGAGGAAAACTACAGAAACGATATGAGTAACTTTGAAGCTGAGTACGATCCCTCTAAGTCTTTGATTGAGTCTAATACACTATTACCTGAAACAAGGTTCCCAACAAAGCAAGATAAAACATCTGGTAAGAAAAATAAGCTACCAGTCTAGTTTATAAAACTTAGTAAAGTTTAGAATACAGTTTATAATTAGTACCGTTTTAATTTATAGAAGCTGAAAGCGACCAAGAACCAAGCAGCACAGTGGACTACTCTGCAGCGACAGTGTGGAGTGGCTGTATAAATATGGTGGACGTGGCGCGGTTCTATGTCGCTGCACACGAGGTGTGTTGCTTTTTAGATACTATCAACCTGCCCCTGCTAGCAAAGCGATGGTCACATGAAGATTGAGATTGCTATATTTCATTTAAATCAACACAAAACCATCGTACAAAACATCGTACACAAAACCTTCCGGAATAAATTCTCTAAATAATGGTGAAAGCTGGAGCAAAATCGTGAAAGTGGCGTTATTTCAAAAATATGTCTCATGTTATTCTAACATATAACCCTCACACTCTTCAATTGCAGGTATCGGGCAGTTCCGTCGACCTGGAAGAAGATCTTAGCACAGAACTTGATATCGTTGGAAGAATAAATCCGGACACTGTATGGGATTATATTGCAAAAATGAAAAAAACTAGTAATAAAGATATTGTGATTCTCAAACTTCAAACAGCGAATGATGAAGAAAAAATGCAATATATTGCCTTATATAGCTATCTAAGTAGTCGCAATAGGTTGGTATTGTATAGATATAGAATTGATTATTACATAAATATTATTTTGTTTTATAAAATAAAAACCGATCTCCTTTTCCTTGTATTCCTACCTAATTTTATTTTCCTTACAATATTTGATAAATTGGTTACCATTCACCTTAGTAGTGATGTTTTATGTGGAAATTTTCATATTTTAGGTTAGGCGTAGTAAAGGCGTCGAATATGATGACCGTGAAAGATTTTTATATAGTACCACTATCGGCGAACACAACGTTACCGGCAGTTCTCCTGCCTCTCGACGGGCCAGGCATCGGAGAAATTAAAACACATCTCCTGATTGCAATCGTTATTCGTCAAAGAAAGAAGCGTTTGGCCGCCAACATTCCTACTGATGTGGTTCCCGCTAAGGTCAGTCCGCCGACGGAGAATGATTTGTAAATACAAATGAATAAAATTATAGTTCCTCTCGTGTATTTATTATTTACCAAAATATTTGGGGTAGTTTCAATATAAATAAAAATGACTGATGCTGTAAATAATTGTACTAATCATAACCACATTATGATATTCTAATAAATATATTTTTTAAATTTTTTTTTGGTGTAAAACGTTTGTTTTTGTTTGTAAAAGTCGTAACCTTCCATTTTTACTTGTCGCGTGATAATAGGTGGCACGCGAGTCCCGCAAGCGCTCGTACACGCCGCCGGCGTCGCCTCGAAGACGACCGCCGCTGCCGCTGCCTGCTTACCCATCATCAACTCTCTCTACAACAGTCAAGGACAAAATTGCTGCTTCTCTAGGTATTGTAGATTCCCTCATATGGTTATTATATTATAAAAACTATTGTTATTTGTAAAACACTAGCAAACCTCTTGTACTAGTTAAGAACATAAACAACAACTTTTGTTCTATGACTTTTTACCAAAAACAAACCTTCAAGATTTCGTTGTTCTATCTAACACATTTCAACTCTGTATTTTGCTGTATCTACTTACGGATCCCGGGCACTGTTCTCGTAATAATAATAATAGTAAGCAGGCTTCCGAAACATTGTAATTACAACTAGCAAGCATTCGCACCATTTCCGTGTACACATTAGAATATTGATACATCTTCTTGTAAAGATCCGCACTGCCGAATTTCGCTACAAGAACACGTATGACGCGACGCAAGCCCATCAATGCGACTGACCGACCGGTTAGGTTCGCCCGTAAATAGGTCAAGTTCATGTTCAGCTACCCTCCGCTATTGTACTATCGCTTGCTTCGCATAGATTTCGTAATATTTAGAACGTTCAATTTAAATATTTTTATTTTTGTATGAAAATCTGATGAACCACAAAAGTGGTTGTTTATGATGTTCTTAACTAGCACCTAAGAAGTTGCTATTGTTTTACAAATAACCCTGTATAGTAAGTATGATTATTCTTTTCTTATCTTATATCTTCTATCTATATATATAAAAATGACCCCCGTTTTCCGTTGTCACGACTTGGCATGAAAACGGCTTGACCGATTTGGCTGATTTTTTTTTTGTTGTGATTGTTATTGTGAGCAGAAGGTTCTTATGGAAAAAAAATTAGGGTAGTGTAGGGTAGGGTAGGGTAAGGTATAGTAGGGTGGAGTAGGGAATAGCGGGAGCGAAGCCGCGCGGGCAAAGCTAGTATATATATATATCTTATTTTCTTCTTTCTTCTATATTATAAAAATGAAACCCGTTTTTCGTTGCCACGACATGGCATGAAAACGGCTTGACCGATTTGGCTGATTTTTTTTTTGTTGTGATTGTTATTGTGCGGAGAAGGTTCTTATGAAAAAAAAATAAAAAGTAGCGTAGGGTAGGGTAGAGTTGGGTATAGTAGGGTGGAGTAGGGAAGAGCGGGAGCGAAGCCGCGCAGGCAAAGGCTAGTCTATATTATAAAAATGACCCCCGTTTTCCGTTGTCACGACATAGCATGAAAACGGCTTGACCGATTTGGCTGATTTTTTTTTTGCTGTGATTGTTATTGTGAGGAGAAGGTTCTTATGGGAAAAAAATAAAAATTAGGGTAGTGTAGGGTAGAGTAGAGTAGCGTAGAGTTGGGTATAGTAGGGTGGAGTAGGGTAGAGCGGGAGCGAAACCGCGCGGGCAAAAGCTATATCTTCTCTTCTCTATATTATAAAATGAGCCCCGTTTTCCGTTGTCACGACATGGCATGAAAACGGCTTGACCGATTTGGATGATTTTTTTTTTGTTGTGATTGTTATTGTGAGGAAAAGGTTCTTATGCAAAAAAAAATAGGGTAGAGTTGGGTATAGTAGGGTGGAATAGGGAAGAGCGGGAGCGAAGCCGCGCGGGCAAAAGCTAGTCTTCTATATTATAAAAATGAGCCCCGTTTTCCGTTGTCACGACATGGCGTGAAAACGGCTTGACCGATTTGGCTGTTTTTTTTTTTTTTGTTGTGATTGTTATCGTGAGGACAAGGTTCTTATGGAAAAAAAATAAGAGTAGGGTATAGTAGGGTAGTGTAGAGTTGGGTATAGTAGGGTGGAGTAGGGAAGAGCGGGAGCGAAGCCGCGCGGGCAAAAGCTAGTCTATTATATAAAAATGAGACCCGTTTTCCGTTGTCACGACATGGCATGAAAACGGCTTGACCGATTTGGCTGATTTTTTTTTTGTTGTGATTGTTATTGTGAGGATAAGGTTCTTATGGAAAAAAAAAATTAGGGTAGAGTTGGGTATAGTAGTGTGGAGTAGAGACGAGCGGGAGCGAAGCCGCGCGGGCAAAAGCTAGTTGTACAATATTATTTATTATGTGTGAAAAAGTTAAAAATATAGCTTATAACAGGGCAATTTTACATAAAAACAAAATAAAAGGTCTTGTAAAAGTCGTAAATTTATTTTATACTATTATTACTTCTAATCAAGTAGTTGCGCTGAGGGCACGAAAATCTCGAACTTGTATACAAGTGCTTGGCGTTCAACAGGTTAATATGGATAATCTGAAATAAATAACAAATGTTTGACTTCATTTGGCAGTGTCTGCAGATGATGAAGAACCGTATAGTCCAGGTTCAACGAGTAGCAGTGGAAGTGCGCCTTCATCATCAGGACCGAGCCTGGCGTCCAATACTCTCAGAAGTAAAATGGAAGAACTCAACAGGCAGATAGAAGAACAGAAACAACAAATTCGTAAAATGGCGCAAGCAGACTCATCAATTGGCGAGGTAATGCTTTATAGTTTTTACCGACTTCTCAAAAAGGAGGAGGTACTATGTTCGGCTGTTTGTTTTTTTTTTTGTATGTTTGTTCATCGAATACTCCGCCAAATGTGGACGGATTTTCAAAATTCTTTTTTTGTTCGAAAGTAGATAGTTCTGAGGTGGTCCCATTGTCACCAAATTAGGATCCGATGATGGGATCTTGGAGAAATCGAGGGCAACCCTCAAATTTTATAGGCTCACTTATTGTTTTTCGCGTATTTTATGAAGTATCTTGTGTATTTGCGTATGGTCGTCACCATCTCAGGTAGCTGGGCTGATGATAGGTAAGGTACAACTCTTTAACAGTAAGAAGTTACTCGAACAGGCAAGGACTGTTTTAGTAAATTGTTTTGATGTTTGATAGGGCATTTGCCACATTTGGTCTCATGATCATCAAGTCATAACCTGATGCTGCAGTCAGGATAGTCTGCAGAGTACCTGACTCCTCGACAACTAACAGCAGATATATTGAGTTTAGGCTCATTGAAAAGGGCTCGATGTGTGGATAAACGTACTGCTAATATAGAACACCGAAGTACATAGAGACCGGATGCTGAAGCCAGGAGCATCAGAAAAAGTACACACCTTGAAATTACAGCACCATAGTCGTGTTTGGGCTCATTTTAAACAGGACTAAATTTTAAGTTCAATGCAATGTTGACGTAAGTCTGGTCTGATGCTGCAGCCGGGATTATCAGCATCTAGTCTGATGTCTGATTGAAAGAAGAGGGGGAGAGGAACTGATCTGATGATGAAGCCGAATGGTAAATTAATGTAATCTGTGTTTGGGATTATTACCTTTACTATGTACTGGGTACTTTTTTTGAGGGGGACTTCAATGTTAAAAAAACACTGAAAAGTACCAAATAACTTTAATTTTGGAAGTCGGTGTTAAATAACGAAGAGACTAAACTATTATAGAAATACCGACTTCCAAAATTAAAGTTATTTGGTACTTTTCTGTGTTTTTATAACATTGAAGTCGGTTATATTTTTTTTGTAAAAAGTTCTTGTCGACTTACTTTTGAGCCACTTTCCACTATTCATATTATATTTAACTAAACTATATTGGCAGCTGCTGCTGTCGCTGACTCTGGCTTCCAGAATATCCCTGAACTTATCAAATATATTGTACACAGGATGAAGCATACTCTCCATCTCGGCCCATGACTCCGCCTCCAGTTCAAAATGTTCCTTTGGCCGACATTGCATTGCCATCCAACCTGCAAGAGATTCTAGCGACGATCAAGCAGAGATCGGAGACTACTTCTACAGATGTCGATATGCGAACGCCTTTACCATAGTTTATATTCATAAAATGTAATAAAAATGTACATATAGAGTAATTATTTGTTTAATAAATTTTAAGCACAAGGTTTATTTGCAGTGCAAACATTGTTTCTGTTTTTGTGAATACTATATTGTAGCATTTTTATCAAGTTTTGGTTCCATCTTACTGGGAATGTACCCAGTAATAATTTCTACTTTACTAGATTATGACAATTAAATGCATTATTATATTACCTTAGTTAGCTTTAGGAACTGTAGATTTTAGACTTTATTTTTATAAACTAAATCAACTGAATGTGCAAAGCATATTACAATATTTTTGTGCAATAAGTTACATGCTACTTCCCAGTACATTATGTAATTAAAGAAATGAGTTGCTGAATGATAGAAAAACTTATTGTGTATGTAGGTACACTGTAAAATATTGTGATAACCTATTGTTTTATGTACCTATTTATAATGTTCGTAATAATTAGTGTTCAAAACTTAATTATAATGTAGTTGTATCACAATTATTTTACATTTTTCATGTTTAAAATTTGAAGTATACATTATAGTTGAATAAATAAAGACATGTTCTAATTGGTATTTTATATATTTTCATCGTCATACAATGACCTCTTAGATTTAAATCTCTTTTCTTTAAATGGTATTGAGTCTAGTTTCTTTTCTTTAAATGCTAATTTGTTAAGGTTAGAAAGCTTGAAATTTTTCATAACCTCATTTTGTAAGTTTGGATTGTGCTTCAATCTTTTCTGCATAGCCATTATTTTAGTTTCCATAAGTTTCCTCCTCGGAATGTGGCGCAAAGAATATTCCCAATCAGCTGTCAGCTTCAAATCTAATAGAATGGGTACCATGTGGTTTATATTCAAATTTTTATTTGATCCTGGGGCCCACTCGAGGTACCTATCCAATGGTAGCTTTGCCATCTTTATTCCATCCCTTTTAGCTTTAGCTAGAGAAAGTGGTTCATTATTTACCTGCAAAAATTAACTTTAATCTCAGAAAGATTAGGAAATTGACTGACAATAATAAAATAGAAATAAGTTTTAATAGCAAGAATGTTTAGGCTTTTTTTTCCCAGAAAAGACCCAGTGTTTTGATTTTAAGTATGAATTAAATTCCATATCTTCTACACCTTTAGTTCAATTATGTTGGTGTTCATTCTCACTTTTGTTGGTTGCAGATGAATTCAATTGCATAATATTATAATCTACATACCTTATCTACCATGCATCCAATGATATACACAGCATCATGATCAAACTTGGTTAGTTCTTCTCGACAATGAGGAGTCAGATAAACCAACTTCTCTTTTGGAAATACATTTAAATAGCTTTCTGTGTGAATATTCAAAGGAAACCAGGGTTCATCTAATGAAGGAATACTCTTCCGCATTTGCTTCATAAATGGTCCGTCCATATTCACATTACACATGTGCAAGTTAAATGGCTCTTTATGAACTCTGTTGTCACCAAAAACAAATGTTATTTGTTTAGCAGCATTTAAGATTTCTTTATAAACCATGCTATCTTCATATGAGCAGTCTATTACAACTGATTGTCCAAACATCATAGCTTGAAGCGCCCTGAAAATTAAATAAACATAATATATACAATTAAATACTCATATTATGATTGCCATAATGGTACACAAATAAAATTAGATTTATTACCTATAGTTATCAAACTGGTTTATTGACTGATCTCTGATTCGCAGAAACAATGACTGGTGTTGTATACCATAAAGAAGGTCATCTTCATTTTCTTTGCTGTCTTCAGGTTTTATAACTGAATTTTCTTTTCTTTTAGCTTCTTTTTTAGCCTAAATAAAAAGAAGTTGTTGAAGGACATCGGTAAAATGGGGTGAATAGAAAAAAAACTTCAAAGGGTATTTTCACGATAAGTATTTGAATATTTTTTGCAGCATTTAACTATATAAATTTATTAATGAATTGATTTTTTTTAAGTCTATGCTTTGTTAGAAGCCATATGGTATCAAAGTAAAAAACAAAACCATAGAAAAGCTGCTGAAAGATAAATGGAAAATAAATTGGAGTGTGGTACTTATAGTAAGATTCAAAACATTTTATTTCAAATAAACCATTTACAGGCACTTTTGAAATGACAAGAAGTCAGAAAAAATGATGCTAATTGCACATTACAAAGCGTAGATGTCTATGGAGATGTGCAAGGAACTCCTTTCCATCTAATGTTATGTAATTACAATGTCTCTGTTACATGTTTTTTGTCTCTATCACGTGAAAGGTAAGGTTGGAATGTTGGATGTTCCCTACCTTGAAATTCTCCTTGGATTTTTCGGTTTTGAACAAATATCTAAGGTAACTGGCACGTTGATTTCTTGTAGATAAGTCTAATAAATGTTGCCACTGGTCCATCTTTATGTAGTTTGGGGCGTACCGACCATCCTGGCGCATTACCTCAACTTCTAACATTAAAATTCTGAGCTTTTTCTCCAGTTCTGCATCATCTTTACATATATTTTCAACTATTTGTTCTGTGAAATGTTTGGAATTTTATTATAAAACTCAGTAGTTCTCTCCTTTCCGATCTCTCCCGACATTCACAACATTGTTACTGGTTTTAATTAAAATGTTTATGTACCTGTATCAACTATTTGGGATAAATAACATCGCGGTTGTCCAAAAGTAAGCTGTTTAATGTTAAATATTCTCTGAATAAGAGCAGCCTTGCTTCGATTTTGACGAACAACTGATAAAGCTGTTCTAATGCAATGCATCATTATTATTTATTCGGACAGAATGCAATTGTACTTATTATACCTTACCGCCACTATTTGAGATTAGAGGTTATTTATTTATTTTGAAATCAATCAAGAATCAAATCAAGCTAAATGTCACATTGCCACATGCAAGACACGGAAGTCACGGAATTTGTAAGTATCTAAAAGGCATAAAATATACACTATCTAATTTTTAAGAAATGGGTAAGACTTTATGTTCGTAGGGCACAACGCATATGATCTATTTACATTCTGTGGTTCGGAGCGGTTCTTATGAAATTGTATGAAATATTTTTGTATTGACGATGTATTTTACCTGGAAATTAAATCAGCTCAAAAAGGAATTAAAGAAGAGGGTTGCGACCTGTAGTGGAAGAAAGGCAGACCTTGTAGTGAAGTTAGTAAATAAAATAAAAAAAGTAAGTAGGTACATACTGCAGTATTTTATAGTTTCTTGGTGAATGTTTTTACTGATTAACAATAAACTATTGACCCTATGAACTTCTATCTTTTTTATAATTGTTTGTGTAAATGAAAATCTAAGCCATCTTCTGTTTCTGGAGGTAAGAGGCGTATTCGATAGAAATTTTAACTTCATCGATAAATTATGTCCCCCAGAACCAGTACAAACCGAAGTTATGGTCATACCAAAAGACGATTATTATAAAGATATAAACAGCAATACCCCATTGCCACCATTAAATAAACATCAAATACAAGAATATTTTGGAGAGTGAATGTATTAGCTCATTGAATAAACTTTTTGTGCCTTTCTATGATCATTTTTCATAAGCACTAAATTGAAACCTTCAATATAAACAATCATGTTACATAGGACATTGAGAAAGATTTGAACGACCAAAATAATATAAGAATATATCCATTCACCTGTAGACGATTTCACTCTTTTTTAAAATAATTTTCTGTAAAATGATGCACACATAATATAATAATTATATTATGTGTGCATCATTTTACTCTTCTACATATTTACGATTATGTAATTATTATATAATCGTAAATATGTAGATTGAGATTTTACCAATTCTGGTCGTTTTATTGCTTTAGCCTATAATCTTTTCCTAGTTTTTATCTTTTGGGAATAAATAATTACTATTTTTTTTGTATTCCGGCACTGCACAGTTCGTCATTTTTATTATTTAAATTTAATAGAATGCCAAAAAGTTATAAATAATGCTGCACAGATTTAAAGCCTAATGGATTATAAGAATAGCCACACCTAGCGGGAAAAATGGCAAAAATCTTCCCCATTGACCGAAATATCGGTGAACACACATACAAAAAAAAAAAACATACATTCAGCCGAACATAGAACCTCCTCCTTTTCGAAGTCGGTTAAAAAATGATTTTTATTAAAAGCTTGTTTACCTTTAGATAAATTCATCCTATCCTATTGAAAAAATTTGATAAGAATTATTAGTATTATAATACTAATGTATTATAATTGCTAATTGGTGATCCAGATTTGGTTAAGTCCAACCTTCAAAGCCTTGAGCACAGGCATAGGGTAGCCAGTCTTTCGGTGTTGTACAGGATGCTTTTTGGAGAGTGTGCGCAGGAATTGCATGACTTGATTCCGCCATCTCAATTCTACCATCGGACAAAAAGACGTACAATGAGTATCCACCGATACGTTGTTGAAACCTCTACGGTCCGGACTAAGCGTTTTGCCTCGTCGTTTATACCACATACGTCGAAGGAATGGAACAATTTGCCTGCTGTGGTCTTCCCGTCTGATTATAATTTGGGTATCTTCAAGGCTAGAGTGAATAGGCTTTTAACCCTTCAGATACCGTCAATTAGAGACACAATAGTAAGACAATAGATGCGCGGCCACCGGTGGTCGCTTGGGGATTCATGAATTAATAAACTAGTGCGCCTCACCATTAGAGACTGCATCACTGCTTACCATCAGTGGGATCGCAGTCAAGCACTAGTTTATACGAATTAAAAAAAAAAAACTTGAGGTAAGATTTCATGTAGGTGACATTACAACTTATTGAATATGTAATGAGATTTTTATTTCATATTTTGCCCGCATGGTTTCGCTCCCGCTCTTCCCTACTCTACCTTATTATACCCTACTCTACCCTACACTACTCTACTCTACATTACTCTATTGTACTTTACACTACTCTACTCTACACTACACTAGAGTCTTTTTTTTTTTTTTTTTTTTTCTTCTTTGGCTTCGCACGGTTTGTGCATTCAGCCAATGTCACGTCAGGTTGTATTTCGTTATTAAATGTACTTATTATAAATCAAAGTTAGGGAAACCAAAATATAAAAATAAAAATATTAAATTGAGCGGAATTTAGAAAAAGATATATAGGATCAGTTTTAACGGTGATAATAACATGTAGATAATGAGCAAATTACAATGACAAAAATTACAGTTTAATGTTATTTAGGATGATGAATGAGACTATACATTTATATACTGGAAAGCTATTTGTACAAAGTAAAGAAAGTATTGAGGTAGGAAAAGGGATACGAAGGGACAAGAGGTTACAGAGAAATGAGGAATGGTCAAGTAAAGGGCAGGAGAAAAATATGTGGTTTAAGTCACCAAGGTCTGTGCCACATGAGCAAATGGGGTCGTCTATGATGTGTAGTTTGGCAAGATGGACTGGAGAGCAAACATGGCCCAGTCTCAACCTTATTAAAATAGAGGTCTCCACCTTACCAAACTTTGCCTTGCCAAACCACGGTTTTTCCGGAATCTCAGGTTGAATAAAAGAAAAGTATCGGCCCTTGGATTTGCTGCTGATATCCCAAGCTACCTTCCAAGTATCCCGAAGAAAATTCCTTGGCAACGTCTCAAGGTCATAGCCAAAGTTCTTATAAGGAACTAAGTCCCCACATTGCACCGCATCACCAGCGAGTGCATCAGCTACAACATTGCCATGGATTCCAGAATGGCCCGGAATCCAGACAAATTGCAGTGTGTTACCCTCGGAAATGGTTCTGAACGCCAATTCTCTTATTGCAAAAATTATAGGGGACTGTACTTTGTGTTCGAAAGGGGATTTATTTATGGCTAGAAGAGCACTCTGTGAATCGGTAAAAATTAAACATTTTTTGAGCTTAAAAATACGTGCATATTCTAAAGCTTTTAGAATTCCAAAACATTCGCCCGTAAAAACGGAAGTCTCCGGGGGCAGTTTTATTTTTTGAATGATGTTGTATTGAGTATGGTAGGTACCAATACCAACACAACTCGTCGGGGAATGCTTGGCAGCATCCGTAAAAATATGGTGGAAGTCTGAATGTTCAATCAGAAATATATTAAAACATAAATGGCAATCGGGATCTGATTTACTTACACAATTAAATTCAATATTGGGGATGAACAGTAAACTCTCATAGCTATTATTAAAAAGGGGTAATTTATTTGAACGGTGAATTGGCGAAGAAATCGAGAGGAATTTTTTATAGCTTTCAACCAAACAAGGAGTACGTTTATGGGACCAGTAAGCTGAAGATTCAATTTGTAACATTAAAGATTCCAGTTTTGGAATGAGAGGATGATTTGAGAACTGAAGAATCCGGAATAAATATTTGTCAGACAGGAATTGTCTTCTAAGGCTTAAAGGAGCTTCCCCGCATTCAATTTGCAGTGCATTAATAGGACTAGATTTCATGGCACCCGAAATAATGCGCAATGCTTTTGACTGGATCAGATCCAATTTTTTAAAAGCCATAACACTACCAGGTTCTAAAACGAACAATCCGTTACACTAGTACTCTACACTACTCTACACTACTCTACACTACTCTACCCTACTATACCCTACTCTACCCTAACAAACTTCACATAAAACATTTACTGAATAGTCCGAGCAAAGCCTAAAAATTTGGTTTAGATAAGTGAGCCCATTCTTGAGTTATAAAATAACAACGAAAAGTGGCATTAATTTTTATATTTAAAGATAGATAAATATTCCTATATTAAGATCACTTATATTTTCTTATACTGCGACTGAAGGACTCTGTATCCATGGTCAAGAAATAAATTTAAAAAAAACTGACGTTCATGACAAAGACAAGTTGATGACAACTAATCTGACAAAGACTGCCGCTAGAACCTAGAACTATTTGGTCATTTGGTCGATATCTATATCTATCTCGATAGGTACAGAAAATTCATTGGAAAACGTGCTGGTATGTAGGTTATGAAACTGTTCAATTGATCACAAGGCTAATTATTGTACATTTTCCAAGAATTTTAAATGATTAATAAATTGGTTTTAGGTCCACGTTTTTCATCCAAGATGGCTATTTCATCTATATTGAGACGTACATTGATAAACGGTACGCTGTATTCTGCCGCTACTCTCAGATTTGCTTCAAGTCAACCTGAAAAGAAAGTATTCTTCGATGTTACTGCCGATGGAGAGCCATTGGGTCGTATTGTGATAAAACTGGAGACAGATCTGGTCCCAAAAACTTCAGAGAATTTTAGAGCGCTGTGTACTGGCGAAAAAGGATTTGGATATAAAGGTTCTTCATTCCACAGGATCATTCCTAACTTCATGTGTCAAGGAGGCGACTTTACTAACCATAACGGCACTGGTGGAAAGTCTATTTATGGCCGTGTTTTCCAAGATGAAAACTTCAAGCTGAAGCACACTGGCCCTGGAACCTTATCAATGGCTAATGCTGGCCCCAATACTAATGGATCTCAGTTCTTTATTACCACTGCACCAACACCCTGGCTTGACAAAAAGCATGTTGTTTTTGGTTCTGTGGTAGAGGGTATGGATGTTGTAACTAAAATGGAAGGTCTTGGATCTAAAAGTGGCAAGACCTCTAAAAAGGTTGTGATTTCTGAATGTGGTGAGTTGGAGAAATAACATGTTCAATGCGTAATCAATATAGTTTTGTGATCCAACCAAAAATGTAGTGTAGATAAGTGTAATCTATGTAGCTTGTGGAATAGAATTGTAGATATTATGTAAAATGCTGTTTATTAATTATGATTGTTATGATCTTCTGTAGTACACTAGCACATAAGTAGATCTTTTTTTTAAAGGTTCCTAGGTTTTACTAAGAACAAAATATATTGCACACAGGTGACTATCAAGAAGAAATTACCATTGAAAAAGCAGCTCAGTGATTGAATCTGTCATATACTGTTTCTATTATTTAAAATAAATTAGGGAGAGTTTCTTCCACAGAGGAAAAATAAAATATGTTTTAAAATAAGTATGCAATTTTATTAATCACTAAATGCAACAAATTAGTTTAGGAGTTGCTATTATCAAACTTGTCTGGGTGATTGACATAACAACTTATTTGAATACATCTAAGTCAGTATCAATATCAAGTCTTACAATCTATTGTAGTAATAAGGCATTTTTCGTTAAAACACTCTCTTTTTCATATCAAACTATTATCCTCTCTTAACAATATGTGACAAAAATTTACACAGACAACATTCCTGTCTTTTATTATTTCAATATCTGATAAATATATTGCTTTTAAAATACATGTTCATTTATATTTAACTGATATAGTTAATAATTGAGTTCCTAATCCAGCAGCCCAAGAATTGACATTTTTTACACCTCAAAAATAGTATTTTAAATAAATAAGACTTCATTAATTTAATTCATTTACATTTACATAAACTTTTTGACTTTCAAGTTCAACTGCGGCAGTTTCAAATGTAGATATAAATTAATCTTTATGCTAAATATTAGCTGTCCAAAATATACAATTATATATAAAAGATTACACCTCAGAAGTATCAGGATTTTGAAAATTTGGACCTTGAGTGGCATGCAGAGCCATTATTGCAAACTTTGATATAGGATCACAATACATAATGATATTACCTGAAATAAATATGTACAAAAAATAAGTATGCATTAAAGGTAATCGATTGTTGTCACATTTAGTTGCAGAATTCATTCCTTCCCTTCATTGAGATCACTAATATTTTTCATTGAAAGGTTTATTTCCTATAACAATTTTGGGTATTTGTGCTAGTTTTAGTTCATTTTTAAGTTATATAATAATAGAAGAGGAATGTTAGCAGAAACATATTGCAGACAGACATTATAAATTAGAAGATAATAGGCAAGCATAATTATGAGCACCATAAAAATTCATAAAAACATAACCCTGTCTTTGCTGTCGCGCAGTTGGGTAAAAAGCCTTGTGCAGATATACAGTACGCGTCAAATAACTTTGCCGCTCTGAAGTTGGCTACAAATCACTGCGCATTAGTCAATTTTACGAAAAAAGACAGCACTGCGCATGCGCGGCTAGCGATGCAATAGACGAACCTCAGTGTTACGTTTCTATCTCAGTCGCTCGTATACGTCCGATACCAGCTTCTGTTCCGCTCGCACAGTACATACGGTCGTGTCGATGCGAAAAGTGTTACGCGTAAATTCCCTATTTTTTTAAGTTAGTTGTTTTTTGTTAGTTTTTCTTATAGTTATTGTTGTGTTTGAATTGTTATTGTTGTGTTTGAATTGTTATTGTTGTGTTTGAATTGTTATAGTTGTGTTTGCATTGTTATTTGGTTGACGTTGTCCTTAGTTTTGTCAAACAAAATGCCAAAACGGAACACGGTTTTACGCCGACAAGCGCGAAAAGTAATTCATAATGTGGTGAATTACATGCAGAAAGAGAAGGACGAAGGCGTGCTTAATTTAAATTGCAAAATTTAATTTTACGTCAGTGAACACTTTTTACGCGATAGTACCTGCGCCGTTGTTAGGAAAGCCTAACTTCAGAGCGGCAAAGTTATTTGACGCGTACTGTAAAGGGGTAGTAAAATTAGTGCATATCGAAATAGTGGCAATATTCATTTCATTTCCATGCATTTTAAATGTTTTTTTTTCCATTATAATGTACATAGTTTTGCTCATCTAGTTGGTGTATTTTTGCTAAATATAGTGAAGTTCAACAATCTGTAAATTATTTAAACTACTGTATAAATATTCACAAACAATAAATATAATCAGCGCCTTTTTACATAGCAATATAAGAGGATACACAACAAATTGAATCCAATGTTCTTGAATTTTAAGTACAACAAAAAATTGTTTTAGTTTTATTAAAGAATTTATCTATAAAATAGAACAAACAGATCACATATTTAACTAATTACATTACATATAAAAACTAATGTAAAAATAGGAGTGATGTGAGTATTTAAAATGTTAAAACAACAGTCAGTTATCACTCTACATGTTGCAACATTACATTGATCCTACGTGTTGTAGCTTTCAGCTGCAATGAAGAAATGACGTGAACACTAGTTAGCTGCAGAAGCAAGTTATTTTTTTGATTAATAATTATATGAAAGCTTTGAAACTACAGTTAAGATATGATTTGAAATCACTCATAATTTGTTTTCTATTTGCTAAATTTTAGAATAAGTGTAGTTCATTTTAAACTTACTCATATTCACTATGGTTATCACTCAGTCGTGCACAGCAGTAAAAAGCAACTGTTTATACTCATTCATATCACTCGTCTGAGATTCAGTCCCAACACTAAAATATACACATTCTGTCCTAACTATTTCTCACACGCATGGGTCCAATCGAGTGGACGCCAGATGATCCACACTTCGACCCTTCTGCATCTGTAAACTAAGCTCGTGGGGTTCCATCGTGAGGTGATGAGAGGAGGTGCGCTTGTGCTTGGTCTCGGGCAGCTTGCAGTCCTTGGAGCTGGTGCGGCGGTGGCGCAGCACGCCGGCGCCATCGATGAGCCGCTTGCTCTCCTCGTCACGCACCAGCGGCAGCATGGTGAGGTCCAGGCTCTCCATGCTCTTGAGCGCCAGCTGCTTGAGCTGATCGAGGCTGAGCTCGCGCGACGACTGGCGCGAGTGCACGCGGAAGTCGGCGCGCTCGTCGTCGCGCTCGTGCTGGCGCGCGCGCGGCTCCAGCTGGATGGTCTTGGAGTCGTTGCGCAGGTGGCGCGACGCGACCAGCACGCGCGAGTTCTTGCCGGCCTGGCGCGACTCCTGAGAGTACTGCGACTCGGTGCGCTGCAGCTTGGCGCGGTAGGCGTCCGCGTCGCCGCCGCCCGGCTCCATGGGCGTCGTGGTCGCCGAGCTCACGCCGGACATAACGCCCGATCGGAACCCACTTGCGTTGTCTGCCGATGGAAGTTCCTCAAAAACTGCAAGCAAATAGTTTATATAGGTATTGGTTACATTTTGTAAGAACGAGATCAATTGTTCGATTTAAAGTGATAGCTTTACGTTTATCGAGACTGATGATGGAGCCGGCGATGTCCTTGTGTGGGTCGAGCGGCGGCGCGGTCTCGAGGTGCCGCCGACGCCGCACCAGCCACCAGTCGGCCATGAATATACCCAGCGCCACTATCTTTATACCGCCGCAAAGACCCACATATCTACAAACAAACGAAGTTCATTTAAAGGATGTTTACAACAAGAAATAAAATAAAAATTATTGTATGGTACATTGCTTGCCAGACCTATGACTTACATCGTGAAGTATGTTTGCGTACCTGTATCGGAACTGCTCGATGTCGTACAGGAGACAGCGGCCGCCCTTCTCTCCGCTGCAGGACTGCTTCCACAGCAGACACGTGGAGTCGATGAGGTTCCCGAACACGATCGGCGCGGGAATATAGCCGAACAGACGGAATATCACAAACTGCATGCCGAGCGCGAACGAACGCTCTTCTTCGCTCACCGATCTGAAACATAACACATGTTGCATTCATTTGTTTGAGACACTTTTTCAGTCTCTCTGGGTTTCAATCACAGAATTAGATGACTTTCGATAAAGCAGTATTTTAAGGTTGCGGGCGGCATGTTGAATTCCAGAAGGTGGCTACGTTTTCATCCCGAAAGCAGTGAGGGATTTACATAATTAATTCCCGAGCACTGTGAGGGAATTTGTATAGAAACCAGAATGAAGTGAGGAATTCAAGTCACCCAAGACAAGACAGTTTTATCTTCGTGTTGGATAGGTACTTAACTTCCTTTCTTCTTTACCTTCGTTTCGTTTGGAATTTTACTTACTGCCCGCTTGCTCGAATCTGTGTTGAACATAAATTTAGTAATAGTTGGGATATGTTGTTTGATTCAGAAAACAGTATTAGTACATTTACATCTGAACAAATTGAACATATACATTCAGTCAAAAAAGTATCGGGAATGGATGATTTGTTTATGGTTCCAAATTCAAATTTTTGTTTTTTTTTGTAGTTGTTAGATTGGCACAACTGTTTTCCATTTTGGCGCGGAGTTTGAGTTGCATCTGTTATTTATATTAAATACAGTGCTGGTTTTAGTAATATCATATAGAGTGTGTATTGTGAATTTAATAATGGACAAAAATATCGAACAAAGAGTTTGTCTTAAAGTTTGGAATGTGAAATGAATTGGAATTTCGTGTTCGGAGTCACTGAAAATGTTACAGAAGGCTTACGGTGAATCGACTTTATCAAAAACTCGTGCTTATGAGTGGTTCAAAGCGTTCAAAAACGGTCGAGATGTGATGGAATATTTGCCTCGCTCTGGTAGGCCGTCAACGTCTGCAACTGAAGTTAACATCGCAAAAGTGAAGGAAATAGTGACTGAAAATCCCCATTCAACTCTGAGAGAGATAGCCGCCGAACTTTCTGTATCTCACGAGTCGATCCGTACCGTTTTAACTAGGTAATCATTTGGGTATGAAACATGTTGCTGCTCGGCTAGTCCCAAAAGATCTGAATTTTCTCCAAAAACTCAATCGCATGAAAGTCGCTGAGGATATGCTAGAACGAGTCAGTTCGGACCCAACATTCATGAAACGCATTGTTACTGGTGACGAGACGTGGGTTTACGAGTTTGACATGCAAACTAGTCAACAAGCTTCGGAGTGGCGCCTTCCAACTGATCCGAAACCGAAAAAACCACGCCAAAGTCGATCAAAAGTCAAAGTCATGTTGACTATTTTCTTTGACTATCGCGGTGTTGTGCACTCTGAATTCTTACCGGAAGGTCTAACGGTAAATAAAGAATATTATTTGAGCGTTATGCGGCGTTTAAGAGAGCAAATTCGACGAAAAAGGCCAGATTTGTGGAAAGAAAATTCTTGGATTTTGCACCACGACAATGCGCCTTCGCACAAGGCTATCATTGTGAACGAATTTTTGACCAAACACTCAACAAATACCATCCAGCAAATAAAAATATTAATAAAATATTCACCAGATATGGCTCCTGCTGACTTTTTTCTTTTTCCTAAACTCAAATTACCACTTCGTGGCACCCGTTTTCAATCGATAGAAGACATAAAGGAGAATTCGCGGCGAGAACTGAACTTAATTCAGGAAGCAGCGTTTAAAAAATGTTTTGATGAATGGATTATTCGTTGGCGCAAGTGTATCGTTTCTAAAGGAGCATACTTATATGATAAAATAAATTTGGATGAATAACAGACATTTTGTGTATTATTGATCTTTTCTCGGTACTTTCTTGACAGAGTAGTATTTTCGTTTTTAAATTCTTTTAATACATTTCTGGATTTTTCAAGCATGGAAAATGTAGAAAGAATAGATGAACATTTATTCCATTATTGGCTAGGGCTACGGAAACAACAATTTGAATTATTGTTGTATGAAATTCCACGTGTTATTGAAACACATAGGGATATTTTGGGTTTAGGTGCCCTTTTAATGAAAATTAGAACTGGTGACTCCGATGACCGCTTGTCACAATTATTAATGGTCCCAAGGCGCACATTAGAAAGATTGATGAATAAGGTTAGGGAAATATTAGTGCAAGATTTTGTACCCAGAAATCTAGGAATCGGACATATATCCCGTGAGCAACTGTTGCAACACAACTTAATGATACCCAATGCAATTTATAATCAAAATAATGATAATCCAATAATAATATGTGATGGAACTTATATTTATTTAAATAAAAGTTCGAACTATATGTTCCAAAAAAAAAGACACATACTCGTGACATAAATATAGAAACTTATTAAAACCATTTCTGCTGGTGGCACCTGATGGTTAGGTACATTGTAGACTGCTTTGGGCCATACAAGGCTACCACGTCTGACACAGAAATAATGATTTCTCTTTTCCGAGATCAAAACTTTCCTCTCAGGCAATACTTTCAAACTAATGACATTTTCATTCTAGACTGGGGATTTAGAGATGCAATTAATCTGCTAGAGTCTTGCTATTATAAAACATACATACCGGAATCCTTATTAGAAGGTGAGCATCAACTCACCACTGAGCAAGCTAATAGGAGTCGTTGTGTGACTATACCGTTGGGTGGTGGAGGTTGTGAATGGTTATTTTAAACGTGATTATAAATTATTCCGGCATGAATATTTTAATTTATCTGTGCCACACATGATGCAAATGTTTTCTATAGCTGCGAGCCTTGTAAATAAATTCGGCGTTAGGTTGAAAAATAGAAATAATGCTGAACAAATTATTAATGTGATTAGAGAACGATTTCCATTAAATAATAATTTATCAGATTTTATGATGTTGATGAATATGAATAGAAGCTCTAATTTTATTAGTATAACAGCTATTAACAATAATATTAAATTCCCTCATCTATCTTCTTCTTCTATATTATAAAAATGACCCCCGTTTTCCGTTGTCACGACATAGCATGAAAACGGCTTGACCGATTTGGCTGATTTTTTTTTTTGTTGTGATTGTTATTGTGAGGAGAAGGTTCTTATGGAAAAAAAAATTAGGGTAGTGTAGGGTAGAGTAGGGTAGAGTAGGATAGAGTTGGGTAGAGTTGGGTATAGTAGTGTGGAGTAGAGACGAGCGGGAGCGAAGCCGCGCGGGCAAAAGCTAGTATATATTAAAATGAAACCCGTTTTCCGTTGTCACGATATAGCATGAAAACGGCTTGACCGATTTGGCTGATTTTTTTTTTGTTGTGATTGTTATTGTGAGGATAAGGTTCCTATGGAAAAAAATAAAATTAGGGTAGGGTAGAGTAGGGTAGGGTAGAGTTGGGTATAGTAGTGTGGAGTAGAGACGAGCGGGAGCGAAGCCGCGCGGGCAAAAGCTAGTTTAGAATATAATGAAGTAATATTATTTGCCTTAGGAACATACCAGATCCGACAGGCAAAGTCATATTATGGTGAACATATCAGGTTTCATGGAGGTTACAGAATTGAAGTGTGCAGGGAAAATATTAATATATCAGAGTATAGTTTGTGAGGAAGTGGAGATAATTCCTTAATAAGAGGAAAAATAAAATCCAGACATATTTCAAGAAAAATATATTAGGTATGTATATATACTAATTGAAAATAATTTGTCAGGAAGAGCAGGTATTGTAGAATACTGCTGTAATTGTCTAGTAGGGAGAAGAACTATTGGGTGCTGCGCACATGTGCGCTTGTGTGGTACCTAGGATGGGCTAAGCATCAATCAACAATATCGGCGCCAGCAGAATTCCTCGATTCTGTAGTTGTGAGAGAATGATGAATAAATTGTATTTTTGTCAAAAGACTTTTAATTTTTTATTATCTCCCTAAGGTTTTTTCGGTGATTCCCTAATCTATACCGTATTATGGTTAGTAATAAGAAACCTAGTCCCAAAAAAACTTTTTACAAAAAAAAATTCAACCGACTTCAAAAAGCACAAAATAACTTTAATTTCGGAAGTCGGTGTTTCTATAATAGATACCTAATCTTGTCTCTTCGTTATTTAACACCGACTTCCGAAATTAAAGTTATTTTGTGCTTTTTGAAGTCGGTTGAATTTTTTTTTGTAAAAAGTTTTTTATTTTTCACTTTTTAGTTATGGTAGCACCACTAAAAAGTACCTACCCTTCAGCTAAACATAAATTACCTTATAGTCAGAGTGTATCTCATAACGATTCTTATAATCCCAAATACGGTAAATATTACATGAATTTACCCCCTCCCCTTTCCCCTCCCCCTTTTCTTTGAGTCAGTCATCGACTACACGTATAAACAAAGCAATTTTACTTGTTACGACAATTCTGCTATGATTCTATGAGGAGTTCTGTTCCATATCTTCGCAGTTCATGATCAGATCATAACAATATTTCTATGGGACCAACTTGGAAGCATAACCTTTCAATCAAAAAAAATAATTTCGAAACCGGTCCACAATTGACCGAAATATCGGTGAACATACATACAAAAAAAAAAAACATACATTCAGCCGAACATAGAACCTCCTCCTTTTCGAAGTCGGTTAAAAACAGAACATTATCTGTCAGTAAATCGACTCATTTGTTATTCTAACCTCAAAAGTATTTTTGGCAATAAAAAAGTATTGCGGCCATTTAAATATTATTTTCACATCGGATAGTGCTTACAACATAAAAACAATCTAATCTAACTATAATTTGTTCTTGGACGCGAAAAGGTACAACTGCTATAGAAATTTGGCCATTGTTCTTTAGAAATTGGTTTCTATAGAAACCTAGATAATATCCACAAGATACTGTGTTTCCAAAATATCTAATGAAAAATGTACGTAATAACGTCATAATCAGTTATGAGCGGTTGTATGAAAAACAGTAAAAATGTGAGTCATGATGCACCACCTTAAAGACACTGCTACAGTATAGTAGATTAATTATGTGACTAGTGGATAACACTAGTCACATAATTATACAACTGATGAGATGTGCTGTGTTACTATTATTTATACTGCTTTTTGTTGCACTTGAAATAGTCGTAGAGTTGTTTATTGCGATAAAATTTTATTATTGAGCTACAATGGACACACCCTCAAGCTAACTGACAATAATAAAAAAATATACAAGGCAACTAACCTCAACACAATCATAAGCAGCGGCATCTGCGTGACGGCGACGACGAAGGTCATGAAGAAGAGCAGCACGAGGAAGGGAAAGATGGTGGTACAGGGCGGGTTGCAGGCTCCCGCCGTGGCCACGGGCACCACGGTCACCTCGGAGTACTCGCCGCGCAGCGCCGCCGCCGCCGCGCCGCCCACGCCGCCCGCCACCACGCCGGCCGCGTCCAGCACGCCCGCCATGCTCTCGCGGCTGTTCTCGTGCACGCCTACAGGCCGGGATCCACATTACAAGTTACTCGTGGAGGTATACACCTTAGGGTCTCCCCACATTTATCGACGCGGAATCGGCTAACACCGGTAAAAAAAGCCTTTATGTCTACGTAATAAGGGTGTTACTAATACCATTTGCATCGGCTCGGCTCGGACGACGCGTCGCGACGCCGACCGACGACAAAACGAGCCGTCACAACAGTTGATCGGCGATAAGTCGAGTAGTGTGGTGATACGTACTGGCTTAAGCCGATTCTGCCTCGATAAATGTGGGGAGATCCTTATACAGCTCAGTCAAATGGATCTCGTTAAAAAGTCGTGATAGGGCCTCTAGTGCAACTACAAGCTTTCCTTTCTAGTTATACTGGAAGCTCAAGGTGTATTTCGGTAGCAGCTGCTCTACTCGAAACTCGTAGAAAAGACTCTTAAGAGGGTCCTTCTCCACTCACCTATCGTAGACATCGAAAATGGTTTAAAAGCTTGTTACTTCATCTAACGCAATCCAACGCGATGTTTGACGAAAAGGCAACGCAAAAAAGAGAGATAACGTTTGAAAACTCTGTTAGTATTCGGTAATTCCGAGATTTACTTTTCTTTTCACAAATCTTGCCCCAGGAGTCTTAAATTTTTCGAAAAAAGTTGTCGTCATTTAGAATCTTAATTTGCAAGGCTTCTAGTTTTACTTTTTTGACTTTTTTATTTTTAGGCAAATTATGAAGTGTCAAAGTTCATACAAAATAGGACATTTTCAGAGGTCTTTACTGGATTAGTTTTACACAAATTTAGAAATTGATTTCAATACAAGCCTAGATAATATCCACAAGATACTGTGTTTCCAAAATATCTAATGAAAAATGTGTAATAACGTAATACTTAGTTATGTGCGGTTGTATGAAAAACAGTGAGTGTGTCGTGATGCACCACCTTAAAAACTCAAATTTTATTATGAAACTCGGGCCATTCCTAACCCGTCTATCGTGAAACTGAGCATGGTTTAAAAGATGTTGGTTCATTCAATGCAATGTTTGATAAAGAGCCAACGCGAAAAAAAAACATCTGAACGCTCTGTTGGTATTCGGTAATAAAATTATAGGTAATCTTAAAACTTTTGGATCTTAATTAAATGTGCAAAGTTTCTATTTGAGAAGACGCGCCAAATTTATGCAAAATTGCAGGTTCCAGCGGTCTTAACTGGATTAGTTTTACATAAATTTATGATTTCATTTCACTAGAAACCTAGATAATATCACTTGTAAGTAGTTGTATGAAAAATAATGAAAATGTTTCTCCGATTAGACGCTTAACCCTTCAGATACCGTCAATTAGAGACACAATAGTAAGACAATAGATGCGCGGCCACCGGTGGTCGCTTGGGGATTCATGAATTAATAAGAAAAAATCTCATGTCAAAGTCAAAGTCAAAAACGTTTATTTCAAATAGACCAATTACAGGCACTTTTGAATTGTCAAAATGTCGGTCAGTCAAACAAACAAGTGAAGCTAAATTGCACGTTCCAAAGAGTAGATCTCTATGGAGAAGAACGTGCAGGAAACTCCATGGACACTCTTTTAAATCATATGTGTTACATATAGTGTTTGTTTACATATTTCTTGTTGCTTGTATTAGGTATGTGAGCACAATGTAGATAATAATAAAAAAAAAAAGATAAAAACTTAATTAGGCCACTGGCAGCTAAGAGATGACCAGTCTCATCTGACGGCACCCGTTCACGAGCATGACGCGTGCATCAGCCCCACTCAGCTCAACCATTTTGAAGGGAACTGAATGACCCAATAACACGCGCCACCAACAGCGAGACATTTGAGTGAGCATGACAAACTCTCAACTGCCATGCTCGCAATGTCAAAATAAAAAGTTGTAACCTAATAAAAATGCTCCATGGTACTTCACATTCACAAATTTGAAAAAAAAAAAGTGCTTCTACATTATACAATGCTATTATTTTTAAATATAACATGTAAAGAATCCTAAGTCCTATTGAAATAAACAAATGAAATAAAAATAAAACACTGAAAACAACAATACAAAAAGGGCAGCAGCATCTCTTCGAATATATATAAAGACTAATTTGTAGCTACAAATGTATGTGGCTGTGGAGCAGGACCGGCATTTAGCCAAGCATTTTTATCAAGGAGATAATCTTCCAATTTATAATATGCTTGTCTACATAGTGTGCGTTTAATGCATGTTTTAAATTTTGACTCGTTTAATTGGAGAATTTCTAGTGGAATTTTATTATAAAATTTTACACAGAACCCCATAAAAGAGCTAGCTACTTTAGCTAACCTGAATCGAGGTTGATCTAACTTGTCCTTATTTCTAGTATTAAAATTGTGCCTATCACTTATTTTAGTAAAAAGATGAATATTTTTCCGGACATACATTATATTTTCATAAATGTATTGACAAGGTACCGTCATGATGTTTATATCTTTAAATAATTCCCTAAGAGAATCGCGCCTGCGAGGATTGTATATGGCTCTGATAGCTCTTTTCTGCAGAATAAAAATAGACTTTATGTCTGCAGCCCGTCCCCATAGCTTAAAAAAATATAAACACACACTACAATTCAATTGAGAATTATTTAAATATTACAGAACTAAAATTAAAAATCTTTCTCATACAGCTTTTAAAAATTATATGTACAATGTGTAAAAAAATATAAGTCATGACCCCTCAACATTTTGGAAATACTTAAAAGATAAAAGAAAAAATAGACTACAAAATAACGAATTTGAATTTGAAAATAGGACAGTGGCAGGACAAGAGGCAGTCAATGCGTTTGCGAACTACTTTCGTTCCGTTTTTCATAGCGAACCTCCACAGTTAGATCCCGAGGCGGCTCAACGCGCTGCAACTGATAGAGGCTGTATGCCGATAATTAGTGTTGACCACGTTGATATCTCTGAGTTGCGCCGAGCAGTCCGCCGGCTTAAAGCTTTTTATGCTAGTGGACCAGACGATATACCGGCTTTTATTCTGAAGGATTGTTTATCCGTACTAGAGGAGCCTCTCCTATATAAAATATTTATAACCTGTCGCTCCAGCAAAATATTTATCCTGCTTGTTGGAAAGTGTCCAGGGTCACACCGGTTCCAAAGAGTGGATCATCAATGGACATAAAAAAATTTAGACCCATTGCAGTTTTGTGCGTTTTCGGGAAGGCATTCAAATCGATTATAAACAATTGTATCTCCAAGCAAATAAACAATCGGTTGGATAATTGTCAGCATGGGTTCCGTCCTGCTCGTTCTACTTTAACCAACCACATTTACTTTGCTGACTACTTGAAGACCAAAATTATCGCAGGTTGTCAGGTTGATGCAGTTTATTTCGATTTTAAAAAGGCGTTTGATTTAGTTGATAACGACATTCTTTTAATGAAGTTTGCATCTCTTGGATTTAGTCCGCAACTTCTTAAGTTTTTGGCTGATTATCTCAGGGATCGGAAACAATTTGTAAGACTAAACGGCTATCAGTCACCAGAATATTTTACTCGATCAGGTGTCAGTCAGGGTAGTACAATGGGACCTCCACAATTTTTAATAATGGTTAATGATCTGCCAGAAGTTCTGTCTAGGGCACAATATCTTATGTTTGCGGATGATTTGAAACTTTTTTTTGTCTATAACAAAAGCTGAAGATTGTCTCGTTCTTCAGCGAGATATCGATGCCGTTGTTGATTGGAGTGAGTGAAACAAGCTGCCGTTAAATGTCTCTAAATGTAAAACCATCACATTCTCTAGGTCTCGTACGTTAGTAACCACAACCTACAGACTGGCCGATAAAGAGCTTGAGCGAGTTTCAACAATACGGGACCTCGGCCTCACGTTGTTGAATAGTGGTTTCAATTTTCACAAGCATATAAAGAATGTATGCAAAGATGCAAATAAAGCTTTGGGCTTCATAATTAGAACTTCCTCCCAATTTCATGATGTCAGAGTTGTAAAATTACTGTACAACGCATACGTGCGCAGCAAACTGGAATACAATGCAATTGTGTGGGATCCCCAGGAAAAATTATATATACTTATGGTGGAGAAAATTCAAAGGAAATTCTGCCGATAGGTGTATAAACGTACCTACGGATATTATCCTTTTCTGTATCCTTCATTATTTGTATCTGGAATGGTTGGCCTGGACACTTTGCAGCTCAGGCGAAAATTAATGCATATCATGCATTATTATTTATTGTTAAATAACAAAGTTGACAATTCTTCGGTGCGAGAGCATATTAATTTTTATGTTCCACAACAATACCTACGTGGCGCAGGACGGCGGCGTCATCAGCTCCTAGCATGCCCCCCGACATAGAACATTCGTCAGACCAATACCAGCCCAACAGCAAGAGCGGTTGCTCTCATTAACGAATATCTTGACCACAGTCCAAATGCCGACATATTTGTTGATAGCTTAAATGTGCTTAAGAAAGATGTGATGACTTTTCTTAATAAAATGTGATATCTGATTTTTATGTAATTTGTGATTTGTGTTTTATTTAATCTTTAATGCAATTTTTTATGACAACTGTATTGATATGACAACTATTGACAATTTTATTTAATACTAGCTTTGCCCGCGCGGCTTCGCTCCCGCTCTTCCCTACTCCACCCTACTATACCCAACTCTACCCTACTCTACCCTACTCTACCCTACTCTACCCTACTCTACCCTACTACTCTACCCTACTCTACCCTACCCTACCCTACTCTACTCTACCCTACACTACCCTAATTTTTTTTTCCATAAGAACCTTCTCCTCACAATAACAATCACAACAAAAAAAAATCAGCCAAATCGGTCAAGCCGTTTTCATGCCAAGTCGTGACAACGGAAAACGGGGGTCATTTTTATATATATAGACTAGCTTTTGCCAGCGCGGCTTCGCTCCCGCTCTTCCCTACTCCACCCTACTATACCCTACTCTACCCTACCCTACCCTACTCTACCCTACCCTACCCTACCCTACTCTACCCTACCCTACTCTACCCTACCCTACTCTACCCTACCCTACTCTTATTTTTTTTCCATAAGAACCTTGTCCTCACGATAACAATCACAACAAAAAAAAATCAGCCAAATCGGTCAAGCCGTTTTCATGCCATGTCGTGACAACGAAAAACGGGGCTCATTTTTATAATATAGAGAAGAAGAAGAAAAGATGAGGTTTTTTTTTATTTTTATTATCTGTGACAAGTTTATTATTTATGACAATTTTATTTTACTTGACCGTTTTATTTTAAATAACAATTTAATTCTATGTGACAATTTTATTTTATTTTGTATGATTTGCTTTCTTTTGTATCAAAATTGTACGATAATTAATTTTAATTCATTTTCTGTTGTACACTAGTTATAAGCGTTTTGGTTTCAGTACTGTAAGCTTGTAATGTATTTCTTAATAAATAAATAGCCAAATACCGTAAGACATGATACTATGAAAGTTACTAAAATAGACCAGCCTCACGATATGTACATCAGTAAATTGACAGATTTTTCTGACAGAATATGCTGCTGAACTAAGCCGTCCTGCCAGAGATGTTAAATGAGGACCCCATTGTAGCCTCGAGTCGAGCGTGATTCCCAGGAAAACCGTGTTTTCGACGATTTCTAGTTTCTCCTTGTTCAATATTATTTCCAAGTCATTACTTTTAACATTCGGTAACGCAAATCTTATGCACTTTTTTTTTCCATTTAGTACTAAATTATTAACAGTAAACCAGTTTTGGACCTACTGTAGAGCGTTGTTTACGTCATCAATACGTGTGGAACGTCTATTGATCTTAAATATTAAGGACGTATCGTCAGCAAACAATACTATATGTGGTTGTTTTGTCAATAAATGCGTTAGATCATTTATATACACCAGAAAGAGGAAAGGACCCAATATAGAGCCCTGTGGTACCCCCATTTTTATTTTGAAGCCCCGTGAATTTACACCATTTATCTGAACTTGCTGTTGCCTGTCATTTAAATAAGAATTCACTAGGCTTAGTGCAAGTTTACCTAATCCGTAATGTTCTAGCTTTAAAAGTAAGGTTTCATGATTAACACAATCAAGCCTTTGAGAGGTCACAGAAGATTCCAATAGCATCTTGGGCTTCCTCCCACGCTGCAAATATGTGTTTTAATAAGAAGACACCAGCATCAGTCGTACAACGTCCTTTGGTGAAACCATACTGCTGTTCGTGTAAGATTTTATTACTGTTAAAATGAATAAGCATTTGATTGAGCATAACTTTTTCAAAGACCTTACTGAAAACCAGCAACACGGAAACAGGTCTATAATTATTGGTGTGTATTATGGTCGCCGGATTTAAAAAGAGGTATAACTTTACTGAATTTCATTACATCTGGAAAATTCTGAATTTCATTAAAAATTAAAGCCAAGTATGGTGCTACGGTCTCGATTATAGATGTACAAACTTTAACAGACATTCTCCATATGTCCTCGGTTAATTTTATTTTTATTTGCCGGAAAGCCTTTAGGACTGTCATAGGGTTTATATATTTGAATTGAAATTCAACCGGACAGCCTGGCACGTTTTCTTTCAATAAAGCAATTGAGGCCTCCGGCGAACAATTTAAAGCTTCCGTTGTCTTAAGAGGTATGTTGGTGAAAAAATTCACAAACTCTTGGGCTACTTCTATGTTAGAATTTATGGGACCAAGTGAAGTCTCCAATAAAAAATACGTGTTTCGTACCTTATTTCTACCCGTTTCACTATTAATAACTTTCCAAACGGTCTTTATTTTATTGTCTGCCGATTTGATTTTTGTGCTAATGAAAGGGGCTTTCGCTACTTTGCAAATTTTTCTAAAGAGTTTAGAATATTTATTTACATACTTGTTAAGAGCGTGTATTCGATTCGCGACGAAAACTTCGTATTTTTCAATTTTTCGAGATCAAAATCAATATGATGTGAGCAGACTATTTCACAAAATATTATTGTTTCGAAAAGATTGTCTTAATCTAGGGCACTATAGTGTAAAAATATAAATTTTATTGACACTTTTTTTAAAAGAAGGCAATCCCCTGACAGTGTTTTACGAAAACAGACGTCAGAGTTATCTTTAAGGACGAATACAACCATGGTAATAGTTTCAGTTGTCAGCAATATCGGTTTCAACACCCTCAAAAACCATGAAAATTACATCCATATAAAAAAGTTGGTAATTTCTTGCAGCCGCCATCTTGAATTTACTTTTTGACAGTTCTACCGGCGTCAACACCCTCGAAAACCATGAAAAAGACACCCATATCGAAAAAGTTGATAATTTCTTGCAACCGCCATCTTGGATTTACATTTTAACAGTACTATCAGTTTCAACACCCTCGAAAACCATGAAAAAGACACCCATATCAAAAAAGTTGATCATTTCTTGCAACCGCCATCTTGGATTTACATTTTGACAGCAATATCGGTTTCAATACCCTCGAAAACCATGAAAAAGGCACCCATATCGAAAAAGTTGATCATTTATTGCAGCCGCCATCTTGGATTTACATTTTGACAGCAATATCGGTTTCAACACCCTCAAAAACCATGAAAAACACACCCATATCGAAAAAGTTGATAATTTCTTGCAGCCGCCATCTTGGATTTACTTTTTGACAGTACTATCGGCTTCAACACCCTCGAAAACCATGAAAAAGACACCCATATCGAAAAAGTTGGTCAAATATAAATGACAAACCTGCTTCCAAAACTTTACGAGAATCGGGAAATGCGATTTGTAGAGAAAAATAACTGTACCTACACACAGACTTACGGACTTACAAAAGCATTTTTACGTATACGCACATTCGAAAAACGAAAATGAAATGAATTAATATTATACAATTTAAAATGTTCAAAATCATACATTACAAAATAAAAGTATCAAAAAGTTTCGATCCTAATTCTGAGTTCACGCACACTAACTTACCGTTGTTGCGTGTGTCAATACTTCGTCGTTCTTGCAAATTTGTACCTACGTTAAAAATGGCTTAGGGCCTATGCACACCACGTTTTTTAAACGCGCGTTTGTAGCGGTACAGACGCGATACGCACGCAAGTCAGACGTAGCCTGTGGACCTTTATAAAGCCTGCACACCTGTATAAATACAAACGCGCGTGTGTAGCGATACAGACGCGATGCAAACGCGCTGGCATTTTGCGTTTTTAAGCAGAACCTCGTCAACAGTAGCAAGATGGCGTCGATCGAGACAGCATTGATTACATGCGCTCTGTTATTAATTTTTTAAAAAAAGAAGAAGAAAAATTACCGACGTAGAAGATTGTGTGGACATTATACAACAACGTTAAGACAAAATGTATTGGGACAATCAACAATTATAACATCTTATCTGTATACCTACATTATTAGCAAATAAACGATAAAAAAAAAATAATAATAATAGAACATGAAAAAAACATTGAAAAATTGTTATCGAATGTCGTATTCATCATTTCAAGAACTTCTTGAAATTCTTAAACCGGAATTAACTCGTCAAAATACAGTGCTAAGATCATGTATATCGATACAGACGTGCCGGTGCCGCGCGTTTGTATCGATACACACGCGCCGGCGACGCGCGTTCCCAAAACGTGCGTCGACGGCGCGTTTCAAAAAACGTGGTGTGCATAGGCCCTTAAGGCCATATAGTTCATATAGTTTTTCCCTACTTATCCTTATACCTTTAGTCGCCCAGTCACTCACAAACTTAGGGAAAGCATTTTTTGACTTCTTTTCAAAACTTTTATTAAATTCATTGAGTATTACTGAAAATAAAATATTATAAAATTTATTGGCATCATCAATACTATGGCCCAGAACATTTAACTTATTTTGTATGTTACTGTTACGCCGTTAAACTTCAACACGTCATATCTCCGACAAAATAAAGAGTGGCAACGAATAATTAAAACGCATTGCTGTTCGAAAGCTCTAGAACCAAAGTACCTACCTAGCCTGGCAAGATCTGGAACATTCCTTCATAAGTACTCGTTGTACGTACTATTTAGTAGGTATGTAGGTATCTGTAGGTGGATAAGGGAAATGGTACTTTCCGACATTAAGAATAGAGTCGAAATTCGCCTGAAAGCGACTCGCGAAGGACAAAGTAATAAAATTGATTTATGGCCCCGCGACGCGACTCTATTGTTCTGGATCTATCCTGAGACGTCAGTATCTAGAGTTTTCTTTGCTCCGCGTATAAATACGAGCCCCCGAACGGAAGTAAGTCAGTTTTGATTTCGACTGCGAACGAGAGCGATCTACCTAAGTGTGCGAAGTGATTTTATCTAACGACCGAGGCGATAGTGTAACGGAACTCTAGTGCTGATTGTGATTTGGATTATTGTTGACTGGACTAATTACTTATTGTTTGTGGTAAATAAAGTTCTTTATTGGTAAATCGGCATTTAGTTACCCACATACGTAACATTACTATTAAATTTTGTTAATTTGCTAAATGTAATTGGCCTAAATTGAATTTGAGCTTTTTTCAAAATTGCTTTAGACTTAAAAGACACCGTTTGTCCGCTATGATCAGACGGAAGATAATTTACTATGGCTTTATCTAAATAATCACAATCACAGAAAACATTATCAATACAAGTTGCAGAGGTTGGAGTTACTCTAGTTGGTTCAGTAAAAACATTAGACAGGTTGAACTATTTAAAAAGGCTTAAAAATCTGCAGCTATTTGAATTATTTTCTAAAATATTTATATTAAAATCTCCATAAATAATTATTATAGATTTGTTACTGTCTGAAAGTTTTGTTAGAATATCGTCCATTGTTGCTTCAAATAAACTTAAGTTTTGAGGGTCCGGGGGTCTGTACACGCACACTACAACATGCTCATCTAGCTCAACACAGGACAGTTCAATGCAATGTTTATTTGACAAGCTAACTATATCATTACGTTGTTTAAATTTTAAGCATTTTTTTATTAAGATCAGGGAACCACCCCGCAGCATACATTTACGGTTAAAACAACTGCCTACACTATAATTTTCATAACTAAGTAGCATTTGGTAATTTGGAGGTAGGCGGAACAGAGAGTAAAGTCCCGCAAACCTCCGTTGAAAAGGGAGGATCCTCCGACCAGACAGGGTGTTATAGTCTGGTGGGCGACTGCCCGATAGTTGATGTGCGGCTGTCGTATATGTTCAAATCACGCGGAGAACTTTGATTGCGCGATGCAGGATTTCGTATTTTCTTCGTAGTTCTTATATGAAGTCATAGATGTCGCTACATCACTCCCCTCCGGAGATCGGAGATCGATGGTTCTTGATGCTTCTTGATGTGTGCCAGGCCAGCGGTAGATTGGTTCCAGTGAGTCGGAACCGATGCCGCGTAGTTCTCGGTGAATCGGAACTGTCTGCGGTGATGCCCCAGTGAGTCGGGGTGTTGCTATCCCAGTGACTCGGGATAATGCTGCAGGCTCCAGTGAGTCTGAGTAGTGCTGCTGGCTCCAGTGAGTCGGAGCGGTGCTTGTGCGACGTAGGGCTTGATTGCTGGCGTCGACCAGGAGAGGTTCTTCATGGCTCTTCATATGACTGGCCGAAGGTGCGGTGTGCCAAGGTCGCTGATGCGGCTGAGGTGATGACCAGGTAGTCATACTAGTGGTCAGGATACCCTTAGCCGTGGGTGCTGGCTGTATGGCTCGTTGCTCGAAAGCTTGAGGAAGTGATGATGACGTCACGACGTAGTAGCTGCACGAAGGCTGCGCTGACGTTCTTTGTCGAGGGTCACCAGTTTGGAGGTATGCGGGACAGAGAGTAAAGTCCCACATACTTCCGTTGAAAAGGGAGGATCCTCCGTCCAGACAGGGTGTTATAGTCTGGTGGGCGACTGCCCGATAGTTGATGTCGGGCTGTCGTATATGTTCAAATCACGCGGAGAACTTTGATTGCGCGATGCAGGATTTCGTATTTTCTTCGTAGTTCTTATGTGGCGTCATAGATGTCGCTACAGTAATCTTTCAACCAATGTTCAGTAAAACATAATGACATCAAACATTGTTTTGTCTAAAAACATTTCAATTTCTAATAATTTGGAAGAGATACCCTGAATATTTTGATGAAATAACTTCAAGACATGCTGCTGAGCCTCTTTTTGGCTTTTAACTTTTTGAAAGCAAGAAGATACCTTGTTATTACTTGGTATAACTATGGTGTTACTGGTACCCTCTGTTGTTCTATGAATTAGTTTAAAGTACTATCTGGAGTTACAAAAGAATTTTCCATAGTGATACATGGAACCTCTTTCATACAATTCACAAAAGAATTAATAGCAATTAAGCTATGGCCAATTTGGCTGTCCACAGGGTTATTAGTATTAATACTAAACATTGTGGATTTAACTAAACATGACTTTGACATACTACTTATGTCTGTGTTAATAAAAGAAACTAATAGCTTAGCTATTGTGTGTCTTATACTAGTTGGCAGATACGTTGAACTTGTACCTCTAGCCGTATGATATGTTCCGCCAAATTCGACTTCAACACGATGTTCCTACAACTATACTACCTTTCAGTTGTTGATTGCAGATCAACACAAGTTCTAATAATAGTAATCATTTTGCAGAATATGAGTAATAATTAGCTGGTAGTTTCAAACATTGTCCGTCATATTTAACCATAATCAGGTGTGCAAAAATGTCATATATTTAAGATTAACTTAATAAATGAAATTATATAAATTTTCAATCAAAGAAATTAAAATAAAATTAATTAAATTTCAATAATATTTTAAAACAATGATGGCGACTTAGAAGCTATATAAATAATAATATCAAGATAAAAAACTATGCCGTTAAAAATGTCACGGTAGTCAGTATACAATTAAAGATGTCACCTAGTAAAATATGTACTGATTAAAATGTCAAATTGTCAAGGTATAAATTATACAATTAAAATGTCAAAGTAGCCACAATCTAATAATGTTTTGATGATTGACGAAACAAGTTATTCCTTTTCACAAAAAACAACGTTATTTCCTACATTAGAAGTCATTGTTAAATACAAAGTAAGAAAAACGTTTATTCGTGTCTCACACATTTCGTATAAACTAAAAATACACTACGAAAAACGAAAGTTATAATTAGTGCGAGGCCAAAAAGGCTCCTAACGCAGCGCTGGTATTCTATTAGAACCCACTGTAATGCCACGGACACACTCACGGACGTTAAATAGACTATCAAAAGAAAACAACAAGTGAACTTACATGCGCAGTTAGTGAAGTTGGAGCGCGAGGAGAAGGCGGCGCAGCCCGCGTGGCAGGGCGAGAAGTACGTGAGGCCGTTGTTGCCGCACACCGGCTCCATGTCCGTCTCCGTGCACAGGCAGTTGAAGTTGCACGCCGCCGTCAGGTTCACTTTAAACGGCTCCAGGTTTCTACACAGATCATTGAACATTTGAGAACGATTGACGTTTTAACAGCGTATGTTGGATATATCCGTCAAACACTTTCGCGTTTATTCTGCCAGGGACGCACAATCTCATAAGTAACTATAGATCTTTTGTCTCCTGTGGGGATTGAAGAGCTCAACGAGATGGAGTACCCAGACACAAACACACGACTCAATGAGCATGTCAGCCCCATCGTAACCTAAAAAGCAGTTAAGTCTGTAAAAGTATGAAGGAAAATAGGTATGTGAGATCAGCTGGGCGACGAGTCAATGAACTCTCGCGCGCGACCGACGTAAGTATGGTACCGACTCGTGCGCGTAACTATTGTTATGATGTATTTTGCGAGTTTATTTATTTTATTTTAAAAGTTACACCGCTCTACAAGCTTTGGATGAATAGTATTTTATAAGTGAAACCACCGGTTCAAAGGATTAAAACGATTAAAATTTGACGGTATAGATTTAGCAATGAGACGGACGCCTTCACCATTTGATGGAAATAAGCTATATAGTTATTATGTTATAACCCGGGCAACGCAGTGGGAAACCGTTAGTAAGAGACAAATTCATACAAAAATACATCGTCGGCCACATACATCATCGCTTAGCATCTGGTGACATAGTGGTCAAACGCCAGTCTATGCAAATTAATAAAAAAATACATACGTGTGATTAGTGTAAGGTATGGTGGTCCCGGCCATCTTGATGTTGTCGCAGCCAAGGAAGAACAGCAGCGCGTAGCAGGAGAGGCAGATGGTGTTGGAGATGAGCACGAATTGCACGGCTCCCTTGGGCCGCAGCTCCAGCCGCTTGAGCAGGCAGCCGCCCATGAAGATGCCGATGCACGCGCCCGGGATCGCTATGGAACCTGCAGAAACAAACATAGCAAATTATAGTTTGTAATAAATCTAAATGCCCTCAAGGCAAGGCGTTGTAATTACTGACGTGCAGGGACCGTTTTCGGTTAAGGTACGTTACGCTACCGGTATTACATACCGGTACCGCTTTATTTTAAAGGTACACCGAAACCGGTTAAGATTTGCGGTTACGCTACCGGTATAAAATAACGATACCGCTATTTTTTTTAGGTACCGTTATACCTTTATTCAACCGAAATAATTTCGGTATCGGAATTATTTCTCGTGAGAGTACCTATGACCTGCGAGTGCGACGTTGCCAGCTCTCGCGACAAGTGTATTGCGATCGGCGTAGAGTGCGCCGCGCCGCACGTTATATTACTGCCGCCGTGCCGTTCTGCAGTAGGTAAAAGACTGACTTGATACAACGAATGACATTGTTCGAAATAAGACAAGTTTAGACGGGGTTGTAGTACTGCATGTAGGTATGAATTCGGAATTTGATTATTGTAAGGTAAGTACTAAACACTAAGATAGGTAAATGAAATGGATTTTTAAATAAATATAACTTTATTTGAAACAAGAAAATTTAATATAGTTATGTTTATTTCACCTCACCTCACCATCAGTGATTGCATCACTGCTTATCATCAAGTGGGATCTTAGTCAATCACTATCTTACAAGAATTTAAAAAAAAAAGAAAGCGCGCGGAAAGTTAGCTTGATTATCATCATCATTTCAGCCAAAAGACGTCCACTGTTTGACATAGGCCTCCCCCAAGTGTCGCCACAACGGTCCCATGCGTTAGCCTAGCGCGGGGAAGTTAGCCTCGTTATCATCATCATTTCAGCCAAAAGACGTCCACTGTTTGACATAGGCCTCCTCCAAGTGTCGCCACAATGATCTCGTGCGTTAGCCTAGCGCGGCAAAAGTTAGCCTCGTTATCATCATCATTTCAGCCAAAAGACGTCCACTGTTTGACATAGGCCTCCCCCAATTTTTGACTGACCTGTTGGTCTAGCTAGTGGTTAGTGGCCCTGACTGCTAAGCCAGAGGTCGTGGGTTCGATTCCCACCCAGGACAAATGTTTATGTGATGAGCATGATCATTTATTATTATTATTATTTATTTATTTATTTGTTCTGTGTCTGGGTGTAATTTATCTATATATGTATGTATTTAGAAATATATAAGTATGTTTATCAGTTATCTAGTGCCCATAACACAAGCTCTGCTTAGCTTGGGACTAGACAGCGTTGTGTGATAGTTGTGGAATATTATTATTATTATTATTTCCTTTATTTCTCAATAAACATATAAATTATATTTTTAAATATTTAACAAAAAAATAAAAAAAACATTTAAAAATATAAAAAATAGTGTCCCACCGGTATCGGGAACAGGGATCAAGCTACCGGCGGTCAGGGCTCCAGAGAAAGGAACCTCCTGACTATACGAGCCGTTTCCAGGAGTACTGCTATCTGAATCAAGCCCTTGATCCAGCCGCCTAACGAGAGCCTCCTAAGGTGTTGGTCGAGGCTCTTGGCTATTAAGCCATTGGCTGAAACGACTATCGGTACAATAATCGCTGAATCCACTTCCCACATGTCGACAACCTCGCGAGCCAAGTCAAGTTAGTTATTATTATTATTATTAATTGTCGCCAGAATGGACTCGTGCGTTAGCCTAGTGCGGGGAAAGTTAGCCTCATTATCATCATCATTTCGGCCAAAAGACGTCCACTGTTTGACATAGGCCTCCCCCAAGTGCTGCCACAAAGGTCTCGTGTGTTAGCCTAGCGTTTTATAAACCGAATTGTTGATTCGTTTGTTAATCCGAACTGTTGAAATAATGAACTGAAATAGAATAATAATAAAAAATACATGATAGTACGTATACCAGTTTTCGAATAACATTGTTCGAGCTTTAGGTTTTAATTTTTTACCCATATGATTTTTTTTATTACCCATTTTTTATTTTAAATAATAAATTAAACAAATTATAATGCCCAACAAACTAACTTCTATAAGACTAACAATGTAACTAACCTATAGCTACTAAATAAAGTATTTCAAAATAACTTTAATTTCGGAAGTAGGTGTTTGACAATTCCAATTTACCCAAACCCTGCTAGGTTACATTGTTTTATTATGAAGTTCCCGAGTCCGCCCTCCACCTTCCGGCTCCATCATCATCAGTTTAATAGTACCTTATAGCCAAAGTGCATCTCATGACAATTCTAATAAGCCCAAACACGGCTAGGATACATTGATTAGCTACGGAGTTCGAATGCCTACCTTTCAGCTTCATCATCATCAGATCACTTTGGTGATACCATTTTCAACAAAACACTTCATCAAATGTCACTTTTTGACTGTAAATGCGTAAGTCCTGATGAAAATACCAAAATAACTATATAGTTGTAATATTTGA
This sequence comes from Mythimna lalbum, assembly GCA_949319445.1. Taxonomy (NCBI): domain Eukaryota; kingdom Metazoa; phylum Arthropoda; class Insecta; order Lepidoptera; family Noctuidae; genus Mythimna; species Mythimna lalbum. Next base: position 14,617,232 of record OX439345.1, on the reverse strand, counting down.
GGAGTTCCTTTGATCCCTCAGGGATCCCATCATCTAAACCATTCATATTTGTGGATTTCCAGAGGTTTAAAAAAGTTCAAAATGAGTATAACCTCGCCTTAAGCCTGTCAAAATCATAACCCTCCTTTGGCTTTGCCGTTTTCGGGTAAAAAGACGAACGCACGCAATCGGCGTAACGAGTGAAAACTGGCAACGGGCAGCCAGCCGCAGTACGACAAAAGAGCGCGGTAATGGGGATTTCAACGGGTACCTTAATATTAAAGGTTTAGGTAGCGTAAAAAAAAATAGCGTAATAATAAGAAAATGAAACATATTTAGAACTAGCCATGAATTCATTTCAAAGATGATAATGTTGCGCTTAGTTTCCATTCGTAAGATTTGTAAATTCGTTATATTATGCCATTAACGAAGCTCACAAACATAAGTCGAAATGATGTTGGCACGAAAGAGCTATGTTTAACGCTTGATTTACCAAACATAATACACCCAAATCGACTTAAAAAAATAACTGGCTACTACTCATACTATGGTTAAATATGTGCTATAATAATATTTCAAGTTGTTTCATTATTTTGTTCAAAAAAGCATACAAAGATGCGCTAATAATTTCCGCGGGTGAATTTTTAAAAGACTGCAGAAGTTTTTGAAAAAAGTTGTCGTCACTTAGAATCCTAATAAAATTTGCAAGGTCTCTAGAGGATTACTTTTTTGACGTTTTTATTTTTAAGGCAAATTATGAAGTGTCAAAGTTCATACAAAATAGGACATTTTCAGAGGTTTTTACTGGATTAGTTTTACAAAAATTAAGAAATTGGTTTCTTTAGAAACCTAGATAATATCCACAAGATACTGTGTTTCCAAAATATCTAATGAAAAATGTGTAATAACGTCATAATCAGTTAGGAGCGGTTGTATGAAAAACAGTGAAAATGTGAGTCATGATGCACCACCTTAACTCCCTCGCTTTGCTCGTGAGTTAAATCTCGAATCCTTCATTGCGCTCGAGATTCAATATGACGCCCGTGACATAAGACACAACTTTAGCCCCTCGGTGCATAATCTACTATTGTGATTGAAGTTGACAAGTTGCCATGACAACCATGTTTTTTTCGTTATGGAATTTCTGGATTCGGTCTCCACGCTCAAGGCCCGCGATAGAAGCTATGCAATAGCTTAAGAATCCGTTCCAATCATGGTCATTTATTTTCCTGTGTTCCAAAAGTCATACTTATATCCGTTTACCTATTGTGTGATGGATTAACAAGCAGAGACTTTCACATCTACCTATAATAATAGCAGGATGTTTTTCGAAAAAAAAAATGTTGAGACAATAACCGTAAATTCTTTCTCTTATTTTTTTTTTTGAGAAAGGCAACTGATGGAAAATGTAAAGGGCTTATTACACTACGCTGAATAACGCGTACGTTATTAAGACTCGTCTTATTTTTCTTCCCGAGTAAGACAGTCTGACCCATGTTACACTACGCGATACGTCGAACCATAGACTAACGGTTTGAATAACGCGTATTGTAATAGGCTACTTACTGTCACGAGAACACTTTAGCCATAGCCACGAGATTGTTCGAAAGAGTCACCAAGGCCTTAGACCGTAAAGGACAACTGAAAGGACACGGTCGGGCACTTTGTCACGCTCCACCCAGAGCTGGTGAAGTTATTTGTTGATTGATGACCCCAAATACAAGAAAACACATTAGACATTAAGATTATGCTTTCCCCATCGCGTCTGTCTGTCTGAATGAACGCGATAATCTCAAAAACTACTAAACGAATTTTGATGCGGTTTTCAACAATAAACAGAGTGATTCTTGTGGAAGGTTTAGGTGGGTATAATAAGCACATGTAACGATAGAGAAAAACTGAGAATTTCAAAGATTGGTAACACCCGTGCCAAGCTGGGTCGAGTCGCTAGTGGTATATATTTAATTCTCTTACAGTATTAATTTTTTTAAGAGACTCATATCCATAGACTCATACCGAGTGATATAAGATGGAGTCCTAGGTAACGGTGCGTACATAGATATCCAGAGATATGCATCCATTGCGGAATAGTAAGGAGACCTAGTGAGGACGCTTAGCTCCCACCAAAATAATTACCACATTCACAAATAGTGTATTTACGACACACATAAAATTTGCACAGGCACACTAAGAAGAAAGTACCTACACCAAATCAGTTTCTAAAGCACACATAAACAGAACGGGCGGAGCATGCACTTGTAAACACGTATCATTCAATGCACACACATGCAAATAGTGCGTCGCACGCACTGGTCTATAATTTTATCGATATTTAATTATATTACAATCTTGACTACTGATCTTGTAATATAATTACTTAGTTTTATTTTCTTTAAATGATTTCTTTTTTATATAGGTACCTATCCGAAAAGAGAGTTTACTTTTAATAAAATACAAAAGGATTTGTTTTTTAGGTTCGTAATACCTATTAAAAGGGACGTTCTCTGTTTAAGTATTATGCTATATTATTATATAACTACCTGTGCCCGCGACTTTGTTCGCGTGGATGACGAAACTTATCAATGCTTTTTTTGTGTAAAGTGCTATTTGTGTAGAACGTTATTTATCTAATATCTATATGAACGACTAATCCTACCTAACAATATTACAAAATAACCTACGACCACTATGTACACTATCAAAAATACTACCTATACTTTAAAATTAAAATCTATACCTACGACTTATAAAAATAAACCTAAATAACTCTACCTTAAACTGTACTTAGTAAATACTAAAAGGAATAAAAAGGTCGCACTGAAAAGCACGGTGCAGGGTGCACGCGGGTTTTTAGCACTTCGTCCCATTCGCACTTCGTGGTACCGCGTTCGCAGTCGGTCCCAGTCGCACTTGGTCCCATTTGCACCGGGACCCATTCGCACTTAGTCCCATGCAAATAGTTTGTACGGGAAGAGGTAGGTTTGTAGACCAAAGTGGGTTGGATTTATAAAAAACCGATCAAGTGCGAGTCGGACTCGCGCTTTCGAGGGTTCTGTTATAACCTAAGTTTGATTCTAAGTCTAAAGCCGGATTAGAGCCGAAAGGGTAATAATGCAATACTCACGCCAGTTATATTACTTTTTATTACGATTGTAAAAAATTAAAATATGAAACTCTCGGTATTATAGACGAAAGATTTGATAAAATAGATATTAATTGCGAATTTTCTGATTCAAACTTCGAACATTGACCGCTGCTCAGCGTTTTGATTAACCAAGGTGGGCTTGCCTACTGGGTCAATAATATTGAGCAATCTTTTAAGGCCTATATTTCAAAACCACCAAATAGCCAGATTTTTTAATATAATAACTGAATATTTTTGCATAGCAAACACAAATTATTGTAACTTTTAGAAAAGAAAAAAAAAACTGTAATAAATTATATTCGTTTAACGTGCTCCTATCATATTGTACTATTTAAAAAATTGATAATCTCTATCTTTAGGTATAATGTTAATTTAAGCTTTTACACTTCACGAGTATTGTAATAACAATGTCTTAACTAATTTAACAATAACAACAATAATAACAATAACAACAATAATAACTTAACTAATTTAACATGTAATACGACAGTATGTATCGAAATGCAAAAATAAATTATTGAACTGCAATAAAACACATATCGATAAAATCAGCCACACGGACTCGATTACACATCTCTAAATGTTACACGATCGTTGCGTTCGGAAAGATTCGGGATTGTTCGGGCTAGTTCGTGTTGCTCTGGACGTAGGTTAGTAAATGATTTAAAATATAAAACAGTGGCTTAATTGTTTACTTACCAGTGGAAGGACATGCCATTTATGTTTAGGTTGATGATAAGTGATCTATTTTTACATGTAATTACTGCTCAACTCGGCGTTTTAGTTTTTTATGCATCAATAGCACACTGTACGCAATTGCTAAGTGACTGAATTAATCGTACAGCCGCCGTTCGATAAATAGGGGCATTTGGTAATACTATCGTACCGCGTGCCACGCCCTCATGGCATATCCCTCTATATCCGTGGGTGCTTATCTATAACCATTAGTTCATAAGATGATCGGATATAGGTGACGCTAGCGGTGTCGGCATCAGATGGACAGCTGAGACTAAGGCATTGTGTACAACTTCGCTCTTGAGAATGTTTGATTTCTTAAAATTTCATTCAGTTTCGGTTTTCAATTCAAAACGTTTGAGATAAATATTTATCCTGAATGAATGGAAATCGTATAAACATCTCATATGCAGGCAGGTATTATAACTTGAATGATTTCATGTTGGCAATTGTTAACGAGTATTTTTAAAGCAATGTATGTACCTAATGTCGCAACTCTACCTTCATATCTTACCACTACAATGCATTGAGGCAGAAATTCGTATGACATATAGGTTCTATCACATCATCAACATTAAAAGTACCCATTTCAACGCTGGTACTCAGGCATCTTCTCAGGGACAGTAAAACCAAGCTCTATAATATAAATTTACAAGCCAATAATATTGTCCCATAGTAGGGCCTAAGTATTCCACTGACGTCCATGGGTAGTCCGAAAGTCAAAGTCAAAAGGATAGTTCAGAACGCAAGGTAAAAAAAGTAACATAGGATTAGGTTTTAGTAAGTGAAAGTCTAACACGCCCTCCTCAAGTCATGGAATGATTTCCCACCTAAACAAATGGTCTTCCACTGACTTCGCGTCTTCAGAGTGGGGATCGCTTTGCGCATTCCATACATTGGCGAGCCAATCGTCGTCGTTGTTAGATACATACGAGTCACGAGTGACGCCTATGTCGCGATGGCGCGGCTAGCCAATCACTGACGCTCCCCGCCCCCGCGTCTCACTTCATACCACTAAATAGGCCCGATATTTGACTTCTGCGCAACTTGAAGCCAGCGCTCAAGATCCGTACCGGTATCTATACGAGTCGAACTAGGGCCGTCAGTGTCCGATAATTTGATTAAACGCGTTCATTGTGTAAAAATCACGGCATTTTTAATGTTTAACGCACACGACTGCTGTCATTGCTGGCCAATTTCAGGGCGCCAGAAAAACGCGCAGTCCGCCAAGGCCTATTATCAGATGTTAAATAACGCCTTGGTCCACCAGGTCATCGGTCCACCTTGTTGGGAGGCCTTTCCCAACAAGGTGGACCGATGACCTGGTGTGAGTCGCGTTAAAATAATGAATGCGAGTCGCACTGGACTGTTCGTTGTGGCGATACTTGGGGGAGGCCTATGTCTGAAATAAAATGATGATGATATAAAATAACTTACCAGTAAACACGCTAGCCTGGCTCTTGCCGAGGCTGAACTGTGTCTCCAGGTACTTAGGCAGGAAGACGACGAAGCCGGACACGATCATGAGCTCCATGCACGCGCCCAGGCACGTCACCACGTACACCGGGTTCTTGAGGAGGCGCCACATCGACACCGGTATGTCTGCGGGTTACGAGAAACAAGGTTGCTTCAAGAATAAATTCCGGATAAAATAATTTCCTAATGTCCTATTCCTTTTCCACTCGCTTATCGTCAATATCGAACATGGATAAAAGCTTGTTGCTTCATCTAACGCAATCCAACGCGATGAATTTGAGGAGTCCCCTCGATTTCGCCAAGATTCCATCATCAGATCTCAACTTGGTGACTATGGGACAATTTGGGAAGTATACCCTTTCCAACAAATAAAATATTTTAAAAATATTTTTTCAAATCGGTTGGCAAGCGACGAAGTTATGCGCGAACAAACATAAAACCGACTTCTAAAAAAGGAGGTTATCAATCCGGATGTTTGTATGTTTTGTTTTTTATGTTTGTTCGCGCATAACTTCGTGGCGAAATCGAGGGAACTCCTCAAATTCAATTCAATTTTTTAGTGAAGTCGGTTATGTTTTTTTTATAAAAAGGTTTTTTTAAACCCTTAAAGTTTTTGAAAAAAATTGTCGTCATTTAGAATCTTAATAAAATTTGCAAGGCTTCTATAGTTTTACTTTTTTAATTTTTGAGTAAATTATGAAGTGTCAACGTTAATGCAAAATAGCAGATTTTCAGAGATTTTTACTGGATTAGTGTTACACAATTTTCGAAATTGATTTCCATATCCACAAGATACTTACTGTGTTTCCAAAATATCTAATGAAAAATATGTAATAACGTCATAATCTCCTACGCGTGTGCAAAGTTACATTTGTTCAGCCGTTAAAACGTTTAGAGGTAACAGATAAACAAACGGACAAAATTACTTTCACATTTATGAGATTAGTATAGATTATCTTCATTAACTTCAATTAAAACCAGAAGTGTATTAATTATACCGCTAAGCTAACTTAAAGATTTGCGGGTTTTAATTTAACTACAATGGCATAAGAGCAAGATTATTAACATTTAAACTGAGCACAAATGCTAATCTGATTAAAAAAAAAAAGGTTCCATCGGGAAATTTAACCTAACCTAATCCAACCGGTAGGACCTATGATTGGTTTAAACTCCATCGCATAGTTTAATTAATTGCTCAGCCATGTTGACCTATGATCATCACTTTAATATGGACTAGCATAATTATTTTTTTACCTTTAATATCTTTCCCGTAGCCAGTATCCTTGATATCTGTCTGCGGTTTCGCCGGTGTCTTGGACGTGGACGCTCCACTAGCAGCCGCGGCTTTCTCCACCAGTCTGATCTTCTCCTTCTCTCGGACCAACACCTTCGGGAACGAGAAGAACGGAATGGCGACGAGTATCAGGAGAAACCCACATAGCAGAAAACCACCCCACCACATGCCCACCCAACGATGGTCACCTGGATCTGAAATAAATGTAAAATTTTTGTAAGAAGTAAGGCTTCAAGAATAAAACCGTTTGATGCATATTCCAAGAAACATTATCGCCTGGTTTCACCCGCATCTGTGGTTACTGCTCCGTTCCCATTGGTCGTAGCTTGATGTTAGATAGCCTTTTTCAATTCGAACCAGTACTTCCTGAGATTAGCGCGTTCAACCAATAAAACTCTTTACTAATTCATCAGTACGTGTGTTTGTCACCTAACTTTCCCTAAATAACTTGACCAATTTGGACAGGATTTTTTGTGAATATTTGGGTGGGATGCTTTCCCTGGATGGTTTGAAAACACAGTTGACCTCGAGAGGTGGTGCTGTAATCGGGTTCTCAATTATTTAGTTTTTTGGCAAAAATACAGCCTTAGGGCAGGACAACGTCTGTCGGGTGCGGGACCGCTAGTATTAGTATAAATGATATGATATTAATAAGGATGAACGGTAGGTAGGATTTTTTATTGATTTAACCTAGATTGTCCTGTAATATTTTGTATAAATGATAATTAAATAAAAAAAAAGATAATAAGATAAAGTTATTCACCTATTGAGATGATGGTGCCAGAGAATGAGTCCATGTGGAAAGATAACAAGTATGCTCCAAGCAAGAACCCAAGCACCGGACCGAACGCAGCCATGCTGTACATACATCCTGCAAACAAAAATAGCATATATTTATTTAGCAGAGCTTTATTATCGAACAACCTAATTAAAGAATATAACGTAACAATCAGTTTATGTAATTAAGGTGGTGCATCATGACTCACATTTTCACTGTTTTTCATACAACCGCTCATAACTGAATATGACGTTATTACACATTTTTCATTAGATATTTTGGAAACACAGTATCTTGTGAACATTATCTAGGTTTCTAAAGAAACCAATTTCTAAATTTGTGTATAACTAATCCAGTAAAAACCTCTGAAAATGTCCTATTTTGTATAAACTTTGAGACTTCATAATTTGCCTAAAAATTAAAAAAGTCAAAAAAGTAATCCTCTAGAGACCTTGCAAATTTTATTAAGATTCTAAATGACGACAACTTTTTCCATCACTTTTAAGGGTTACAAAAAAACAGCTATTTCCTGGAGCAAGTTTTGTGAAATTTTCGAGTAAATCTCGGAATTACTGAATAATAACAGAGTTTACAAGCGTTATCTCTCTTTTTTTTGCGTTGCCTTTTCGTCAAACATCGCGTTGGATTGCATTAAATGAAGTAACAAGCTTTTAAACCATTTTCGATGTTTACAAAAGGCGAGTGGAAAAGGACCCTCTTAACACGATTATGTTAATCGACAAAATATAGGCGATTATTTTATTAATTAGGCATTATGCCACCAACAATTAGTTCCTATCAATCAGAAGCGGTGTGTAAGATAACATATCATGGCATTGTGTTTTTGTGACGCGGGTAATGTGTCGAGCTGTAAGTGCAGCCGGCACCGGCTCGCCGATACTGCGGAAAGTAGGTCACTCTTGTTCAGTACGGGCTGCAAATGGCGCGGCTTCCACCGCTAATATACTTACTATTTACTTACTTATGGTCCCCCAAATCGGTTTGCGTAAGAAACATTTCCATACGCTCCATTTACTCTAGTAACGATTATTTAAAAACCTCAATTTCACAAAGGTCGATTTAAGCGTTCAAATTACACTGATAAAATCGACCGAATAAAATCACTCATTATAGAAATTAATGGCAGTATGAAAACTGGCGGCGTGGCATGTATGCTGTGTGTGACGTAAGATTCGTATTATGAAAACATTGCGTGCTGGTGCGGCTTGCTTCCATAAGTTTAAATTTCATTCACTTTTACGCGACCAGTGTTTGGTGCAAGAGATAAATGTTTGTGGAAACGGAGACGCCGATTAACCAAACCGAGCATTGACCTGAACTACGACGATATTTAAATAAAGCAAGTTAAAATACTTCGCCTTTCATTTCAAAATAAAGCGGATATAAATCGATCGATATGGACCTCCTTTTAGCGGTACGAGTGGCTCTCGAATCCAGGTCGCCTCCATAGGAGTCTTAACGTGAAGGGCCTTATTAAAACCCCTCCCCTTGAGCCCTTGATGACGCTACAATAAAGTAGGCTGATTGAAAATAAAACATTTAACAAAACCACGAACATTTGTCTCAGATCGATAATAAATAATAAAAACAACTTTGAAGCAGAAACAAATGTATCCATCGAAAGAGTACCGTATGTTACTTCACATTCTTTAAGTTGAGTTTTTTATGGTTGTGTTTCCTGAAATGAGTTTTTCAGAACAGACAGTTACCAATAAGCTCATCGGCTGTGGTGCCCGTGATATGAAGATGGAAGTGGGTCAAGGACGCGGGCCCACTGCTACGGTTCATTTTCAAGGCACCGCATTTTCGTCGTGCCAGCCCAACACAATGTTTTCAATATAACGTTGAACGCGGCGCTCCAAACCTATTATTCAGATTTTCATGTTAGGGTGTGTGGGATAGCCGTTATTTATAAGGTCGAAGGGTCACGGCCTTCTTTTTATGTTCTGAATAAATTATTATGTGCATAATAAATATCAATATCAGTTTTGTGTTGCTTAATTACGTCTGATTTCCATTAGAATGTATAAATCACAATATTTAGTATTATACCTACTTACGCTGTATATTTGCGCTTAATGAGTAAGAAAAAAAAAAACGTTGGTCGCCGATTTAACGACTTAAAAAAAACTTGTCGGTGTTAAATAACGAAAAAATAAAACCAGAAACACCGGCTTCCGAAATTGAAGTTTTTTTTTTAACTTTCTAGTGTTTTCTTAGAAGTCGTTAGAGTTTTTGTAAATAGTTTTTAATAAACCAAAACGTGGTATACCGCATTACGTACAGATAGAATATACTTAACCATAAAAACCATTTATAGCCAGCGGCTACGAGTACCTATTTCATGAGAATTCTAATAAGCCGATTAGCCGTAACGCGGCGAGGCAGGATACATTTTTTTAACACGCTTTTATTAGTTTCACCTGTATGTTTGTATGTATGTTTGTAACCGACCCCTTTGAGCTCGATTTTGCCCTACTTTGAACGATCAGATTTAATTCAAAGTTTGAATGAGGTGCATTTAAAGACATTATCAAAGTGTTGATCCTTCTACTCATATCTGTCAATAAAATGTTAATATCTATTGACACAATGCATGCACCCCACGCTTTTTTACAATAATATACATTTATTTCCTTTTTACACTATTCTTAATCCAAATTTATTGAATTTTATTTTCTGTTTTTTAGTTTGATTTCCTATAAAAGGGTGTTTTTTTTTAAACTATTATTTTATTTCATTTTTTAGTTTTAGTAGAAAGAATTTAATTAATCCCGCCGAATCTAATTAGGATAATCGGATATTTTGATCGGATTATTGCATTGTCATCGATCTTTGACAGGTGTGCAAAGTTTTAATTAAAATCTGATCGTTCAAAGTAGGAAAAAATCGAGCTCAAAGGGGTCGGTTACAAACATACATACAAACATACAGGTGAAACTAATAAAAGCGTGTTTTTTTAGTTGTTTTAAACTGTTATTTATTTTTTTACTAGCTTTCCGCCCGCGGCTTCGCCCGCGTGGACTACAGTTTATATCGCGCGGGCAGAGACCCGTGCTCAGCAGTGGAATTATAGGTAGCCTATGTGTTATTCCAGTGTCTCTTCTACCTACCTACCAAATTTGTTCAGTAGTTTTTGCGTGAAAGCGTAACAGACAGACAGACAGACAGAGTTACTTTCGCATTTATAATATTAGTAGGGATTACAGGGTTCTCGTGACTACTTTACGACATCATTATCAGATCAGTATCATTTTCATCAGAAATACCAATTTATTTGTATCGTCATAGATGTTTATCTAGTTAACTACACATTTTAATTAAGAAAACCACAGATGGTGGTCACTTTATCACTGCTTACCTATACTATTTGACGATTTCCATCATTTCCTAACCGATACCAATGATACCATCATCAGATCTAGATTTTGATAAAAATGCGACCTAAGTATACTTATCTAGATGTGTATCCTTTCAAGTACCAAAAAAAAAAAAATCCAAATCGTTTCATAAATGACTGAGGCCAGAAGAACACACAAACAAAAAAAAATACAATTGATTTAAAAAGTCCTTTGGGTCGCTTGGGTAACCTCATACCCACGGAGTTAGTATAGAAGAGGAGGCGGCCTAAACAACTGTGCACTGTGACTCTCAACTGAGTCCTGACGTCATCACGGTGGGCGTGGCCTAAATCAGTGTATTGTTGGCGTTCGTCCTGTGCACAACTTCGTAAACCCACTTATTTGGCATTATATTCGCGATAGAAAACGAAAAAAATTAAGTGTTGTATTTTATCTTGTAAAAATTACTCGGATAGACGTTCTGATGCTATGGATGCCATCACATTTCATTTGTAAGTTATTTTATGCATAATTTATTAAAATACTTCTAGAAAAATCTTAACGTCAGCATTTCCAAATATAATTCTACTCGACATTAGATGGCGACACTTTATGTCATGGGAACTAAATATATTTAGGTACGTAGAGCTCAGTATTAATATATTTTAATAATCATACGTACTGAAATTTGATCAACATTCATTCCTAAAGGTCCTTTAATCGCCATAATATTATTTTTGTAGTTTTTATATAATTTTGTAAACAAGTCGCCATCTATCGTAAAATAGCAAAAATACAGGGCAGTAATTAGAAGCCAATTATTTTACCGAATATCCCACGGCTGACGAACTTGTAAATATAATACTTATATTTCTCTAATATATGATTTGGTCGATCAAATTGTTTTTAATTACCTCACATTTGGTGTAAAAAATAGAGTATGCAACACAGGGATAAAGCTGTCTTTGTCTTGGGCGGCTTGAATTCCTCACTTCACTCTGGTTTCTTTATAATCTCCCACTCAATGCTCGGGAGCTAATTATATAAAACCTTCACTGACGTTCGGGATTAATATCAGCAACCTTCGTGTCGTTCGGAATTCAACATGCCGCCCGCGACTTAAAGACACTGCTTTACCCCTAGTCACATAATCTACTATTATTGAATGGTATCGGACGTAAACACATGTTTTAAAAAAAAAAAAAAAAAATAGCTTTGTAATCAATCTTGATAATTCTTTCTATCAAAATAAGCCTTTAAAAAAGTAAAACCTAATAAAAATGGAATTAAAAAAAATGTTCCAATAAAAAGGATTTTGATGATTTTTTAATGATCTTCATTCGTCATTCATCTAATAATAGTATCACTATTTTCTGTTTTTTAATTAATTTAAAAAACAGAAATCCCTGGTAATTCTGAGTGCGACCCTGTTGCATCCTGCACTTAATGACATCTAGTGTGAGATAGTTACGTAACCACAAAATAAAATCAACAGAACGAGCAAGTAGTTTGGCTATTGACCGGCAGATGGCAAATAAAAAAATGGGCGGAGTCTAACACCCCCTCACCCCGCAAAATGTCACGCTTTTTTTCTTAGGGAAATCTTATTACAACATCTCCTCTTCTATACTAACTCCGTGCTCATACCTCACGTCTATATGTAGTCAACCAACAGCACAGTCCATTGTTTATTGAGGTCATAAACATAAACTAAAACCGAGCATTGCCACAGCGAGGTTGTGGTCCATAGCAAGTTTATCTTTCTAGAACATATACCTACTATACAAACATCACAAAGAACGTGTACGGGATCATCGGCCTTTCACGTGAATTCATTTGATAAATGGATCCTGCAGTTTTATAGCGACCCGAGTCGATGAATCACGCACCTTTAGTACCAGTAGCGTAGCTAGGCGTGGGCAAAGTGGACTGTCGCCTAAGGCCTCGAACAACAGAGCTCTAGAGCTCTTTAAGAACAAGGTTTTTTTATAATATTGATAGGCTCGCCTTTGGCCATTATTTCACCTGATAAATGCCATCACCTGTAAGCAATAATGCGCGTCAGTCGCTGTCTCGTTTTCCAATTTAGGAAAGAAAAAGACTTTGCTGATGTGCCTTCGCCCACGTCTAAATTAGTCCACACTACGCCACTGTATAGTACCTAACTTCCGAGACAGGCGTGTCCACGATAATGTTTCATATCTATATTACTGCAGTATGTAAACCGTAATAGAAAAACCGTGTGATCCATTAATAGGTAGGCAGTACTTGATTCAAAACATCAATTTTAATTGGGTCTTTAGTAGGTAGCCACTATCTTTGTAGCTCGATCAGTGGATCAATATTGACAGTGCGTCTACTCGCAAGCTCCACTGCATAGTACAAATATTAATGTAAGTAATCGTATCGTTATTATCTCGTACACGATGACGGTCAACATTGCTATTTCGTATTGTTAGAAATGATAAACATACTGAAAATAAGGATAACACTGATTGATATATTGTTGTTCTAGTTTTATTCCATTCAGTGTTTGTAAACACGTTCCATTTAAACGCGTGTTGATAAAAATGCTTTTACTTCTAGTGAATGCTGTAAAAAGTTAATTAAAGGTGTGTGTTGGTTTTAATGAAGTTCAGTGACTCGTGTATGTGGTTTATGCAGAGTTTATGTGCGGGGACACCGTCGCTCCGCGTGGCACGACCAGCGATAAAGACATGAACGACTCCAGCGATACGAAGTGGACCCGCGGACGGTATAAAAAGCGTCACGACAATAATATTGAAGTCGTTTCAAAGTTAACAAAGGGTGATAATAATTTATGAGATTTGCTGCTAGTCTGGCACACCGCAGCGCTCGTCGCTCAGTGCCATGCATTAGGTATGATATGGCAGCAGTCATGACTTTATTGTAACGTGTTTGCAAACTGCTTGTTATTAAGCTTGCTTAACATAATCCGTAAGTAGTTTAGCGCACATCACAAGATAAAAGAGAGAAGGAGCCTAATTCTTTGCTAGTAGCAGGCCACACAGAACAAACAACATGAGTCATCGGAATACTTTTAGACAAGCTCCGGCACGATATGCCGTCACGGTAAAACTATAAAACTATCCGAAGGACTAATCTGCAGCAAACGGTACATTACGATACCTTTATGTGCTATTGGCGTATTAACTATACGACACAAGAAAGAAAGCTCGCTCCAGTGAAGATTTGCTCACAATTTTAAACAGTCTTCTCTTATAAAAACTTCTTCATTTGGCGTTCCATTTGTTCCGTCTTCTTTTCTTCTTACTTAGAAATACAAGTCTGAAAGTGGCGCTGGTAACCGCAAAGTTTTGCGGAAATCGGTCGTCATGGTATGGCGGGGAATCAGCAACATGTCGCGAGGAAAGTTTTGGGTATTAACGAGGATTTGGAGTATGCGGAACAGAGAGTAAAGTCCCACAAGGAGTATATGTAGAGAAAATACTAAAGAAACGATTAATGGTTGCTAGTAAAAGATGATACGGCGAAAAAGAAGATGCTGTTCATATGACAACAAATAGATACTCTATATTTCGCACCTCCGCTCAAATAGTGTCACCACCCAAAAAATGTTTTTTGCCTAAATTTATCCCTAAATCACTACATAGTATGTATAAAACAAAGTCGCTTTTTCTGTCCCTATATCCCTATATACTCTTAAATCTTTAAAACTACGCAAAGGATTTTGATGCGGTTTTTTTAATAGATAGAGTGATTCAAGAGGAAGGTTTATATGTATAATAACATCCATTAAATAGTGGAGAAATACTGCTAAACGAGCGAAGCCGGGGCGGGTCGCTAGTTTATTACAATTTAAAGTCCATTTTCCATAATTTGATTTTTGAGTTGTGACACTATTTGAGCGGAGGTGCGATTTATCTTACCTATATACATGCTGGAGGACTCTGGGCGCACGTGGTCGTCCACATAGGTGGTGCCCAAGGTGAGTAGAGGCGAGCCTCCGCAGCCAAGTAGCAGTTGCGCCACTATGAACACCATTACCGGCATGAAGGTGCTCGGAGAACTCTGTCAAATCATACGAAATCATTACTCATTTCGTACGTACAGCAAAGGAATGGACTGCCGTAGTTCCTTGGTTCCTGATAGCTATATCCTGGAAGCCTAACAGTGAATAGAGTACATACTTCTATTTTGCAATTGCAATCAATTGTGCTCCATCGTCGACTAATAGTGTTTTTAACCCTTCAGATACCTTCAATTAGAGACACAATAGTAAGACAATAGATGCGCGGCCACCGGTGGTCGCTTGGGGATTCATGAATTAACGCGAGCCTCTCAAAAATCATAACGCTTTCCTAACCAACCGCTACCCGATAACCGATATTGTTGACATTGGAATTGTATTAAATTAATTATTATTGACATTTAATTTTTTGACATAGCTCTAATTTCTCAATTAAACCGATATTATTGACATTGTAATTTATGAAAATAATTATCATTGACATTAAATTTTTTGACATAGCTCTAATTTTTCAATGAATCTGATAGTATTGACATTATAAATGTATGAAATTAATTAATCTTGAAATTAACTTTTTTGACATACCTTTAATTACTCAAATGAATTGATAATAATAATTAAGTAATAATAATGTTTATTGCATGTTCATTAGGATAAATCAAAATTGCAATGCTTGTAAAAGGCTGCTAAGTCAAAAGTACTGACATGATAACAACAACACCATTGTACACTTAGTTTGCAATAAATGTTTTGACTTTGACTTTGACTTTAATCGGTTGGGGGTTTATTATAACGGCAACTAATGATCAGGATAATTGCTTCATTCATTTGTATAAGGACAAGCTAAAATGGTAGGTAGCATTGTCAGAGGTGCCAAATGCGTTGATGATGTCATTAGTCAATAAAAATATACTTGCAAATTCTTCATGTAATTTTTTTTTCGGAAATGTATTGAACGTCTAGGGATGGACTACATTTTCTAATGTAAGACAAACACACACACACACACACACACACACACACACACACATTTTGTAATGTATTCATAAAACTTAGGCTTTAAAAAAATATACAAACCTTAATGCAATTGTCAGGTCTGAGGTTGCTGGGTGGTAACCCTTGCGAGAGCCGTCCCAGGCCGCCCATGTCCTGCTCCAACGCATGTGGAAGTCGACAAATGTTATCGTCGGATTTATTGTTCATCAACGTTTCGCTATTCACTTCCGCTATAAAGTGCGGAACGACGAACACTAAGGAGCCGATGCCCATAATCACGGCACCTAAAATAACAAAACTCGTAAACATCGTGCCAAGTTATCGAATCCGCCTCATAATGAAATGTATCAACCTTTGTTGCTTTGTCTTCAACAAGCGATTGATGTTGTCAGGTCAAGGTAAGATTTAAAAAAAGCCAATAAAGTAATGTAAGCTCCAAGACCTTGCGTAACACTTAAACAAATAAGACTGGTTGCGCAATATGTAAGCAAACGGACGATGCTAAGGCGTTTTAATTATTATTAGATCCTCACCGACTGCGATCCACACTGGAATGTGTCTCCTACTGCCAAGGTAGGATACGAAGATCACGGTGATCACGTTACCGATTTCGTAGCTGCTCGCGATGAGTCCAGACAGACTCGACGGGATTTCGAAGCGTTTCTCGATGGTTGTGATCACAGAGTTTATGTAGCCGGAGCTCAACGCTTGTTGCAGCGTTACCAGGAACGAAAGGAAAAAAACAAACACCTGAAAGGAAGTATATGTTACATGCATTATTTTTTAAATTTACGCTATTAATATTTTGCTAAACGTTTAAGACTTACTTTAATACTAGAAAATTGTTGTATGAACAGCGGCCTCCACGACAAGATACCGCAATCTCTTGCGTCATGAGGAATGTCTAATATTTCTGGGTATAGTTGCCGGGGCTTTTCTCTTTCCTTGTCCCGTTCGCGATCTCTATAAACAGATGGAAAACACGCTTTAGTTCCTGTAATTAACATTAATTTATGCTACAGCTAATTCAACGAATAAACTACAGCAGCTGTGAATATTAATCAAACTATTCGCGGCGCGTGCGCAGGTCGATATACTGACAGGTATATCTTGATTTTCTTGTGGGTCATCTAACTCTTGAAATTGGCAATTATATGTACTAAGTACTTGTTACGCACATGTTGTCAAGTGTCAGTGTGAGATGTCTCACTAAGTATTGCGTGCGATCTCGAATTTAAACGAGTGCGTCGGTTCCGGTGTTATAAGTGCGAATGAGGGGTCATATCAACACAATGCGCTCGTATCCATCACTTCGTACACATCACAAAATACTACACAACGTGAACCCGGCTTCGGGTTATAGTAAACGGACACTTTCTCCGTTTACTATAACTTGTGTAACTATAGTCGTGTAGAAGGTTGGTTTGGTGAAACAATTGGAATAAAATTGACATTGAGTTGGTATTGAGTGTTCTTCCAGCACACCTTGAGGAAGTCAGCCACTCTAGCGACTACAAGCCTGTTGACTATTTTGGTAACACCGCATCAGAATCATCAGATAAATAGTGCGCGTGTAGTTCGTACCGTGAATGTTAAAAGTAAGAAGCTGTCACAGGCGCCAAGAAAAAGTGACAGGCGACAAGTCGACACTATCTGAAGGTACAGTGCGTTTCACTTAAGAAGTCCCTTTGCCGTAATGTTGGCGATGCGGAAAAACAGTGTTGCAATATTTTTAGCAATTCAATTACTTAATATTAGGGAGATTAACTTCTATTTCGTTACTCTTAACAATTGCGTTTTTTTTTTATTTATTTTTTTACTATTTTTGAATAAAGTATAGGGCGCTGGGCTCCATTCCACTTTTCCTGCAATTCTTTCAAATACCGAAAACGCCACGCCACAATATCGTATCTCACTATAACAACGTCCTTTTAGACCTGCTTTTTTTAAATAAAGTCCCATTCCTCTCATAATTCTCCAAAAAGTGCTGCAACTACCGTTAAAATCGTTTTCGTTGTGCATTTCGGGGAACAATTTTGGTAGAGTAGGCAACTCTTTCCTTTTTCCCTTCTTTTTTGTGTGGACAGACAGGGGAGCCAACATTACGCCAAAGGAACGTCTTAAGTGAAACGCACTGTAAAGGCTCTCTTTGTATTTACAAAAAAAAAAAAATCAGTGACCAGTAGTGTTCTTGTTACCTGTTTTGCTTGTCGTCGGACTCAATCCATAAAAGACTACACCGGTACACCCATACACAACAATAACACGATAATCTTAAAACAAATCGAAATCTCATTTAATGTCCAGTCAACTGTCCATTTCAAGTCGTATGGAAGAAATCGTGAATGAGATAAAGGCGTCCGTTTTACTTCGGTTTTGTTTAATGACAATTTATTTTATTTAGTTTCGTATGATCTTTCCGGAGTTCGCCGGTCGCTGGAACACCCGCGGGACAATTAAGATTACCGATATAGCCTAAAGAACTACCAAACGATGGCACATTTATTTATTATTTATTTATTTACCCTATTTATTCCCCACTGTGACATTATATGAGATGTGTAAAGTACTCACCGTAAGACAGATTTATATTCTGCAGGTAGTAACCAAACAACACAGTATCACACCCTATACCGAAAAACCCAAGACCTGACGTCTGTCTACCCTTGAGATGCCACACGGCATCTGCCAGGCGGCAACGTGCACACCAAGCCATATACTTGTATAATAAATTAAACAAATTGTTAAATATTTATCCCCTTACAATTTACGAAACAAGAAAAACTGTAAAGGATTGGTTGTCCTAGTCATGATTACGAAAAAACCGAATTGTTATTGCAGCGGACTTGAGGCATGTTATGGTTAGAGATGGGCGGTGGGTAAAAACCCATCGGGTATTTACCGGGTAAATACCCAATTTGGGTATAAACAGGGTTTTTACCCGGTAAATACCCAAAACCATGGGTATAAACCTTTAACACTTTTTGGAATGATTTATTACATAAAATTTAGTTGAACTTTAGATCGTTGACATGTTTTGAATAGCTCCATGTTATAAATTCGGCTCCTTTCCTATATTTTTATGATTCAACGCCTGATTATTATTTTTGTTAAATGAAGTTTAACTGTAACTTTTGCATAAATGTAAAATTTCAATTAATTTTCAAGTTACAATAAATAACTTATACAATGATTTTTTTTTATTCATTTTTGTTTTTAATTTTATCTTACGTGTTCTACATGTTGTTTCCTAATTTTGTATATCTGTGTAAGTGTCCCAAATAAAATACAGACGTAAAATATTAAAAAAATACGGACTTGCAATTTTTACATGATTTGTAGAGTAGAAAACTATTCTTTGCCGACACCATGGACATATCATGCATAAAACATATTTGATGAACATTTTTTTATTGTTAAAAATGTATAAAATACAAAAAAATACCAAAAAGTAAATACCCACCATTTGGGTATTTACCCGGGTAAAAACCCTGCATTTGGGTATTTTGGGTATTGACCCGGTATTTACCGGGTAGAAACCCATCTCTAATTATGGTATGTATCAATTACACACTCTTTACCACACACACATACACACCATCCCACCCTCACACACTCTTCTTTCTCGCGGTTTACGTTATATCTGGTATAGCTTTTTGCATTTTTGCTCTGAATTGCAGAGTGAAATCATAGAATTTGGATGCATTTATAGGTTTATCATAAAATGTTTGTTATTTATTCTAAGTCTAATTTAATATTAATTTAATCATTCTAATTTCATTATTATTTTGTAATTTATAATTAATGCATGTATAATTTAAACTAATTTAAAATTGACATTATTTGTATTGTATTCGGTAGTACCTATTCTCAACATTAATGTGACTTTTGTTATTTAATTGTACCTCATGTAATTCTCAATTTCTTTTTGTATCAAAGTTACTGTAGCTATAGCTCCATGCTAAGGACGCGTTTACGATTTGACGCGCATCAATTTTAGGTATAGAGTCTTACTACTACACGTGCACGGCTCACACACACAGCGAAATGCGCGAAGCGGCGAAATTATGAGTAACTTGACACGACTTGATACTTGAGCTTACTTTTATTTAATTTTTGCCATGTTTTTTTTTAAGTTTACTTTAATTATTTTTCAAAAAGTTCGTAACGTGGAAATGGTAACAAAAGTAGATACCATTTACTTAATTTCATTGGACAGTGATTGACTGGTAAGCAAGTACTTGCTAAAGTACCTATGTATTTACAATTTGCGCGACAAGCTTTTTGAAAACAAATAATTAAAAACATAAGCTTATTTTATCTGCTGTATTTATTATTTTTAACCGACTTCAAAAAAGGAGGATATTCTCAATTCGGATGTTTATATTTATATATTTTTTATATGTAGGTATGTTAGGGCATAACTCTGTCATAATATAGACGGATTTGCAAAATTCTTTTTTGTTCGAAAGAGGTTTATTCCGAAATAGTCCCTTGTAAATATCAGACGGGCAATTCTCGTAATTTTAAGAACGTTCACAGTCTAATCTGTCTCAATCTGTCAAAAATACCTCTAATTTCCCTACATTTTGAAAATTGTTTGACATTTGTTTGTTGCCGAGATGAGACTGCGAATAGATTTTGAATGTTTTTAATTACGAGAATTGGCCTTCTCATGAGGTCGGAGAGTTGTGAGATTGGACAGTTTCAGAGACAGACAACGGAACTCTTCAATAAATGCCAGCAAATCAACCGCAATTGCTGCTTTCGCATATTATGTATGCATTGTTTGCGTAATCACACAGTATAAGATCATGCCTGTACCCTCTAAAGGGGTACGCAGATGTGTTCAGTATACCACGGCACACCGTCATTTCTCTCAAAGTTGTTATTGGGGTACCTTTAATCTTGCAAGTAAATTCGGACAACCTTTTTTGTTTATGAATTGATTTAATTAACCGACTTAATTTAGATTAAGTATTTTTTTTTATGTAGGTATGTTTAGATGGATTTGCAAAATTCTGTCATTTTTTAATGGATAAGCTATGCATGCCCCAGGGGTAGTACAACATAAATTTTATGAACTTTGCTTGGCCTACCCAAGCAAAGTTCATAGAGTTCATAAAATTTTGAAATTGATGATGTTTAATTTCCTGTCACTGATATTCACATAGCAAGTAAAAAGTTTTAGGTACCTATATAATTTTGTTTTGGTATCAAATGGTTCTCGAAAACTAGAAAGAAAATACGTTTATTTGGCACATACATATAATACTGATAAGTACTTACAATTACTTTCAAGGTTAGGATTAGGTTCCAAACATTATTAATTGCTTCATAAAAAAAAAGTCGTTTGCATGACAACAAGAACAACCCAATAGATATTGTTTATCTGTCAAATTGGAATGGATTGCCATTCTAAGTGTGTTACGTAATTAGGATGCCGTACGAAGCCGAGTCAGAAGCTAGTAAATGATAAAAGAAATGAATAAAACTTACGATAGACATAAAAAAATATCAATTTTTATTTTTCTTTATATTATTATGACAATGACAATTATATTATTATGATGAACGTTCCCGTAGTTCCATATTTCTTTTGAATCTCGTCTTAGGCCTTGGCATCTAAACCAAAAATTGTGTTATAAAAGGTATAAACTATACACACTCTTATCAGCTAACTCTACTTGTCTATTAGTTTCAATAGCAGCCTCCAGGTCCTGGACCTGCAGGTCTCTCCATCAAGTCCGAAGGTAAGGTCTCAACATAACTAACAAAACGTGCCCAAACTCGGCACACCTAGCTCTACTGGTATACTACATAGTTCCAGTAGCAGTCTTCGAAGTACACCTGCAGGTCTCTCCATCAAGTCCGGAGGTAAGGTCTCAACATAATTAACAAAACGAACCCAAACTCGACACACCCAGCTCTACTCGTCTATTAGTTTCAGTAACGGTCTTCGGAGTACACCTGCAGGTCTCTCCATCAAGTCCGGAGGTAAGGTCTCAACATAACTAACAAAACGAGCCCAAACTCGACACACCTAGGTCTACTCGTCTATTAGTTCCAGTAGCAGTCTTCGAAGTACACCTGCAGGTATCTCCATCAAGTCCGGAGGTAAGGTCTCAACATAACTAACAAAACGAGCCCAAACTCGGCACACCTAGCTCTACTGGTATAATAGTTCCAGTAGCAGTCTTCGAAGTACACCTGCAGGTTTCTCCATCAAGTCCGGAGGTAAGGTCTCAACATAACTAACAAAACGAGCCCAAACTCGACACACCTAGGTCTACTCGTCTATTAGTTCCAGTAGCAGTCTTCGAAGTACACCTGCAGGTATCTCCATCAAGTCCGGAGGTAAGGTCTCAACATAACTAACAAAACGAGCCCAAACTCGGCACACCTAGCTCTACTCGTCTATTAGTTCCAGTAGCAGTCTTAGAAGAACACCTGCAGGTCTCTCCATCAAGTCCGGAGGTAAGGTCTCAACATAACTAACAAAACGAGCCCAAACTCGACACACCTAGGTCTACTCGTCTATTAGTTTCAGTAGCAGTCTTCGAAGTACACCTGCAGGTCTCTCCATCAAGTCCAGAGGTAAGGTCTCAACATAACTAACAAAACGAGCCCAAACTCGACACACCTAGGTCTACTCGTCTATTAGTTCCAGTAGCAGTCTTCGAAGTACACCTGCAGGTATCTCCATCAAGTCCGGAGGTAAGGTCTCAACATAACTAACAAAACGAGCCCAAACTCGGCACACCTAGCTCTACTCGTCTATTAGTTCCAGTAGCAGTCTTAGAAGAACACCTGCAGGTCTCTCCATCAAGTCCGGAGGTAAGGTCTCAACATAACTAACAAAACGAGCCCAAACTCGACACACCTAGCTCTACTCGTCTATTAGTTCCAGTAGCAGTCTTCGAAGAACACCTGCAGGTATCGCCATCAAGTCCGGAGGTAAGGTCTCAACATAACTAACAAAACGAGCCCAAACTCGGCACACCTAGCTCTACTGGTATAATAGTTCCAGTAGCAGTCTTCGAAGTACACCTGCAGGTTTCTCCATCAAGTCCGGAGGTAAGGTCTCGACATAACTAACAAAACGAGCCCAAACTCGGTACACCTAGCTCTACTGGTATATTAGTTCCAGTAGCAGTCTTCGAAGTACATTTCAGGTCACTCCATCAAGTCCGAAATTGAGTATGAAATTTATAAGTACATAGAAACTGTGAATAAAATCTTACCTTGGTTGTCCGTAGTCCGTGCAGAATGCGTGAAGGATCAAGTTTGTTAGGTCAAATATTTTGTATTCATACAGCGATCTTTTCCAATACGAGGAGCTGCTTGCAACCGTCACAGTGTCCACTCACGACGGCGGCCGAGCGCAGACTAATATTTCATTACAATTTTTTGTGCAATAAATCAAGACAGTGACCAGTAAAATAACCCTTATTTCAATCCAATAAGAATCACATGTTACCGCTAAATATGTGAAAAAATAAGACTCAATTTTATTTTTTTTCTGTGGCGTATTGTAACATTTTGATAGTTTTTTTTGCTACCTTTTTGAGTTGAACATGTCTGCTTACATAAAATATTTTTAAATACATAAATTTATGTTATTAAATAAAAGTAAAATGTCCCTAAAGTCAGTACGATGTCGTCGAATTTGTGTGAAGAGGTAACGGAAATTATTTTTTACAATATTATAAACCAAAATTTTCGAATAAAAAATTGCTACCTTTTGAAGATTAAGGAGTAATCTATCTGTGGTAATTATTAGTTACATTTGGTTTTGTATCATTTTGCCGCAAAATGCACCGAAAACTGCTTATTTTTTTCAGATTCGTAAATGCGTCCACACTGACTTCTGAAATACAGGTATTCATACCTAGCTCTGGAGTCAGGGCTACATTAGTTTATAAAGATTTTTGTGAAATAAATATTATTATTATTGTTTCTGTTTTTATTTCTCAGTTCTTGGGCTGGTGTTTAGCTACATTTACGGGCCAGGCTTACTTGGCCTGGCCTGTGTGGTGTGTTATGTGGAGGATGCGTTATGAAATAGACCTATTTCGTGTTCGTCTATTTGTAAGAATTTTCTGACAATGCGACATGTGTTCAAGATGACAGCTTTTTGTAACGGTATATAAAAGGTGTCTTTAAGATTTAGTAACTTAAGACTGGAAGGGATGATGCGGGATGACACCTGTTGTGGAAAGCACGATAGGGACCACATAAACCTTTTCTTGTCGTCATATTCTAGTTACTTCCTCCTTAAGTTCTACGTATTTACTAATTTTTTCCGTTATTGTCTTCTGTATGTTATGTGTGTTAGGAACAGCAATATCTATTAGGTAGGTGATTTTATCCTGTAGAATGATATCCGGCCTATTATAGTGGATTGTCCTGTCGGTAAGAATTATAATTATTATTACATTGCTCACAGCCTGCAGAACTGTCAATAGGACCGAAAAAGGTCTGAAGTGCCGACCGCGTACCGAAAGACATAGCGTTGCTAGACCTCCTACAAGGTGGACCGATGTTCCATTGAAGATTGCAGAATCCGCTAGATACGAGAAGCCACAGGACTGGTCGATGTGGTGATACTTGGAAGTGGCCTATGGTCAGCAGTAGGCCTATCGGTTTAAATGATGATGATAAATGAAGTTAGGTGGGTTTAGGTTTGATTGCTAGTTCACCTGTCGCAGACGCCAGCCGAAGGGTTTCGGCTGTGGCACTTGACGGACTCCCGCGGCGGGTGCGACGGGTGCGGTGGCGTGCTCGGCCCGGCCTCGTCGCTTGCCTCCGCGCATCCTGACTCCGCGTACAGCCCCGTCATCGCGTACATTGACTCTTGCCTCCTGCAAGCAATACATTTATGTGGTACTTGGTAGATACTAAATACCTTCGGTTCGTGCATTTTGGTTAGGGAAATGACATTTCATCTTTACTTACACATCTAAATAAAATTGAAGTTTCTGTTTTTAATATCAAAATATACAAGGTGATTGGAAGATGGGTGCAAAGCTTTGAGGCGAATATAGTACAGACCATTTAGAACCCCTTCAGCCATGGTTGTCTTAGACGAAGTCTTACCAATTTTTTTTAACCCATTTTTTAAGTTGTATTTCAGAAATTCCCAAAATTTCATGTAAACTGCTTATTTATTTATTTTGACATTTTTTTTACAGACATTTAAAGTTCAGAAATAAATTAAAGTTTTTATCAATATTGTTTTAAAACTTTATTTAAAAAAAAACTAAGGGTGCTTTTTTTATTCAAACCATTTTGGAAATATGCCTGATAATCGTTCTTTCTTTTGAGGTATCATTTACGTAGATATCTTACAAATTATTGAAGTTAAGACTTACAAATCAATTTGAGGGAGAAATTTAAAATTTTAGGCAATCTACCAAAAACTGATTTTTTGTATAAAATAATACTTTATTTGTTCGAAATGATAAAATTGTTCGATCCTAAGATTTTTTTGCACACGTAGGAGCCAACATGCGCGGTGCGACGGCATTTCCAGGAAGAACGCCCAGTGAATAGAGAACCAACTCTTATCGCTTGATAAGAGTTGGTTTTTACAGCAAAATGATGAGATACACCGTGTGGAACCTGGAGTCAACCCAGGCAGACACAGAACTGCCATCGAAGAAGACATTTTGGCAGCATTTCAAGCGGATCCTGCTGGTAGTAGGATCCGCCAGAGCAGTAGCTCGAAATCTAAACATCTGTTGTCATCATCATGTATACACATGAAGAAATAAATACTAGAGAAGAATTGATAAGGAGAATAAATTCAGCGTTTGAAATAATGAAACAGAAGATGATGTTGAAAATAACAACTACAGAAGTTAGAAGACGGAGTTGAGCTTGTGTTAGGAATCATGGCCGTCATTTTGAACATGAAAAATAAATAATTTTGATTCAAATGTTTGTTTTAATTAGTCTGCCTAAAATTTAAAATTTCTCCCTCTAATTGATTTGTAAGTCCTAACTTCAATAATTTGTAAGATATCCACGTAAATGATACCTCAAAAGAAAGAACGATTATCAGGCATATTTCCAAAATGGTTTGAATAAAAAAAGCACCCTTAGTTTTTTTTTAAATAAAGTTTTAAAACAATATTGATAAAAACTTTAATTTATTTCTGAACTTTAAATGTCTGTAAAAAAAATGTCTAATGACACAGTTGCCTAAAACATGTTTTGCTGAATTGATTACACATTATTTTATTAAAGTAAAATAAAAATGAATTCATTTATCATTAAATTTAGCCATACATAAGCAGTTTACATACAATTTTGGGAATTTCCGAAATACAACTTAAAAAATAGGTTAAAAAAATTTTTAAGACTTCGTCTAAGACAACCATGGCTGAAGGGGTTCTAAATTGTCTGTACTATATTCGCCTCAAAGCTTTGCACCCATCTTCCAATGACCTTGTATATTTTTTAATAAATGCTTAAGTATGAAAGTATATTCGATACCTATAACAAAAATTCAATTTTAAACTTTGTTTTCATTGGGATATAGCTTAGGATTAGGTCATTTAAGCTACTTTTCGTTTAGCCGCCGGAACAGGGCTTAATTCCTGGGAGGTGGACGCACAAATTAATTCCTATGCAGAGGAGTCGGGAGGGGTATCTCTGATATGGTTAATATTTTTTAAACGATTGCCGTAAAAAAGGAGAGTAATGTTCTAAAACTTCACTGTTCAGCTAGTACATAATACGTTGTTGCATTGGTTAAGATTCCGAACTCACAAAGCACTAGTTTTTTTACCAGATGTAAATGTTTGATAACCAGACAAGGATATATATGCTTGCGCCCGATAATGTTTGTTTGAGATGATGTCTCGTTCACACAACGTATAGATTTTTCTTTAAAGAAACTCAAGTATTTAACAAATCTTCTCATGGCTCTTCTTCCTCTCTCATCTTGCACATATTTATTTTCATGTCCGTAAGGATTGAGGAGCCACATCTCGTATCTTAATGAAATTAAACACTTATTTAGTAGTAAGTTAAAAAATTTTGTAGGCTCGATCCTGGATTTTGTAGTAAAATATATAAAAAGTTACATGAACATGAAGGTGGATCCTCAATCTAAATGTTTGGATTGAAGAGCCACGTCAGAACTACGAACATCATGGTTGAATATTTATCATTATTTGGTATGATTTAGTAGCATTTTAAAGTAATTAGTAGACAACATTTGAGCACTGTAGCGTTAAAATTAAAAAAGTTATTAGCTATTATAATCCTTACGGACATTTATTTTCGGGTGAACGATGAATTCTGTGAAATATTTCTTAACCATCAGGAAGTATATCTTGTATACTCTTACTTCACATGAATTTTTTTTGCATTTAGTACCGTAAAACGTATTGTTTCGCAGATTTCTTTAACTGTTTCTTTTTCTCTGTCCCTATTTCTTAATATTTTTCAAATTTGAAAATGGAAAAAAAATTAAATGCATTAAAAATTTAAAAAAAAGATTAAATCTGGTGGAAGGGGAAACTGTCAAGTTACAGAAAAAGGATGCTCAAACTGACACGTGACGTCACCGTAATTAGGTTACGCACATACAAAAGAGATAGCGAGATGTTAATACACAAGATAGTTCTCAGTATACATGTAGGTGGAAGGAGAGGGAGAGAGAGGTCATAGAATAGATGCATGGATAGTGTGAGGGGTGAACTGAAAGAAAAGGGGATAATGGAAGAAAAAACGCGTCGACCCCAAGTAATATGGGATAAGGGTAGGGAGAAAAAGAAGAGACACAAGATAAAACCCTGTGGGTTGTGGGATTGCTCGAAAGAGTTAGGCAACAAAAGGCCAAAGGGCAACAAAAGGAACACAGTTGTGTTATACTCGGTAAAAGTCAGACACTGTCTCTCGTTCCATCCAGAGCTCTAAAAGTCATTTGATAATTTCCTACATCAAAAAAACATACATTCAGCCGAACATAGAACCTCCTCCTTTTCGAAGTCGGTTAAAAAATAGATAATACCCTATTGTACAAATTAACGTTATCTTGACAATTACGTAAGACGTACTTTTAATTCGATCAATTAAAAGTTTATGTGTGGTTAATAGCAGGTTGCAGAAATGCAGATATTACTTTCTACTAAGGCTTCGCAACTTCATGGCCTGGGAAAATGTACTGCTGTCATTTTCATATGTGAAACGCACAGGCATCTAGAATCGTTATTAATAATAGTCAATAATTTATGCAGTTGTGGAATTTTAGTTAAGTTAGGGTGGTATTTGGGAAAATACGAAATGCTGGACGCACAAGCAAATGGATCAAACAAAGGTCATCTACCCTTCAACGTATCAGGTATCCATCTAATTCATGAATAAATAATAACGCCATAACCATAACATAACCCTAGAGGAAAACGTACTAGCAAGGGAATATACCGCCGACGGGATATAAATATCCTACGTCCTATTAGACATGGTCTGCCCATGTGCCAAATTTCTTCCAAATCCGTTCAGGTGTTTGAGTGTGAATTAGTAACAAAATATCGTACGCACGCCTTCATAATATACTAGCTGCTGCCAGCGGTTTATCCCGCGTGAAAGTAGAAAATTGATCCAAGGGAACCGAAGTACCCCTAGGATAAAATATTCTATGTACTGTTCTAGAACAGTACATAGAATATTTACCTCGTGTCCATTTCATCGAAATCCCTTCAGTAGTTTCAGCGTGAACGAGGAACAAACAAAGATCATAGAGCAACATGCACACTCATAAATTTCCGCTTTTATTATATAGTGTGATTATGGTCATTTCCAACACAGCAAGCTCATGTCGCGCCGTTGCCTATATTCTTTCAATGTCAATTTTTTATATTCAACTATCAAATGTATATAAAACATGCAAAATCTAACAATTTATAAAACAGAAATGTCTTCAAGATTTAGGTTAGAGGTTCTCGTAACTTTGCATGCAGAACTTGAAGCTCCGCGATACGGGTACCGTCAGGGCAGTCACGACAAACTCCGCTATGATTAATGGCTTGGATGTCAACCAGCCTTCTTATGACTAGTACATACAAATGGTCCTTTCAAACTGTGCCACGTAACTTGTTACTTTGCCTTCTGCCCCTTTACAAGCAATCTGGGGAATACTATTTACCTACAGTTGTACACATAGGTGCTTGATATAATTTTGTACCACATCCGGTCATTTTCCACATTATATGATTATAATTATAAATAATATACATATGTATTGCAGC
This sequence comes from Mythimna lalbum, assembly GCA_949319445.1. Classification (NCBI taxonomy): domain Eukaryota; kingdom Metazoa; phylum Arthropoda; class Insecta; order Lepidoptera; family Noctuidae; genus Mythimna; species Mythimna lalbum. Next base: position 14,588,193 of record OX439345.1, on the reverse strand, counting down.
AACCACACCATAATAACTTATTATAATTATATTATGTACTGTCATGTACCTAAAAGTTACCGGCCAAACCCAATTTTAGGTTGAACTAGTTTCACCTTAGAGTTTCACTTAGGCCAAACACGCGATATTAGCTCTAGAGCGAGCAAAGCGAGCTCGGCCATTTAGGCTACCCTGATACGGATAGGTTAGAAGGCTAAGATGGGAGCGAAACGGAGCTCTTTCCTTAGCCTTCGTGGTTATTTTTTATTTAACCACCCAGCAATAGGGAGTGCACGCGTGTAGCCAACAATTCATCCTAAAATCGGGTTTGGCCGGTAACGTTACTAGGTATTGCTACCTAAATCTATACCAGTCTTTCCCAAAGTGGGCGATAACGCCCCCTTGTGGGCGCTGCAGGTCTCAAGGAGGGCGGGAAGAGACCCAGAAAGAAAATGGAGGCGTTGTGTAGAGGGGAGGATGATTTGTAATTTTATTTAGCTAGGAGGCCTCTTAAACAACGACTGCAAGAGCTCTCGACTCTCAACAACAACTTGTGAACATCAACTAATATGAATTAAAAGATTGCTCAAACTCGGTTCTGTCCTATTTTATTGAATATAGAAAAAATGAAAATCATGTCAATCGGTCGCTCCGTTTCGTAATGAAAGTAGACACAAACAAACATATAAAAAGGCAACAGATACACTTTCGCATTTTAATAGTTATTAGTACTCGTAGATATCTATCATGTTTTAACGAGTTTTTGTTAAATAACCCGAATTGTGCATTCCTGTATCAGTCGGCTGGTTCATTGAATACTTGTTCGGACTTGTTGAGTACGATTGAGCGTCGAATGAGATAAACGAGTTTATGCATGTTTGTTTTATTCCTGTCGGTGCGTGCTGCTTAAGCATTCCTATATAAACAATGTAATATTAATTTTATTTTCATTTGTGGTTTCGCGCGCAATAGATGAGCAGTACTTACGCCTTGTCTACACTACTCGCGAAATTGAACTTATTTCTCAAAGCAAAACAATGTCGGAAGTAAAAAAGAAGAGACGGCAATACTGTGCGGAATATATTAAATTCGGATTTATTGAAAATCCCACAAACCCATCGTCGCCTTTGTGTCTTCTATGTCTAAAAACATTTTCGAATGAAGCAATGAAGCCTTCAAGGCTGCAAGATCATTTGAATAAAATGCATCCAGATAAGAAAGACAAGAATGTAGCATAGTTTCAAGACTTAGAGAAGAAGCATAATACTCAGCCAAGTGTAGCAAAAGCTATTTTCGGCGGCTGCTAAGCAAGATGACGACGGACTTCGAGCTTCGTACAATATCTCTTTGTTAATTGCTCAAAAAGGCAAACCACATAACATCGGAGAAGAGTTAATATTGCCAGCAATAAATGAAGTAATAACTACTGTGCTTCATAAACCGGCCGCAGATATTATCCGAAAAATTCCTTTGAGTAATAATTCTGTGCAAAGACGAATTGATGAAATGGCTGAAAACATTGAAGAATCATTGTGCGATCACCTGAGGACAAGTCAATTCTCAATTCAGCTCGCTTCATTGCTCGCTGCATGCTTCATTAGTTGGTAAAGTGGACACATGTCCACTTTACCAACTAATGAAGCATTGTTGTTGTCTTACGTGAGGTTTATTAAAGATGAGAAAATATGTGAAGAACTATTATTTGCTAGAAATTTAGAGACCGATACAAAAGGTGAAACCATATTCAATACATTGGAAAAGTTTTGCGATGAGAAAGAGATTGCTTTGAAAAATATTATTTTAGTTGCTACGGATGGCGCTCCGGCTATGACAGGGTGCCATAAAGGCTTCATAGCGTACTTAAAAAATAAAATTCCAGATGTCCTTGGTGTACATTGCGTTATTCATAGACAACATTTAGTTGCTAGAAACTTAAGTTAAAAACTATTTCAATCACTGCAATATGTCATCAAAGCAGTCAATAAAATCCGCAACAGCTCTTTGAATGATAGATTATTTCATCAGCTTTGTGTTACTAATGACGAGGATTTCAACCGTTTGTTGTTTCATACTGAAGTTCGTTGGCTATCAAGAGGCAATTGTCTGACTCGATTTTACAACCTGTTTGACTCTGTTATAGAGTTCTTGGAAACTAAAGATACAGAATTGCACGACAAGCTCATAACATCAAAGAATGATATAGCTTACATGACAGACCTGTATAAATTGTTCAACGACATGAATCTCAAACTGCAAGGCGATAAACTAAATTTAATTAAAACAAAAAACGTCGTTGCTGCTTTCGCAGCCAAACTGCTTCTACACAAAAAGAATCTGGGCAGACGTGAGTTTCACAATTTTCCAAATTTATCAGTATCATGCAGTAACAACGAATTGTTTGCCTACTGCCAACATTTGGAAAACCTCCACATTGACTTCACCGAACGATACCAGGACATTTTGAACTTGGAAATACCAGACTGGGTGTTAGATCCGTTTTCAAATGTCAACACAGCAATGTCACCTCAACTGGAAGAAGAACTTATAGAATTGACAACAAATGAGGAAATAATAATCAAATTCAAAAATGGTTACCAAGAATTTTGGCTACAAAAACCGATCCCGCAATTGTACCCTGGATTGTGGTCAATCGTTCAACGATTCTTGATAGCATTCCCATCGTCATATTTGTGTGAACGTGGATTTAGTGCTGTGACAACACTGCTTACTAAAAAGAGAAATCGTTTGCTTGTTACCGAACGTGGCGACTTGCGACTGTTCTTGAGTAAAGTGGAACCTGATATCAACAAACTTATTAAACAGCATCAGATTCATCCTTCACATTAGTTTTTATATAAGGATTGATTATTTTAGTTATATTTTTAATAAAATATACTCTGTTTTAATACTATAAAGTTGCGTTTCAATAATCATTCTTAACTTGAGACCTAAGCGCCGTTGTATGTTACCTACTGCGCTCAGGTTTCAAGTTGCGGGTTATAGTAAAAGTTTCGTTTAGAATTCTCCGTTAATATACATAATATGCATATCTAGGTCACAATAATTAATTAATTTAATTTGAAGTTATAGTGGTTTTTAAATAGGTGAAAAAATGGGGGCGCTAAAAAAATATTTATTCTCAAAGTGGGCAGTAGACAACATAAGTTTGGGAACCACTGATCTATACATTCAATGTTTGCACAATTATATTGTTACAGTTGCCTATTATTTTCTTGCGTCTAACGGATTCTAAGGTTTTCTAGGCAATAAATAGGCATTTAGATAATGATGGAAAGTGCTAAGAGAACTGTGGGAAACTCTGCAATGTGAGCATTGTTTACAAACGACAAAACAATCACACCACTGAATGGATACTAAGAAATCACAGTTTTTTTTTAAATAATATGGGTGGCTTCCCCCCGCGTCTTTAGTTATTGCTCTGCTTCCGTAAAGTTATAGAGCCTATACCTAGTATTCGTCATAAACCATAGGCTATAACATACAGAAAGATTTTTAACAACCAGACTAGTACTTTTAGAAATTAGCATGTTTAAACAAACAAAAAACTATTCCGCTTTATTATATTATATTTAAAAAGTATAGATTAATTTAATATAAATAAAAATAAATACCTGTCTAATAAATAGTTCAGTTGTTCCGTTCTTTCCGTCATTTCGGCACGAGTTATGGTTACTTCACAGACTAGACACAGTTGATAAATAAAATGACTTCCTTATGACGAAGCACGAATACGACGCAAATATGAAATACATCAGACAGTATTTGTCAAAATTGGAGCAGTTTCATTACACGGTTTAATTGAAAGTGCGGTGCTACGCGGTGCGGCCCCAACATAACATTGCCACTAAGATGACTAAACTTAAAGCTTTGTCTACTGTGATATCAGAGGAGCGCGCGATTACATGTAACGAATATGGGCCAGGTGTTGCAAACCTAACGCTATCTACGATATATGACGAGTAGATACGTTATCATCGTAAGGGACCAGAGGATTTTGCTTGTGTCACTCAAATCACAGATCGGATGAGTAATCTTCTTTAGTACCTACCTGTATCATTATGTCAGTGATGTCTGTTTTTGTTTACAGCTCACATAATGACTGGTATTACATCTAGTTGTATAAAAACAGAAACGACTGAAACATAATAGTACTAGACAGAATTACTAGGTAAGTTTGAATATCAAGTAGCGATACACATGGCGGCGTGCACAGGAGTGGTTGTAGTCTAGTCTAAACATCTAGGTAGCCTAGTAGCCTCATTACTGAACATCCATCGTAACTGGCCTTCGAAGCGGCACTTTTAACTACCATCACATATCTACTTATTTACTGAGTACGAAAAAAAAAACCCACATATTTATGATACTGTCAATGTTCGTTACATTGACAGTATGTGATTTTATCTATATCATGTATTTGTGATTGTTTTCATTTTGCTTTTTCGAGTATTTACAATTTAGTATAGTTAAAGTTTTTATCTCTATTTTTTATAAAGTTAGGTATTATGGGTATTAAAATGAGTCATCAGCAAATTCAATAGAACGTTATCAGATTATCTTGAATGATAATGTATGATCAAACGACCTCGTCGTCAGGAGATATAACTACGTGCTCAATTGCTCATCATTGAGGAAAAACAATCAACAAACAAAAAAAATAAAATAACAGAAGAGTCAGTGTTTAGAAGATAAAGAGTAGTGTGGGAGTGGGGAGAAAGCATTGTTTTGTAATGACGTGAGGTATGTTTTGATTCCACATAACGCATCTGAATCTATACTAGAGAAATCAGGGACTGCCAGCGATACAACAACTATTATGAGAATCAGATGATATGCCAAAGGATGTTAGTTTTAAAATTCAAACTACACAAACGCAGCTGGTTCCGTTTCTAATAAAAGGCAATTAGGAACATATTGATTTCATGGCCCAATACATTCGCATGTCCTCATAATTGCAATTAACAAACCGACTGGCTCCAGCTGCGGAGCTGATTATAAAACATTTGTTTGAATTGCAACTTAATAGGTTTGTTAGAACAAAACATACGAGTAGGTAATACATACAACATGTAACTAATAATAATAATAATGTAACTGGAATAATGCACACCACATAAGGTTTGTCCTGTGAAAAAGATATCAGATCTCATGTAGAGCCAAGCTTCTGAATCTACACGGCCTAACTCTACCGACCGTTAGGGTCGGTAGAATTCACAAATTCTACATATCAGTAAAATCGCTTGACTCGTCTTTGGCGGGGGCACTGCCGTGCCCCCGGATTAAGAAATTGTAATTGTAGGCAAATAATATGGGCCAGCAACGCACTAAATTGGTTGCGCTTCGATATTGGTATCTCACACGCAAGACACAAACACGATACTCGCAGGATTTAACAAGAATATGTCAAAACTTTTTACAAAAAAAATATAACCGACTTCAATGATAAAAAACACTGAAAAGTATCAAATAACTTTAATTTTGGAAGTCGGTGTTTCTATAATAGTTTAGTCTCTTCGTTATTTAACACCGACTTCCAAAATTAAAGTTATTTGATACTTTTCAGTGTTTTTTATCATTGAAGTCGGTTATATTTTTTTTGTAAAAAGTTTTTTTTTATTTTACACTTTTTAGTTATGGTACCACCACTAAAAAGTACCCCTCAGTCAAACTTAAATACCTTATAGTCAGAGCGCATCTCATAACGGTTCTAATAATCCCAAACACGGTTAGATTACATTAATTTACCTTTCGGCTTCATCATCAGATCAGTTCGATATATCCTCTCCCCCTCTTCTTTCAAACAGTCATTAGACTAGATGCTGGAGAGGGAAAGGATATATCGAACTGATCTGATGATGAAGCCGAAAGGTAAATCTTTCAATCAGTCATTAGACTAGATGCTGATAATCCCGGCTGTAGCATCAGGCCAGATTTATGTCAACATTGCAATGAACTTAAAATTTAGTCCTGTTTAAAATGAGCCCAAACACGACTACGGTGCTGTAATTTCAAGGTTTGTACTTTTCCTGATGCTCCTGGCTTCAGCATCAGGTCTCTATGTACTTCGGTGTTCTTTATTAGCAGTACGTTTATCCACACATCGAGCCGTTTTCAATGAGCCTAAACTCGATATATCTGCTGTTTGTTGTCGAGGACTTAGGTACTCTGCAGACTATCCTGACTGCAGCATCAGGTCATGACTTGATGATCATGAGACCAAATGTGGCAAATGCCCTATCAAACATCAAAACAATTTACTAAAACAGTCCTTGCCTGTTCGAGTAACTTCTTACTGTTAAGGAGTTGTACCTTCCATCATCAGCCCAGCTACCTGAGATGGTGACGACCATACGCAAATACACAAGATACTTCATAAAATATGCGAAAATCAATAAGTGAGCCTATAAAATTTGAAGGTTGCCCTCGATTTCTCCAAGATCCCATCATCAGATCCTAATTTGGTGATAATGGGACCACCTCAGAACTATCTACTTTCGACCAAAAAAAGAATTTTGAAAATCCGTCCACATTTGGGGGAGTATTCGACGAACAAACATACAAAAAAAAAAAAAACATACAAACAGCCGAACTCCTCCTTTTTGGGAAGTCGGTAAAAATAGGTAATAATCTTGAATTTATTTTAGGATAAAAAAAAAATAATATTTAAAAAATAGCTGAAATGGATTCAGTAGCCAATTTTGAATATACTACCTTCAGGATGTACGCTTATTATGTTCCATGTGGTATAAGGACGTAAATATATACTCGTACTATATGTAAATATGTTAATTAAGTGCTGTGTTCTATGCGGAAATGTCAAGCGATAACAAAGTTGATAAGGATAGAATTTTTGATTGTTTAGATGTTATATCAATTCTATTGCCATATATACGTTGCCTGAAGCCCTGAACTGCTCGTAACACCGTGAAAATATATTTTGATATTATAGACGAAATAGTAAGCCACTCCCAATTGGAAGAAGATATTATTTTTCAATCCTATCGAAGTAAAGACTTGGCGAATTTAAATGACCCGAAAGTTCAACGAACAAAGAGCACCGAAGCTAATTCTATACAATGATAAAGCAACCAGCAACGTGCAATAGAAACGAGGAGTAAGTGGGTCATCATAATAATATCTTGAAAGATACACTCGTGAACCAGAGCGCATAAAAACACCAATGTTGATTTATAGGTTTGGACTCTGAAACACGCTAATATTAAGTACCAGTGGGTACTGTGTAGCGGGTGCTTCTTGCACGTCTTACCGTTTCTTCTTCTCAGCTAAAACACTAACAAGCGTTGCAGCGGTTTTAGGGACCATCCTCGTTGTAATTTGTTGCCTTTCATAAAGAGCTGATTCACAATTCACAGCCACATTTGAATCAATCAACCTGCCTAACCTTTCCCCATCTTTATTGGGGTCGGCTTCCAGTCTAACCGGTTGCAGCAGCTCAATACCAGTATTTGAATTAAAGACTTATTTGAATCAGAGATAGGTATTGGCCAGTATCGGCCAAAGTGGCAAACGTGATTTGACACAAACATATCCGGCATGCACATTATTGTTTCAGTAAAGTTACGGACAAAAATAGAAAGCTTTTTTGTTTGGCCCAATGTATTGTTGGCAGTCAGTCGGGCTCCTGAAACAATACTGTCCAAAATAACTCCATTTATGACAAATTCAGAATACGGTTTACATTGTATTTGCCAAAATTGTTTTGCGTCAGGTCATTCAGGATGAGTGAAAGTTGGTTTACCAAAATGATTTCGAGATGACGCCATGGAAATTCACTGGCGAGAATAATGATGTCAACTTATATGACATAAGGACTATTAATTTCTTAAGTAAAGAATTGTTGTGCAAATAATGGCACATACATCTAGCGTATCCAAGATTTGATCACGCGGTAAGACCATACAAATTGCTGATTAGCATAACAGCTTTGAAGACAGATTGATGGACATGTTCCAGGCCAAAACAAGAGTCCTGGATACTGAGTGCGTAACGTGATGTCGAGAAGCTTTTCCAGCGGGATGTATATACTGGAATTATACTTTAATGATCTCCTTTTCTGGGCCATTGTTTAGAGACCATTATGTTCAGATGATAAGACTACTTTAGCACTTCCATCCTCGCCTACATGGAAAGTCCAAGATCAAGCGTCGCGTCGTAAGTGGAGATGGACTGGTCACACGCTTCGGAAACGGAGGTAATTTGATCACATGCCTAAATATGCTACGGAGTGGCTTCCTTTAGGAGAAAGGAAACCATAGCTGACCCCATCAAATCTCGCCATGAGCATCGGCATGAGGTGGAGCGAGGTGAAGCATGAAGCTCAAAAGTGCTCGCGATCGAGGACTACTGATAACGCTCCCTGTTCCAGTTAGGTACCATGAGATCATAAGTAAATCATTGACAGTCGGTGTGTTTTGGTGTATTGTTGGACTGATGGTGATAGTATGTAATGTTAGGAGAGTAGTTAACCAACCTGTGCCCTTTCCTGTGCTGAGGCGCGGCGTTGGTCCCGCCCGCGCTCTGTTGCCGCTCGCCCTCCGTCATCTTGATGTGGAACTCCGCGTCTCACCGCACGCCCATACCAGGCTTCACTTCCACGCACGTCCACCTGAAGCAAAATTAAAAAAAAATTCCTCATTGTAACAAAAAATGAAAGCGAGAAAGAATCCTTTTTTTATCAAACAGAATATGTACACTTTGGCATAAATGGTATAAGTTATACGTAATTTGCAAACGTTTATGTAATTATTCTTGCCAAGTATAAAATCCCTGTTCATGCAGTGCTTTCGTTCGTCATTGAAAAACAATGTCTAGGAATATGTAAAGCGGACGGACAGGTGAAGAGGCTATAATTAGCTTTGTCTTAACACATGCCTACGCATTTCTTACATGTATAACGAATGCACTGCGTGTACTGCTAAAACAAATTGTACAGTTTATTATATGTCCATCTGGTGGACTGTCATCAGTAACGTTTTGTTGGAAAGCTTCCAACTTTACTGCAGTAAAGAATAACGGTTTAACAAAAACGTGTATTAAAATAGACGCAATGTATTGATCGGAAGATTTCGCACATAAAATATATACCATAAATTTTAAGTTAGATTGCTATATCAGGCTGACACGGCAAGGTCACGATGACGCCTCAATACTGAAGGTTGACGGTTCCTCACTAATGGCAGTTCGACCAGGGGCCGCGCCAGCACGTTACTTAATTTATATTCACGTAATATTAAAATGTGCCAGCTACTGGATTCAGTAACGAAACTGTATGAGTGTTACGCTAAAACAATAGGTCAGCAGTTTGTTTTACTGTAATAAGTAATACTATTCATAATATCAGGTAAACGACGTTATGTGTGTATGATACTGAACACACGTGTAGATCCGTCTGTCTGCAGTCTAATCTACGGCCGTATTAGGCCTCTTTGGTCTAAAATGATGCGTGTATTAACGTAGTTCTACAGGATTAAGTAGGAGATAATAAATAAGCTACTTCCAAGATAAGCTCTGAATTTCTAAAAAGCTGACTGCCATATACATGCATACATATATACCTACTTACATATAGCCACATAGGCTTTGTTATTAAACAATTAACATTGATGGGATTTTCTTGAAAAACAAAATATTTATTTGAATACTTTGTGGTTTTCAAGCACCGTGGTGGCAAAGAAGAATACAAATATCTTTTATTAGAAATTCCAAATACGTATAAAACCGCGGTGGTTCAGCTGGTTATTATTGGTGCGATGATTCCGTACCCATGACCCCCAGCGCTGCGGTTTTACCATATGTTTTGTCCTGCGATGAGTGTCTGGATACAACTACAGACGAAATGTTTACTATAGCGCAGGTGATGTTTGATTAACAACTGAAGAGATACTAGTTAATATCTATCACAAGCTGTTCTTAAAATAGACTGTTGTTATAGCCTGACGTTAGACATAACAGGTTAGTGGATTTGTTTTAAAGCTTGCAACAGCGGTCCCAGCAAATAGTACCGAACTATGTTATCATCAGCAATCGATCGATCGTTTTGTTATTCAACAACGATATGGCAAGCATTTATAGATCTAATATTATAAAGATAGTTTGTAGTTTGGAACTTTGGTTTTAAACAGTCAACGGAAATGTCCGTAACTACCCATTCGATTTAAAATAATTCTTTTCCTGATTGAAAGCTATATGCCATGTGTTTTGTGCTACTTTTCATTTTCATCCCAGGACTTTGAAGGATGGGTCACGAAAGCGAAGCCACAGGGGCGGATTACTCTGGTCCAAATAAAAGAATTTCCACGAGGTTGACCTCTTAATGACACGCTGTTGACTATAAAAAGCTTACAAACAGGCTGTTCGGATGGAGTACCACGTCCAAATTGAGCGGCTAATGTAAGTCGTTCTGAGAACATATTCCAATTCGGTTGATTGCGGTCAAAGTGCGAGTGAATGTACCCCGTGCTGGGTAGTACGCCAGTACGGCATCTAACGGGAAATATATGCGGTCATTACTTCGTGCAAAAGTAAAAATGCCCTGTCTAAACTAACTGCTAATATTTATTGTAAATACAGGTATTACCTTCCTATTTTACGGTAATTTTCGGCAGTTCGCTGAATAATGTAATTTATAATACCGTTAGAATTTGAATATTGAGTAGTTTTAAGAAACTGAAACATACGAGTAGTAATGTTCCACACCTTTTAAAAAACAGACAAGAAAGAATTTTATTGGACATAATATCTATATTAAATTAAGTACTCTCATTTTTCATATTCCCAAGATGTCGTGAAATAATTTAAAGCTAAATTCTACATTCTGATTAAGTACAGAACGCATTGGAAAAGCTTACTGCTGCCTTTGTGTGAGATAAAATTTACACCTAGGTAGTGTATGTGCTAATAGACTCCAATTCGTCCATGACAGAATTAAAGTATTGCTTTTAATTTGACACCGATGCATAGCGGTAAGGCATCTAATTTAATTGAACTACCGCAGTTTTACGTCCTAATATCCAATATTGCATAGATTTAGGTCACCACACGGTGGGCTGATTAGGTCGGTTTATAGCGTGCCAGCGAAACCGACTCTGTCGAAATATGCGCAAAAAACGAGGTGATCATTTATGCCAAACTCCAATATCTTTGACCCCAGTGACGGTCAACATTAGCATACCCGTTCAATATCAAATTCATACGACTGCGACTGCTTCAAAGAGGTTGTCCCACTGATAATATTAATTGTTCGGATTCCACAAATGTGTTGTAATTATGATTGTTGTTTTATAAAATAATGAATACGTGAAACGAATTCGCGCGGGTAACGGCAGTGAGAACAGTATAATGAACATAAAGTGGGCTCTCACGGTTAGTGTTACAGCGTGCATCGTTATAACTGTCCACCTTGCAGTGGAATGGTGCAATACATTATAGCTCCACATAATGTAGCGTAGATCTACAATTATACCCATATCACACTAAACTTTGAACTCAGATACCAAGCAGAAATTGTACCTATACAGCGTAAAATTGTTGGAGCTTTGTGATGATAATCATATTTAAAATCGTCTAACAATGCATTCAACATACATGATTGCTTGGACGAATGAGTAATTAAAAGTGATTGAATACACTTGCAAATCAGTAAACAAAGCAAAGAAAGAACACTAGCATGTCATCAATGCACCAGTAGTGTCATAAATATAGTGTATAGGCAGGTATATAAAGCTATACCTGTATACTTGGAATGAAGACCCCATCTATACTAATATTATAAAGAGGTAAAATTTGTAAGTTTGTAAGTTTGTAAGTTTGTAAGTTTGTAAGTTTGTAAGTTTGTATGTAGGGGGTAATCTCTGGAACTAATAATCCAATTCAAATTTTTTTTTTACTGGCAGAAAGCTACATTATTCCTGAGTGCTATAGGCTATAAATTGTTTCTATAGCATGTATATTAACCGAGCTATCACAACTTTTGTCTAGCAAGTCGGAAAAAAATACCTCATAAAATAGAATTATTTGCGTGCGCTGCCTAAATAGTTGCTTAAAATTAAAAACAATGTATGGCTACCTGGTTCGTCTTAATTATTTCTACAAAAAAGTCCGCGATACCATATCTCTATCTTTTATATTTCATCTTTTATACTTCTTTTATTGCATTAAAAATATTTTTTTTCGGCATACTTACGTTTGGTTGATTATTTGAGCAACAAAATATTAATTCTTATGACAATAAATTATTTCAGTATCACAAGAACATTATACAGATAAGATTTGCCATTTACAGCATAGCAATTGGTCATACAGTTTCGAAGATAATATAAAATTTCTAAAACGCAAAATGCCCCTAGCGTAACTTTCGTTGTTCAGACGTTTTACCTATTTTTTTTTTTTTATGGTGGGCAAAAATCATCTTATGACAACCCCCGCCCTTGGGTGGAGCGAGAGATAGTGTCAGACTCTTACTGACTAAAAACCCACCCCGTTCCTTCTAGCCTTTTAACCAGGGCACGAGTTCCCTTTCGGATAACCCTGGACCCGGTAGGCTTCGACCCAGCTGGGCCTCTGCTGTTGCTGACAACTTCTTGAGGCGCGCGGGAACAGTGCGCGCCGTCGACGTCTTGGGCTCGGTCCATTACCGGACGATCGGACAGCAAGCTACCCATGGCTCGCCGTCCGCGAGCCCGCGTCTACGGTGGCCGGAAATCGGGATCGGAATCCCGGCGGCGGCGGCGGGGGCGCCGTTGCCTGATGCGGTCTGCCTCCGCCTTTGCTAGCATTACTGCTTCGCAGAGGGAGGCGACCGCCTGCCTTTCCTCCTCGCCAAGGACCATGGCCTCAACCAGAGCCCGCCGCGAGAGGTGTCCGCCGTCGATCGCCCCCACGAGGGCACGGCGATGCTCTGCCCAGGCAGGGCACACCTCGACTGTGTGCTCCACCGTGTCCTCCGGGCGTTCCGCACAGTGGCGACACTCGGGCGTCTCTTCCACTTTAATTCGGTGCAGGAACCTCCCGAACTTGCCATGTTCGGTGAGGACCTGTGTCATGCGGAAGGTAAGGACGCCGTGAGGCCTTTCCAGCCACGCCTCAAAGAGGGGACTTACCGCCATAATTGTGGCGTGCCCAACGTTTCACCTATTTGCCCATAGATGGCGTTCTGCAATTACGTAATTTTTCTGAATCGCGGTGTTAAGACTTTCTGTGGATTGATGACCCTCTCGAATTATTATGCCCACGTTGTCGTTAGTTGGAGTTCTTCTGTCAGTTGCTTATTGGTTTCGGTTGTTTCGTTCGTATGATTGTTGTTGTTGATAGATACCTCATAATCGAAAATATCGTAATTTCGTTGTACGTTTTTGTATGTTCGTAGTTTCGTACTTCGTTCTATCGTAATAATCGATACGAGTTATTCGATATTACGATTGTTTTGTTTTGTAAAGGCGGACGGTGTTCGAGTCGCTCTCCTTTTGTTCATAATTGTTTTTAAGTCTGTGCGTAGTTTGTTGAGAGCATGTCTAAAAGGAAATCTCAACTGTCCCGGCAGACATCACAGACAAGAGCCGCTCGAGTACGCCGTACGGAAGAATCTGCCCCTGAAAATGAGCAGCGCCTCTCGAGAAATAGAGAATATATTTCGCAAGCACGCGCTAGAGAATCTAGCTCCGAGCGCTCACAGCGCCTCGCTAGCCAAAATGTGAGGACATCGCGGGCCCGTGCTCGAGGAACTAGCGCTGAACGTGCGCACCGTCTATCTGAGTTAAGGCAGCATGTCTCTGAGACAAGGGATAGGGAGACTAGCGCTAAACGCTCGCAGCGGCTTGGTAGGCAAAATGTCATAACATCGCAGGCCCGTGCTCGGGAATCTAGCGTTGAACGTGCGCAGCGTCTATCTCATTTAAGGCACCATGTCTCTGAGACAAGGGATAGGGAGACTAGCGCTGAGCGCTCGCAGCGGCTCGCTAGGCAAAATGCCATAACATCACAGGCCCGTGCTCAGGAATCTAGCGCTGAACGTGCGCATCGTCTAATCGAGTGTAATCTTATTTTAAAACAAGAAATTTTCCGCGGACGAAGTCGCGGGCAGAAGCTAGTGCAATATAATAGTCACAACAGATGCTTCACGCCGAAGTATGGCTTGAAGTAAATTCTCAGAAAGACGCCACTGTCGCTAATACTGCTGACACGATAGCCGAGTCGCAGTTCAATGAAAATCCACAAGTACAATTCTCGTTAATACGTGTCACTGTCGATATTAACATTATTCTTTATTTCATTATTCATAAAGATTGACGAGTTATGTTTAAACAAAATGTTTTGATGTCCAAAATTACTGACAACCGACACATAATGTTAAAATGGCTTGTTATAACAAAGTACTCAGCCACCTACGGCGGACTTTTATTGACGTGTATATTGTTCACGGTTGCTTTTTTCTAAGAATTTGCTGTCATTTCTATGCCACTTTGTCCCCAATGAAGGTCAGGGTAGTACTCAGTGTGCATTGAATAGCTTAGATACATCGGAGCATCGACAAAACATCCTGTCTTGTGGAGTGGGCGCATACCTGCATTGTTATGTAACAATTTCGCAGAGTAGGACGGATGCCAAAATTTCACTCCACGCCAACTGCTGCCGGTCGCCTTTAGGGAGAATCGGTGAATGGTTTCATTTCACTGCGGGACCGAGACCGCAATATGAACGATTTTTTAAACATAACATCTAACCAACGCTGCGTGTCCGCTAAACATCACAATTTGTATTACATAATAGCGTTACAGTTTTCCGCTTTCTAAGTGAATTTAATTTACAGTATAATAAATAAAAAAGATACATGACGATATTCCGTAACTGGCTACTATGCAGTAGGTATGTCTTTTATATTCACTGAAAAATAAACAGAAACATTTCGCAGTTTACAATAATTTTGTGACTATTATTGTGAACACGAGAAAAGGCAACTCTTTTATAATAATGTAATAATAATGACTTAACTATTAAAACACAAAAAAAGAACGGACTTTCTTGACTTTATACAAATTGCAATAGCGCCAAAAATAATGATTAGCACGTCTGAATACAATGACTCAACGACACTTGACAATACTAAGAGACAATACAATATCCTATTGCAAATATAGCCCGGAATTCTATTCGTTGAAGGCTGAAATATCTAAAGAGAAGGTGATATAATATTACTGTCGTAAGACGTAACAAACCTAGTGTAGTTTAGGGGAAATAAAATCGTACGCGTGTATTATCTTCCTATATTATTTGAAATGGCAAGTCCTTGACATTGTTTATAATGACTTATCAGTTAATGAAAATAAACTCAATTAAAATGTTAATGAAAATAGCTTTCAATCATTGCGTAAACTGTTATGAAAGTGTCAATGTCAAGAACATGATTAGACTGCAGTGACATAAGAGCTTGCAAAAATTAGATATTATGAACTAGCCACCCGACCTAGCTTCGCACTGGTGTAGGGAATCTTAGAAATTCTCGGTTAATATTCATGTATTAATTAGATAACTAAACCTTCTTCGTGAAAATCACTTGAAAATCCGTTGAATAGTTATTGAGTTCATCACGAACAGGTAGAAAGATTTTATATTAATTAAGGATAACCATTAAACATCGGAAACATCGTTTCGGCTTTTCGGTGTTAGCGGAACTCCTCGAGACATCGACGGAGGCATTGAAGGCAATCTGTAAGATGGCTTAGAGCTACGAAGGGAAAGAAAAGCAGAATCACGACGATGATGACGACAATGTCGCTGAAAAAACTGAGTAGTACTTTGGATAACAGGACCTTTCTCGAACCGTCTGTCGTCAACCTGAGCATAGTCTAAATCATCAAACGCAATGTTTGGTAAAAAGCCAACGCAAAAAAGAGTGATTGATTTAAGCTTTGATTTGTATTGAAACCTAGATAATGCCTGTGTTACAACAAGATGTCTGTGTTTCGAAAATATCTTGAGAAAGATGTGTAATAACGTCATAATCACGTAAGAGAGACTGTGAAAATATATATAAGGTTGGATGTTCGTAATACTAATATACATGAAGACGAGACGCAGGAATCCTTATAATATTAGCTGTATTTAAAACGGTCTAATAATGTAAGCCACAGCAAGGTAAAGGCTGTTCTTTTCAACAACGGACGCACAGACGCGTCTCACTCGAGCAGCCTAACAATGACTCGCTGAATATGAAGCGACCATTTTCATTCTGCTACGTCTCATATGGTAGTGATAATACGTTATAGTGATAATTGTATACGTTTGTTAGAAAGTAAATAAGCAGCATCACTCAATGTTTTCATTTTGTCTTACATCATTATTATGCAGAGAGCTATTGCTATGACGAGTCGATGACTTGATAATATCTCTAGATGAGGATTAAGAGGAAAGCCAGAGAAGAAGTGGTCGAGTAATTTAAGAGAGAGCGTCCCAATGACAGTGGAACTAAAGAGTATCGTCATGGTGTGGATCCAACCTGACACGTGGTAACGGAGGAATGAGGAAGGTGTGCCAACAAAAGTATTTAGTCATAATTTGGCTATAGGGCCTAAGAAAAGTGGTAGTGCAAAGAAAAGTGAACAGATTGAAATGTGAAAGATGATTTATGGCCATAGATATCTGTTTACGGCAATGCCTTGGAAGAAAAGAAGCCGAAAGAAGGAAAAAGGGATGACCGACTGCAAATAATTTTGATATGGACACGAGATTGATTCGTAACATTATAGAATATTTACATGATAATTTTATCTTAGAATCAAAGGTAATCAGAAGAATTAAAGATAAAAAAAAAACAATAATATTTATGAAAGAAACGGTGAAAGTGAGGAAAAATAAAACGATATCTATGTAAATGACTGAAGAGTGCTGTGCCTTTCGGACATTCTTTAGAGAAATTAATATTAAAGTGCCAGTTTAATCAGTTAAGTTAACGTTAAAATTGGAGTCGCTGTGGACGTACACATATAATTTTAGAAATAAATAAGCACTTGTCGGAAGATGTTTCGACTGCTGCAAAGAGGTAAAAATATCTGCAATTTTGAGATTCTTATAATTACAGTCACTATACTGTAATGCTATCATGGAGCACTTTGCTCTATGCTCACTATTATCATATTATATAAATAAAATATAGCAAAAACCAATTCACAGATTTTCTTTTGCTCTTGTAACACGTGAACTGAAATATGCCACTTTGTAGAATATATGTTTATTATATATGTACTTAATAAGTTACTGAAATGAACTGAAAACCGCAAAATTTAGATAACTTTTTCACCTTGCACCAATCGGTTTTATTTGTATGTTTTTTACACTCATCTTAAAAGAGTGAACGCAAGAGTTTCATCACTTAAGGTGGTGCATCACGACTCACATTTTCACTGTTTTTCATACAACCGCTCATAACTGATTATGACGTTATTACACACTTTTCATTAGATATTTTGGAAACATAGTATCTTGTGGATATTATCTAGGTTTCTAAAGAAACCAATTTCTAAATTTGTGTAAAACTAATCCAGTAAAAACCTCTGAAAATGTCCTATTTTGTATGAACTTTGACACTTCATAATTTGCCTAAAAATGAAAAATGTCAAAAAAGTAATCCTCTAGAGACCTTGCAAATTTTATTAAGATTCTAAATGATGACAACTTTTTCCAAAAACTTTTAAGGGTTTAAAAAAAACAGCTATTTCCTGGAGCAAGTTTTGTGAAATTTTCGAGTAAATCTCGGAATTACCGAATACTAACAGAGTTTTCAGGCGTTATCTCTCTTTTTTTGCGTTGCCTTTTCGTCGAACATCGCGTTGGATTGCATTAAATGAAGTAACAAGCTTTTAAACCATTTTCGATGTTTACGATAAGCGAGTGGAGAAGGACCCTCTTAAGTGTCTTTACTACTCAACAAGTAGGTATCATATGAATCATACAAGTGTTTTCAATATTGACAAGCACGAAATTAATGCGATAATTTGATTCGCAGAAACTGTTGGCACCAGTAAACAAACAAACAAATATACGCTTCACAAGTTTCGCACAACATGGGGATGTTTCATGTGAAAGTAGGCATGCTTTCAAGGTTAATAGACTCGGCGCTGTCATGCCCATAGGTTATTCGGTCGATACAATGGCATACCGTGCTGCCGAAGCGCCTAGAATATATTCCTTAACGACTAATTTGAGGGGTGGGTCTTCTTTACTACGCATCGCGGTCGAACGAATTACTGAAGCTACTTGTGTACTCGACAAAGCTGTTATACGTAGGTGTTATTTAGTAAGTCAACCGCATTTATTCAAGAATGGGTTGACCACACTGTTCTACTAAGTTTCTAAGGTATTTATTGGCCAGGTCAGTGATTTTTTTTACTAAATACAAATAGCACACCTATTTTTGAAGTGGGCAAGCAAATAACTCCTCTCGCTATGGGTGGAGCGTGAGTGAGTGTCAGACTTTTACTGTCTAAAGCCCACCTGTGATTCTTCAGTTGCCCTTTTTGCTACGAGGCTACGGTGACTCTTTTAGACAGTCCTGCTGCCCAGGCAGGCATCATCAGCCCTAGAGGGCCCCGTCAATTTTGATGACAGTTCTTTGAGGCACGCGTGGAACACACGCCGTCGACTTGGTTCTTATCGGACGGCGAGCTAACTATTACTCGCCGTCCGATAAGAACCAAACAAAAGTCCCGATGCCCGGGGCGACTCCTGCGGCGGCTGCGGCTTGAGGCTGTCCCTCATGCTTTTCGCCTCCTTCTACGCTCACATTACTGCTTCGTAGAAGGAGGCGTTTGGTTTCCATACCCACGAGGACACGGCGGTGCTAAGCCGAAGCAGGGTTAGACCTCCATCGTATGCTCCTCCGTGTCCTCCAGGCGATTCGCTCAATGACAACTTCCGGGCATTTCCTCCCAGCAATCCAAAACAGAGATCCACATGCCTGCATTAACGATGGCGTTACGTTAAACACAACAAAAGCCTTTGAACAACTTTAATAGCTGGTAGGCTTTTATAATTAATTAAAAGCCATTAGGGAAAATGGACGGTGGTTGTTTGATGTAAACCATGTCCGCAAGGTATTAAATATAGATACCAATTATGTAATTACATAATCGCATTGGAATAACCAAAACAAACGCTGATGTTTAATTTTGATCATCATTAAGATAACGCGATGTAACATTTTTGTGTGCAACCATTTGAGTTAATGGGAATATGCTGTACTAGCTTTTGCCCGTGACTTCGCCCGCGTTCTTAAAATATACCCTATGTTACTCAGGAACAAAGCAGCTTTCTATGGGTGAAATAATTTTAGCTCTGGATAATTTAATTATTTAATTTTTTTCCATAGATTATCTCCTACAACCAAAAAAACCAAACTTTCTCTCTTGATAATATTAGTGTAGATAAACCATTTATACAGTTGTTTTTAAATTATGATGTTTGGCAAGATTTGTCTAATTTTTGTATTTGTTTGCCATGTTTCGGCTTAATTACGACAAAGATTGACTTTTTTCGCCATAAAGGAACTTCTTAAGTGAAACGCACGTGTATTTAAACGACGCACAAATTTGAATGTATTTATATTGTATCTGTTTTATTTTTGCTTTTCTTTTATTTTTGTTTATAATTTTGGTGTTTGTCTCTGTCAGGCACGTGTCGGCCGGTGTCGCATAGACTATAAAAAAATATTGTTTTAATAGACAACCCAGACAGCTGAGTTGTCTATGGTTCAAGCAAGTTAAGCCCGGTTCACACGTGATCTCATAGGGCAACTAATTTTTGTTTTAATTTGTTATTATTTTTTGTTTTTTGAAAATTATTTGTGCGTCTATACGGGCAGAATAAACATGTTTTCTTTCTTTCTTTCTTTCTATTTATTTTTTTAAACCTTGTCAAAAGATGATATGCAGTTACGCCCTTTGTAACGGAAAGGTTGGATATGTTACAGTCGATAAATCAATAAATGTTAATAAGTCTTTAATCAAAACTCTTATTAAGTTATAATTTCTTTTTATTATTAAGTATTTCTTTTTATTAAAAAAAAAACAACAAAACATTTTAGTAATCTGTCAGTAGGTACCCAAAATCATTACCAAAAACGATTATAAAAAGATCTAAAAAAAAACAAGGTTTTGGAATAAATGTTAGTAATGTTTGCTCACTACTCAAAGGTACATAATATATGACAAATTCTATATAATAAAATAGTTTTTAAGTGAATTTTCTTTCAAAATTGAGTATAATTATAATTTCAACAGCAATAACAAACAGGATAGTTTAGTTTTAATCTGGGCCGGAACTGTCGCCCATATATGGCCAAATAAAAACACTTTCATTGTAGATTATTGTTAGTCAGACAACGTAGTGCAAGTGTCGAGTGTCTTTCTATTGTGGTTGTACAAAAATATAAGAGCAGAAAATCCACTTCATACTGTTGAAACAGCATAGGTATCAATTTACTTATTTACTTATAACAGGACACGGCCAAAAGCCAATTACATTAGTTAAAGGCATGTTTTTGAAAATTACGAACACAATAACAATGAGATATCTACAACTACACGGCAGTCATACACTCATGTCACAAAACTCCAGACCATAGAAATCTAATTATATCTATGCTCCAGAGACAGACCAAATCTGCCAATTGGATTCAATATTTTATTTGGAGCGACTCTGTGACCACCACACTACAGCCTGGTTAGGTACTGGCAGTATCCTTTTTTGTGGTAGGAAATCATCAGATAACTCCTTTCGCTTTGGGCGGAGCATGAGAGTGTTAAACTTTAACTGACTTTCTCTCGATTACTCTTTCGAACAACCCTTTAATGGTTATCCCTTGGCTCTATGCTCTAGCGAAGAGCAGTAGCTATGGACTAGTGTCAGATTTCTAGCTTCCTGTCAAAGATCTTCGAATGGCAGTCAGGACAGACTCAGTATGTAATGAATGATTGCTAAATTTACACCTCGGCCCTTACAAGCGTTGTTTACGCTTGAAGACCAACCTGTGTGACTGATATTCCTTTACCACGAGCTCCTTTTTAGAGACCGATCGAGGGTTCGATTTCGGCCAAAAATCTAGCTACGGCTGGAGTTGCGGAATATTCAGCTCGACCGAAACTAGCACCTTTAAGGATGTTATAAGTTTTGTTATCGTCGATTTGATCGATTCTTTGTATCGGAATATAGTTAGGTTAGTTAATATTTCGAGGCAGTTATCTGCCTCGAAATATTATTTTAATTTTTTAGTTACCACGTCAGTATCGGTGGTTACCTTCGGCCGAAACTGTAATAGGAGCCGAACATTCGGTTACAGTTTCGGTTTCAAATCGTGTTTCCGTCAGTCTCTTTCTCTCTCTACTCCTCATACTAGTCTTAAAACTATTCATACAATACGCAATTTAAAAATTTAAACACATGCTCTTGCGCGTACCGAAACATGCTTATAATAAATCTCGGGCTAAATAAAACCTGCGCACGCAATTTAGTATATTTCTGTTTCTTGTGGGTACTGGATATTCAATATACTAGAATTCGCTGTAAATTATGAATTAATGACGACAACAGCGGCAGTATCCGTGAATTATGGCAGTTTACTTCAGGGGGCTATGTGATAATGTGTGAATTTTATTTAATAGATTTTCCGCTTTATTTACACAGAAGCGAAAATACATATTTTATTTCAGATTAAATAAAGAAAAGAAAGAAAGAAAAACGTTTATTTGAACCTCACACAAATTAAAAAAACAGTAGCAATACGATAAATACAGAAGAATTTGTGCAAGGTTAAAAAGGCACCTAACTCAGCATAAGCTGCGATATCTATAAAGATAAATAACGCAGCGCTGATATTCTGTTAGGGCCCGCGGTGATGCCACGGTCATACTCACGGAGACTAAATAAACTATATAGGTAGGTATCGGAACAAAATAATAAAATACGAATAAACATTGGAAAAATAATAATAATTAATACGTAACATTGGTAAAAAGCGTGAATTTAATGTTAATAAGTGTCATGTGTTATAGAAATATTATAGAGAGAATGTAATAAATAATGAACCATAGACAGAACCTGACGACTAGAGATGGGTTTCTACCCGGTAAATACCGGGTAGAAACAACATTTTTTAAGTCTTTTATACATTTTTAGCATTAAAAAAATGTTTATCAAATATGTTTTATGCATAAAATGTACATGGTGTCGGCAAAGAATATTTTCTACTAACAAATTATGTAAATAATATCAATATATTACAAGAAGAATACTTGGAAGGAGTTTAAATATTAGTTCTGGAACGTACATATTACAAGCTTTTATTTAGTTTCATTTGTCCCGATGTTTGTCTGTCATCAAATCTTGTAAATTAAATTTGACTCACTTCACGAAATTTTGCATGCATGTGTAAATCAGATGACAATGCAAAATTATTTATTACGTCAAGGAGCTGATCTGACGATGGAACCGGAAGGTGGCTATAGAAACTTGGTAGTTAAACGACACAACGCCATCGAGTTTGGGCTCGAATGATTTGTCTTGACGAGTATTAATTATATAGGTATACCGAGCTTATGAAAATTTTATTTTCATTAAAAGCTTGTTTTCATAAATAGTTTTAGATTATGGAAGAGAAAATTCATCACTGCAAAAATAGTAAATTGCAAGGGAATAGCAGGAATGGGTGGATGTTCTTCCCAAAAAGGGCTCGAAGTATGTACCGTTTCAGAAAGCCCTACCACCTACTCCCTGCGAGTAGACTATAATGATAATTTTTTCCCGGTTATTTAACTTCTATGGGAACTATAATAGTTCGATTTGAACGGAGTGGGCCTACTTTAATACGTTTGAACGTGTGTGAGGTCCGTGTTAGTGCGTGCTCGGCCTCTAGTAGCCGCGTCACCGAGGGAAAGGCTGCGAGGCCGACTACTCGGCGTGGGCGACGCTGCCCGATCAGGATCGATCCAAATGTCATTCTTTGTTACTGATTTTTTTTATATACTTTTATCTCAATATAGTTCATAGGCATATAGCATACGCTGTTAGACAAATTCGAAATTTAACTGATGTAGAGACTGCCCGTTTAGTTTACTTTAGCTATTTCCATAGTGTCATGTCGTACGGTATTCTACTGTGGGGTAATGCCACTGATATCCAGACAATTTTCGTTTTGCAGAAAAGGGCTGTTCGTTCAATTTATAAACTAAGTCCCAGGTACTCCCTTAGAGATAAATTTAAGGATATCAATATAATGACTGTACCTTCTCAGTATATTTACGAGAACATTTTGTATGCACATAAAAATAAAAACATGTTTAAAAAATACAGTGATATTCATAATTTTAATACTAGAAACAAACATAAATTTGTAGTTCCAGCAACCAGGCTCAAAAAAATAGGGGGCTCATTTAGATGTCAATGTATACGCTTCTATAATAAACTGCCTAGTCATATTCAACAACTCAGCCTTAATAAATTCAAATCATTTGTAAAGCGAAAACTTTTCCAAAAAGCTTTTTACACTGTAAAGGACTATGTTGATGACGAAAAGGCTTGGGACTGACCTGCTCCAGTACCCTCTAATTCTTATAACATAACTGTTTTTGTTTTAAATTGTGTTTATTATTCATTCATTTTTTTATTCATTTTGACATTAATGTTTAGTTTTTACAATTTGACATTGTAATATTATTTTATTTTACAATTTGACATTGTAAATTATTTTATTTTACAATTTGACATGTTACATTAAATAATGTTTATTATTATTAATTTTTGACATAAATATTTACTTTGTAAGTATTTTTACATTGTAAAAATTAACTTTCTTTTTATTATTGTGAATGTGAGGACCATGTTGGTTACTTTTTTATTTCTCGTTATCGTTTGTCTGGCAATTTGAGTATTTTCTGCGGCCTACCCAAATGTCCTTTCATTGGTATTGTTCGTCAAGTCGTTGAGCTCCTTAGTAGTCCTGAGTTGAGCTTTGCGAGTACTGACAAATGCTTACACTGATTGGACGGGTCCACTCAAATCTGTATAGTTCTTTCTTCAAAAGACCATCTCAGATTAATCGGCATGGTTCTCATGTGATTTGACCATTACATATTTATTGTATGGACTTTAAAAGAGACTTTGACCCCTGAGTTTGTTTCGGTGTTTCTTCTCAGGGTAGTCAGCTAGGAAACACCGGCCTCATCTAGCTTAAACAGACAAAAAAAAAAAAAAAAAATTGACGTGTAAAAGTGTTTTTTTTTTTAAACCTATTTGCAAAAATAAATATCATTTATCATTTATCATTTATAAGGAAATGCCTAGTTTTTATTATACTCATGTATGAGTACGTAAGGATAGCCTAACCTATAAGTATACGTCCACTAACCCTATCTACTTATAACAATTTTTAAGACTTCAATTAAAGCAATTTATGCTTATGTTCTGCATGAGCAATGCAAACAAAATAAGGTTTTCTTCGCCGAATACAATTCACTTTGGTGTTAATTGAAATGAGCTTAATCGGGTCGTTGCATTATCTCGAACTAGCAACAACTATGAATACCAAATGAAGGTCGACTGCTGTTGTTGCCAGGTACACAGACAGAAATTATTATTTTTATGTAAAATACGGCGTCTATCTGCGGTGTGTTAAGCCCCATTCACAGCGGTACTCTATGGTAAGTAGTTGATAATAATAGAGCGCATGCGATCTCAGTCTTTACTAAGACAGCGCGCACTGGTGACTTTGTCACCACCAAACACTATATGTAACACATATGATTTAAAAGAGTGTCCATGGAGTTTCTTGCACGTTCTTCTCCATAGAGATCTACTCTTTGGAACGTGCAATTTAGCTTCACTTGTTTGTTTGACTGACCGACATTTTGACAATTCAAAAGTGCCTGTAATTGGTCTATTTGAAATAAACGTTTTTGATTTGATTTGATTTGATTTGTCACCGTGACTCTTGACAAAATTCA
Source organism: Mythimna lalbum (assembly GCA_949319445.1). NCBI lineage: Eukaryota > Metazoa > Arthropoda > Insecta > Lepidoptera > Noctuidae > Mythimna > Mythimna lalbum. Next base: position 14,563,189 of record OX439345.1, on the reverse strand, counting down.
ACGTGCTTATGAACCCAACATGTAGTGCGCGCACTTGAAGACGTGAAAGTTGGGTTAAAAGGTTAAAATGGTAAAAAAAAATATTGTCACCGTGACAAAAGTCACCAGTGCGCGCTATGTCTAAGATGGGGAAACATTGCGGGTAAACTAAGAGAGTACTAAAGACTAAGGATCCCTTTTAAGTTGAGTGGATGGCACATTATGAGTATTGGTGCTATCATTACTGAGTTATATCTGCTACTCAGCACAATCATCACTTTTCTTTATTGGCAATTTTTCTATCAGGGATTTCATATAAATATGTTTATTAACTGCTTAACGCTACTTGCAGTTGATTTCATTCCATTGTCTAATTTATGCAACAGCCATTTATCAAACACTTCATCAAAGAAACAAATACCACGTTATTAAATTAAGAGCACGATTGCAATAGCACATGCAATAAATATGTGAGACTAATTACTGCTATATTGCATTACCTGAGACTCGTAATTCAGGTTTAAAGTAATGTGATGACATTTTGTTAGCGATGTTGTAAATATAAATTATATCTATTGAAGATCTAATACACAAGTCTATATTTCTAAGTCTTCACGCGTGTCCTTTGTCGAGGGCAAAGACAATGTAGAACTATGCCACTGTCACTTTTAGTCCTTGGAATAAAATCTAAGAGCACACGACTGTAGCATAATAAACCCATCGGAATAAAGTAGGATAAACAATGCAACGTCAATAGGAGACACAGTGCTTAAGAGGGTCTAGCTAGTCTCCTAGGGTCTGGTTGGGTCCTTTTCCATTCTCCTATCGTCAACTTCGAGGATGGTATAAAAGCTTGTTGCTTCATTTAACGCAATCCAACGCGATGTTTGATGAAGAGGCAGTGCAAAATAAAAAGCTCTCTTTTAGAAACGCCTGAAAACTCTGTTGGCATTCGGTAATTCCGTGATTTACTCGAATATTTCACAAAACTTGTTCCATGAAATACCTACGTGTTTTTTTAAACCCCGAAAAATTGTCGTCATTCAGAATCACGATGAAATGTGCAAGGCTTATAATAATGTACTTTTTTATATTTTTAATTCATGGGTACTTACATTATGTAGGGCCAAATTTCACATAAAATAGCAGATTTTCAGAGGTCTTTACTAGATGAGTTTTACACAAATTTATGTTTTGATTTCTATGTATAGAAGCCTAGATAATATCCACAAGATAGTTGTGTATCCAAAATACATTAACAAAGATGTGTAATAACATTATATTCACGAAAGTTCGGTTATATGAAAATGTACCTCGAAAAGAACGCTCTTAAATTGCTTTATTCGGTCCGTGTCTATGGAACACAAAAATAGTTGCATGTACACCATAGATGAAGAGGATGGGGAGACTGTGGCTCGCATGAGGCAGAGTGCAGTCACAGTGGCAATGAACGGTCGCCACTCAGCCTGAAGACCGGTTTGGCAGCGGCCAGACAAACATGCATGTCCAATGATGACTCACTTGTTCTCCGACTTACCACAACTACATGTTCTAGATTGATGACTTTTTCTAAACAATTCATCGACAGATCCGTCTGCTTCAATAGTATGTAATTGTAAACTACAATAACACGAAATACAATGCATTCTCATACCTTGAACTTGATAGAAAATATAAAATATTATAGCAGGAAAAATAAAGTGTGACATTGCGAAGAATATACATTTTACTTTTAAAGTTATGTGCAATAAAAATGCAATGTTTTTTTATACGTATAGGAAGAATGAGTCAGCTTGAAATCTGGTCGAATATAAGTAAAAAAATATGCGTGTATAGATAGCGGATATGAGTGGTGAGATTACAAAATATTATTCCATTACTCCACGATATATCATGACGTGTATGGAATCTCTGAGTGCTCGTGTTGTTTGCACACTCTCACGGTAATGCAAACTGGGAAAAGCCGATGGAACAATTTTCCCAATGACAGAAAAACAGACTTCAATTAGTGTCCCCGCACACGTGCCTCAAAAAAACTACGGCGGCCTTTTTTGTGGCTCGTGTGCGGCTGTGCCATCACAAAAAAACGCTTGAAGCCGCTTCAAGCTTCTCCGGCCACAAGGTGTCCGCACGCTTCAGCTGTTTTTTGCGGCGGCTTCTAGCTTTTTTTTGGTGGCCGTTTCTAGCGTTTTTTTGAGGGCCGTGTGCGGGGAGACTTTAAAACTTTCTGTACTTCGACAAACTCTTCGTTTTTATCAAAAACTAGTTAGTAATTCTAATAACTACGAAATGAGAGATTTTAGTTCACGTATGGAAATTACACATGCATACGAAAACGGTCTAGCTTAACAATAGTTTAGCGTGTAAACAATTTAAATAACAATACCTTCACAACTTATGACGGATGGCTGTCGTTGCACGCATTCCAAATCTGAGAAAAGGGAGAACTTTATTACTAAAATGACCTCAGATTAAAAAAATAATAATTATAATTCGAATTGGCGCAGGGTTGGAGCAGTGATTAAGCGAATGACAGCCGCTCTGCGCGTCGCAAATTCGATTCCCGCACGGATCAAATATATGGCCTGCAGATAGGTGTTTTGGTTGTGTATGTCATGTACTTATCTGTGAGTTTACATGTTTGTGAAATTGTGAACGTATACTACCAGGATACTTACAGGAGTATATAAAAAGAAGTAAAAAGGAAAGAAAACCATTGAAGATATTCCTAATAAAATTACTCCTATCCCTAATAATTGTTTCGTTTTTTTCTTTTTTTTCTCCCGCTCTGGGTGATTGAAGTGTCAGACTTTTCCCGACTGTTTTTTGAAAAAATCCTTCCAAACAAACCTGCAACTTATTCTTTATTCTTTATTGTACGCAAACAATTAATATACACAGTTTGTAAAAGTACAGTTGATGTACATTGGCGAGCTTAACCCTCTACTGGGTTTTCTTACAGCAAACCACACAAAGGAGAATGAAAACAACATTTTGAGTAACCTTCAATGTTAACCTTCAACTTAGTTGTCTATTCTATAATATAACTATGTTTACATGGTGTGCAATAAGAATAAATGAATAAAATAATGCTAGTTTACTATACGTATTTAATCGATTGAAAATCTACTGTAAATACAATAATAATTTACAGGAGGTACGAGTATTACACCTATAGGTTTTCACCTGTTGTTTTTCATTTTCTATAGGTAGCAAAACCATCTTTGCTACCTACAGAAAAACCTGCGGCAGGGCGGGATATAGTGTCAGACTTTTACTGACTAATAACCCGCTCCTGTTCCTTTGGCATTGTTCCACAGCCCCGGGGATCTCTTTAGCATCACCCATGGTTCCAGTAGGTTTCGATCTTGGGCCCCTACGGTTACTGACGACTCCAGAAGTATGAAGTAGATAAATATAACTATACGACTATTGCACTTGCTACATAACCACATATGCTCATAGAAAATCGATAAGTTGCTAGTCAACACTTGGAGCCTGGCCGCGCGGTTCCAAGTATACACAAGTGCCACTTGTGTCAAGAGCGGGGACTGAAGACGTGGTAACACAGTTTTAGTTTTACCTACCATATATTATTATCATTGGTGATAGTATTGTTAGTGATAGCGTGACGACTTGACGAGCGACAGGACAGAATGGAATAAAAAAACGTGTTGCGCCGACCCCAAATAAAACGGGATAAGGGCAGGAAGATGATGATACCTAATTATTATCATTGGTGTTTATTTTCCTTCAGTTTTTAAAAACGCTTTATCATACTAGAAATTACTCTTGTATCGTGGATTAGTTCACAAACAAATATCAATACCAACTCAGATTATAAAACAAAAGGAATACCAGGCAAATACATATTTGTTACGTGAAGGAATCGAACCTACTCATACGTTGCCAACCGTGCCAACAAATCATTCATTAAGTCCCCTCTTTGTTCTTACCTTCCGCATGACGCAGGTCCTCACCGGACATGGCAAGTTCGGGATGTTCCTGCACCGGATTCAAGCGGAAGAGACGCCCGGGTGTCGCCACTGTGCGGAACGCACGGCGGACACGGTGGAGCACACAGTCGAGGTGTGCCCTGGTTGGGCAGATCATCGCCGTGCCGTCGTTGGGGCGATCGGCGGAGCAGTGAAGCTAGCAAAGGAGGAGGCCGACCGCATCAGGCAACGGCGTCCTCGGCGCTGCCGCCGGGATTCCGATCCCGATTTCCGGCCACCGTAGACGCAGGCTCGCGGACGGCGAGCCATGGGTAGCTCGCTGTCCGACCGTCCGGTAACTGTCCGGACCGAGCCCCAAGACGTCAATGGCGCGCACTGTTCTCGCGCGCCTCAAGGAGTTGTCAGCAACAGGTGGGGCCCAGCTGGGTCGAAGCCTATTGGGGCCAGGGTTATCCAAAAGGAAACTCGAGCCCCGGTATGAAGAGGCTAGAAGGAACGGGGTGAGTTTTTAGTCAGTAAGAGTCTGACACTATCTCCCGCTCCACCCAAGAGCGGGGGTTGTCTTTGGATGATTTTTGCCCTCCGTAAAAAAAAACGTTACATTTGATTTCACATAAAAATAGGAAGAATATGCTGTAAAAATGTGATTGTTATAATATTATTTGTCGGGTTTTTTCTTAGTCGACAACCACAGTTGGTCGTCAAAATACGTAGGTAAGAAGATAAAAAATACATATCTAACGGAGTCATGGCACGCGGCTCGTAAAAAACAGACACAGAACTTATGATAAGACAAGTCAAGTAAAAATACTTTTCAGTGTATGTATGTACACAAGTAATTAAATGTAGCTCTACGAGTAAAGTAGTTACAGCACCTGCAACGTGCCTCAACAGTTATCAATGTACAAACAAAAACGATTAACTGTAAACAGTGAGTGTGTGACGCTACACCAAGTTTTATAGTTATAAAGTTTAAATGTAGCACATCACTTCTCGATTACAATATTATACTTCCCAGTTCACGAGCAATCATAATAGTGCAATGAAAACATTGAACACACAATATGATGTTGCTTCCACTGTTTCTAGGTAAATAGTCTATGTTTTGACGTTGCGTAGACGCCGAGAAACCGTAATGTATTCTTACCTACCAAAATGGCGAAGACGTGTACAATCGTGGTGGGAATGTTAGGGAAATAGAAGACATTAGTTGTATTATCTTACCAAGGCATAATATTTCTATGTGCATAAGCTATTTTCTGTGACAGTGATCTTTTGTAACCAAAACCTATCTTCGAGAAATAAAATAACTGTAGTTATTCTAGAATAACTTTGACTACTTATAGGACACGGGCTACACAGCTGCGTCGCTACTCGGTCACGTAGCGGCTACTCGACGCAGTTACTACGCTACAAAACGCGCGACGCCTACGCGGTGGCTACGGTTACTGCAGCTTCGGTTAAGGGTGCGACAGGCGCCTGCGACTGCGCAGTGTTACAATTATGCAACACTGGTGTATAGTCGACAGCCTAATGCAAAAGTTACGAAAAATATTACTTAAATAACCCTTCTCGTCGCTCATAGGTGACAGAGAAGAACAGGACAAAGTAGAATAAATTGAGAAATATTTAAACTGTGGTAAGGTTTTTTTTTTGTTTTACTACTATCGTGCTGTTAGAAAATGTTGATAATGTTCAAGATTAAAATGTCATGTAAATACAATCCTCGTTCTGTTTCAAGGTTTTCAGTATTTTTTTTAAAACCAGGTAAGTGTGTTGACGTACCATAAAATCTTTTGTTCATGAAGATAAAGGGAGTGTAAATATTGCTACAATACCGTTTCAATCTGTTTATAAAAGCAAATAAAGCGTTCTAAATTCCAAAATCTGGTTTGTTAGCAGTCCTAATGTAACACAAATACACAGTTTCGTCCTCGTCAGACGACATCAAAGAGAATAAAACCACTTGAGAGCTGATAGACAGATTTTGTCTAGGCGCACGATTCACCATTGCGGGTCGGGGGACGGGGGAAAATATAGCGGCTGTGATTGGCTGATGCAACAAAGTCACTAAACATAGTGATGGACAAGTAAATTTTGCAACAATAATATCGATATCGATAAAATCGACATCAACTGATCACTGCAAATCAAACACTGATGTTCTAGACGATTTTCCACACCATTTTATCGAACAGGTACTAATTTTTAGGGTTCAATAGTCAACTAAGAACCTTTATAGTTTCGCCACGGCTGTCTGTCTGTCTGTCCGTCCGTCCGCAGATAATCTCAGTGACTGCTAGCACTAGAAAGTTGAAATTTGGTAGATACCAATATGTATATCAATCACGCCGACCAAGTGGTAAAATAAAAAGTGAACAAAAAAAAAATGTTTTATTAGGGTACACATAAAGTGGGGAGTGATTTATTTTTTTCTGTCAACCCTAACGTGTGATATATTGTTGGATAGGTATTTAAAAATTCGTAGAGGTTTACTAAAATTATGTTTTGATAAAGTCAATATTTTCGGAAATAATCGCTCCAAAAGTAAAAAAAAAATGTGTCCCTCTAATTTTTGAACCATAAGTTTAGTAAATATAAAAAAAATCTCAAAAGTAGAATTTTATACTTTCTTGGAAAATCATTTTGAACTTGATGGGTTGAACAGTTTTTGAAAAGTTGTTCGAAATAATTTCTAACTTGTAATTTAACCGTATATGCAAGCATTTGTTTAACTTAGTTTACATATTTTACTATCCTAAACGTGTCTTTTTTCAAATAAAAAAAGATTTATTATATTAGGTTCACGCAATCCAAAATTACCACCGAAAACCCAACATACATAACCCGTCTAGTTTGTATAAATTAGTAACCCAATTTCCCAAGAGATAGCTCTATACTTTGGACTACTTCGCCCTGTTAAGATTTTTCCTGAGTTGATGGGGTCGGGAATATTGTCGAATTTTTCGATTGGTCTCTGGTGGTTTGTTTATGTATTTATTCTTGCTCGTTGTTTGTCGTTCATTGTTTTAACTCTTAAGTGGGGACACTTATTGTGACGGACGGGAAACTACGAAACCCTACACTGAGCGTAGCCCGACCACGCTCTTGGCCAATTTTCACATAAGTGTCGTGAGCATGAGTCTAGCAGTCAAGTGATTGTATAGTCATTGGTTTAGTCAGTAAAAGTCTGGCTTGCATGGCATGTTCTTATGGTTTGGGTGGAGCCTTTGGCTCCATCCAGAGCGCGAGAAGGTATTCTACGATTACCCACTAACAAAAAAAAAAAGAAAAATTCTGAGGCTTTACAAACTCAATCTCTCGCCTCATCAATATTAACGTTCCTCTACAAGTAACAACAAGAAATCTAAAATGTTAACATTAAAAGGTAACATTTTTTTATTCACCATTGAGAATCATCGATAAAATAATATTTTACAAATATCTTTTGAAGTTGTCACATCACTTCATCACTCAGTAGAAAGTACTTATGGATAGAAAGGGATAGACTTATCTAATATTCTAGTGAAAGTAAAGGACTTTTTCAAAAGACATCAACGCGGTATCACTTTTTTCGTAACCAACCAGTTTAGCTTGACCTCTCTAATTACCAATTAATGTAAATAAATATAAACATATTTTACCTACCGATGAAAACTTATGCCATCTTTTTTATAACTAGATGTTCTAGATGATTTCCCGCAACATTTAATTGCACAAGAACTCATTTTTGCTTCGGTTTTAGGCAATAAATGTTTTTTAAGGTACCAAAATTACGAAATGTGCACAGATCCAACAACTGGTCAGTACTAAGAAATGCACTGATATCGGCATCAAATATAAGTGCAAAATCATTTATGTGTCGTGAGCTGGAGTCACCCGTATGAGCGGTCAAGTGGTTGTATAGTCATTGGACGACATAGTAGGCGGCCGAGTTGATCAATTATGAGTATTATAGCGCGCCATAATAAAAGGGCTACGTTGCCAGCTCGTGCCACCCCTCGCACCTCGCCCGCCCCTCGAATCACGCCACCTCGCCGGTCGGCGCGCCTGCTCGCGCGCTGTTGTAATGCGCGGAGCGCTAGCGCCAGTCCGCTGTAAGCCACCACCTCGATCGCGCGCGCGCACGTGCTCCGAACCATGGGCGTCGGAGGCCTATCTTTCCGTACCTACCTACTTACGTCGTTTTTGTTCAGTTGCTGATATAAAATATTAAATAAGTATGTACCTACTTACGTCGTTTCTGTTCAACACGCCCCTATAGTATAGTCATAGAGTGGATAGAGTCATCACTTTCCCTGTCCCACTTAACAGAAAGTCGAAGTTTATGGCTCCAACCACCCACTATCACTATGTTCATCTTGCCATCAATTCTTTAGGTTTTATGCTAATAAAACAGATTGCAAGGTCTTAAAAGATCTGTAATGTTTGTCTCAGGAATAGAATAGAATAGAATAAACTTTATTGTACACCAAAATAGTAACAATGACAGAAACGGAATGTCGAAGTCGTTGTTTACGACCGGTTCAGTCACAGATAGTGATAATAATTGCTCTAACGTTATAATAGTAATATAAATCCGGTTTTTATAAAGTTTATCTGGGATGAGGAAGGAGGCAATGAAGGATGATTCAGAGCCTGCGTCGTTTATTAGTAACTAAAAAAAAAAAGAATGAATATTTTACAATAAAATGTAACGTCATATGTCAATAAACTAACAAACTAAAATAATCTTTAAGTTTTTACACCTAATAATTTCCATCTTCTACTACAGCGACATGGCAGTGACAATTGGGAATTTCATGCAAAAAAGGTGGACTTGAAGGAAATCAATACAAAAAACACTAAAAACGCCAAATTACTTTGCGTTTGTCGAAAAATCGAAGTCGGTGTTTCTGGTTTTGTTTCTTCGTTATACATATAGGTAACTAGCTGCTCCCAGCGGCTTCGCCCGCGTAATAGCAGAAAATTATCCCAAGGGAACATACTTCCGAGATAAAAAAGTATCCTATGTCCTATTCCAGGACATGGTCTATCCGTGTACCAAATTTCATCAAAATCAGTTTTGCCATTTAGGCGTGAAGACGTAACAAACAAACTCACTTTCGCTTTTTATAATATTAGTAAGGATACCGACTTTCATGTAAGTAAGGGGGCCCCTAAGTACATTGTTGATCGAAGACTTCGCCTCAACTAAATCTAATTATAGAGTGCAAGTGCTAAGTAAGGTACTTATAGAATAGTATAGAAGATAGGTAACTATTACAAGCGTGACTATAAAATTTTAAGAGTTTTTTAGCTTTCTCCAGGATCCCGACCTTGGGGCCATGGGATCACTTGAGGAGTATACAAAAAGAAAATTCTATATAGCTCCAGGTGTGTAAGTACTAGTAATCCAGGAACATAATAATCAAATGGAGTAACTCATCCTTTTTGAAGTCGGTTACAAATATCGAAGATTTAATAAATCCACACGTAGTCAGCTAGTCTGCGTGTTTTCCGGATGCAAGTATTCCGACCGTGAACTTTTAAAAATAACTTTAATACACAGACGGCAAGGTGAGGCAGACGAAAACTAAACTTTACGCCAACAATTTGCTAAACAAATCTTATATGAAGGCAAGTGGGCCTTTGATAAACAAAAACAAGTTCAAAATGTAGCATATGGATGGAGGTACAAGTTTTAAAGGTAAAGTCTTGTATATCTTTAGTAAATAATTAAATTGTTAGCACATAACAAAGTCTCAGCTAGACTCTGTAGACTGAATTACGATGATTTCAACTGTTTGCTATGAGATGTTAAATAAATGAGTCAAGAACATTGTTTATTCAGCCACCCAAACATACGGTGGCAACGGAATATCTGTAGTTCAGATAGTAAACTTAATGATGTAGGTATTTACATAGTCTGTAGATATATTTTAGGGCAATATTCGTGAAATCTTTTAGGGTAATAAAAGAAGTAGTTTGTTTTTTTGTTTGTAGGAGGTAATCTTTGGAAGTAGGTACTGGTCCAATTGCTATAATTTTTTCACCGATAGAAAGCTACATAGCCTATATTTTATGTATGCGGGCGAAGCTGCGGGCTAGTTTTAAAATAAAGGAGTTAGTTTCGGGATTCCTGAAGTTTTTTCTTCTACAAGAAGAGACAAAAGGATATTCTTTTAGTGGTTCAATTAGAGATGTCTTAGAAGTGACAAAGGACAGTGCGTGCTGAGGTGAGCGACCGGCTGATGGGTCAACGTAGCGCACTCTCGCCCGCACTGATTCATCTTCTGTTGCGCAATAATGCTAAATACTCTCTCTCTATACCTACACATCTACTTCTACATCTGTAATCTAGACAGAAACGGATTCTATCTATGTAGGTACCAATCTTTGCACTTGTATATTTTCAAGGTGACAGTGTGGTCAACAAACTTAGTGAAATGAGTAACCAGAGAATGCCTAGAACTCCTATACCATTCAGTTCAATAATGCTTTACTTTTTTGTTATTCAGCAATTAATACCGTTTTTTACGTAAAAGAAAAAAAAAACAAACAATGCGAGAAGTACGAGAAAAAGCATACAGGTAAATAATACATAGAAAAAGTTAGATACCTTGAAGAATAAAATTCTATTTGAGTGTAAAAACGGAATCATTTATTTTAGTAAACTGTAAATAAATTCCAACCATTGAAAATATTTGAACTTTTCATTTACATACAAACTTTTTTAATAACCTAATTCCATTACGTATGTAGGAGGTAGGTGCAGTGCCATTAAGCTAATGACTAGGATTTCATTCATTAAGTTTTAAATTACACGGATAGGTACCAAACCTGTTTTGTAATGAAAAAGGGGGTTTAACCTTCGTACAAAATGTTCAAGATATTTAAGCTCAAAATATTTAGACAAAATTCTAATCTTTGACTGTCTGTCTTCGTTTCGATTTTTATAAATTTGTAAAAGAAAGAAAGACAAATATTTTATTTGGCAGATACATACAGTGTAGATAAAACATGTTGAACAGAAAAACAAACATTGCCTGTCCCACGTTTGGGCCAAAAAGCTCCAGTTCAGCGAAAATGCAAACAGTTTTACTTCTTTTTATTTATAATTAATCAGTAACGATTATAATGAGATGCCTACTCGAAAAGGTTTCTAGATCAGTAAATTAAGCAATTGTCTTGGCTACCTTTTTTTTTTTTTTTTTGCACAGCGATGTCATCAAATAACTCCTCCCTCTAAGTGGAGCCAAAGGGAGTGCCTCACTTATACATATATACTGACTAAAATTCACCGTGTCGTGCTCTTATATTAGACATTTGCGTTCCACGGTCGCGGTAATCCTTCGAACAATTCCGTAGCTCTGTGTCTTATCCACCTGACAAGACAATTTTTTGTCAGTCCAATGACACGAAGAGAAAAAGACGAAACGCTACTTTACTTTCTCTTTTAATAGATCGAAGGATATAAAGCCAGCCTACGTCTATGTGGTTTTTTGTCAATTCATTGATACATTAAGGGCTTGCTTGGGGATGGGATTCTTGATGCTTGAAAAAATGCTTCTGATCGGAAGGTTTGTATGTGGATTACGGTGCAAATAGTACATAAGATACATATATAATATAGATATAAGTACTCTTTATTGTACACCTTAAAAATACAGTAGGCTTCGTAGGCTTCAAATTATTACGGTGAACACAATGCTGGGCGGTCTTATCGCGGGATATAATTATCCTGTTTGAGTTTATTCACATTCAAAGCTCCAATTTTTACGGGAGGCTTGAAAATATCTGAGACTGCGTAGTTTTCAGATCGACAGCAACACGGAATAAAGAAAACTAGAGGAAGTGCCTCTTAGATATCGCCCGTGTGTCAACAGTAGACTAAATTCGCCTATTACATATTATATACTAGTGCAGGTGAATATGGCATCTATTTCAAAGGCACTAGCGTTCTGAATAGAATAAATTGGTTACAGCGCCATCTAGCGTTGAGTAGGCGAACTCGTTGTAAATTGGTTAAAACTTCTTTATTGTTCGTGTCATGTCAAATAATAACAACTTTCTTACGTTGTAATAAGACCTAATTTATGAAAGCAATAAGAATATGAATTGTAAAAGTTAAGTTTTTAATTCGTAGCTTCGTAGCCAATCATATTACTGTTTTTTTATGTGTGTAATGTACAATTTGATACGCAAATGTGTGAGTTTGGCGACACTGGTTCCCGTGCTTAGCCACGTTAGGGGCATTTCTACCTATATTTTCTGTTCTGTGGACAGCAAGGACCCTTGCGAACGAAACGTATTGTACTCTTGCTGCTACAATAAGTTCAATGCTACTTTAAACAAGTTTCTAAATAAAGAACAATAGTACGGTCAGTATGTTGCGAACGTTACCTACTTAGCTCGTAACGAGCTGGCCACTGTAGACAATAGGTATATTACTAGTTAAATTAACCGTTCCAATGATTAAGTGATGCAACGACTTACGAGTACAATCGCCATGGCGTAATATTTCACATTACTTAGCTGAATAATTAACTTAGATTTTATCGTCACCTTACGTTGACTGATTAAAAATAGACTTTTTTCGTAAAAGAGGTAGGGGAGGTAGTTAATCAACAAGCTAAAAAGCATGAAATCGATTAGAAATCGCAGGAGCTGCTTGTTTTTATTTGAAGGAAAGTGACTTACGTAACAAACTAAATTTTTCTACGAACTGACCAAATTGCATGTAATTTTGTGGCCATTGTTATTTGCCTACTACCCTAATGGCAGCGCTAATGGTGATTGACTGTCACGAGTAATCTGAATAAAGAATGAGTTTGCACATTATCCGGACGTTATGCCTGAATTGCAGGCACCGGTGCAAACAATTCTGAGTTTTCTGTGTCGAGCTGGGGCGTAGTGTACGTACAGACAGAACATGAAGCTTGTTTTCCGTCGCACGTCCTAATTAGTAAGAGTTAACAGTGCGTATAAGCTTTAAGGTTATTCTAATTATAACCTACAACGTAGGTGCAGATCCTATATCAGTCAGAAACTTATACTGGGACACCTGGTTCATTGCATGTTCATATTTTTCTGTAAAACCACTTGTAGTAGAGACGCATTTTTTAAAATTTTAACAAAAAATAAACACTACCTGCTTTTTTGGATCGATAAAAAAAAAGTAACGGTTCAATGGAAGCACGAGTTAACATCCAAAAAATGTAGCTTCAAGTGGTCCTTTCGTAGAATAACCGCAATTAGAATGCGCATCGTGATCCCGGTTCGTGGTGCACTTTCTACATCAAACAATAGGAAGCTGGACTGCTTTCAAAAATGGCTCTCTCCCACTAATAAGATTCAATACACATTGTTGAAGCCTTAAATAAATGGATAAGGTCGTGTCAAACAAAGAATGAATAGACTCTGATGTAGCGTCTGAGAATATTATTGGTTGTTTATAATATATTTACGTTTAAAAACAGACGATCCACAAAAAAAAGAGATAAAGTGACAAAAGCTGAGTAGTTTCTTAACAATATATAAAGTAGTTCAAAGGGCAATTACACATTAATATTATAATTCAGCAGTTGATTCGAGGCCAGTGGAGTCTGAACTGTGACCGTTTATCAGTGTCGCTTGAGAATGACCTCGCCATATCGTCGCAATGCGCAGCTGTGCCGTAGTACTTACTGCTAGGGTTGATTTCAATAGTTTAGGAGCTTGTGCTATAAAATTTTTGTCAAAATGTTAGACATATAAACTGAGAATATTGTTTTTTGGCTTTCTGAAAAATATCTTGCAATGTTAAAGTACAAATTTGTAATGTTCAGGTTTTGGAAGGCAGTCGTCTCCTGCGAAGCAGTAATCCTAGCGAAAGAGACGGACGCACACGAGAGAATACGGACAACCTTAAGTCCCAGCCACCGCTCCGCGACCCCAGTTACCGGCCATGGTAGACACGGGCTTGCGGAATACGAGCAATGGGTAGCTTGCCGTCCAGTCATCTGGACTGAGCCCGAGATGTCGATGCGTGACGGCATGTAGTTTTTGTTATCAAGGACCGTACAACGCCGAATATAAGTAAATTCTTTCGAAAGTGTTACAGGTTGTACGCCTACAGTATCGGAAAGTGTTACCTCTTGGTAGTGCTAGCCCTTTCATAACACTAACGTTAGGCTAACCCTATCAATAAGTTACCTCGTACAAGACCGTTACGATCGGAATCCTAGCGGCGACGGCGAGGGCACCTTTGCCTGATGCGGTCTGCGTCCTCCTTTGCTAGCATTACTGCTTTGCAGAAGGAGGCGACCGCCTGCCATTCCTCCTCGCTCCGGACCATGGCCTCAACCATAGCCCGGCGCGAGAGGTCTCCACCGCCGATCGCCCCCACGAGGGCACGGCGATGCTCCGCCCTAGATTTTACCCTTCAACTTGGAGGGGCATCTGTGGGTCACAAGTCTGTTGTTCCCGTGACCTGTCGCCATTTCATCCATCCTGCGTTGATCCGATGAGTTACGTCCCGGTCTACCTCACCATCCCCTTGGACAAGCGACCCGAGGTACCGGAACAGACCGGAAAGTCGGAACAGATCGGTGTGGTAGTTCCGGCGAGAGCTAAAGGCACTGAAGTGGAGAGACCGCCGAAATCGCAGAACGAGTACTCCGTTTTGGTTCTATTCAATTTCAGGCCAACACTTTCCAGTCTGTGCACCACGCCTCCAATCTATTCTAGACCTCTAGGCCATTCTCGGCAACCAGCACAACTTCCACTATTTTTCTGTGTTCCGTGATCGTATGTGTATGGACTGTGAAGTCGCTAGATCCTAGACTGTGTGTTGCGACTTGACGCGTACTTACCGAATGCATGCAGTTTAGTACTTTAAAGTAAGGTACGAGAGATAAAATTACAATATTTGTAGTCTGAATGTACCTCTGTTACAGTCGTTGAAGGGGTAACCCGTTCAAAACGTCTTACCATCAAAAAATATAACCCACCCAGAATGGGTTTTTGAATAAAAAGGTAAACAAATCGAAAGGGTTTGGAAGAGGTTATCCATTGATGAGGATTTTCGTAAAAAAGGGTAACAAATATGAAATGGGATTTAAAACAACACTTTGTCAAAACCCTATTAAAAACCCTTTCAATGGGTAACCAAAATGGTCCCTAGTTGTTATACGGCCGCCTCACCGCGTAAATGCCTAGTAGGGCCATTACTCGCTAGGGCCTCGGGAAAAATCTGTAAAAGGAAACTCGCGTTCCTAGAACGCAAGGGGCAACTGAAGGATACAGGTGCTTTTTTTTAAGCAGTATAGGTCTAACACGCCCTCTTGCTCCACCCTAAAGCGAAAGAAGTCATTGGACGATTTTCTACTTCATAAAAAGCAAGTTTAACGCCTGTCAAAATTATTGGTAAGATTTTACTAAAGCTATTAAAATCTTATTGTTTCCTGTTTTGAGTAGGCAAGTATTCATATTTAATTAGTAGTAATAAATTAATATAGCTAAGTAATTATATTTATTTGATAACCAAAACCACTATACATATATATGTATAATTACGCACAAGAGGAAAATCATAGTCTAGTGAGGAAAATACAAAATCATTTACTAGATTAGTCATTTGATTATTATTTATTGATAGCTTTTTACCTACACGGAAATCGATACGCTAAAATTCTACAAGGTCAACATAGACTAATTTGACACCCGTCATCATATAAAATAATCAATAGAATGGACCGATCTGGGCGCGTCGGTCTCCATACATTTTATATGGAAACTAGACTTGTAGAACTACACTTAGTGTGCCTGGACACGGGTCACAAAAAAAGCCGCTTCAGGCTGCTCGCCCACGTCCAATAATCGGTGACCGATTTTTTGTAGGACAAAAATAGAACACACTGATACCAATAGTGCAACGCACACGTCCTACAAAAAGTCGGTCAGAAATACTGAACAATTTCACAAATATACAAAATCGGCCCGATTAATTATCTGTCCTACAAGAAGTCTGACGTGGGCGAGCAGCGTAAAGCTTCTAAAGGTTTTGTTTTATAATCTGAGAGTAAAATGTGGGTCTTATCGATTCTAACTGCCTTTCTCTGTAATGGTTATTTACTTAAATACGTCATCCATGTTATTCATGAAATATATAAGCAAACAATAGAATTGAAGCTAAAGTGAGCAATGTTGCTGTCGTCCTTGGCTACTATCCAATTCTTAATGTAAGGTAAGTATTGCAGTACAGTTGTGCTTTCAGAAGTTGCACCCAAAACTTTCCTTGCGTGATCGAATCAGAAATGAAGATATTCGCAAAAGAACCTGGGTTGCCGACATAGCACGAAGAATCGCCAAATTTAATTAGCAATAGGCAGGGCACATTGTTCGCAGAACAATGATGGCCATTGAGGCCGAAAGGTTCTGGGGTGGTGATCACATACCGGAGGACGCAACGTTGGAAGGCCCTCTACAAGGTGGACCGGGAATCGGACGGATGCGAAACTCACAGGAGTTCATTGTGGTGACACTTGGGGAAGGCCTATGTCCAACAATGGACGTCTATCGGCTGAAATGATGATGATCCAAAACTTGTTTGTTGTTGAATGCGGCTCAGTACGTGTGGCTGTGGCATTGCTGACGCGTCGCGTAACCCTCGCTGCAGCGCCAACGACCTTGCAAGGTCGTCACTCACCCCCACTTGCCACCAATCTGACAGCAGCTTCGTGTTCGTTTCACTTAAGTTTATTATGAAGCTTGCCATTTTTTGTTTATATGAACTTACCTACATTATGTTTACTATGTGGGCATGACTAGGTGAAGTTTTAATCTATAATATAAAAATGAATCGCTAAATGTTGCTAAGCGCAAATGTCGAGAACAGCTGAACCGATTTCGCTAATTCTTTTTTGTTGTGTTTGTTTTTGTGAGGAGAAGGTTGTTATGAAAAAAAAAAATAGTGTAGCGTAGGGTGGAGTAGGGTAGTGTAAGGTAGAGTAGGATAGCGTAAGGTAGAGTAGGGTAGAATTGGGTAGAATAGGATGGAGTAGGGTAAAGCGGGAGCGAAGCCGCGGGGGCAGAGGTAGTTAATAAATAAATTAGACATTGAATATCCGTTGAATCAAAGCCTATTCAGTTGATTATACACAATATTGACACAAGTTCAGAGAACTAATTCAACTGCGAGATGACGTAATGAATTCATACAATATGCAAATTATATTAAAAATTATATTAAATTAAAGAAATTGATAAAATCTGTATTGGATAGGTTTGGTTTCCCTGCGTGATCGCATCAGAAATGAAGATATCCGCAGGAGAACCAAGGTTGCCGACGTAGCTCGAAGAGTCGCCAAACTTAAGTGGCAATGGGCAGGGCACATTGCACGCAGAACAGATGGTCGATGGGGACGAAAGCTTCTGGAGTAGATGCATCCGATGGATGCGTGACGCACAGGACCGGTCGTTGTGGCGACGCTTGGGGGAGGCCTATGTCCAACAGTGGACGTTTTTCAGCTGATATGATGATGATGATGTATTGGATAGGACTTCATCACACTCATAACTTTAAGGTCTCTATAGATTTTCGAATCGACAGATTTTTTAAGGCTTTAATGGTGCGTCCCAGTCGTCTGTTAAAGGCTGTATTAAGTCTGTCTGCACCATGTAGACGAACGGGGTGGAGTAAGAGTCTGACATCTTTCGCTCCGCCCAAGGGCGGGGGATGTCGTTTGGATGATTTTTACCCACCAAAAAAAACCTGCCATGTTCTTCAGACCAAATTCTTTAGAAATCTGCACTGCCATGTTGTACACCGAAAATCCTATTAAAAAATCTATGTAACTTTCTACTAAGTTTATATCGTATAAAAAAATCATAATGTTGGTATGCGATATGAGAAAATTGGCTACTGGTTTTGCTTCGTGAATGTAATCAATGCAATTTATACAAGAATAGCCAACGTGAAAGAACATTATATTTGTCATTTTCTTTGTAAGCTAGCCAAAACTTAAAAGCCTGTGTGACCTTGTCGACTTGTGACGGGCTAAGCCACAATATGTGCCGCCGAGGTGTATTAATTTGTCCAACAAAACAGGTATAGGTACCCAACCATTTCTTTTTTAGGACGAGGCCAATATTTACCTTTGTAATTTTATGCGCATCACAGAAATGTGGCAGGTTATTTAAATAATACATACGAAAATAATAATATGTAACGGTCTGATGTTATCCTAACGCGCTGTCAGAAGCAAACTTTGCTGTGTTGTGATTTTGTGATGCGCCAAAATTGTGTAACTCATGGTAACAGTTTCAATCACAATGTAAAGGATTTTGAAGGAAATTAAAAAACTTTCTTATTAAGCTGTTTAGAAAATTCGCCCGCTCGCCAATGTAAAATGTTGTCGAATTGTCAAAACGAAAGGAATTACATTTGATTGTAAGTTACGCAATAGCACCGAGGCTGGTCTGTCAATTAATTAATTTTAATTATAAACATTTTTTTAACTTTAAACAAACTTAATTGAGACTGGGTACTTGAGTAGGACATGTCTGCTGCATGTCTCCAACGAGCTGTAGGTTCACAATTTACAGGATTGGTGGTGCCCAGGCAAATCGACGTGGGGCCGCGGCTGATCACGAAAGAGATGGCGGGACGACCTGTATGGCTTCCCGAAGAACTGTGATCGTTGGAAAGATTGGAGAGAGATCTTTGCCCAGCAGTGGGAATAAAATTAAAACAAAAATAATTACTTTACAACATTATACATCTCGGACTGATTGTTATACTCGTAGGACTAGGGAATGCAATCTCGATCTCGCGAGATCTCGGACTTTTTTAGCGAGATTGATCTCGGACGAAAAAAGGGCGAGATCTCGCGAGATTAACGAGATTGTACTCGAGCATAAAAACGTCTTATTGGAAGCGCGGATTGACATGGACGGTAAAAAATTATAGACAGAGATACATCAAACAATGTTTGATGCAAAAAATTTATTGAAAAAATTCGTGAAAATAAATGTTTATCTTATAATACTTTTTTTTTGTGGGTAAAAAAACATCCAAACGACATCTCCCGCCTTTGGGCGGAGCCGGAAATTATGTCAGACTAGTACTTAATACTCTTCTTTAGCCTTCGTGCCTTTCATACCGGGGCTGAGCTACGTTTCGGAACTAACCCTGGCCCCAGTAGGCTTCGACCTAGTGCGCGCCATCTACGACTTGGACTCGGTCCGGACAGTTACCGGACGGTTCGACTTACTTGCCAACCGCAAGCCCGCGCCTATGGTTATCTTCTCTTCTATATATATAAAAATCAGTGCCACGTTTCGTTGTTATTTTATAACTCAAGAACGGGCTCACCTATCCAAGCCAAATTTTTAGGCTTTGTTCGGACTATTTAGTAGATGGTTTATGTGAAGTTTGGTAGGGTAGAGTAGGGTATAATAGGGTAGAATAGGGTAGAGTAGGGTAGAGTAATGTAGGGTAGAGTAGAGTACAGTAGAGTAGGGTAGAGTAGGGAAGAATAGGGTAGAGTAAGGAAGAGTAGGGTAGAGTAGAGTATAGTAGGGTAGAGTAGGGAAGAGCGGGAGCGAAGCCGCGCGGGCAAAAGCTAGTATAATATATATTTTTTTCTAATTTATTCAAATATTACAATAAACACACAAAACTGCCAATCTCGCGGGATCTCGAAATAAGCGAGATCTCGCAATATTGTTATTCATAATCTCGCGAGATCTCGCTCGAGCCCCAAATCTAATCTAGGACCTACTTTGGTACATAAGTAAAACGACAGTTTACTTCTATTCTAACTAAGGATAATAATTTTCCATTTGACCCAAAATTCTAACTACACATATACAAAAGTCAAACCACAATCTTATTGTTATTGTAAAAACACTAGGTGCTGTAAGCAGCTTCACCTACGTGATAGTAGAAAATTATTCCAAGTGTACATACTCCCGGGATAAAAACTCTTACTATATGTGCTATTCCAGAACATGGGGTACCTATGTACTAAGTTTCGCCCAAATCCATTCGGCCGTTTGAGTGTGAAGAAGTAACAAACATACACCATCACAAATTTTCTTCTTATATTATTGTGATTATAGTAATTATAAATTAAATGCTTATGTACATTTTTACAATGTGTAAATGTACCGTAGCTCGAAGAGTCGCCAAACTTAAGTGGCAATGGGCAGGGCACATTGCACGCAGAACAGATGGTCGATGGGGACGAAAGCTTCTGGAGTATCGACCACGTACCGGAAGACGCAGCGTTGGAAGGCCTCCAACAAGGTGGACCGACGACCTGGTCAGGGTCACGGGAATCCGATGGATGCGTGACGCACAGGACCGGTCGTTGTGGCGACGCTTGGGGGAGGCCTATGTCCAGCAGTGGACGTCTTTCGGCTGATATGATGATGAAATGTACCTTGCATTCATTCATAAATGTGCCCGTATAGCCTCAGAGGTTAATCGATTACTAATGCATGTCCCAAGATTACGGTTTATCGATTTATGATGATGACGTCTGTCATGTAGTAAAAACAATGGTTTAGTTAGAGGACAATGAAGGTAACACAAACGTAGTCTGGTAGTTGTAGCCTGTCCTTGTTTCATCCATTGTGTTTGCAACTGTTCATATGAATGGTACACTCTAGTTCCCCGTTTCTAATGACAAATAGTACGAATATAGTGTAACTTCAAGACAAGAAAAAACAGCCAAAAAATTGCGTTCTATGCTCTAAACGAGGATTCATATGGTTCGTGCGAATTGAAACTGCAGTAGACACTGTCATTGAAATAAATCACTCATAAAGTGTATTTTATCTTCGTTAACACTTGTTAACGTTTATCTTATTGAAGATAATTGAGTGCACTTTCTGTATTGACCGAGGTTTTATACCGACTCTGCAGTTGTATAAGTTTACAGATCTATGTAAGATTTTTTTACAATTAGCGACTGACCGCAGTACGATTTTCAGCCGAAACCGCAACTGATGTGATATTAGACAAATGAAATTATTATAATAGTCTCCGTAAGGTTATCAGGCTATTGAAAAATCAACCTTAATATTATAAAAAATAGGGTTTTTATATAATAAAGGCAACCTTTGTATTTATGTCTGCAAGTGTGTGTCTGTTTATGTTTTTTACTCGGCTAAACCAATGACCATAGAACGGATTTGGATAAAAAGTATCAGGATAGCTTATGTTCTGGATTAATTGATTATACACACACATTGATGGCTATAAATTATAAAGGTGGGAAGGAATAATATTACGAGGGCGGCATAACTAATAAATAAATCGATGTTTGACCTATGATAACATACATAAATAACAAAGACGCCAGTTTCGGTCCAGCCGAATATTCGGTCAATTTACGGTCGAAAGCGAAATTCAAGCCGAAATTAGTTTTTTGGTCGAAACCAAACCTTTCGCCGGACTCTATTTCTACAACACATCTGTGAAAAATTTAAAATAATTGGGACTTGCCCAACCCAACTTTACACCGACGCGGTGGTATAAATTTCTTTGGAATTCGCGGCTTTTCTAACACCTAATCCTTCTTCATAGCTAATCACTCGCGTAAAAATCAGTTCAGCAGTTTTTGATTTTAGTCGCGAATTTCAGAAATACGCTGTTGGGATTTTATTTTATAATATGTAAGGAGGATAAGGATGTAAGAAGGTATAGAAACCAACTTTTACTTTGAAGTAGTAAGTAGCTAACAAGCAAAGAAATTAACGGAAGAATCGTATGTGTGCGTACTGTGTAGACGAAATGTACGGAGAGTTGCACATGGCACGTGAGAACATCTACTGAACAAATATTTGTTCATATGCAGTTACTACCTACCTGTTTACGTCTCAATTCACACTCATAATACACGTCAGTATTACTAGCTTTTGCTCGCGGCTTCACCAGCGTTCGTACAAAAAAATATAGCCTATATCACTCAGGGATTAAAATATCCATAAAGCCGCTTTCTAACAGTGAAAAAATTTTAGCAATCGGGCCAGTAATTTCACACATTACCTCCTGCAAACATAAAAACCAACTTTACCTCCAATATTAGTGTAGATTATGAGGAAAAACTAAAGAAACTAGAAAGACCTATCGAAATTTCAAATGGATATTTGCCTGTCGTTTACTGAACAACAAATAATACTAAAATTTAAAAAATGTTTATTAAATGAAACAGCAATTAGCATGTTAAACTTTGTTACGATGATGAGTGAAGTTGCGTGGTGGGAACATCTCAATATTTCTTTTGTACACACGCAAAATAATGGTGTTGAGGTTGCTACTTGAAAGTTTTCCTTTCTACCAGATTAGAAAGGTCTCTAACTTATTTAAATTATAAGGATTTCAAAATTTTCTATTTGTGATTTTGTATGACGTTATTTCAAATACATAGAAAACTATCATTATTAGTTGCTGGCAACAGTTAGTTTACATACCAAATGGTTACCATAGAATATTTCTATTAGTGGATAAATATTAAATACAACTTATTACAACTAGACAAAAACTAGTTTTCCCTATTAACGCGGAAAGACAACAGCGGTAAAATCAATTACATCATTTATATAATTTTATACTAGGAAGACCTGCCTACCTACCCACGTGCGTAGTATGTGTTTAAAAGTGGTCCTATTATATAAATCAGTCAAGTGCGAGTCGGACTCGCATTCGACAAGTTTCGTTGTATCATAATAGGTACCTACTTGTTTTTGCAACATTTCATGATTCTATGTCATGATGTCAATGGTAAGTACTAAGTACCATGGTTTTTATGGCTGTTGAAATATGTGCATAACTGTAGATGAGCATAACTCGCACTTGACCGATCCTATAGATCCTAAAGATTCGATTGACTCACCCCGTAAGTACCTACGTAGGTAAATGGGCCTATGCCCGGATACGGTCTGATTACGAAATGAAATAAGCTAAAATGCTTTAAGTTCAGAGCGATATTTCACAATCAGATCTAGATCTTAAAAGATCAATACCCGTATAACCAGACGATATTAACAATGGTACACTTTAGTGCGATTTTGCAGTTCACGACTTGGTCTTCGTTCGACCTTGCTAGACTTAATTTTCCTGAGCGGCAAATATATTGTAGGGTACATACGCCAAACGTCGGCCTCCCCCCAATCGTCGGCCGTCTGCACGTTTTCAGCTTGCGTTCATTCAAAAGGTAATTAAGTGACAATTTTACCTCTCGAATTGCAACTTTAGTTCATAGTCTATTTCAAATACCTATATACTCTATTTCAAATATATGTTCATACTACAAACTGTTACTATCCGATTACGTCACTTGCTTTTCGCACACTGAGCATCAGCAGGGATTTTTTAAATTTTTGTTTTAAGCTTTATTATCACTAAAGGGTTATTTTTACTATATTTTGAGATAGTTTTTTCAACGTTTTGCGTACATTTTTCAGAGCAAAATAGGAGGCCGCCATTAGGGTAATAGTTTTGACTTAAGACCGAATTCTCGGCCGCGGCCGGCTTAAAGTAAATGCAGTCTATTTTATAAATTCCAATTGTACCAATTCCATTGGCTTAACAAAAGAATTTGCAAAGCTTTAGATAAATAAATCTATTACTGCTTACTTACTTACTTGTTGTTACTATTTTGGTGTACAATAAAGTTTATTCTATTCTATTTTACGTTTAATCGAAAAATAACGGCCGGGGTGGTATTAATCGAACTTCGAGAAATAATGTACAAGAACTAGGGGTCTACATTAGAAATATTAAAGATCGTAATGTCGACCAGCCTCGAATTTAAGCACCGCTATACAGGCTGATAAAAAAATACTTTTGTATATTTTTCATTGATTGGGTAGTAATTTTTTATTTATTTATCTAACTTATTTTCACAAAATGAAATATTTATTATTTTAATTTATTAATATTTAAAAAAAGTTAAGCTTAAATGTAGGAGTTGACAGCATTGAAGACATAATATTTTATGGTTGTGGAATTCGAGACATAAAAATGAAATTCTCTTTGGAACTTGCTATCTATTACTTAAATACTTCTTATTAGCTTAAAACATATAAATGGTTGGTCGTGAATCTTTGTTGTACCTACCATAAAGCTGCCTTTATATACTAAGTTACTAACTTAGTGCTTTTAATTTAAGGTAGGTACTACAATGACAAAGCAGGGAGATCTAAGGCCTTCACGGAATCTACGAAATATTGTTACTAAGACGTTAAAAGTTTAACAAACAATCACTTTCGAAGTATTATTTTAATCTCTTAGACTTATTTAAAATTCCATTCTGTTTTTGGTTTAAATACTGATTTTTATCACATACTAAAGTTATTAATTTTTATTTTATTTCATTTTGATGTTTTAATTTGTTATAATTTTAGTATTTATCTAATATTGTTGAAAGAAAATAAAAAAATATTTAACTATTGAACAAATACAATTACAAATGCATACTTAGTGTTACATTAGAATCCTGCCAAAATAAATCACATTAATAATATTTGTCACTGTTTTAATTTGAAACAATCTATACCCGGCCGACATTTGGGAAAAACACGACCGACCATGGGGCCATGAATGGCCGACTTAAGGGTTTTTCTGTTCTCGACGCATCTAAACATTATTACTTTTTTCTTTTAGTAGAAATGTCGATCCTATAAACATGAAATAGATTAGTCAAACTATCCAAAACCGTATCAGAAGCTATCTTTTGTTGGAAACTGACGGTGCTAGAGCGATCCGCAGTCAGAAAATCGCTAAGGGGGCCGACATTTGGCGTATTTACCCCACAAGACTTCCACTTAAATGCCAAACAAAGCCGAACTCTATTCGGCGTGTTTGGTTTTATTCAAATGTCAAAGTAGGTACCTTCCTTACTGAGATTTTTTTTTCTTTATGAATGTGATAATTACTGGCAATCAGATCGGGTCTTAAGGCAGCCAAGAACGGTAATCATTAATTACTCACGTGTAACATACGTTTTTCAATACACTAGTGAAGAAAATAACTGTAAAACTGGTAAACTTTTGTGACGGTAAAAATCTGTTTTCATATATTATGCGTGCCCTGCAGTGCAATAAGAGTCAAGCAAGTGTATTGAAAATGTATTTTTTCATTCAATAGTTTTTTACAACAAAAGTAAGAGTAGTACTTTTTCGCAGATTGCCGATGAGATTCAGATAGCTTTCGTTCTTTAATAGATCTTATGAAATCACAACTCGTAAGATATAGGACAAAAAGGAGACTAAGCGCTAGCAAAATGTACTATAGTGGCGTCGTTGCGGCTGCGCTTGCGCAACTCGATTTCGTCAGGGCACCGCTCCGGCTGCAGGCCTCGGGGCCCTGTTACTGCGAACTTAGAAACGGTACTTACTATTGAATCTCTAACTAAACTCAAGCGAAGGATTGACCTATTGCTATATACGAAGGGGTTTCTTAGCTAGCAAACTTAAATTCAAATAATTTGTCACTGTATGACAACGAATAGATTGCTAATAAATTACTAAATGAACACAAAACGTTACTTTGCATTAGCTACAACTACAAATAAACAATATGTTTGATTGACGCATGAATCATTTTAGTTAAATCAAGAAGTGTCGTAGGGTCAGCATGTTTCAATGAACACATCGCACATCCGACCCTGCTGACAACAACAACGTGATGGTGCTCAGCTAACTGAATTAGTGAATTAACACGAATTAGCTCTATCATCTGGGTCAAGATTACGCAGTGCGTGCTAATAACCAGCATGTGCGAATTAACAATTCATAAACACATCAATAAATCGATACATACAAACATTTATTAAAAAAATCCTTACGTTTAGAATTATTCGTCACCCTTGCCCAGCAAAATTGCCAGCAAAGCAATCATTTTTTCACTTGGTCGACCAATAATCTTAATTTTTACGCTCTAGATTGGAAATTGTTCTGTTCTGTAATCGTTTGTTTTAATTTCAGCATCAGACTAATAGGCTTGTTGCATAAATTCAAAAGAGTATTAAAGTAATGGTGAGTCGTTTGGCAAGTGGTGCACATTTCTGCGCACGCGCCGATAACGCCGGCGACGCGACACGGAAGCGCACACTGACCTAGTATACTTCTCATCTTGGCTTGCAATGCAAATGTATCGTTAAACACCCCACAATTGAATCGAGGTTTGAGATTAAAATTCCAAATGGTCGATTTGCATGCGTCATAGATCCAGAAGAGTGCACAAGTATATCGGAGTCTACGAAAATACATACTTAGTGAAGGTGAATGTTCTGCTAATAGGTAGGTACACGTGAGACTAGGTGTGGCGAGTGGCGACGTAGATCGCAAAAAAGATTGCAATGTCAACGCTTATTTGAAGTGAACACATAATAATGTAAGTGGCTTGGCACTTATGTCAGAAACAAAGAGCTACCTAGCTACGCTACGTAATGACGGATATTAGTTTTGCTGAGCGAATGTGATTGCAGGCGGAAGGGCGCGGATATTGTGTCGTTCTTTGTGAGGCTTGAAATTTTTTTAAATATTAAACAATAGTGGGGCCTCCATTTATGTCCCAAACTATACATATTTAATAGCCACTTATTTGCTTACATTGCTGGGTAAAGAGGGAATTATTATTTATGATCTGACTGGATTGGTAGTAGTATAAAACTATAAATCGCATCAAAGTCCATTGACCAACAACTGTGGGAATCCAGGTGGGTTTTTAGTCAGTAAAACAAATAACACCTACAGACTCAGTCTATCCAAGGAGTATCGTGTTGCTCAGTAACAGAGTTGTGGAGGTCTGATAAGCCGTCGCCCCATGGGGTAACACGGGTATTCATCCGCAACCGGTTAGACTGGAAGCCGACCCTAAGCTAGGGAGATGAAGTCTGATACACTTTTGCGCTTTAGCGGGAGAAGTTATTTGCTGAGTTACCGAATAAAAAAAAAATGTTCTTTTAATTAAGAGCCAAAACCACTAAAGTTGATAAATCTAAATTTGGACAGTGCACCGGCTAAATTAAATATAGGTCATATATTTGTGAACTAGAGATAAAAGAACATCTAAGTAAGGTAAGCATCTTTTTATTTAATTGCTAGTAAAAAAATTACGAATAAACAAATACTCTCTGTAAGTAAAGGTAAGTAAAAGAAAATCTGACACTTTTGGAGTCAAATCAAAAAGAACTTTTATTTGGGCCTTTGGTAAAATGATCATTCAAAGGGAGCTCAAAAGGGGGATACAGGTATTGGCATGGATCTTGAGCGCTAGGTGTCAGAGGGGGGATCGTTTTGCGCATTCCATACATTGGCGAGCCAATCGTCGTCGTTGTTAGATGCATGCCGTAAGAGTCACGAGTGAAGCCTATGTCGCGATGGTGCGGCGAGCCAATCACTGACGCTCCCCGCCCCTGCGTCTCACTCCATACCACTAAATAGGCCCGATATTTGGCTTTTGTACCACTTGAAGCCAGCGCTCAAGATACGTGCCGGTATCTATACCTGTGTGCATACAAAAGTCTGCTATCTACAGTTTTTTTAATTCAATGACATGGACGACTTTACTGTCTAGTGGTACATATGTTTACTACATTATTAAGTATACTTATACTTACATGAAAATTGAAACACATGGAAAAGAGACCATGTCAGGTGGCAGTGTTACCATAATACATAATTATGTCATATAATTAACCCTTCAGATACCGTCAATTAGAGACACAATAGTAAGACAATAGATGCGCGGCCACCGGTGGTCGCTTGGGGATTCATGAATTAATTGAATACCAAGGTAAACAAGGGCTTAACAACCGAAATTAAAGCATTAACCTGCATATGAAGAAATATTATTTGATTGACACAAAATTATGAAATTTTTAGTTACGCAATTATTATTAACTAGCGACTCGTCCTGGCTTTGCACGGGTGCAAATTATATGCACAAACCTTCCTTGTTTGCTGCTCTTTCTATTACTGAAAACAGCACCAAAATTTGTTGTGTGATTTAGGAGGAGTTAGTGGATAAATAGACAGAAGAAGCCGACTTTGTTTATACTATTTAGACAAGAGATGAATCACTGAACCTGCTCCTATGCTGACGCATCATAAAACTTTTTTATAAGAGTCACACTCACAATCTTATTTTGATTACTTTTTCAATAAATTATCTAATCTAATGTATTTATTTATTATGCTAATACAACAATTTTATTTAATTCAACAATGTTACTACTTACTATGGTTGATTTATGTCTGAAATAAACGATAAATAATAGCCCTAATAATCAGAGAATGTTAAAATAAACTACTTCAAACTAAAAATTAAGTACCTACAAAAGTATACCTAAAAATTAAGTACCTATAAAATTTACAATCCATTTTCATTGGTAAACTATTACCAATGAAAATGGATTGTAAATTTTTCTTCGTTTTACCATCAAAATTGCACTAAGAAGCACATGCGTTGTGTAACTTTCCCTTGGTTGTGTTAGAATGGGTGTAATTTTTCATCAGTACTGTAAAATTTCAGTTAAATTGTTTTCACGCTTTTGTTGCTGACTGGTGCATTATTTACTCAAATTAGTAAAATTATCATTACTTATCAAATTTCAGAGTAAAGGCCTTACATGTATAATAATGTGCTCATAAAGCGGTTGCACAATTGTAACATTTGGTTTTCAATTAGGTATCACAAAATTAATTAATTGGCAAAATAAGGAAAGCCAATTGAAGTTTTTGGTTCTTGATTAGGTATCACAAATTATTGTGGAGGTTCCGCATAATTAGATTTTAGCCAGACATTCTAGTAATCTTAAATGTTATAAAAGTATTCACTGCTATGGTTACTCCCATTCAATCTCTTCATACAACAGGGAGTGAAGATGATCGGTGACAGTAACCTTTAAAACACTGGCTCTCTAGGGTAAGAGAAAAACACTACACACCTCTCTGCTAGTGAAATTCAATAAATAACTCCCCTTAACAAAAGCAAGATAAAAACCAAACTGCATAAGGATTATTTTTGTGAAGGACTTTGTCCCTTATTTACATTAGAGCTACAAATCTTTACTCTATCGGTAAAGATTTGAAACCATAACAGGTACTAGCACAGGAATTGGAATTTTCTCTAAAGATCTTAACATTCAGAAATAATTCTGCATAAATAATATAGATTATTTATGCAGAATTATTTCTCAAAAAAAAAAAAACGAAAACGGAAACGAAAACGGGGGTCATTTTTATATATATAGATATATAAAAATGACCCCCGTTTTCCGTTGTCACGACTTAGCATGAAAACGGCTTGACCGATTTGGCTGATTTTTTTTTTGTTGTGATTGTTATTGTGAGGAGAAGATTCTTATGGAAAAAAAAAATAGGGTAGTGTAGGGTAGAGTAGGGTAGGGTAGGGTAGAGTAGGGTAGAGTAGGGTAGAGTAGGGTAGAGTAGGGTAGAGTAGAGTAGGGTAGAGTAGGGTAGAGTAGGGTAGAGTAGTGTAGAGTAGGGTAGGGTAGAGTAGGGTAGAGTTGGGTATAGTAGGGTGGAGTAGGGAAGAGCGGGAGCGAAGCCGCGCGGGCAAAAGCTAGTAATAAATAAATCAAACAGTGTCCAACATAATTTTATTCCTATGAATAAAGATACTGCTATAGCCACACCATTAGGGTTTTTAACAGAGTGTTCCAAGTTGGGTGTTTGGGCATTTCCCTGGCAACTTCAGCCATTAAAGTCAGGAAAGTGGACCGTTTGATATGCATACTCCAAGACAACATAGCTCTCCTGCAGGCACTGAACAGCTGCACACAGAACTCTAAGCTGATATAAACTCGTCAGCTTAGAGCACTATGCAGCATAAACATGTGCAGTGTGACACAAAACCTTAACTAGGTTGGTAAAAACAAATAAAGTGACCATTAAATGGATCAATGGACACAGCAGTTCCCAGACTAATGAAACAGCAGATAAACTCACTAGAAGGCTTTTCAGAATGGTAATGGCTGTGATGGCGCCTGTGTGCCATTCCCCTCTCCAGAGACCAAGTCCACAAATTATAGATTAACTATGGTGAGTGTAGGCAAGCCAAGGATGCAATTCCTTCCATTGATGGCTGCTTCACTAAACAGACCTCATGACTGATTAACCCTTCAGATACCGTCAATTAGAGACACAATAGTAAGACAATAGATGCGCGGCCACCGGTGGTCGCTTGGGGATTCATGAATTAAACTTCAATTGAGTAATAGTCATGACCATTACAACTAGCCATGGCCATAACAACTAGCCATGGGTCCTTTAATAAGCACCTCTATGACAAAGGAGTTACAGACAGCCAACTCTGCAAAGCTTGTATGGAGGAGGAAAAGACAGATAATCACAGGCTTCTAGCTGCAAATTTGATACTCTAGATATCTTGACAGCATAGACAGGGGTTAATTGAAGAACATATTGGCTCAATAATACTGTATGTTGTGCAGTATATATTCCGAAAGCTTGCTTCAAGAAGCAGAAGAAGGTAGCAGTAAATTAGACTAAAAAATATATAATAATAATGAGTGACTATTAAATCTACCTACAGTAGAGAATTCGCTAAGTTGTATTGCTAAACAAGTAAGTACTTATCTAAGTAATTCACAGCATAGCGCAGGGCGTCTGGGATACAAATAATTTTGTAAATGTTATTTTACAGCTAAAGAAACTGTAAAAGTACGAAAGCAGGTAGCGAAAATGTGCTGTTTTTTAAAAACTACACTTCACTTCCATTCCACCCCACTTCACTCAAAAAGTTTTTATTTCGGTATAATAAAGCCTAAATAAAAACTCCATAATGACCACTTATCGTTGCAAAACTCACTCAACAGCAGACAGCAGTTGTCACTCAGCTGTCTAGTGTCTATGCTACTAGCCTTTGAAAAATAAATAAATCGATACTATAAACGGCTAGCATTGGTTTTTGAATAGTATCAATTCATTCCATATTTTACAGCGCACATTTTAATGACGTCTTATGTATTGCTTGGATCGCTAGAATTAAAATCGTAGAAAGTAAATCAATACAGAAAAAAAATCACCACTGCATGTTGGTTATATTTATCATATTATATTACAGAAAATGTAATAAAACAAGCATCTTCTCAATAGGTCTACTTACGATCCGCAATGTGTTGATGTCGTGTTGGTGAAATGCGCACGGGTAAAACACGAAGTCTCCCGTTAGTATCCTTTGTGAAAGGACTCTGTCGAACGCACAATATTCACTATTTTTAGAATAAGGTAGTATCCAATTATCACACAAAATAACGGGTAAGAAAAACAATATTGGTTGCACAAGTCATACAATTTTTGACAAAATATTGTACTCCAAATTATTTATTCGACGTAATAAATAACACAACTCACGAAATCGAACACGAATTTTCACTGACTGACTGATATGAACTGGTTAGTATGACATGAAGTTGGCAGCAATTGAAAAGCAAAACATCATCATAAAAACAGCTGTTCTGCGACTCCAGTGACATCTACCTTCGTTTTTTGATTATGACTTTAAAAATGTCTCATAGCAATGAAAATAGATGTCGCTATTTACGTTTCACCAAGTAAGAAGTGGTTTTAGAGGTTGCCAAGAGATGCTGCTTTTAAATATTTTAATAATTACATGTGTATTTTAAATTATGCATTTTTGTATTTTAAAGGCAACTCTAATAAAAAAACAAGAGAATAAAAATATTTTTATGTTGTGTTGTATTGAACTGTTCTATTATTGATTAAAGTCACTCTTAGTTACTAAATGACAATATTAATGTCCAATAAAACGTTTTAACGAGAAAATATTAGAAATTGTATCGTTTTTAATGTATTTATTTACTGCTATAAGGATACATGATTAAAAACATAAAAACAATCCACACAAAACAGGGCCCCTCCGGGATTTGAACCCGGGACCTCCTGCACCCAAAGCAGGAATCATACCCCTAGACCAAGAGGCCACACGTAAGTTTAGCTGAAAATACATTTCATAACATAGATGGAGTTATTGTCATTGCATTCTACAGTAGGATGAACTAATCACTATTGAGAAACCAGATCGTGACGAGCCAGACTCACCATTGCTATTCATTTTGATTTGCACCCAAATGAATGTCACGAAATACTATTGAAGTTCAGGTCAGTGTTTAACCAGAGTTTGTATATTTATTCGAAATAAACATATCACTTATTTGATTAGATTTCTAACTACCTAATTAATGAAATTCCTATTTCTACGTTTCGGCTCTTTCGTGCATGACTTAGCTAAGAGGCACGAATCGATATACAGGTCACGTAGCGCCATCCAATGCATGTTCGACGTAGTACCTGATCGTCCAGTGCTTCCATGGAAACAAAGGCAGGCTTGTGCTGTTGACTCACGAAGAATGTTTGGTACCCTACACTACGCTGAGTACCAGCGCTGCTAGTTCATTCTGAACGGGACAGGTGGCACTATGATGAGTATAGCACATCTCCTTATGTGCAAACAATAAATTAATATTCCAATCAAGTTTAACGAACTGGTGTTTATGGAAATCCCTTCTAGAGTTGACAAACTTTTACTTATTTGAAAATATTACTTAAATCTTAGAATAGATCCCTAAATGGTAAACTTACACTGTTAGGTACGTGATCTTCATGCTTGGGAAGTAATTGATCACTAACGACTGCTGAGTGTGAGGTCCCAAGTTCTATGCATTAGTACGAAGTACTTAATTTATAGCCTATATCTATTGAGTTTCCAATCACATTTAAGTTTGGGTTTGTCCTGTTGATAGGGATAGGTACTTGCTATGTTGAAACATAATTGAACTGAAGAAATGTATGTGTAGATAATTGCACCTCTGGCATCTGCTAAGGAGCAAATCCTGTCCGACAACACGCTAAGCCACACACGTGTTAGCAGTGTAGTTCTGTCAGGTAAGCTTATATGGAAACCTGCACAGTTCTGGATCATACACGCTCCGGTTTACCTGTGCAGGCAAACCTGTCAGGTATACCCTAGCGTGTATGACTGGCATTAGATGCGAGTTATAGGCCCAGGACCGGGTAAAGTAAAACCACTCCATTGCACCTATACTTAGCATTGAGTGGATACTGGATTAAGAGAAGGGAGAGCGAAGGGAGAATTGAATCTTATGTTTAACTATGTATTCTGTGGTTTAACTGAATTGATGTGAAAGTATCTAGTACCTACGTAAACGTACCAAATTGCAAATCAGGACATCCGCAAACAGTTAGTCGACTGATTTTGTAGTTCCCTGAAGATTATATTTTTGGTTATTAACATGCTGGCGCTTGACCACTATTTCACCTGATGGTAAGCGGCAATGTGATCGAAGATTGTGTATTCTTGCCCAGAAGTAACTATTCACTCTTGACTTAAAAACCCTCAGGTTTGTAGCTATCAGGAAACATAGGTATTCCAGCAGGGAATTCCAGCCAATGTTCTGGGTACTGGGGACTTACCATGACATATAAAAATGTCAGTCATGCGAGTGATAAAGAGGGATGGTTATACATCCTATATAGCTCCATCTCTTTTACAGTTCAGTTCTGTTCGTAAAATGGATCGCGTAAGAACTTGTCGTAGTACGACTGTTCCCAATGTTCCCATTGACAGTGCACGAATATTTTTATGCCCGATGAATTTTATTGGAATGTGGACAGAATATCTTTGATGGTAAATACATCACGATTACGTTCATGCATATCACGTGTGTAGAACTAAAACTGGCGTACATACGAAGATTCCTATCTACAACAACAAGTTTAGAATGTACGTGTCATGTACTCTATGTATGTAAGTATGTGGGGTTTCTCCAGTACACAATACCTAATATTGGTTAGTTTAGTGGCACAATGGTGTGACTGACTATTTTAGATCAAAGTAAGTACTTTGATAAGCAATACCAATACCAGAAGTGGTTACGGACATAAAAGAGCGGAATAACGGAAGGGAGGCCTTTACCCTGCAGTGGGACACGACAGGCTCCTAATAATAATAATATGCATTAACTATAATTATGTTGTATTTTTTTTTATTTAGTTAGGAAATTAGCAAAATAACTTTATGCGCACTCGGGTGGACCGAGTGTAAGGCTTTTACTGACTAATACTCACCTCTTTTCTTCAAATACCTAACATAACTCTTTCGGACTATCGTACATCTCTGGAGGCCCGTAGGGTCTCAGTAGAGTCGAAGCTTACTGGGGCCAAGGGTTTGTTTTTGAAAGGAAAATTTGGCCCTGGTATGAAAGGCAACGAAGGAACAGGAGTGGGTAGTCAGTAAAAGTCTGAGACCCTGTCTGCCTGTCAGTTTGCTATTGGACGATTCGTTTTCCCACCTAAAAAAAAAGCCCGGGTGGCAATTTGTACTTTCAACTTGAAGTAGCTAAATATGTAGACATTTGCGATGAAGAAGGTTAGTATTGGAAGTGTATGCAATATGGAGATTTCCTGAAATAAGGACCAATCCTGAAATCACGAAAATAAAAGCAGCAAACCTGCTAATTGTGTTTTGCGACTTCAGGGTTGCCCCATAAAGTCCCTCATGATGAGTATTGACCTTTTAATCTAAGTTAACTATATGGGGGAGGCCTATGTCCAACAGTGGACGTGTATCGGCTGAAATGATGATGATGATGAGCTATATGGGCTAGGGTTGTGTTTTATTAAGTACTGGGCACAAATCAAGCTCTGCCTTGATTTATTATGACTTAGGTCGGTAACTACAAATTGATTGAATTACTACAAAAAATACTTAAACACACGGCCAAAGAAGTTAATTACACTTTACTGTATCGAAAAATACCGTGGCAACTACTTCTAACCCATTTCCACATAATTGCACAAAGAAAAATCGTGCAGCGTATAAAAATAGGAGTACATACTAACTACGCAAGTAGGTAACCATAGAACGCCTAACGTGCACGTTGTTCGCTTCAAAAGATTAATGAGCAAAAATTACGTACTGGCTTTTATTTAGTGTTTTAGCCCAACACACGGTGTTATTTGTAAGGCAAATGTGTTCTTTAGAGCCATTAGCAGTCTGCTCGAGCGGTCCTCCCTGCATTCGTTACGCCGCTAAATGTAACAGCCTTATATCATTTTGGCCACGCAATTTGACGTAATTACGAATTACATGAGCAGGCGCATCGCCACGCGAAGCCGTCGATAAGGAAGCACCCAACCGTTGCTCAAACATGATAATCATCCAGCCGAAACTATTGTGTAATTTTATATATGTTTTATACCATATACGGGTCGCTCGATGATGATAGATCGTTTAGGTAACCTGAATCCGGTCCTGATTGCTGCGCGCCTTTGGAAGTTATGATAGCAATTGTGTTTGGTTTTGTTTCATCAGGCGGAATCGTTTTAACGAAGTAGCTACATTAGGGTTGAGTGCTTTGTAGGTTCATTAAGGGCCTGCGCATACTTGAGACAATACGTTTCAGACAGACTTGTCTATGACTTCGCAGACTTGTCTGCGACAAGACTGTTTTGTCTATTACTAATACTTTTTTTGACGATATATCGATATGGAAATGAAGATAATTGTGTTGAATATTTAAAAAAAAAATCGTTTTGTTTTTCTCGCCAATTATTTAAACTACATAATTATCGTAAACTTCTACTGTAGGTACGTTATTTACGCTATATTATGTTTTTCCTGTTATAGTCAATTTATTGGCTCATTTAGATGCTATAGATGTGGCATCTGAATGAATTGGTTCTACAATCAATCTCTTAGTGCCTAATAAAATCGCAGTAGGTACTCAACGTGGTACTCAAACAGCTCAACATATAAAATATGTATTTTTAAAAACTCTTGGGAAATATTGGTACGCCTAAATGTTTTATTAAAATTGAATAATTATTACTAAGAACGCTACATTCATACATTTATAATTTATTTTGTTTAATAATTATCATGAATTATAAATTGAGTAAATTATTTTTGAGCCGACTTAAGATTGTTTTTTTAAGATAAAGCCAATAAAAATATCGATATTTCGATACTTATATGGATATTTTATCAACAGTCCTAGCGCCACGTGTCGTAGACAAAGTGTTTGTAAGACGTCTTGTCTAAAGTGTGCGCAGGCCCTAACTTTATCCACGTATTGATATATTAACCCTTCAGATACCGTCAATTAGAGACACAATAGTAAGACAATAGATGCGCGGCCACCGGTGGTCGCTTGGGGATTCATGAATTAAGACACAGACAGATTTTTTAAACTTAAAGTATAGTACTACACTCAAGCACTAGAGGGCTTAGCCAAGTTGATAATCTACAATCGTTAACGCTAGTAGAAAACTTCAAATGTATGGGAATAAAATCATCTCAATGTTAAGTCATATGGTCAGAACAAAGGAATCGGATTGAAACGGTTGTAACTTGGCTTGGCCTACTGGTAGACTCGTAGTTACAGATTTACAGTCATGAACAGACAGAATTAGACGGCTTTTTAAGTAATAATTTAACTAAGCTCAATAATTTGGGATTTCCGATTTTAGCAAATACTCGTACCATTTCCTTGACTTAGGTCTAGGAAATGATATTTGCCTTTTTTATTTTAAAAACAAAATTAACTAAAAATTACGAGTAGGTACAGAGCCATCTAGTGAGAATTTGAACACGTTCGGGGCGGTAACTTTAACATACAAAAAAAAAAAATACCAGCCTGTAACTATCCCACTGCTGGGCCAAGGTCTCTTTTCTCTTGGATAGAGAATAGTATTCATTCCCACGCTTGCTCAAGGCGAGTTTGTATTTTCAGACTCGCCAATATTGTCATAAGTAGGTATTTATTAGAAACGAATTTTCCTCAATAACAATAACTTGATACTATTTTAGATTCGTACCTACGTTTCTAATAAACACCTGTTTATATTCCGACGTTAAAGAAGTGGCCGTAAATTGACCGAGTAGTTTATTTTATTTTCTATACAAGGTGTAAGGGACAGCCCTCCGCAAACTTTAAGGGCTTGCTCAGTAGACGAAACTGAACAACCGCCCACAAAAATTTTTTAGGATACGAAAAAAGAAATCGGCCTCCCCATATAAACTGTCCAATTAAGTTTATAATTTTGCATGATGAGACTGATTAGAACGGACATAGGCAATTTTTTTTTTTAACCTGAGAAAAGGAGGAGAAAGAGTAAAGTAAATTAATAAACAAAGTCAAAGTCAAAATATTTTATTTCACATAGGCCTACAAGGGCACTTATAAAACGTCAGAAGCTAGTGCACGGTTCCAAATTGGTCGTTTCCTATGGAGAAGAACCGGCAAGAAACTCCATGGTTACTCTTTTAAAAAATGTGTTTATTACAATATTCATTGATTTATGTAAGAACAGTGTAGACCAGTCAACACTGTACACAAAAGCACAAAATTAATCATAATAAAATAAAAAAAGTAAGTTGTAATAGAAAGTTATCTAAGTGTTTGTGGATTATACAGTGTTCTCACATTCACATTCCAAAAAGAGGCTACATAAAAAAGCAGGAAAATTTTAAATAATTACAACTGTTAACATAATAAATTACTAACAAATTTAATGCAGTTGAAGTCTAAATAATAAAAATAAAAAAATAAAATATTGCAAAAGCAATGTGTTAAAAACGGAAAAATAAATATATATAAATTAAAACAAAGGTGGAGCAGTAAATAGACACAATATTAATGATTTACCAGGGGCCACATGTTGGGCACGCCACAATTATGGCGGTAAGTCCCCTCTTTGAGGCGTGGCTGGAAAGACCTCACGGCGTCCTTACCTTCCGCATGACGCAGGTCCTCACCGGACATGGCAAGTTCGGGAGGTTCCTGCATCGGATTCGAGCGGAAGAGACGCCCGGGTGCCGCCACAGTGCGGAACGCCCGGAGGACACGGTGGAGCACACAGTAGAGGTGTGCCCATTGCCAAACAAGCGTGTCTTCGACATAGTCTTTAACCTTGTAATATGCTTTTTTGGTTAGGACACGCTTAATATGAGTTTTGAACTTTCCCTCACTAAGTTCAGTTACCACCTTTGGCAGCTTGTTGTAAAAACGTATGCTGTTTACTAGGAATGACTTGCTGGTCTTAGCTAATCTCCATTTGGGTAATACAATTTCGTGTTTACTACGCTAATTTTTGTTGTGAATATCGCTTCTAATTTTAAAGAGTCCTAAGTTTTTACGAACATGCAAAATGCATTCTAAGACATAAAGAGAAGGCAGAGTCAGGATGTCGATTTCTTTGAATTTATTTCTGAGGGACTCGCGAGGACCCATCCTATAAATTGCTCGGATAGCTCTCTTTTGCAATATGAAAATCGAGTCTACATCAGCTGCAGATCCCCACAGTAAAATGCCATAAGACATAATACTGTGGAAATAAGCATAGTAAACTAACCTAGCTGTGGCTACATCTGTCAATTGCCTTATTTTTCTAACTGCATATGCAGCTGAGCTTAATCTTCCCGAGAGAGTTCTAATATGAGCGCCCCACTGTAGTTTAGAATCGATAGTTATACCTAAGAACACAGTGTCCGCAATAACATCAAGTTTTTTGCCATCAAGAATTAGACTGACGCCAACTTGAGGAACATTCGGTTATGAAAACTTTATACATTTAGTTTTATTCGCATTTAATAGGAGATTATTAGCTGCGAACCATTTCGAAAGAACAGCCAGACTTTCGTTGACATGCAAGACATCCCCATCTTTTCTATCTACTTTAAAAATAAGAGAGGTGTCATCAGCAAATAGAATTATATCGGATAAATTAGCATGTAAGCATGTAGCATGTAAGGAAGGTCATTAATATAAACCAGAAAAAGGAAAGGGCCAAGAATTGAACCCTGAGGCACGCCCATCTTTACTAAAGATCCCGAGGACGTCGCCCCATTAATGGATAGTTTTTGCTGCCTATAAGATAAATAGGAAAAAACAAGATCAGCAGCTCGCCCACGAATTCCGTAATGATGTAATTTACAGATCAGAGTATTATGGTCAACACAGTCAAATGCTTTAGAGAGGTCACAGAATATGCCAATAGCATCCTGGGATTTCTCCCAGGATTCCAAAATGTGACTGATGAGTTTCACTCCTGCATCCGTCGTTGACCTTCCTTTCGTGAAGCCAAACTGATGACTATGCAAAATCCTATTAGAATTAAAATGATACAACATCTGGTCGAGCTTGATTTTTTCATAGATTTTACTCAATGCTGGAAGCACAGATATTGATCTATAATTAGAGGGATCACTCTTACTACCTGATTTAAAAATTGGTACTACTTTACTATGTTTCATTAAATCAGGGAATGTACCACTGTCTATACATTGATTGAATATGCCCGTTAAGACAGGAGCAATTGAATCAATAATATCTCCGAGAACCTTAACAGATATACCCCATAAGTCTTGAGTGTTTTTTATGTTAAGTCTTTTGAATGTTTTTATAATTGTATCAACAGAGATACGCTTAAATTCAAAGGTTGGTATATCCTTAGTGAAATATTGTTTTAAAAATGATTCAGCTAACAAAGATGAAGAAGGGAGAGATTTCGTAACTTCTATTGGGATATTAGTGAAAAAGTTTTCTAATGTCTCGGCCACTTTTGACGTATCTGAGACGATTTTGTTGTCAATTTTTAATGACAATTCATTCCGATTTCGTTGGTTTGTCTTTCCAGTTTCCTTGTTTATCACCTTCCAGACAGCTTTTATTTTATTATTAGAATTTTCGATAATCTTACTTATTGATTTAGATTTAGCTTGGGCGCAAACTCTTTTAAAAATCTTTGAATAGATTCTAACGTGGTTAGGCAAGTTAAGATCAGGCGACAAAGATTTTTCATGGTACAGCTGATATAAAGTATCTCTGCTTTTTCTTATCCCAGCAGTAGCCCATTCATTAAATTTGGATTTATTATTGATTTGAATTTTTCTAACTGGACACGCCTTATTAAATTCTTGGCATACTGTAGAAAATAATGTACCATAGTTTACATTGGGGTCTTGCGAATCAAAATTGGCTGTTGAGAGACTACTAAGAACATTATTATTAATTAAAATTATTTAATTTATTTTTAGTTAGCGGTCTAAACTCTACAATTGAATCTAATTGAAACTTTTTGACTAACTCGAAAGATACGAGTTGGCCAGTATGGTCAGATCTCACGCCACTAATTATGGACGAGTCTTTTATATTAGAGTTAGTAAAAATGTTATCTATACATGAAGCTGAAGTGGGGCTTATTCTTGTTGCTTCATTAAAAATACATTTTAAATTAAAAGAACTAAACAATGAGAGAAGTTTAAATTTTTCAGGTGAATTTACTAGTAGATCAATATTTAAGTCCCCACAAACGAAAACTAATTTGTTATCTATACTAATATTATAAAGAGGTAAAATTTGTAAGTTTGTAAGTTTGTAAGTTTGTAAGTTTGTAAGTTTGTAAGTTTGTAAGTTTGTATGTAGGGGGTAATCTCTGGAACTCATAATCCAATACTAAAATTTTTTTTACTGGCAGAAAGCTACATTATTCCTGAGTGCTATAGGCTATAAATTGTTTCTATAGCATGTATATTAACCGAGCTATCACAACTTTTGTCTAGCAAGTCGGAAAAAAATACCTCATAAAACAGAATTATTGGCGTGCGCTGCCTAAACAGTTGCTTAAAATTAAAAACAATGTATGACTACCTGGTTCGTCTTAATTATTTCTACAAAAAAGTCCGCGATACCATATCTCTATCTTTTATATTTCATCTTTTATACTTCTTTTATTGCATTAAAAATATATTTTTTCGGCATACTTACGTTTGGTTGATTATTTGAGCAACAAAATATTAATTCTTATGACAATAAATTATTTCAGTATCACAAGAACATCATACAGATAAGATTTGCCATTTACAGTATATCAATTGGTCATACAGTTTCGGAGA
The DNA here is from genome assembly GCA_949319445.1 of Mythimna lalbum. Lineage (NCBI taxonomy): Eukaryota > Metazoa > Arthropoda > Insecta > Lepidoptera > Noctuidae > Mythimna > Mythimna lalbum. The sequence goes on along the minus strand of OX439345.1, from coordinate 14,522,296 downwards.
TAATGTAAAATTACTAAAACGCAAAATGCCCCTAGCATAACTTTCATTGTGCAGTCGTGCAGACGTTTTAGCTATTTTTTTTTTATATGTTGTGCAAAAATGATCTTATGACAACAAAAAAGGGCGGGGGCCCTTGGGTGGAGCGGGAGATAGTGTCAGACTCTTACTGACTAAAAACCCACCCCGTTCCTTCTAGCCTTCAAACCAGGGCACGAGTTCCCTTTCGGATAACCCTGGACCCGGTAGGCTTCGATCCAGCTGGGCCTCTGCTGTAGCTGACAACTCCTTGAGGCGCGCGGGAATAGTGCGCGCCGTCGACGTCTTGGGCTCGGTCCATTACCGGACGATCGGACAGCGAGCTACCCATGGCTCGCCGTCCGCGAGCCCGCGTCTACGGTGGCCGGAAATCGGGATCGGAATCCCGGCGGCGGCGGCGGGGGCGCCGTTGCCTGATGCGGTCTGCCTCCTCCTTTGCTAGCATTACTGCTTCGCAGAAGGAGGCGACCGCCTGCCACTCCTCCTCGCTCCGGACCATGGCCTCAACCAGGGCCCGGCGCGAGAGGTCTCCGCCGCAGATCGCCCCCACGAGGGCACGGTGATGCTCTGCCCAGGCAGGGCACACTTCGACTGTGTGCTCTACCGTGTCCTCCGGGCGTTCCGCACAGTGACGACACCCGGGCGTCTCTTCCGCTTTAATTCGGTGCAGGAACCTCCCGAACTTGCCATGTCTGGTGAGGACCTGTGTCATGCGGAAGGAAAGGACGCCGTGAGGCCTTTCCAGCCACGCCTCAAAGAGGGGACTTACCGCCATAATTGTGGCGTGCCCAACGTTTTACCTACTTGCCCATGGATGGCGTTCTGCAATTACGTAATTTTTCTGAATCGCGGTGTTAAGACTTTCTGTGGATTGATGACCCTCTCGAATTATTATGCCCACGTTGTCGTTAGTTGGAGTTCTTCTGTCAGTTGCTTATTGGTTTCGGTTGTTTCATTCGTATGGTGGTTGTTGTTGATAGATACCTCATAATCGAAAATATCGTAACTACGAACATACAAAACAAACGTACAACGTTTGTTTTGTATGTTCGTAGTTTCGTACTTCGTTCTATCGTAATAATCGATACGAGTTATTCGATATTACGATTGTTTTGTTTTGTAAAGGCGGACGGTGTTCGAGTCGCTCTCCCTTTGTTCATAATTGTTTTCAAGTCTGTGCGTAGTTTGTTGAGAGCATGTCTAAAAAGAAATCTCAACTGTCCCGGCAGACATCACAGACAAGAGCCGCTCGAGTACGCCTTACGGAAGAATCTGCCCCTGAAAATGAGCAGCGCCTCTCGAGAAATAGGAAATATATTTCGCAAGCATGCGCTAGAGAATCTAGCTCCGAGCGCTCACAGCACCTCGCTAGCCAAAATGTGAGGACGTCGCGGGCCCGTGCTCGAGAAACTAGCGCTGAACGTGCGCACCGTCTATCTGAGTTAAGGCAGCATGTCTCTGAGACAAGGGATAGGGAGACAAGCGCTGAGCGCTCGCAGCGGCTTGGTAGGCAAAATGTCATAACATCGCAGGCCCGTGCTCGGGAATCTAGCGCTGAACGTGCGCAGCGTCTATCTCATTTAAGGCAGCATGTCTCTGAGACAAGGGATAGGGAGACTAGCGCTGAGCGCTCGCAGCGGCTGGGTAGGCCAAATGTCATAACATCGCAGGCCCGTGCTCGGGAATCTAGCGCTCAACGTGCGCAGCGTCTATCTCATTTAAGGCAGCATGTCTCTGAGACAAGGGATAGGGAGACTAGCGCTGAGCGCTCGCAGCGGCTTGGTAGGCAAAATGTCATAACATCGCAGGCCCGTGCTCGGGAATCTAGCGCTGAACGTGCGCAGCGTCTATCTCATTTAAGGCAGCATGTCTCTGAGACAAGGGATAGGGAGACTAGCGCTGAGCGCTCGCAGCGGCTTGGTAGGCAAAATGTCATAACATCGCAGGCCCGTGCTCAGGAATCTAGCGCTGAACGTGCGCAGCGTCCAATCGAGTGTAATCTTATTTTAATTCATGAATCCCCAAGCGACCACCGGTGGCCGCGCATCTATTGTCTTACTATTGTGTCTCTAATTGACGGTATCTGAAGGGTTAAAACAAGAAATTTTCCGCGGACGAAGTCGCGGGCAGAAGCTAGTCTCTAATAAGTTTGTTTAGCATTTCTTCTATTACAATCAAAAAAGATGTCAAGTTTGACGCAGGTGGTCTATAGACACATAAGAAAGTTTGGCCTTCAACCTCTGCACATGCTACCTCACACAAGTGATCAACAGAGCAAGCAGTCCTTTCCTTATATCTTAAAGAATTATTACACAATATCAAGGTACCACCCCCTATTGATGATCTGTTGTATGCACTGGCAACTGAAAAATTATTTACATTGAACAACATTCTATCTGGTTTTAACCATGTTTCACAAAAACATAAAATATCCATATGATATTTATCTATTAACATTTCCACATCTAGAATTTTGCCGGAGAAGCGATATATATTCTGATGGTATAATAAAATGTTGCTATTACGCTTCCCTTTTGTCGTTTCTAATAGTTTAAAGAGTTTACATCAGCATTATTAGGTATACTAGATAATACTGATTCGTCACTTAACCTAGTCTCAGTTAAATTATCATTAACTGCGTTTATATTATAAGCTAACAAAGTAGCCAATAAATGTCGACTTTTTTTGGGAAGAAACATATGTTCCCGTATCAAAACAAAATCACTAACAAAGTTGTTAGTGTCAAAATACAATAAACGGTCACTATGACGGCAAGACAAGATATGCATCAAATTGTTTAAGCTGTAAATATATTCATTTTCCTGGTCAGATAGACAGTTAGAATAAGGAAGGACAGTTATAAACGCGTGCGAAGCCGCAGTTTTACCTGCGTAAAAGCTAGTAATATATAAACGGAGAAACTGACTGACTAACATATATCAACGCACAGCAGAAACTATTGGGATTAGAAGCGTGAAATTTTGTACAATTGGGTTTCCTTTTGTTACATGGGCGAGCACTAAGAGAGGATTTTCCGAAATTCACCCCCTAAAGGGATGAAACAGGCCTTCAAATTTTGTATAGAGAAAACCAATTTCTGGCCGACGAGGCCGCCTGGCAGAAGCTAGATTATAACATACCTACAGACATCGATGTTTTACCTAGTTTTTTTGGGTCATAAATTAGGTAGGTAGTTGATTAAATGTAAACTTTATTTCGTTTTAAATAGTCTTAGGTATGCCAAAGTTAAAGAAAAAAATTACCTAGTGGTCATAGCAGTTATTATTATAACACCTAATTGTAATTATTACCTTTATAAGTAATAAATATATTTTGTTATGAGTAAGAGTTAGTTGCGCTAAAGAATATCTATTTTATGCGTAAACAATAAACTTACCCAATACCCAACCTGATTTTGATCTCATAAAAACCCACTGTTATTATGGTAGGCTTTTTTTTTCTTATTTTATAACTTTTATGGTTACATTAACGTCCACACCAAATTGTAAAATCAGGTTATTAACCTGATATTAATTTCACTGTATTATTTTTTAGGAACATTAAAAAAATATACTATAGGTACACCTTGTACTATGTTAAACTATATTTATTGGCTTCAGACAAAACTGTTTATAAAGTTTTAGTTATCTAAATTACTCAGAATCACTATATAAAAAATCTAATTAATTAGGTATTAGTTTTTAAGATAGTCCCAAATAATAACCTTGGTAGGTTGTACAGCAGCGTAGGCGTGGGTGAAACGTTTTGGTACATGGTAGACATTCCACCCATACGTACAAAGGGTTTCGGGAACACATTTGTTATGCGTACAGTAAGAAGTGGAATTCTCTACCGGAATCTGTGTGTCCTGATAGTTATAACCTGAGGATCTTTAAGTCAAGAGTAAATAGGTTGCTTCTAGGCAAACGTGCTCCATTGTCGCTTACAATCTGGTGGAATACTGGTCAAATGCGGCTCAGATATACGAAAGGAAAAAAATCATTTGAGCTCCAGTCCACTCCAATTTATTGTATATTATACTGTGTTTTCGTGAGTGTGAAACAATAAATTAATGTTTACTTTTTTAAATTTATTTATGGGAATATTAGTATAATTAGTGAATCTTAAAAACACACACAGACGTGTAAATAATTATCAAATATAATAAATAACCAACAAAGTAATTCTTTACATGCTCACCATTTCGTAAGCCATAGAATTCTCGGTAACGCACAAGCTAAACGTTCGCTGTCTATGCGAGTGGAATTGTATTCGTAGGTGCGACTTCTCATTTCCATTTCGACATCAGACTCGTCTTGCGGCCACATCGAGCGCTGGACAAACATCAAGAAGGTCGAACTTCACGATTATGTTAAATACCGGTCATGTGAATGAAGTATCGTATAATGTGAGAGTTTAGACGAACGTATTAGTAATTGCTGTATGAAGTACTAGCTTTTGCCTGCGACGTCTCCCGCGTACATAAAATATGCCTGTGTCACGCAGGGTTAAAGCAGCTTTCTATCCGTGAAAATAAAATACTAATCGGACCAGTACTTCCAGAGGTTACACCCTCCTACAAACAAAAAAACAAATTTACCTCTTTATAATATTATATTAGTACTTGCTTCTGCCAGCGGTTTCGCCCGCGCATATAAAATATAGCCTATGTTACTTCGGAATGAAGCAGCTTTCTATGAAAATTTTGTAACAATTGGTCCAGTTTCTTCTTTCCAAGATTATCTACAAACAAAAAAACAAACTTTCCTCGTTATAATATTATACAACGTGTAACGTTAAATGCGCAAAACCTCAGACACCCCAAATGATTTTTAATTTAATTGACCTAATTCTGTGAGAAAAGAAAACATTTTTTTTTCAAAGAATTTTTGTGCAGTTTTAGTTTGTTTAAAATTCATATCTGCATTGCAATAAGAACTTTTATTATCTCTTGTATGAGAAAATTTGATTGGACTACAACCATTTGTGTTTGTTTACCTATTTCGGCGGGTTTGCGCACGTGATGGCTTGACCTATTCATAAATAGACAGGGCGACATTTTTTATGAAGATTTTTTTGAAAAATGTAACCTATATTAAAAAGTGGTTTAATTGATTGTGCTCGTTATTCTGATCAAACTATTTTCAGGTTTTGCGCATTTAATGTTACACGTTGTATATTAGTATAGATTAAAACAATGCTCATTGCTTAATTGAGTAGATCCAGTTTAAACTGCAACGCTTTATGAAAACAATGATGTTCGACCAACATCTATTTATTAAGATACTGCTACCAGTGGCTTCGCCTGCGGAATAATTTTCTACTATAAGAAAATTATTCCAAGGGGACATATGCCCGGGATAAAAAGTATCCCATGTGCTATTTCAGGACATGGTCAGTCTGTATACCAAGTCTAATTAACAAGAAAAAAAACGAAATCCCAAAATCCACGTAGTCATAATTGGTATATTCATAATTTAACCAATCTTTTATAACAATTGCTACTAGAAAATAGAAAACACTACGCGGAGTGCTTTTCCATTTTGATCGCCGTGTGTTCATTCATAAATAGCCTGTACAATATTTCCATAAATTGAGTCCCATTTTGAGATATAAACAAGTTAACTGTGTATGAATATTATTTATTGAGACATTATTTAAATAATAAAAAAATTGTACTGTATATACACTAAAAATGAACAAAATTGATGCTAAAATTGGCAACATAAAATAAAAACGAGAGCTCGTCAATTTCACTTTTTATAGTTAAATATAAAGCTTTATATTTAGTTCTTGATGAAATTTTTCGATTATATAGAAACAGGCAAAAATACCCATGAAAATAAATAACTTTAATGATTGTAATCCAAATCGCGATCGGAATCCAGAAATCGCAACCGTAATCCAGAAATCGGTGCTTAGTTTTGTCAAGTTATGCGAACTTATTTTTCATAATTCAGAATTGGTCCCCAAGTTCCCAATTTCCAAAGTCCCAATATTTTTTGATATGAGTGCTTTCAGTCCTTGAAACGTTACCTGTGAATTTATAATAGCCACGATCTCGATTAACTAGAGTTGCGAATTTTATTGTAGTGCTGTACCTCAGTGAAGTTTTCCGAGAAGGTTGACTTGATATTATTATTATACTAGCTTCTGCCCGCGACTTCGTCCGCGGAAAATTTCTTGTTTTAACCCTTCAGATACCGTCAATTAGAGACACAATAGTAAGACAATAGATGCGCGGCCACCGGTGGTCGCTTGGGGATTCATGAATTAAAATAAGATTACACTCGATTGGACGCTGCGCACGTTCAGCGCTAGATTCCTGAGCACGGGCCTGCGATGTTATGACATTTTGCCTACCAAGCCGCTGCGAGCGCTCAGCGCTAGTCTCCCTATCCCTTGTCTCAGAGACATGCTGCCTTAAATGAGATAGACGCTGCGCACGTTCAGCGCTAGATTCCCGAGCACGGGCCTGCGATGTTATGACATTTTGCCTACCAAGCCGCTGCGAGCGCTCAGCGCTAGTCTCCCTATCCCTTGTCTCAGAGACATGCTGCCTTAAATGAGATAGACGCTGCGCACGTTGAGCGCTAGATTCCCGAGCACGGGCCTGCGATGTTATGACATTTGGCCTACCCAGCCGCTGCGAGCGCTCAGCGCTAGTCTCCCTATCCCTTGTCTCAGAGACATGCTGCCTTAAATGAGATAGACGCTGCGCACGTTCAGCGCTAGATTCCCGAGCACGGGCCTGCGATGTTATGACATTTTGCCTACCAAGCCGCTGCGAGCGCTCAGCGCTTGTCTCCCTATCCCTTGTCTCAGAGACATGCTGCCTTAACTCAGATAGACGGTGCGCACGTTCAGCGCTAGTTTCTCGAGCACGGGCCCGCGACGTCCTCACATTTTGGCTAGCGAGGTGCTGTGAGCGCTCGGAGCTAGATTCTCTAGCGCATGCTTGCGAAATATATTTCCTATTTCTCGAGAGGCGCTGCTCATTTTCAGGGGCAGATTCTTCCGTAAGGCGTACTCGAGCGGCTCTTGTCTGTGATGTCTGCCGGGACAGTTGAGATTTCTTTTTAGACATGCTCTCAACAAACTACGCACAGACTTGAAAACAATTATGAACAAAGGGAGAGCGACTCGAACACCGTCCGCCTTTACAAAACAAAACAATCGTAATATCGAATAACTCGTATCGATTATTACGATAGAACGAAGTACGAAACTACGAACATACAAAACAAACGTTGTACGTTTGTTTTGTATGTTCGTAGTTACGATATTTTCGATTATGAGGTATCTATCAACAACAACCACCATACGAATGAAACAACCGAAACCAATAAGCAACTGACAGAAGAACTCCAACTAACGACAACGTGGGCATAATAATTCGAGAGGGTCATCAATCCACAGAAAGTCTTAACACCGCGATTCAGAAAAATTACGTAATTGCAGAACGCCATCCATGGGCAAGTAGGTAAAACGTTGGGCACGCCACAATTATGGCGGTAAGTCCCCTCTTTGAGGCGTGGCTGGAAAGGCCTCACGGCGTCCTTTCCTTCCGCATGACACAGGTCCTCACCAGACATGGCAAGTTCGGGAGGTTCCTGCACCGAATTAAAGCGGAAGAGACGCCCGGGTGTCGTCACTGTGCGGAACGCCCGGAGGACACGGTAGAGCACACAGTCGAAGTGTGCCCTGCCTGGGCAGAGCATCACCGTGCCCTCGTGGGGGCGATCTGCGGCGGAGACCTCTCGCGCCGGGCCCTGGTTGAGGCCATGGTCCGGAGCGAGGAGGAGTGGCAGGCGGTCGCCTCCTTCTGCGAAGCAGTAATGCTAGCAAAGGAGGAGGCAGACCGCATCAGGCAACGGCGCCCCCGCCGCCGCCGCCGGGATTCCGATCCCGATTTCCGGCCACCGTAGACGCGGGCTCGCGGACGGCGAGCCATGGGTAGCTCGCTGTCCGATCGTCCGGTAATGGACCGAGCCCAAGACGTCGACGGCGCGCACTATTCCCGCGCGCCTCAAGGAGTTGTCAGCTACAGCAGAGGCCCAGCTGGATCGAAGCCTACCGGGTCCAGGGTTATCCGAAAGGGAACTCGTGCCCTGGTTTGAAGGCTAGAAGGAACGGGGTGGGTTTTTAGTCAGTAAGAGTCTGACACTATCTCCCGCTCCACCCAAGGGCCCCCGCCCTTTTTTGTTGTCATAAGATCATTTTTGCACAACATATAAAAAAAAAATAGCTAAAACGTCTGCACGACTGCACAATGAAAGTTATGCTAGGGGCATTTTGCGTTTTAGTAATTTTACATTATCTCCGAAACTGTATGACCAATTGATATACTGTAAATGGCAAATCTTATCTGTATGATGTTCTTGTGATACTGAAATAATTTATTGTCATAAGAATTAATATTTTGTTGCTCAAATAATCAACCAAACGTAAGTATGCCGAAAAAATATATTTTTAATGCAATAAAAGAAGTATAAAAGATGAAATATAAAAGATAGAGATATGGTATCGCGGACTTTTTTGTAGAAATAATTAAGACGAACCAGGTAGTCATACATTGTTTTTAATTTTAAGCAACTGTTTAGGCAGCGCACGCCAATAATTCTGTTTTATGAGGTATTTTTTTCCGACTTGCTAGACAAAAGTTGTGATAGCTCGGTTAATATACATGCTATAGAAACAATTTATAGCCTATAGCACTCAGGAATAATGTAGCTTTCTGCCAGTAAAAAAAATTTTAGTATTGGATTATGAGTTCCAGAGATTACCCCCTACATACAAACTTACAAACTTACAAACTTACAAACTTACAAACTTACAAACTTACAAATTTTACCTCTTTATAATATTAGTATAGATTGAAGGTTCATTTGCTGCCAAAATTCTACAAACATATACATGTTTTAATCACATTTTTGGGTTCGGTGTCGGTCTAGTAACAACACCTGCAATTTTTTTTTTTTATGTTTTCAGTGTACAGAATTTTCACTTCTACAGATTTATTATAAGTATAGATTGTAGTGGTTATAATTTTTTTTTTTTTTCATGCATATATCCTGCGAAATGTGATATAATCTGTCCATAACACTGACAGCACGCTACGTGAAATGGCAATGCGGATTTTTATCCCAAAAATGTTATACGAGAAATGAGTTCGATTGACTCAAGGCGTGACATGTCTATGCCACTAATGCCCCCTAAACATGAGGATGACTTGGCGTCTCACGTGTTTACCCACAAGTTACCCATCACCAGCCATGACTATCTCAACAGGTTTTGAAGAATTTTGCGGAATGTCAAATGAATGACTTTTCGACGACAAATAAACAGGTTCCAAGTACGAGAGAGTTTTTAACAATATGTAAATAGAATTTTTATTGACATGTTGTTAAAAACGTCTCGTTTAAATATAGAAGAACCATAAAATATATATCTAAGGTAACAACAATAATTTTAATATAAATAATAATAATAATATGGGAGCTAAGTCTGCCAACAAAGTGCTGTTCAGTTTGATAGAAGTAATAAATTAATGTAAAATTGTCTGAACTATAATAAAGTACTTACTTTTAATAACATTGAGATTTACTAGTGTAATAAACAATAGTTAACTTTCTTAATGTTATGATTTGTTTATAATGAAAAGCTTTTTTTAAGCGTTATTAGGACACGTTGAAATAAAAATATGTTAAGAATCGAAACTATACCGACTATGTATTACTTCACCATTATCATATTTTCATTACTTCATAGAGGATAACCATGAATTAGTCATGGTATAACTAGTATTCGTCGTCGGCTCTGAAGACAATTATAGTAACGATCTAATTATGAAAAAAAAATAATTAATAGCTTGACATTGGTTAAGATGTAGGGTATTAATATTAAAATACCCTACATCTTGACAAAATAAACTAAAACCTTTATTTCTTTTGTTTTTGGAGGTCATCGTATGAATAGTTAATTTGTTTACAATTATAATAATGATGTACACGTTTTAATATGTTTGTAGGATTTTGGCACCAAATGAACCTTCAATCAATTAAACAAAATAAAATCCTTACTAACATTATAAAAGCAAAAGTGAGTTTGTTTATTTATTTGTTACGTCTTTACGCCTAAATGGCAAAACTGATTTTGATACTTTTTATCCCGGAAGTATGTTCCCTTGGGATAATTTTCTGCTATCACGCAGGCGAAGCCGCTGGGAGCAGCTAGTATAATAATGAAGCTTAGGGAAGATGGCAACAGTATTCCAAGCAGAAACATATGCCATAATAACCTGTGCTCAAGAGAATATAGAAAAACAAACCAAAGATAAATCTATTTATATTCTAAGTGACAGTCAAGCTGCAATCAAGGCCATGGCGTCCTACAAGGTGGACTCCAAACTTATTCTGGACGCCATCCGGGCCCTGAACAGGCTTGGAAGGCGTAACAGGGTAAAGTTGATGTGGGTCCCAGGGCATAAGGGAATCCATGGTAATGAAATGGCGGATGAACTGGCAAGAGAGGGCTCCGCAAATGACTTTGTGGGACCAGAACCATGTGTAGGCATCTCGACGTGCCTCGTGAAGGCCGCATTCAGGGAGTATGCAGATCATAGCCAAAAAACACACTGGCTGTCTATTACGGGTCTGGGACACTCCAAGAAATTCCTGGGCTCTACGTTCAAGGCACGGGAATGTATCTGGAATATGAGCAGGGGGCAAATCCGCTACCTGATGGGTGCCTTTACAGGGCACTTTGGAACCAACGACATGCTCATGAAAATGGGTCTAGCCGCGACTTCCATGTGCAGGTTGTGTGAGGAACATACAGAACGCATGGAGCACCTGCTGTGCACATGCGATGCTTTGGCTAACAAGCGAATGAGTCTTCTAGGGGTAGGATATCCAAGACCAGAAGATTACAGGCTCTTATCCCCGCATCTCGTTGTGAAACTTATGAAGGAGATTTTCAGCGAGGGCGGGGAGGAGTAAGCTATCTAGGGGACCACAAAAGATCCACATGGGTCGAAGTGTCCGAGCTGTATCTCGGCCCCTTAACAGGATAAGGATAAGGATAGTATAATAATAATACCAAGTCAACCTTCTCGGAAAACCTCACTGAGGACACTGAGGTGCAGCACTACAATAAAATTCGCAGCTCTATTTAATCGAGATCGCGGCTATTGTAAATTCACAGGCAATTTTTCAAGGACTGAAAGCACTCATATCAAACAATATTACTTGGCGACCAATACTGAATTATGAAAAATAAGTTCGCATAACTTGCTAAAACTAAGCACTAGTTTATTGTCGCGATTTCTGGATTACGGTTGCGATTTCTGGATTACGATCGCGATTTGGATTTTTTCATGGGTATTTTTGCCCGTTTTAATATAATCGGAAAATTTCATCAAGAACTAAAAATAAAGCTTTATATTTAACGATAAAAAGTGGAATTGACGAGCTCTCGTTTTTATTTTGTGTTGGCAATTTTAACATAAATTTTGTTAATTTTTAGTGTATATACAGTACAATTTTTTTATTACACTAATATCAATAATACTGAAAGGGCTTATTAGAAAAGGGCTCGTTATTATTTAAGTAAAGTCTGAATAAATAATATTCATAAACAGCTAAGTTATTAGCGTTTGTCTATATTCCAAACTAGCACTCAATTTATGGAAATATTGTATAGGCTATTGACTTATAAATGAACAAATGTCAATCAAGATGGAAAAACACTGCCAGTAGTATTTTCTAGTAGCAATTGTTAATGATTAAATTATGAATTTTGGAATTTCGTTTTTTCTACTTTTAACTACACAAATATGATCAGTAACGGATACGGATGTGGTACGGATAGAGCTCCATTTTTGTCTTAATTAAAAATAGTGGTGTATAGTGGCATCCTAAAATTAAACAGAGTTCTTGAGTGTACCTATTTTGGCCTACGGGATGGTACGAAAGAGTTACGTTACTGTGGCCCTGGAATGCAAACAGCAACTGGAGAAACACAGGTGGACTTTAGTTTCGACTTTTAGATTTAAATTCGATTATGGCGGTAAGTCCCCTCTTTGAGGCGTGGCTCGAAAGACCTCACGGCGACCTTACCTTCCGCATAACGCAGGTCCCCACCGGACATGGCACGTTCGGGAGGTACTTGTTTTAGATTAAGTCGAAAGAGACGCCCGGGTGTTGCCACTGTGCGGAACGCCCGGAGGACACGGTGGAGCACACAGTCGAGGTGTGCCCTGCCTGGGCGGAGCATCGCCGTGCCCTCGTGGAGGCGATCGGCGGCGGAGACCTCTCGCGCCGGGCCTTGGTCGAAGCCATGGTCTGGAGCGAGGAGGAATGGCAGGCAGTCACCTCCTTCTGCAAAGCAGTAATGCTAGCAAAGGAGGCAGACCGCATCAGGCAACGGCGCCCTCGCCGCCGCCGCCGGGATTCCGATCCCGATTTCCGACCACCGTAGACGCGGGTTTGCGGACGGCGAGCCATGGGTAGCTCGCTGTCCGATCGTCCGGTAACTGTCCAGACCGAGCCCAAGAGGTCAACGGCGCGCACTGTTTCCGCGCGCCTCAAGGAGTTGTCAGCAACAGGAGGGACCCAGCTGGGTCAAAGCCTATTGGGGACAGGGTCATCCGAAAGGAAGCTCGTGCCCCGGTATGAAGGCTAGAAGGAACGGGGTGGGTTTTTAGTCAGTAAGAGTCTGAGCGTAATTTTTTTTTAATTTTATGAATACTTTTCCTCGTTTCAACATATAATTTTATCTTACAAATAATTTCATCAAGAACTAAACATTAAGCTTTTTTTTACGGCGGGCAAAAATCATCTTATGACAACTCCCGCTCTTGAGTGACTATAGACTAAAAACCCACTCCGTTCCTTCTAGCCTCTTCATCGCGACCGCCTGCCATTCCTTCTCGCTCCGGACTAGAGATGTGCCGTTGCCGGCAATATTGCCGTAAAGTGGGAATATTGGTGGGAATATTGCCGGGAATATTGCTAGATGTATGAAAATTGGTGGCAATATTGCCAGCAATATTCCCAGAATGCCGGCAACGGCACATCTCTACTCCGGACCATGGGTTCAACCAAAGCTATGATGCGAGAGGTCTTCGCCGCTGATCGCCCCGCGAGGGCACGGCGATGCTCCGTAAACATTAAGCTTTATATTTTAGTGTAAAGAAGCTCTCGTTTTTATAAATGTCTGTAGCCGTTTAAGTTTGTTTTCATTTTATTAAGCGAACCAAAAGAGTTACTTGTCGATTAAAATATGGTTGGCAGGTGTAAAATAAATATATGAGTATATTTAAATTTATATTTTCTTGTTCTCATTTTAATAATTGTAAATCATTTCGTTTTTTTTTTAATTTTTAGGGCATCCTTTAGTCATTTAAATTAAAAAAAAAAATAATAAAAATACTAGGAACTACTTCTGTAATAAAGGTGCGGTTACAAATATGTAACCTCACATACACGAAAGACCCAGAACAACTATCTGTAGATAAGACATACAAATATTTGTTTCTTGCACCTGTGACACGCAGCGCAGCAGCCAATCGCTCCACTAAAATGCCAACCTTGCCGTCCCTTCTTTTTATTTATTATTACATATTATGAACATGTTTTGTACAAAAAATGCTTACTCGTTACGTCGCTTACCAAAGAACAGGATTTATTTATTTTTAACGAAGACAAATTTTAGAATAAAAATCACAATGCAATAAAAAAGTATTTCAATAATTTTTGTAGTTTAACCTTACGAATACTGTAATTAGAGACACAATAGAAAGATAATGAGAGGGCAAACGTCGGCGTTCGCTTGGGGCTTAATGAATTAAATACGTCCACTCTAATCTGTGTGGTTCTTTCTTCAATACACTATCTCAGACACGAATCTGCATGGTCCTTATATGATCGATCCGAGTTTAATAGTTATTGTGGACTTTGAATGAGACTTTTTGTTGACGTTGAGTTTGTTTCGCTGTTTCTTTTTCATAGGCCTTGTCTACTTTCGAAAAATATTAACATTATAATTTTTCATCGAATTTGATATGAAATTAACGAGGTGGTCAATTGGTGGTTAGGTGGTTGGCGAGGTGTGTTAGTGGTTGTTGGTTTGTGGTTCCTTGTTGACATTTGGTGGTTGGTTTGGTATCATTTTGTTTGAATATCTAGAGATAGAGTGCAAAGAGAGAAGAGTGTGAGTGAGAAGAGAGTGCAAGAGAAACGCGAGGCTAAAGTAACAACAGCAACTAGAGTTGATCTGTAAGGTTAAGCAATTATAAGCATCATAACATACAAAGAACTCCGTACCTTGAAAACGTGCCCCAGCAGGGTCGAAGCCTACTGGGGCCATGGGTTCACTTCTGAGCGGAAAACCCGGGGCCTTGAAATGCAAGGTAATGAAGGAACATAGGAGCAGGTTTTAGTCAGGAAATGTCTGACACGCCCTCCCATTCTGCCCTAGAGGGAGATGTCATTGGATGATATCCCACCTAAAAAAAAAACCACGAGTCCCGGGTGTAATTTGTAGAGGCCAGGAAATCTGACACTATAATAGTCTTGCCAACAGGTTCGTGTTTCTGGGTTGTGGAGGTCAGGGGCCTTACTAAAAAGTGTTAAAATGTCAGACGTGCGAATGAGAAAAAACGATGGAACTATACACTATATATAGCTCCATCCCTCAGTTCAGTTTAGGTGATGGATCGCGTTCAGAGCTCGTGGTAGGGCCTAAGGTAGTCGCCCCATGTTAAATATTCAATTGCAGACTAACCGGTCTGATTAAAAAATAAGTAGTTGCGAAATGGCTAAGTAGATTGATTTGTTTGGTATTGTGATGTCGAAAGAGATCGCATGAGATTATTGCTCATATTAACTGCAGATTGGCAAGACAAGGATGATTTTACAAGCTTTTATTTAGTTTCACCTGTCCCGATGTTTGTCTGTCATCAAATCTCGCAAATTAAATTTGACCCACTTCCCGGTTATCGATTGAGCTGAAATTTTGCATGCATGTGTAAATCAGATATTATCCTATATTAGCAGTGATGGGTCGTGCGAGAGGGAAGTTCGCAGGAGAATTGGAATAGCTAAGAGCGCTATGTCTCAGCTTAATAAAGTCTGGAGGGATCGTAACATTTCCGTAAAGACCAAAACCAAATTGGTACGGACACTAGTGTTCTCGATCTTTTCATATGGCGCTGAGACTTGGTCTCTAAAGGCTGCAGACCGCAAACGCATCGACGCCTTTGAGATGTGGTGCTGGAGAAGGATGCTCCGTATCCCTTGGATAGCATATCGGACCAACGTATCCATTTTGCAAGAACTGAAAATCTCCTCACGACTGTCGTCCGAGTGCCTTCGCAAAGTTCTACAATACTTCGGTCACATTGCAAGGAAAGACGGTGGGAACCTCGAAAGGCTCATGGTGACCGGCAAAGTGGATGGAAAAAGGCCCCGCGGGCGCAGCCCTATACGTTGGTCCGACCAGATCCGCACCGCTCTTGACTCTACGATGTACAGTGCACTTCACATCGCCAGAGACAGAAACAGATGGAAAGACATCATAAGGGATAAAGTGATGAAGCAGGGAGGTCACGACCCTCAGCATTGAGGAATACGACGCAAGGAGGAGGTGTAAGTCAGATGACAATGCATAATTATTATGACAAGGAGCTGATCTCATGATGGAACCGGAAGGTGGCTATAGGAACTTGGTAGTTAAACGACACAACCCCATCGAGCTTAGGCTCGAATGATTCGTCTTGACGAGTATTAATTATATAGGTATACCGAGCTTGCTATGAAAAAATAACTTTAATTAAAAGCTTATTAAAGTTTTTTTTTTTACTTTGCTCCACCTTAGGAATAATGCTCTACCCTTGTATAGTGGGTGTGTTCGTAAACATGTAAACGCACATACACAAGACACCCAGACATTGAACACTTATTTGTAGGCCATAAAGATATTTGTTCCGTTCGGGAATCGAACCCGTGACACGTAGCGCCGCAGTCCATAGCTCAACCACTGCGCCAACCGTGCCGTTTATGCAAATACAGGGTGGGTTTTTGAATTGAGTATTTTGAGTTTTTGTGGCACAATTTTGCAGGTTGAAGTAGAGTTTGAGAAATAATCAACTTCGAATGCTTAAATCAGATATCGAGGTATAGTGTTTGACTTTCAGTTTAATACAAAACAGAAAGAATTCTTAAAGATGTGTTAGGATGGATGTCAATTCGCAAGGTGGATTTAAATAATTTTATAAATAACTAGTTATTGCCCGCGAGCTCGCTCGCGTACATAAAATATAGCCTATATCACTCAGGAACAAAGATTACAAACAAAAAACCAAATGGTAACTGTTTATAATATTAATGCCGATATTATAAAGCGTAATTTTTAAGGATAAACGCTATATATATGATGCAAGAAGTCTTTAAAGTATATAAAAATTCTTAAAACTGATTGAGGTCATCATGCTACGTTTGGTTGAAATTTTGCATTAATAGAAACAATTCCATGACAACAAACTTGTTACTAATCTTAATTGGTTGAATGATAAAATAGGAATTTTCTATTTCAATTTTATCGCCTACAGACTTGTGTGTGAGACAGATTGTACTAATCAAATCTATACTTTAATTTTCTAATCTACCAAATTATTATAAATATTATATATTTATTACATATTATATATATTTATATGCGAAATCTGATTAAAGTTGGTTCTGAATCATTAACTAAATTGTTCCCAATTATTTTTAAACTTTTTCTTAAAAATAATTGGGAATTGGAAATCCCAATTATTTTTAAATTACAAATTGGATACCACCAATACTAAGTAGGTACAACACAGGTCACGGCAGGTCATAGCATAGCTGGATGCAGGAGCAAAGCAACCCCAGATGGCCTTGTGACTATGTACTTTTACGGTCAACCAGGTAGCATAACAAGCTTACAACTTTTAATGATTTTTCATGACACAGTTATGAAATTTAAATTTTATTTAGACCTGACAGATGTCCTGGAATTGGTCACAGGACTTTTTGTCCCGGGCGAAGGTACCTTTAAGATAATTATCTACTTTCACGCAGCCAAAACCCTAGTAGAAGCTAGTTATTTATATTGTTATTAGTTAGTTATATTATAAATCTTAGTCGATGTAATTAGGAAAAAATGATTGACTCGGTCTTGAAGCTAATATACGAGTTATTTCAGGTAATTGCAACGTAGAAATGTATCATTTTGGCAGTAAGTACCCGCGCGTTTACGTGAGTTCAACTGCGCGTAAAAAAAACTAGTTACATTACAGGTTATTTGCAGTAATCCGTATTAGGTTCCTTATTTGTACATGAGATTATTGGTTCAGCAACTTAACATACGTTCTAGTTCCAATTGACAAATATACTAACATCGTTATTGAAAAGGGCCTAACTATTTTTTTTTTCGAATTAATGTGAAATACATATTTGGAATATTTTTTATTTATTTTTCTGATTCAAAATATAGGTAGATATTTAATTTAATTACGAATAAAACTCATTCATAATTTTTTTTTTCGAAATTGAGTTAAATACTTATTTGGAATAAATGTTTTAAGCTTTATTTAGGTACCTATTTAATAAAATAAATAATAATAAAATTGTTTATTTATAATATACACATTTATATTTACACATTTACAATAAAGGATATAAAAATTAAAAGAACACAGTTGCTTATTTACCTGAACTAGGTGAACCTGTACTTCAGGCAAGAGTGCTTAAAAATACAAAATAATAAATTAACACTTAATATGACTATTATAAAAACTTATCTAAAATTAGAGATACGGCGTGTTTTATTTACAAACGAAATTGTTTACGAAAAAAATAAATTAATTTATTATGCACTTTTTAACGACGGCAGTTTAATAAGTCCTAGGTCCATATTCCACCACAAAATTAACATTTGGCAATGGACGACTATTACGATACAAACCAATATCTAAGTTTGATGAGATGAATATGGCACAAGGGCAGAAAAATGATGATGCATATGTTGAAGCAATGAATCACTAAAAGATTTTTTTTTTAACAATTTTCTTAATTTTGATGCAATAAAATTCTACTCCTGCCAATAAACGTCACTAAAAACACGTTCACTTTAAAAAAAAAAATTTTGATGTAATTCGAATTGTAGAATGTATCGCAAATATAATGTCATCCTTGACTTTACCTACTGTTCGAATGCATTGACAGTGACCTTGATGTAATATTTATACAACGTGAAGCGGCAATTTTGTTCTGTCTCCCGCTCCAACCAAGAGCGGGTTTCGTCAAAGATGATATTCCCCGTCGACAAAAAAAAAAGCGGCAATTTTCTGTGCGTTAACATGGGTTCCTAAAACATGGGGTTTCCACCAAAGCGGCAATGTATGGTATGTTAAGTACCCGTCATTGACACATGAGGAACTCAACTCGTGAACTTTGAAGATCTTATGTCAACTATGCCTTCACTATGTTTTATCTTTTGTTTACCCACAAACTGAGGTTTACTTTCAACTTTGCATGACTATTTTTTGTAAAGATCAAGAACTGCATATTTACTATTTACACATTTATTAAATTATAAAATTATTCAACCTGTTTTATTAAACGTTCGATTTTGGTACGCTGAGGTTATTTCATAATACATACGTATAATAAGATTCATATCTATCCCAACGCCGAAATTAGGACGGATGGGATAAAACGATGCAAAAGTAATTTAGCGAATTAAAGGTCAAATCAAAATAGGTGAGCTTCGTAGACAATTTGAAGACAAAACAGTTATTTTCAAAATTAACAAACCTAGAGACACTTTCAGCTAAAAGATGAAAGAGAAATAAAAATCATAATTAGTAGCAACGTCTTATGTAGGACGTGTTACTTCTTCGATTTCGTTGAATATTGGTGAAGACGGCATATTTCCGATCCATAAAATATCCATAAAGAAATCAAAAATGACTGAAGAAGACACGGAAACCTTGTATATTAATGATAACACAGTACATACGAACAAAAGGGACGTCTGTCACGGCGGTGCCTGTGCGTGCGATTTCCTTGAACCCTATGCAACGCGTCGGCCGCCGCCCTCCTCCGAGGCTTCGGAGTGCAATCTATAAAAGGACTGGACACCAGCTCATTGTCATCATATGTCAGTGGCTGCTGCAGTGCTGTGTTGTGTGTCCGTTAACTAATCGCCAAGGTATTTGCGTATTTTTTTTTACGCGCTAGTGTTTAGTACAGGTATTCTTTTAAAGTGCGAGCGTGTAGGATGAAAGTAGTGGTTTATACCAAGAAATTGCGTAGTATTTTTTTTACTATCCAAATAAGAAAAATAAATTAAATGAAGAAAGTCACTATCACTAAATATAGTCGTGATTAGTATTATTTTTCTGCAACAAACGGTTGAGTCACATCATGTATATTTTTGCAATAACGGTTTTATTTACTGCTCGTCATAATGGGACAATTTAAGCCCAGAGATATTGATGGCTCATTTGCATTCGATATTTGACACACCTAGCCACGTGTCAGCTAGTATAATATCATTCCACAAATGAATTATTGATTACACTTAGGTATCGGGTTGACCATCATTATTGCGATATTTATTTGAATACAGCTGCCAATTAATGTCATGCTTCGTTCCTGAAATATTACTTATTTTAATAATTTCAAATTGTACAGTCGCTAGTTCACATTTAGGTATATTTTCAGTATTTTGACGTGCATCAGTCGGTAGGTAGCGAAGCAAATATTTTCTCACCGACTGCCGGTAGCCGCAACCGGATCGCCAAGGAGATGGCTAGGAAATGTTGAACGAAAATCAAATAGAAATGTCTCAATTTCCGTTGGCGCGCTTCTTAGCGGAATTGCAACATTTTATTTTTCGAGAATTTTTTTGTACCCGAATATGTTTCGTTCATATCAATTCAAAATGAATAACGAATTAATATGTAATAATAAAAAATGTAATGTAAATAGTCTACATACTTTATTGTAAGTATTTAATAATAATATTTATTATTCAAAAAAATGTGTTACACTAATTTATATGCCCCTAGTCTCCACACTAGGATCTCCTGTGTCGTGGAGACTAGTCTCCTTCGTCTTACAAAGTGAGCAGTAGTAAATATTAGGAAGGTGACAATACTAATAACATCTTTATATAATAATATCATAAGTTTTTTCATTATTATTAAAACGTATGTAGCTGTATAGTTTAGGTCTTTTTGTAGTCTTAAAGATTTAGACTGTTGAAGCGGCTCAATAATCTTAATTACCCTGACTGTCAGATAAATTGACATAGATTAAAAGCATAGTTTGTTTTTGAGATAATCCGCGATCGAAAACAATATTTTAGAATTAGTAGGAACAGAATAAGCAACATAAACGGTAGGGCTCAGTATGTCCACTTACTGTTTATTAACATAGACGCGATGCTAAATTTGTCAGTAGTGGTAGTCACGTCAGGTAGATTTTTAGGGCAGACTAAAATAATGTCTCAAAAGTAACGTACAAAATATGAATAATCTATCTATATATATAAAAATGACCCCCGTTTTCCGTTGTCACGACTTGGCATGAAAACGGCTTGACCGATTTGGCTGATTTTTTTTTTGTTGTGATTGTTATTGTGAGGAGAAGGTTCTTATGGAAAAAAAAATTAGGGTAGTTTAGGGTAGAGTAGGGTAGAGTAGGGTAGAGTAGGGTAGAGTAGGGTAGAGTAGGGTAGAGTAGGGCAGAGTAGGGTAGAGTAGGGTAGAGTAGGGTAGGGTAGGGTAGAGTAGGGTAGAGTAGTAGGGTAGAGTAGGGTAGTGTAGGGTAGAGTAGGGTAGAGTAGGGTAGAGTAGGGTAGAGTAGGGTAGAGTAGAGTAGAGTAGGGTAGAGTAGGGTAGAGTAGGGTAGAGTAGGGTCGAGTAGGGTAGAGTAGGGTAGAGTAGGGTAGAGTTGGGTATAGTAGGGTGGAGTAGGGAAGAGCGGGAGCGAAGCCGCGCGGGCAAAGCTAGTATGACATACATATTTAAGTCAAAGAATTGTCATAATTCTACTGTAAATTGCTAAGCAGATACTGAATTTGGATAAATTAAAAGAACCAAGTTTATTGATTTAAATGCTTCCGCTGATGCCCATATGTATGTAATTTAATGCAAGAACGGCAAAGAACTGGGTAGTTTACGGCCAGAATATTAATAAAAGTGATAACGACGTCCAACCATAATAAACAAACCAATTTGGCAGATGACACCGGCTGCCCTATACGGGAAAGGTATTTAATCGACTACCTAAGGTCTTTTTACATAGCATGGGTAAGATGACAGCAGGACGAAAATATGAATCTTTAAGATGAGAAAAAAGTATAGGTAGCTAGATTGTATGAATATCATGATTAAGAAGTATTTCTAAATTCAACTGTTATGTTTAATTTCTTGATGACATTGTTCTCGTGCTTATGTTAAAGAAAGCGTTTGTAGGCATCAGATATTGTATTAACTATCCTTTTGTTCAGACATCCTGAATATAAACATTATCGCTCCTCTTATAAGTTGTTGTCCATATTTCAAGGGTTTATTTAATATTTTTATTCATTGATATCATATCATTAAACTATCGACTGTAGTATTGACAGGTGACATTAAAACAGTGCTTCCTTCGGACATAAATAAAAACAAAATAAATTGTTATGTCCAGTAGTTTTAATTCCTGCTTGAAAGTTGTTTTCTGATATCACGCTTAAATAAGTCTACACATTTCGTTGATTTTAGATCGTCTTGCCAATAAAAAAGTTAAAAGCTAGTTTTTTTGTGGGTTATTCAGCGAGACCAGAGCATTTTTCCGGGATAATAAGTCACAATCGGCAATAGTGTATTTTCTAACAGTAAAAAAAACTTCCAGGGAATACTTTCACAAACATTAGTACATTATGATATAAGTGTGTATTGTTAGTGATTACCGGCGAGGCGGTATATAGACCTAGTCTTAAGAGAGCCGGGTACTCTTTAATTACTTACGTGTAGCATACGACGTTTTTCAATACACTTGTGAAGAAAATAACTGTAAAACTAGTAAACTTATGTGGCTGTAAAAATCTATTTTCATATGCGCGCCCAGCCTGATACGATAAATGTAATAAAATTATGGTGGGGGAGAGGTGGAACAAAGAGGTTTTAACTACATTATAGCACTAGTGCGTAATGGCAATCAAAATGTCACAGTTTGGTAACATGTGTCATTATATATCTAAGTGCAGTGTAATAAGAGTCACTTTCTGAGCAAGTGTATTGAAAAAAAGCCTCTACCTCTGAGTACATTTTTAGTGTACAATTTTCATCTACTGGAGTTGTATTGACTATTCTCAGAATCAACCATGCAGACCTCAACAGTCGTAGTGCTATTGTGCCTGATCGCGGCGGTGGCGGTGCGCGCACAGCAGGAGCCGGCACCCGAGTCCGCGTCGCAGCAGTACCTCCTCGACACTCCTCTGCACGAGAGGAGCCCCAGGAACAAGAGAGGCTTGCTGCTGCTGAAAAAGAAGTTATTGCTGGGTGAGTACATCTTTAAAGCTTTTAGAAGTGGATGCGTTTTAGAGACAGTAGGCGGCGTTGTTATTGACTTTTGACTGTGTTTTTGTTTGCTTGCTTGCTTTTAACTTTTATATAATATCTAGGCTCATACTGGTTTTTTCAACAACTGATGTGCGGCCTACAGTTTTGAAAATATCACTTTGTGAAATGGCGGTACCAGACTTTAGTGGTAGCGACAAACTATCGTAAAAAAATACAGTTTTAGTAAAATAAAGTATTCGTTAGTTTTATATAAATAATGTAGGTAGCTTTTTAACATTCTAAAGACCACAATACGTACAGTAGGTAGGTCTTGCAAACTGTCGCAGGATTGTTCAAGAGACTTTACTGTGGTTCTGGAGTACTGTAAAAGCCTGAAATATCCAAATCGGGAGAACTAAGTAATTTGTTAGTATTCCACACAAAACAAAAGTTTATGCTAATGGTAATGTATTATGTCCATTTGGTTTATTAGGACAACGATGACTATAAGGACAATTATCATGGGCGATAGTTGTGAATGGAATATGACACAAGGATACTAAGGAGATGTTAATTGTTCGATTTTTATGTTTTTGACAGGTGTTGACTTTTATAAAGAAAAAAAATATTATGACGTAAGATGACGAACCCAAAGAGCGTTTGCCAGCATAAAAGGACTTTATTTATACTTGAAATTTTTAGTCTCGGAATTCAATTACTTTGAACGTGTCAATGTGGAATTTTAGATTGTAGGTAAAGTACTGAACCATTCTCAAAGAAATAGGTTTCCCATTTTTTGGGTTCCACATTCAAAGGGTCCATGAGGAATCCATGAGGAATCCACCGTATTGCTCTCGTACGTCTTCGATCCTCAGCCTATCAGGCCTTAGTCCGTTCGGCCCTCTGTCATAAGCAATGGTTTAGCCGCTAGCGGCTTAACCATTGCAGCTATAGTTTTAATATTTATGTGTCTTACTAATCCAAAACAAATAGTATGCTGATGTTCAGTTGCTACATATTGACATGATGGAAAAGAGGTGTGATGATAATGATATAAAACACACACACTTACAAGTGCTACCTCGTAAAATTTACCAGAAAAACTAAACTAACGGGTTCTAATTATTACATCAGTGTCATCATGGTGCAGAAAGTGAAAAAAATAAGGGATTCGGGAGTTCTGTTCGATAGACAGTTTACATTTGTACCCCACATTGAAAACGTAGTTAAGAAAGCCTCAAGAATGCTTGGATTTGTTATAAGAAATGTCACCTGTTTTCGGCACAATAAAACTAAAATTGTGCTGTATAACTGCTGTTTGGTCCGCAGCTTGTTAGAGTATTGCAGCACAGTGTGGAGACCTCAGTGTGCCATGCATACACTATGATTGGAAAGGGTCCAAAAATATTTTACTGTGGCACTAAGCATACTCTTCCGAGATAACTAAAAAGAAGCAATCGTACAGAGACTCGCATTTTAAGATGATATCCTTACAGAAAAAGAAAGATTTTCTGGACTTATTAATTATATTTAAAATCTTTAGGTGTAAAATTTACTGTCCCCAATTGTTGAGCAGCATCCAAATCCGTGTGCCCACGAGCGCACGAACTCTTGTAACCCCCTTACGTCCTCCTTTTCTTAGAACCGTCCATGGTACTAATGCTAATTCTCCCATCCCGCGTCCATGTAAATATTGAACAGTTGCAGTGATCTTATCGCTGTACACTCTGACTGACTTAATAGGTTTATAATACATTATTATGATAGAGGTGTGTTATGTTAGTGATTACCGTCGAGGCGGTATTTAAACCCGAGCCGTGGTGAGGGTCTTAAGATAGCCAAGAACGGTAATTATTAATTACTCACGTGTATCATACGACGTTTTTCAATACACTTGTGAAGAAAACTACAGTAAAACTAGTTATTTCTTTTGTTATCATAGGCGCGAGCATATTTTTTTTATTTATCTCTAAGAGAAGGCTAAGGTATTTTAATCATATTGCCTAGTCTTATGTTTATGTTTTCTTGCATGAAGTGCGTTCGTAGTGACAATATAATACGGATGTAACATATTCTAATGATATTGTAGTATTTGATTCAATTTCTTAAAAATACTGCCACTGAACTCCACTCGAAAAAATCACACCAAAAACCACGCGCATCTTAAAATGGCGGCCATAGACCACAAAAAACATATCTGAATGTTCGATTTATTAACTTCCTAAATGTTTTTTTTTTATTAAATAAATCGTTTGAACAAGTTAAAATTGACAAAATTGCATGAAATAAGTAAGTAAGACTAATTATACTATTGAACGCAATAACTAAATGTGAAATTTTTGTACTGATTTTTTTTTTGCGAACATAGAGGTTTTAACTACGTCTAATCTATCATCATACAACAACATCAACATATCAATCGGTCCAGTTCTATCAGAGGTTACCTCCTACAAACAAAAATACAAACTTTATTATATTAGAAGTAGGCACAATAAAATTACGCAAGCACGGAGTAAGTATAACGCAAGTTACGTTTACCTGTAAGGAATCTCTACACTAGTCTATAAATTTGTTTGATGTATCTTATATCTTTATATATATTTTGTGTAGTCAATTGTTGGTGAGCAAAATAAATATAACTTGCAAACTATTCAGGTTTATCTTAGGGCTACCTATAACTAAACAGTATAAAATAAAAACTTTCTAAAACACAGTTGGTGTTTCCTGGTTTATTGCACGTGTTAGTGTTTTTTAATTATATATGGAAGTATTTCTTACATGCGTTTTCAGGTTTTAAAAAGATTAAAAGGTGGTTCAAATTTAGAAAAGTTTATTTTTACTTTTATTATATTAACTGTACTTCAAATAGACCTAAGCGGCCCTTTTTAGGCTAGCTCTTTAGGCTTTTCTCATAATTAGTATCACATTAAATACGCTGTTGGCCCAGTGGCCCCGACCCACGAGTTATAGGTCGCGGTTTCAAACTCTGGCTGCTGGTTTACTTTATGTTGTTAATTTCACCCCACTTCTCTCAAAACGGCGAATGAAAACCTCGTGAGAATATCGCCATGTTCTAAAATACAAAAATTCGAAGACATGCGACATCCATATGGCTATTTTTTTTTTGAGGTGGGTCAGAAGAGGGTTGGTCATCAAATTAATATCAGGGGCGCACCGAGAGGGAGAAGTCAGTCTAAATATAGGCTTAGGTAACTCTTCCGCACCACACCGCAGCCTTCAGTGGAAGATCTGACATTTTTATAGAAACCATATAACACGCATATACTTCTTCGGTTTATGAACTACTAGCTTCTGCCCGCGACTTCGTCCGCGGAAAATTTCTTGTTTTAACCCTTCAGATACCGTCAATTAGAGACACAATAGTAAGACAATAGATGCGCGGCCACCGGTGGTCGCTTGGGGATTCATGAATTAAAATAAGATTACACTCGATTGGACGCTGCGCACGTTCAGCGCTAGATTCCTGAGCACGGGCCTGCGATGTTATGACATTTTGCCTACCAAGCCGCTGCGAGCGCTCAGCGCTAGTCTCCCTATCCCTTGTCTCAGAGACATGCTGCCTTAAATGAGATAGACGCTGCGCACGTTCAGCGCTAGATTCCCGAGCACGGGCCTGCGATGTTATGACATTTTGCCTACCAAGCCGCTGCGAGCGCTCAGCGCTAGTCTCCCTATCCCTTGTCTCAGAGACATGCTGCCTTAAATGAGATAGACGCTGCGCACGTTGAGCGCTAGATTCCCGAGCACGGGCCTGCGATGTTATGACATTTGGCCTACCCAGCCGCTGCGAGCGCTCAGCGCTAGTCTCCCTATCCCTTGTCTCAGAGACATGCTGCCTTAAATGAGATAGACGCTGCGCACGTTCAGCGCTAGATTCCCGAGCACGGGCCTGCGATGTTATGACATTTTGCCTACCAAGCCGCTGCGAGCGCTCAGCGCTTGTCTCCCTATCCCTTGTCTCAGAGACATGCTGCCTTAACTCAGATAGACGGTGCGCACGTTCAGCGCTAGTTTCTCGAGCACGGGCCCGCGACGTCCTCACATTTTGGCTAGCGAGGTGCTGTGAGCGCTCGGAGCTAGATTCTCTAGCGCATGCTTGCGAAATATATTTCCTATTTCTCGAGAGGCGCTGCTCATTTTCAGGGGCAGATTCTTCCGTAAGGCGTACTCGAGCGGCTCTTGTCTGTGATGTCTGCCGGGACAGTTGAGATTTCTTTTTAGACATGCTCTCAACAAACTACGCACAGACTTGAAAACAATTATGAACAAAGGGAGAGCGACTCGAACACCGTCCGCCTTTACAAAACAAAACAATCGTAATATCGAATAACTCGTATCGATTATTACGATAGAACGAAGTACGAAACTACGAACATACAAAACAAACGTTGTACGTTTGTTTTGTATGTTCGTAGTTACGATATTTTCGATTATGAGGTATCTATCAACAACAACCACCATACGAATGAAACAACCGAAACCAATAAGCAACTGACAGAAGAACTCCAACTAACGACAACGTGGGCATAATAATTCGAGAGGGTCATCAATCCACAGAAAGTCTTAACACCGCGATTCAGAAAAATTACGTAATTGCAGAACGCCATCCATGGGCAAGTAGGTAAAACGTTGGGCACGCCACAATTATGGCGGTAAGTCCCCTCTTTGAGGCGTGGCTGGAAAGGCCTCACGGCGTCCTTTCCTTCCGCATGACACAGGTCCTCACCAGACATGGCAAGTTCGGGAGGTTCCTGCACCGAATTAAAGCGGAAGAGACGCCCGGGTGTCGTCACTGTGCGGAACGCCCGGAGGACACGGTAGAGCACACAGTCGAAGTGTGCCCTGCCTGGGCAGAGCATCACCGTGCCCTCGTGGGGGCGATCTGCGGCGGAGACCTCTCGCGCCGGGCCCTGGTTGAGGCCATGGTCCGGAGCGAGGAGGAGTGGCAGGCGGTCGCCTCCTTCTGCGAAGCAGTAATGCTAGCAAAGGAGGAGGCAGACCGCATCAGGCAACGGCGCCCCCGCCGCCGCCGCCGGGATTCCGATCCCGATTTCCGGCCACCGTAGACGCGGGCTCGCGGACGGCGAGCCATGGGTAGCTCGCTGTCCGATCGTCCGGTAATGGACCGAGCCCAAGACGTCGACGGCGCGCACTATTCCCGCGCGCCTCAAGGAGTTGTCAGCTACAGCAGAGGCCCAGCTGGATCGAAGCCTACCGGGTCCAGGGTTATCCGAAAGGGAACTCGTGCCCTGGTTTGAAGGCTAGAAGGAACGGGGTGGGTTTTTAGTCAGTAAGAGTCTGACACTATCTCCCGCTCCACCCAAGGGCCCCCGCCCTTTTTTGTTGTCATAAGATCATTTTTGCACAACATATAAAAAAAAAATAGCTAAAACGTCTGCACGACTGCACAATGAAAGTTATGCTAGGGGCATTTTGCGTTTTAGTAATTTTACATTATCTCCGAAACTGTATGACCAATTGATATACTGTAAATGGCAAATCTTATCTGTATGATGTTCTTGTGATACTGAAATAATTTATTGTCATAAGAATTAATATTTTGTTGCTCAAATAATCAACCAAACGTAAGTATGCCGAAAAAATATATTTTTAATGCAATAAAAGAAGTATAAAAGATGAAATATAAAAGATAGAGATATGGTATCGCGGACTTTTTTGTAGAAATAATTAAGACGAACCAGGTAGTCATACATTGTTTTTAATTTTAAGCAACTGTTTAGGCAGCGCACGCCAATAATTCTGTTTTATGAGGTATTTTTTTCCGACTTGCTAGACAAAAGTTGTGATAGCTCGGTTAATATACATGCTATAGAAACAATTTATAGCCTATAGCACTCAGGAATAATGTAGCTTTCTGCCAGTAAAAAAAATTTTAGTATTGGATTATGAGTTCCAGAGATTACCCCCTACATACAAACTTACAAACTTACAAACTTACAAACTTACAAACTTACAAACTTACAAATTTTACCTCTTTATAATATTAGTATAGATGATATATAAACTATGTATATATTATACGAAATATTTACGTAAAATTATGTGAGAACCCATTGTCTGACATTAGTACAGCTAAACTTCGTTGCATAAAATTAATTTGGAAAATAATAGTAGATAATTAATTACTGTCTAGTTTTATAATTGCATTAAGCTGGTAGTATTTAGTAACACGCACGTTCAATCGATGATTTTAATTAAAGAGGTATATTTATACGTTTAATGTGTTTTGTCTCACTGCATATACTATGATTACAGTTTATGTACGGATTCCTATTTATACTCATAATAAGGTATCGTGCATGAGTTTCTGTATAATTCTTTCTAAATTAAATATGGGCTATTTGTGAAGAATGAATTTTAAATTCTTAGTCATGTCCTCTAAAGGTAGCCATCCACGCTAGGGTATACCCGACAGGTTTGCCTGCACAGGTATACCTGTCAGGTAAGCTTGTGTGGAAACCTGCACAGTTCTGGATCATACACGCTCCGGTTTACTTGTACAGGTACACCTGTCAGGTATACCCTAGCGTGTATGGCAGTCATAACTCGACTCAACCTCGAAGCAACAAATTGACAGTATAAGTTGTTACATTGTTGGTATGGCATGTTTTCGCTAGATAGCGCTGCAGTCAAAATGTTTAGTTTATTTGGTTTTTAACCGACTTCGAAAAGGAGGAGGTTCTATGTTCGGCTGAATGTATGTTTATTTTTTTTTTGTATGTATATTCACCGATATTTCGGTCAATTGTGGACCGATTTTGAAATTTTTTTTTTGATTGAAAGGTTATGCTTCCAAGTTGGTCCCATAGAAATATTGTTATGATCTGATCATGAACTTCGAAGATATGGAACAGAACTCCTCATAGAATCATAGCAGAATTGTCGTAACAAGTAAAATTGCTTTGTTTATACGTGTAGTCGATGACTGGCTGAAAGAAAAGGGGGAGGGGAAAGGGGGAGTGGGTAAATTCATGTAATATAACCGTATTTGGGATTATAAGAATCGTTATGAGATGCACTCTGGCTATAAGGTAATTTCTGTTTAGTTGAAGGGTAGGTACTTTTTAGTGGTGCTACCTAACTAAAAAGTGAAAAATAAAAAACTTTTTACAAAAAAAAATTAAACCGACTTCAAAAAGTACAAAATAACTTTAATTTCGGAAGTCGGTGTTAAATAACGAAGAAAAAAGATTAGGTATCTATAGAATAGAAACTATAGGTAGATATAGAAACACCGACTTCCGAAATTAAAGTTATTTTGTACTTTTTGAAGTCGGTTTAATTTTTTTGTTGTAAAAAGTTTTTAGTGTATCTATTATTTATCTATTCTATCTATTGTGGTCTGGTTTCCGCACTCAGACCTTAGTAGACCATAGGGCGTGGGTCGTGGCGGTCTTTACTCAAACCAGTCCACCTCACTCCAGAAGCAGATGAGACAATTCTTGGCGTCTATGAGTGAATTCGGTGCTCTAAAGGTTCTTATATTTTAGTATATCTTTTAGTGTATCAAAACAATGCTTTTATTTCAAATAAACTATTTTTAGGCACTTTTTAATTAGCAAGGTTTGTCAGTCACTAAAAAACGTAAAAACTATTTGCAATACATAGCTTATGGCTGCATTAATACCTAAGTCAAGGAAATGGTATTTGTGAAATTTATCACTTTATTGAACTAAGTCTAATTATTTTCTCAAAATCACACAATCATCACGTTAATTGACTTTTTCCGTTACCTGACTCGAGTCGTAAACTCCTTAAAACTGACTCGGAAACTGGGCATTAGTACCTACCACATGAAACTGTGAAGTGATGCGGGGCGACGCAGGTTTCTGGGATGCGAATTATTGCGATGTGGTGTGCGGTAAAGCATCGGTTTAGGGTTCAAGTGACCATATAATAATGTGTGATGCAAAAATTCGCAAGTTCTTGAGATGCGTCGTGTGAGCTTACAGATTTTTACGATGCAACACTGCATCGCAGTTTTGTATTTGGGCCCTTAGTCTATGAAAATAGTGTGGACCATAATACTAATACACACATTCGATCACGAAGTAGCCGTCTTCGGCAAATATGAATTTACCAAGGATGGCTGATTACTTCTGAGGGAAACAGAGATGATAAGATTCATAATTTGTTTCTGTTTATTAATGACATGTAAGTGTATATTATGGATTGCAATAAATATTTGAGATATAAATTCCTTTAATTTGGTATAAGTGCCGCCATCTGAGCCATGAGTGAGCAAATATTCGAATCATTTAGTTAAGCAAATAGTTGGTGTTGGTATAGAATGTTACGAACATCAGACGCCAAAGCCTTTTTAACCTACATTCGAATGTTTACTTTTTATTATTGAATATTTATAAAGTGTGCATAATTAGTGGGTAATACCTACCAACAAATATTACATGGGCAAAGTTGTTCTACCATAAGAAGGCGCTTGGTTGTGTATGTAGATTCATGTAGACCTCTTTTTTGGTCGAGTGGTTAGTGCCAGTGGCCCTGAATGCTAAGCCAGAGGTCGTGGGTTTGATTCCCACCCAGGATAAATGTTTGAGTGATGAGCATGATCATTTGTTCTGTGTCTGGGTGTATTTTTTCTTTAATATGTATGTATTTAGAAATATATAGGTATGTTTATCAGTTGTCTAGTACTTATACCACAAGCTTTGCTTAGTTAAAAACACAAAACAAGTTTTTTTTTGTGACATAGCGGTAAAAATCTGTTTTCATATTTTATT
Source organism: Mythimna lalbum (assembly GCA_949319445.1). Lineage (NCBI taxonomy): Eukaryota > Metazoa > Arthropoda > Insecta > Lepidoptera > Noctuidae > Mythimna > Mythimna lalbum. The sequence continues at coordinate 14,490,892 of OX439345.1, read as the reverse complement.
TATTTAATTTTTTTTATTTACCCCTAGGGGAAAGCTAAGGTATTTTGATTATACTGCCTCGTCTTAAGTTTATGTTTTTTTTGCGTGAATAGTTTTTACTTTCGTGTCTTTCGTGGTAACAATGGAATACGCATGTAACATTTTCTAATGATTTTGTAGTATTTAATTAAATTAATACAGCCACTGAATTTCACTCGAATCATTGATATACAAAAAATCCTTTTGTAATTCAGTGACTGTTTTTTTTTGTACAAGGTCAAATGGTCAAAATTGCATGAAATAAGTAAGCAAGACACTGATTTATACCATTGAACACAATAACTTTGTGAAATTTTTTCGTACTCAAAATTTGTTTTGAGAACAAAGAGGTTCAACAAAAATGTTTTAACTACATTATAGCACTAGTGCGTAATGGCAATCAAAATGTCACAGTTTGGTAACAAGTGCGTAAGTTTACATACTTAAGTGCAATGCAATAAAAGTCACTTTCTGAGCAAGTGTATTGAAAAATAGCTTAACACGTTAGTCACACATGGCACACATGACACTGGCGGTCACCATAGTTCGACATGGTTGTCGAAAAATCGTGACCGCCGGTTAATGTTCCATTCAGGCCACGTTGGATAATAGTGACCGACACGACATCTCTTACTTCGATGCATGTAATTCGTGGTATCATGCGCAATACATGACCAATGGACCAATAGGTCGCGGCATCGAAAACCGAGCGTGTCCGACAGAGTGACCCGCGTGGTGCTACTGAAATGATTTTTCGGTTCAGGCCACAGCAGATTAATGTGCCCGTCAGTAGTAAACAAGCACCTAACATGTGCATATTCATTGTATACAAGTTGAAACACCGTATATTTAGTTTTTAAAGTTTCCCTTTGGCAATTAACGTGTTAAACAAACAATGTGCAATGATTCTACGCTCACATTCAAGACCAACCTGACTTTGTGAAATAGATTCAATATCTATCATTTACTGGTAGACAAAAGATCCTTTGCTAGAAAAAAAAAACCCGAAAGAAACTAACATCTCGTTTTTTAAATTGCAAAATATTCAAATAGTGCGCTGAACTAGAATAAAATCCTTGTATGTCAAGAGTATCGGTTTAGATTTCCGCAACAAACTAAATATTTACACTCTGCGGACATCGGTTTCCAGATATTTGCTGAGCGTCTGAATCGCACACACATACTGGTTCTATTTTCCAATAAAGCCATCACCACTCAACACATTGCATAGGTACATCTAAGTAAGCGAAAGTAAATATTGGACATGCGTCTCTTCGGAATTCGTACTAGACAACTTATATTAGTCATTCTCACTGTATGTATAGGTATATAAAAAAGGTGAAATTGACTGACTGACATATCAACACGGCCTAAACTAATAAGATTAAGAGCGTGAAATTTTGTACAAGGTTTCCTTTTATGACGAACTCGAGCAGAACGAGAGGATTTCCTAATATCACCCCCTAAATAGTGAAACGAGGGTCCAAAGACTGTATGGAGACGCCTTTTTACAAGCGGGCAAAGCCGCTGGCAGAAGCTAGTTTTATATTTCAACTAGCTGTGCCCGCGACCTCGTTCACGTGGACTACAGGATTTTGAATTTATTTTTTCTAAAATAAGTTCAAAACCACCACCCAGCCGAGCAGCGTCTTTCTTGCGCGTCACGTGGTCATGAACCCGACAAACCTATTTCGTTAATTATTTTTTTTTGTTTTTGTATTTTTATTATCATTTATTTTCAGTTTTTTGCCTTAGCTTTATTGAAAAATTTCTTTATATACAACACTACTGGCATTCCTCGCACGTAGACATGCCACGTATAGGTGCCCATGGGTAAAGCATCCTTTAGTTAAATCTATACCAGCTCAGGACCACTCTCATTCGACCTAGACATGGACATCCGTAATCTACAATTTGTAAGTCGACTTTCCCTATCTTGTTCAGATTCATTTTCACGTCGCAATTTTTTGCTTTTGGCCTTTCACATGTTTTTAAAGAGGTTTGACTTTCTTTTAGGCATAATTAATGGGTGTGCATTTAAAATACGAAAAATCCAACTTAAAAATATTTATTTTGGAAAAAAACAATTGTCTACGTTACTAACTAAATAAAATAATGTATAAATAATTTATCAATTTCAACGTAAATCTGAAATAGAACACAAATGTACCTAATTTATAATTATTACTTAAAGCTAAAAGAGGAAAGCAGTAAAAATGTAACAAAATATTTTTAAATAAAGATAAGAACGGATCGGTGGAATTATAAAAGATACCTATCAATCAAATCAAACTATCAATCAAAAATATGATATAAGCACTGGAAATCAATTTCTAAATGATGTCGTTGAGACACAACCGTCAGTAACAACCCCCTTGCACGTTCTGACCCCACGCGATAGGCAGCCTTTGTGATATTGATTCGTTGATGGGAGAAGTGGTGGGGAGGCGCCCGATGTGACGGCACAGTGGTGGCATGCGCGTGAGCTGCGCGCGGTACTGGACAGTACTTGGACATAGCAACATTACTTTATTTTTCTAAAATAAAAAAAATATTTTAAAATAAAAGTAGCCTAAGTTACTCTTTATTACATCGGCTACCTGCCAATAAAAGTCGCGTCAAAATCCGTCTAGCCATTTCAGAGATTAGCCTGAGCAAACAAACAGACAGATAAAAATTGTAAAAAACGTTATTTTGGTGTATGTCCCGCATATACAGGGTTGTTTGTAAAACACTAGCAACCTCTGAGGACTGTGTTACTAACATCATAAACAACAAGTATCATATTTTAGTTCATCAAATTTTCATACAAAAATAAAAATATTTAAACTGAACGTTCTAAATGTTGCGAAGTCTATGTTTGCGCGATTTTCTAGTGTCATGAGTACACGAAAATGATGCAAATGCTTGCTAGGTAGGTGTGATAACAATGTTTCGGAAGCCTGCTTACTATCACAACGAGAACAATGTGCAGGAGGCGTAGGTAGGTATAGCAAAATACAGAGTTGAAATGTGTTAGATAGAACAACGAAATTTTGAAGTTTTGTCTTTGGTAAATGTATCATGTTTTGTAAAAAGTCATAGAACAAAAGTTGTTGTTTAAGAGGTTGCTAGTGTTTTACAAATATCCCTTGCAGTAAAAAGCGGTTATTTCAATATTACAAACAGACACTCCAATTTTGTTTACTCTGGACAAAACTCCCTTCGTTGACCTAGGCATTGCTACGAAATTGGGAATCGTAGCATCTCGTAGCGCAGTGCTACGAGCGTAGACTATTTAAAAGGAATAAACGCTGTTTCTTCTTACAAGACTATATATTTGCTAAGAGACATGGAAAATTCATACTTGCATCGGCTGCGTAAATGTAAACATGTTTTGGTAGGCAAATCATTATCCCGGTCGTTAGGCGGCGCTAATCCGCTGATGGATGTAACAGCACTCCAAGGCGGGATCCGCCTGATAGGAGTGCTCTAACATCCGATGCTGAAATATTGTACGAGGAATATCGCTACTTGTACGTGTGTATGTAGTTTATGCAACAATTTTGTAGCGTTTCTAAATAATATTTATTATTATTGTTCTTTTATTAGACGAACATGGAAGTTATTGTTGGCCTAATATAATTATAAAATAGTTTTGATGTATTTCCCTTAGGGACATCGTAAAGATATAAAATCAAAATCCGTCCATTTACAGTCCCTTTTGGATTGTCAAAATGAAGGTCAGTCGGCTAAATTGCACGTTCCAAAGCGTAGATGTCTATGGAGGAGAACGTGCGAGAAGCTCCATGGGCACTCTTTTATATTATGAGTTACATATAATCGTTCCAGACGCCTCCTGCCGGAGGCTCTACGCGGGGATCGTTCGGTCCATGGCCCTCTATGGGGCGCCGGTGTGGGCGCCGTCGCTGGCAAAGCGACCGGCGTCCATACTGAACGCCTGCCAGAGGGTCATGGCAATACGGATGGTGCGGGGTTACCGCACGATCTCCCGCGAAGCGGCGAGCCTTCTGGCTGGCCTACCACCGTGGGATCTGGAGGCAACAGTCCTTGCACACATGCACGATAAGCGCGTGGAGATGCAACGCCGGGGTGAAAGTCCACTACCGCGACAGGTCGAGGTATGGCGGACAGAGCTCCGGCGGGATCTCACGGTGAAATGGCGTCAGCGACTATCGCAACCCAGTGCTGGGCACGCCACAATTATGGCGGTAAGTCCCCTCTTTGAGGCGTGGCTGGAAAGACCTCACGGCGTCCTTACCTTCCGCATGACGCAGGTCCTCACCGGAAATGGCAAGTTCGGGAGGTTCCTGCATCGGATTCGAGCGGAAGAGACGCCCGGGTGCCGCCACTGTGCGGAACGCCCGGAGGACACGGTGGAGCACACAGTTGAGGTGTGCCCTGCTTGGGCGGAGCAACGCCGTGTCCTCGTGGGGGCGATCGGCGGCGGAGACCTCTCACGCCGGGCCTTGGTTCAGGCCATGGTCCGGAGCGAGGAGGAGTGGCAGGCGGTCGCCTCCTTCTGCGAAGCAGTAATGCTAGCAAAGGAGGAGGCCGACCGCATCAGGCAACGGCGCCCCCGCCGCCGCCGCCGGGATTCCGATCCCGATTTCCGGCCACCGTAGACGCGGGCTCGCGGACGGCGAGCCATGGGTAGCTCGCTGTCCGATCGTCCGGTAACTGTCCGGACCGAGCCAAGGCGTCGACGGCGCGCACTGTTCCCGCGCGCCTCAAGGAGTTGTCAGCAACAGGACAACCCATCTGGGTCGAAGCCTACCGGGGTCGGGGTTATCCGAAAGGAAACTAGAGCCCCGGTATGAAGGCTAGAAGGAACGGCGCGGGGTTTTTAGTCAGTAAGACTCTGACACTGTCTCCCGCTCCACCCAAGAGCGGGTTTCGTCAATGATGATTTTCCCCGTCGAGAGAAAAAAAAAAAAAAAGTTACATATAATCGTGGTTGCATAAATACCTGAATGAAGGCTAATTTTAAATAGACAAAGATATTTTTTATAAGTTGATTAAAAGTGGTAGTTTGATAGACTTCTTAAAAAATATTTGATTATTGAAATTTCAGCCCTTAAGAGGCTGCTTTTCTACTCGCCTATCATCAACATTGAGCATTGTTTAAGAGCTTGTTATTTCATTTAACGCAATCCAGCGTGCTGTTTGACAAAAAGGCAACGCGAAAAAAGAGAGATAACGTCTGTAAACTCTTAACAGGGCCGAGAGCATTCGGTAATTCCGTGATTTACTCGAATATTTTACAAAACTTGTTCCAGGAATTACGTGATTTTTTAAACCTTTAAAAGTTTTTGATAAAATTGACATCATTTAGAATCTTGATAAAATTTGCAAAACTATATTTTTTTGACTTTTTAAATTTTTGAGTAAATTATGAAGTGTCAAAGTTCATTCAAAACAGCAGATTTTCAAAGGTCTTTACTGGATTAGTTTTATACAAATTTATAAATTGATTTCAATAGAAACCTAGATAATATCCACAAGATACTGTTTCCAAAATATTTAATAAAATGTGTAATAACGTCATCATCGCGTAAGAGCGGTTGAATGAAAAACTGTGAAAATGTATGTCAAGTTGCAACTTGCATCCCCTTAATGTTAAAGCTTACTTGATTTCTTGTTCTTCTAAATATTAACCAATTGTTTTTCCTACCAGGCGCTCTCGGTCTTAAGGCAGTAAAGGTCGGCGCTGTGGGAGCTGGAGTCGTGGGCGCTCTTGCCCTGAAGGCGAAGTCCAAACCCAAGACAGTCTCGCACACATCATATTACCACCACGGGTAATAAATATTATTTCATTTTCTTTAGCAGAAACTTTACATAATAAGTTGCAGGCGAGTTATGGAACCAGCGACTTCCAGCGTGTGCCATAATCGATTGTCAAAATATCTCAAAATTTAATTAATTAATTTATTAAACTTTATGCACTAGATCATAGTACAAAGGCGGACTTAATGCCTTAGCCATTATCATGATGATGATAAAAATCAATACTGCATAGACACATTTATTGTGCATACGGATAAAGAATGGAATTCTCTGTCGGAGTCTGTCGGATCCTGATGGCTACAACCTAGGGTCTTTAAGTCAAGAGTGAATAGGTTACTTCCAGGCAAGCGTGCTCTATCGTCGGCCATATTACTGCTTACCATTAGGTAAAATATGGGTCAAACGCGAGCCTATACATAATAATAAAAGAGAAGTAATATTTACCCGTTGAAAGACTTACGAGTTGAAGGTCGCGGGTTCAAATCCAACCAGGCGCATTTTTTTTAAATAAATAAATAATATTCCACGACTATCACACAACGCTGTCTAGTCCCAAGCTAAGCAGAGCTTGTGTTATGAGTACTAGACACATACATATTATAGATAAATTACACCCAATACAGAACAAATGATCGTGCTCATAACATAAGCATTTGTTCTGGGTGGGCATCGAACCTACGACCTCCAGCATAGCAGTCAGGGCCACTAATCACAAGACCAACAGGCCAGTCAAATGCATTACTTTGTGTAATTTATTTCATCACCACTGCTCTCAAAACGGTGAAGGGAAACATCGTGAGGAAGCCGGCATGTCCTAGAACCAAAAATTCGAAGACATGTGACATCCACCAACTCGCACTGGGCCCACGTGGTGGATTACGGCCCATTTCCTCTCCTAGAGAGGAGGCCTGAGTCCCAACAGTGGGAACATTAAAAAGGCTGATGATAATGATGATGAATATTTACAATAATCTGTGCTGACTCAATGCTTGTGATCAAGATCCAAAATGCAGATTAGACCTACCTGTTTTACACGTACAATTTACGAGCACCAACGCATCAATGGTTTCACAAGAAGAAAACAACTTCTGAAGTACGAATATCAAATTAAAATGACAACCCTGCTGTATGCGTCGATAGCGTGTTGTCACCAGATACCAACACAACGCTGGCGCAGCACTTCCACCAGGCTCGTCTTCCTCACCACAGTCGGATAAAATTTCCTTCACCACTGTCGAACACAAAGGCGTCAAGTGATGAAGGAGCTGTCAGCGCGCCAAAACCTACTCGACGATGAAGACTGGTCCTAAATTAAGAGAGCAATCACCGCTGCCAGCTAGGTGGTGCTCCGTTCGTAGTAGAACTCTGTTGTAGTGCACCGGATGCGGTTGTCGTTCAAATTAAACAAAAGTACCACAAGGACCTACTATGGCGCGAAAAACAGAGGAACTGTCTCACTGTATATCGTCGCGAAATCCTCTCTTTGTTCCACAACTGGTTATGACTGTTATTGAAAATATCCGATAGTTGTCAGATCACTGTGTTCGGTTTGTTAGCCGAAATCGATCATCGAGATTTGTACGATGCCACTGACGACACAGTAGCGTCGTACAAATCTCGGTGATAAGTTACTTGAACGACTGTGCCTAGAGACGCCACTAGTTCATATTTATTCCCCAGTGAGACCAGGGGTATCTCCGAAAGGTAGTCATGGCGTTTAGGGGTGAAGAATTGAAGATTCTTCCAGGTCCTCAGGCGTCCAGGTCAGTGACCAAGATCGCCACGTAGAGCCTCCGGCAGGAGGCGTCTGGACCCCCAAGGTTGGGCAGGAGCCGCTTGAGAGCAGCCCCAGCCCGGTTGAGTTTGGGAGCCAAACATCGGAAATGTTCTCCGAAATTCCATTGGCTGTCGAGGACGAGTCCCAGGTACTTCATCGTCGACCCGACGCCGATGCGAACTCCTCCTACCGTTAGTTGGTAGTCTGATGGTGGCGCATTCCGAGGGCCGTGGAAAAACATAGCCTCGGATTTGTGCAGCGCCACCTCGAGTCCCAACTTCTGGATCCTACAAACGACTATCGCAACCCCGCGTGTCGCTAGAGCGACCGCCGCCTGGTGCGACCATCCCTGCACTAGAACCAGCGTGTCATCTGCGTAGCAAACCACGCTGACCCCGTCAGGGAGGTCACCGCGCAGCACGTAGTCGTAGCCGATGTTCCACAAGGGTGGCCCTAGTACCGACCCCAATGACACGACATCTCTCAATGTTTCCAGTCTCCCTGGTGTCCGACAGGTAAGCCTCGACCACTCGACAGAGGTATTCGGGCACCCGGTGGTACCGAAGTGCCCTCCGGGTCGTACTCCGGGGCAGGGAGTTGAAGGCGTTGGCAATGTCCATGGACGCTGCCACGACGCACCTACCCTGGGACACCGCATTCCCCGTCGTGAGGGCTCGCACGCGCATGATGGTGTCCACCGTAGAGCGCGCCCTGCGAAAGCCGAACTGTCCGTCCAAAAGATCCGGCCCCACCCGTCTCCGCTCGCAGGTAAGGTTCACACCCTCCCTGCGAGCGGACCATTACTTTAGAATAAATTGTAATAAACATTATTTTACAATAAGTTGCACAAAATGCCGTAAAAAGTGTATAAAGTATACCTTTATCTCGTTATATAAAAAAAAAAAACTATTAATGTAGTTATTTCTTAACAAGCTAGATGAGACTTTCTTTAATTGTTTGATTAGACCGTAAAAAAATGATTGTTTGTACAAGACAACACAGAACTGACGAAAATACTGGCGGACATTTCGTTCTATAAATATCGCTGGTATGACGTCATCTTTTTTGTAAACATACGCGATGTTTAGTTAAATTGTTTGATGCCCTAAAAATGTCTAGCTAAGAAGCTAAGAAGCTAGACATTTTTAGGTATAGGTATTTTGAGACGACTCAACTATCGCAGAAAAAATAACAACATTTTAGGGTCACGTTTTTCAAAAAGAGGCTTACGCATTATAAAAAAATACATTACTTGTATTATTTAGTTCAGTCAGGTCTGGTCACAGAAAGGTAAACATCTCATTTCAGCTTTGGGTATTCCAAAGCTCCCAGTAGTTTTCAAGCGGTATTCCTTTAAACTTCTGAAAATATTAGTATTTCTTGGCCCGCAACTTTAATATTATTCCCTGAATTTCTTTTAAAGCGAATTTCTTTGAAATGAACATTTTAAACAAAGGTATTTTGGGACCTAAATAAAGCTTTTTGCTTTTTGATTCGTGATCTTAGAATCGTTTCTAGAGATCCGTAGCCAAGTGGTTAAAACGGAACCTCTATAATTTCGTTTTGTTTGCTACTCCGTCTAACTGTAAAATTTTCATCTCGGTGAGCAGTAGCATACTTCGTAAGGTCGTCTAAAAATCGTCACATAACATTATTGGTTATTTTTTTTAGTTATATATCAAAACATAGCTTGCTAAGATCTTTTTCGGAGCGTATACGCTTTGTACTTTATATTTATTTCTGTACGGAACCACAAAGCGCGAACAGGCTCCCGTCATTCGCATCACTAGTGGTGTTCTATTGAAAGCTCAGCTGTATAACAACTGTTACTGTAATTTATAAAATGTCCATTGTTATCACAACGTACTTCGGATAGTAATCCGATTGAAAATCGTTTGGCATAAGCGTACGATACAGTAATTCACTCTCATAAAAAAAAACTCGAATCGATAACGATTTTGTTTATGGGATCGATTCGTTGGCGCATGATTTGGAAAATCATTATATATCATCATATTCATTTCAACTTTTATTTTACACATTTAAACTTTTTTTTCCATTGATTATACTGAAGCCCACCTAACCCAGAAAACTTTTGCGGATAATAATAATAATGTTCGTCTGGAAAGTAAGCTCTTTTCTACATAATACAAAACAAAGTCACTATTTGCGTTTGCCTCTCTGTTTAGTCGCTATTATCTCCTTAAACCACATAACGAATATAGATGCAGTTTTCACATTTAGAGTGTTTGAGTTTACAATTGGCATCCGTGCAAAGCTCGATCACTAAAAAGAGTATGAAGTTTTTGGGATATATACTTGTTCCTAATTAATAAGGTACGGTACATACACCATCCATAATGTCTTCCAGCAGCTACTATGGTTCTGAAAAGGCCATGAAGTCCGGTAGTATTAGTTTCTTTCTTTTGTTACTTCTGTTTCTCAAACAACAATTAACTTGAGTTACTCTCCTTTTTGTCGCTATAAAATTGTCGAAATTACGAATAAAAAATACGTGTCCCTTATTTTTGAATAATCTAAAAGACGAACTAATTACATTTTTTACGGCCACTAGCCTATTTATAGTCGTTTTATTATGAAATCAGTGGTGGCTCAGTGGTAACTGACACGACTTGTTAGTTGTAGGTCGCGGGCGGACCCTGGCGCATTACTTTGTGTAATTTATTTCATCACCACTGCTCTCAAAACGGTGAAGGAAAACATTGTGAGGAAACTGGCATGTCTTAGAACCAAAAATTCGAAGATATGTGACATCATCATGCCCTCTCCTAGAAAGGAGGTCTGCGTCCCAACAGTGGGAACATTATAAGGCCGATTATGCTGTAGTCATTTATGGTCTATCTAAGTTTATCTAGGACATTACTGACACCTCGTGCTTTGGAAAGCAAATAAAGCCGTTAGCCGTTGTTCTCTGTTGCCATTTATAGATCTTTGAGTCTTTACAGGTAGTCTGACCATCCAGATACTAGAAAGTCTGACCATCAGTCTATCCAAGGAGTATCATGTTGCCCAGTAACTGGGTTGTGGAGGTCTGATAGGCAGTCTCTCCATGTAAAACAAGGGCATTCAGCCTCATCCAGTTAGACTGGAAGCCGAGCCCATGCTTTTAAGAACAGGCTAGTGAGATGACTATAATTTATACACTTTGTAGGAAAAACTGAAAAAAAAGTTCGATCTATTGTAGAATAGATTGAACTTTTTTTTTTTCAGATTTATACAGGGTTATTTGTAAAACACCGGCAACCTTTTAGGACCATGTTACTAACGTCATAAACAAACTTTATTTCTATGACTTTTAATAATTCAAATGCACGCATTTACTTAAAAAAAAACCGACTTCACTAAAAAATATAATTGAATTTGAGGAGTTCCCTCGATTTCGCCAAGATTCCATCATCAGATCCCAACTAAGTGACTATGGGACCATTTGGGAAGTATTATATACCCCTTCAAACAAAAAAATCGGTCGGCAAACTACGAATTGAGAACCTCCTCCTTTTTAAAACTCGGTTAAAAAGTCATAGAACAAAAGTGGTTATTTATGATGTCAGTAATACAGACCTGCAAGGTTTTTTTGTGTTTTACAAATAACCCTGTATACCTGTGTACTAGGATATCATATTATTATCTTGTATCTTTCAGCCGCAATTATACTCACAAGTTGGGAACAGAATCGAAGCGGTGAGTTGACAGGCTTATTCTCGGATTCTTAAACGATACTTGACGTAAAGATGTCCTTCTAACAATTATAAGAATAACGACGGCAGGTCGGTGTAGTAGCTGACCGATTGGGTGTAGGGTTGCGTGTCGGGATTAGATTCCTGCCCAGAACAAATAAATGTATGGTCTACAGATACTTGTTCTGGGTATCTAGTGCATGTGAGTTTTCATGTTTGTGAACCACGGAACGCACCCACAATACAGGTGTAATTCCAAAGGTTCATAAAAAAAAACCTTAC